>JBAMMX010000016.1:14172096-14833955 GCA_037126225.1 Dillenia turbinata | reverse complement strand
AGTCTTGTTTGTGTGAGCTATGGTGGTCAAGAAGCAAAATGAAGCAAGGGAAGAGAAATTAGTATCATTGAATGAGGTTGAAATAGAAATTTCTCATGTCCTTCGTTGAGCAATCAAGCTAGGTTAAATACATGGCACCAATTGATAGAGAATCTTTCCTACTGAATTGGTTGTAACCAATTGAAGAAGAACAACCGAGAGGAAAAAGAAAAGGAAAGGCCAAATGACCCAAATACCTCCTATTGGTAATATTTCCTGCTCACTCCTAGTTGGGCTACAATTACACTTATTGAAGTTGTTGTGTTCCATTTGCTAGGTTGATATCATTTTAGCTCTAAATTTAAGATATTTGACGAATGTTTTTATTTTCTTTAAATTTTAAGAGAGAGTGTTAGGAATTAATTGGGATTTCACTTTTACACCTTATTTCTGTTCTATTCTTCCCAAATGAATCGGCGATGGTTGAAACCTCTACTTGCCACAAGTGGAACCTGTGGGCTCGTACTTTTTAGCTTCTTTGTAGAAGATGTGGATGATCCATCAATGTCCTTGCCTAGATTTACGACCAAAAGAGTGTTTGTTTGGGTTTTGGTCTTTCATATCCTCTTTTCACAGCGTGAAGTGGCAGATATTCATTGTGGTATTCTTAGTTTAAAGTAGGTTTATTTTTCATCGGCTTTAGCTCCCTATTTTGGGAGGTTAGATTTTGGTTTGTGATTTTGATCTTGTTAAGCTTTGTATTGTTGTTGTGTTGTGCCCAATATGAGTCTATGTGCTTCTTTATTGGTTAGTTCGCTTTTAAACTGTAATGAAGAAAAAATGATTTGAGAGAGTCAACCCCTTAATGGCCTTATTAAGACTGAATCGGATTAGTTGGATGAAAATCGGATACCGGTTGATCCAAGACCAATAAAAAAATCATCATTGGTTTGTGAGCTTATGACTTACTTCTATTTGGAACTATGTCATCCTTAAGGACCCAAAAGAATAAAATAAAAGAAACTCGTCACTTTACTTCGCTCAAACATACCACCCCAAAAGACAATGGTAGTTATTATGTTCTCATGGCCTAATGCTCACATATGCTCTCTCAGTTCTAGTCATCTCTAGAGATGTAGGTGCTACAATAGACTATTGCCCTTACGCCTCACAAGATCTGGAGACAAAAGAAATGGTTAATTCATGAAAATTAATCAAGAGATAAAAAGGTTTGAAATAGATTATGATATAATAAATGGAACAATATTTTAATACAACTATACTAATTATAAATTTAAAACGAGGGTATTATCAAAATTAACCCATAAACCCATCAACCTAATGTTTATTGATCGATTCCCAACATGAGATATCAAATAAAAATATTCAAGGATATCAGATAAAAGAATCAAGGTTACAGATCTCCTGGACCTAACACAAATTATAAATCTTTATAACTAGAATATAAATTTGTATGACTATTATGGATAGATATCATATGCATAACACATTATATCATATGTCTTGATCCCCAAACATATAGCATAATCATAATATAGTATCAAAATATCATAATGAAGAGAAAATGAGGAAAAACATCAAACCACACGTAGATCAAAGTAGGCTACATGTATGCCCGTCCTTTGCTTAACATGGAAAAGGTACAATTGCAACAATACAATTTTTTTTTTTTGATATAAAGAGATGCAATCAAACAGAATCGAATCGAGTGGGGGAGGATAAAAGTGGGAGAATCTATCATTTGGAGCTATCCTGAGGGACACAACAATACAGATGAACAGATGTGTATCATCACCACATAACTTGTGCAATTGTCATCATACACACCAACCAAAGGCAACTCAGATTTGATAAAAAATGGGCTCCAAAGGACTAATAAGGCTAAATGGGCCAAGCTAGGCTGAACCACATGAAATGGATCGGCCTCGGGTCAAATTATGTCAAGAGTGAACCAAATTCATCAACTTAGATAACTTCGTACCACGTAAGGTTCAAAGAGTCAACATTTAGTGTTCCTAGTCCTCAAAGGGTCATCATGATCACGATAGCCTTTTATAGTCACAATAAGATAATCAAACATCTCATTGTGACGATAATAACAATGCCTTGGTCTTAGTAGAAGCTTAGCAACCAAGTAGTAGGCCTCTCTATCGTTGTAACGATAAGGTCATCGCGAGCTCGACCATTCATCAGTCTTTACCCAGAACCAAGAACTAGGGTTCCAACTTCACAACAACTCTAAACATCAAAATGATACATAGATCATGCCAAAAGACGTTGGAAGAGTATAAAAGAGACTTATCAACAAGAAGGGAGCAGAAGGGGGAGAGGAAAACAACCACCAAAACTATAATCTTAACATGCAACATAATACCAAATCATCAAAACAATAATTAGGGTTAGGAAGAGATACGTGAGAGAATATTGGGGGCTTAACAAGTCAAAAAAACCAGAGTTTAGCTGTTCCGATTTAGCTGCACGGAAAAATTTCCAGTCGCCAATCTGCGTCCGGAAAATTTAGCGACTGATTCTTAAATCCATCACTAAATTAGTAACGGAACCGGGTCCGTTGCTAGCATGGATTTAACAATGGAATCCGTCGCTAATTGCGCATGGGATATTTTTTCGTAGATAAATTCTTGATTTAATATCTTTTTTTATGGGGTTCTTTACCTGTTTCTTACCATGTCCTCTTAGCCACCGCTCCCTCTACGACTATACCCGCCCATGCCCACATCCCGTCGGCCCTTGCCCGCCCCCACATGCCCATCTCTTGCCTTTTTTTTTTTCCCGGAAAATATACTTTTGTCCGTGTCCAACCAGGTTTAAGGGATTGTTTAAAATGCTTTTAATCACTATGCCACATTAATACTATTCGATATACTTTTTCTTTTTTTTTTACTTATTTACTTTCTTTTCTAACTCTTACCATTAAAAATATATTTTCCTAATTTAACAAAAATACAAAAATAAAATTATAAGCTTAATAAAATCACAAAATTATATTTAATAGAATTATAAAATTATTTTTTAATAAAAATATAAAATTATATTTAATAAAAATCAATAACCTAATTTAATAAAAATATAAAAATAGAAAATTATATTTAATAGAACTACAAAATTATATTTAATAAAAATATAAAATTATATTTAACGACCTAATTTAGCGACCTGAAAATTTTTTCGTCCTCAAATTTAGCACCAAAAATTTTTTCGTTTTCGCCTAATTAGCGATGGATTTTTTTGTCGGGGCTAATTAGCTTTGCAGGATTCTTTCCCTCAACAACTCAAGTTACATTAATTAGTGACGATTTTCGTTCGTTGCCGTTCACTACAATAGCGGGGCAATTTTTTCCGTCACTAAAATCGTGTTCTTTCGAGTGTATACCACCGCAAGAGGGAGAGAAAAGATTTGGTATGAGAGGGAGAGGGAGAGAGAGAGGGGGGCTTAGCTCAAACCAAAAAAAAAAAAAAAAGAGGGGGCTTAGCTTTTAGGTTTGGTTCAAGAAAGGACTTTCAAAACTCTATTAAAATCATACACACCTAATTGGACTTACGGCTTGAAATTTAAGTTGCGAAGATAAAATTGATTCTCGCCTTTAAGCCGGGTTAGGCATATTAAACTAGACCCGGAAGATCGATTATCACGTTTCTTCCGATGTGCATACATTCTCAATCTAAAAGATATCAATGGTAGGAGAAGACGGACGTTGTACACAGTACATCTTCTCGTCCTGTCGTGGCGTTGCCCAACCATTGGGGGTTGTTTAGCTTCAAAACCTACGTCCATAAAGTCGCATAGGAGCAAAGTCCACCGTAGAAATACATAAAGTTGAATGGATGGAAAGATCATCGTAACCTTAAATCAAGAACACACATGAAAAGAGGATGTTAAACAATAAAAAACCATGAAATATATATATATATATATATATTAATCAATTACAAACATATTTGCTGCACACCATTTGTTTGTATATATTCTCAAACCAAACAACTCGAAAATACAAATTTATATGGCACATATGGAGATAAGGGACAAATTATATCTCCCTCAATTTGTACACAATGATGGGCCAAATAGAATTGAATTCTCGATGAACAAACCCATGCCTCAACCCTAATCCTTTCATGATTCTCAACTTCTTGCACGATAAAATGAACATACTACACATTAAACAAGGAACAACATTATTACAAGAGAGAGAGAGTGTGAGAGTATAAAAGTACTTGCCCCAAGGAACATCTCCAACTAACTTCCAGGTCTCCATCTTTGTCCTCAGTAAGTTGGCACGTACTCAAGGATCCTTTATAGCCTTCTCCCTCGGTAGAACCCACCTTTAAATTCAAAATTATAACAAAAAATATATCAGAATAATCATAATCATATACATACCAACAAATGTTAGGCTGGCCCAAGACAAATAGGAAATTAATCGGAGAGTTAACTTTGACAACCTAATAGACAAATAACAAAAACGAATTTAAATAAAGCAAAAAGACAAAATTTAAATGATTCGATCAAATAGATCTACATCCAAGCGAGGGAGGAGTAGAATTTCACTAAAGAAAAAAAATTACAAATATCTTAGGAAAGTGTTCTTGGGTTCCAAATGATCACCATACAAAATAGTTGGGACAAAATGAGATTCTAAAAAATCATAACATATTTTATTAACTCGTTAAAGCGAGTAATGTTTTAAAAAACAACCCAAAGGTACACACATATATATATATATATATATATATGGGATTGCAAAAAAGGAACAAAAAGGAACAAAAAGGTTCTTTCCTTGGTGTTAGACACGCCACATCAACAAATCTCCACCTTGTCGAGTACCAACATTAACAAATATTAAATCTCAAATCTGCTCCACTTTCTTCACAAATCTCTAATAGGCTAATCAATAGCAACAAAGACCAAATAAAACAAATTCAAACATCACTTGAACTTGTAAACAGAAGGAGGCTTCATAAACAAAACCGCAAAGTTCTCATCAGAACTCGAACAAAAGATTACACACACCATACTTCTTTTACTAAAATATGGAATATGTGCCATAAGAAATCCCCTCCCCTCAATTGACTATAATAACCGAATAGCAAATAGCCGAAAAGGACTTACAAACCGGAGTACTCACGGTTAGCATTTTCATGCCAAAATTTTCAAAATAATTATTCTAGGATAAGAATAATTCTCGATTCCGTGATCTCCCTTAATTTTCAAATCAAGAATCTTCTTAACTGCTCCCAAATTTTTCATATCAAATTCATTATTTAACTATAACTTCAAAGTGAATATTTCGATAAATTTTTGCAACAACAAAGCAGTTATCATAAGATAATAAATAAACAAATGACCCATCAGCTTTTAGAAGAAAACAAAATTATCAATCTGTTTCTCAAATAACCATCAATGAAGGTCAACAAATAACCAATACCTTCTTAAACTGAATACAAGATGATCTTCATAAATCGAACAAATGTCGGAATCGGACATTGATGATAAGTTTGCAAGCCCGAACCAATAACAATAGATCCCTATAGAAAATACAATTTACAAGGCGTGCAAGCTTTTATAACAACATGAGTACCATAAAACATACTCGTTACTCCACCTTTAGCTGTGTATCAGCACCCAAAAGTTTCTAAGGTGTCTAAAGAGATGAGATTTTTCTTCAAATCAGAAATATGTCTAACATCAGTGAGTGTCCTCACAATACTATCATACATTTTAATTCAAACGTTATCCCTTACCAACAACTTTAGAAACAGTATCGTTTCTCATAAAAACAATTCCACCATTAACAAATTTATAAGTGGAAAACAAATCCTTGTTGGGACACATGTGATAAGAATAAACCGAATCTAAAATTCATTCATTTTTCGATCTTATCTTGTCATCGATTCTTTAAAAATCTCTATTTTTTTCATTTACCACCATACTAGCCTTGACAATTTTAGTGTTTTTTTCACTAAATTTTTTCTTTTGCTTATTTTTCAACTTTAAGATGTTGGACTTAATGTACCACAATTTGTGATAATAATTGCACATCAAATTTTTATACTTGATCTACTATTCTCAAATTCTCTTTTATCGCTTCGCTTTTTAACAACCAAACTGTTTGCTTGACTACTATTAATTTCCCCAGTAATATCTCTATCATTCTACTCCTTAAATTTTAAAGTAGATTTTATTTCCTGATACGAAATAATTTCTTTATCATAAATCATAGTATCACGAAAATATTTAAAGGATTGAGAAAGAGAACACAATAACAAAAGAATCCTATTCTCATCATCAATTTTCAAATCTATATTCTCCAAATTCATAATAATAGAATCAAATTTATCAAGATAAGAGATTATAGATGTTTCTTTCATCATACGTAGTATATGCGACTTTGTTTCAGATAAAATCTATTTTCAACTATTTTTTTCATATACAAAACTTTAAACTTATCTCACATAGCCTTAGCCGTGGTATCCATAACTACCTCCCGTAAAACCTCATACGAGAGGTTCAAAATAATCCCAAATTCCATCCTTTTATCTATTACTGACAAATTAAGATCATCATATTTGTTGGTTTAGCCTACTCCCTGTAATACAAATCAACTATGTCTGAACCAAAATGGCCTCCATTTTAAGTTGCTATATATTGAAGTTGACATTCCTGTCAAATTTCTCAACCACAATTTTTGTTATTGTTATGTTATTAAAAAATAATTGCCTAAAAATTTCCTCAAAACAGTTAAAGTAGCTCTGATGCTAGTTTGTTAAGACCGGCCCATGACAAATAGCAAGTTAAGCAGTGGGCTCTTTGATAACCCAATAGACAAATTAACAAAATACAGAATTTAAATAAATAGAGAAAATAAAATGATAGAATTTAAATAAAGTAAAGAGACAAAATTTAAGTGGTTTGGTCAAATAGACCTACATCCATGGGTGAGAGATGATCAGAATTTCACTAAAAAAAAAAAAGATTACAAATGTCTTAGGAAAGTGTTCTTAGACTCCAAATGATCACCATACAAAAGAGATAGCAAAATGAGATTTCTAGTTGAACCGGTGATGTTTTAAAAAACAACCCAAAGGTTTATATATATATATATATATATATATATATGTATGTATGTATGTATGTATGTATGTATATATATATATATATGAAAAATCTGAAGGTGGCTTCTCGACTAAAGCAATGTTGGATTGCAAAAAGGAACAAAAAGGTTCTTTCCTCGAGGTCGGACACACACATCAACATACGGACATATAAAATTTCAGGTTCTGTTACAATTATTTTGTACCTTAGATAATCAGAAGATCTTGTAGTAGAGAGAAATTAGGAAAAAAGCTCGTCCCGTTAACCAACCCATTAACCAAAATCACAGAAGAAAAAATGGACATATATGATAGTGTGCTTACCAACACTAAACTTGAACATATCTTCCAAAGCTTTCATAAGCTCCTTATAGCCTTTGTAGACATTCAAATCAATTTTTCTAAGATAAGGTGCACCATCCATGCCGACTTTCACATAAACCCCTGAATTTTCAGCTTCATTTTTCTTTGCCAAACAATTTTTTCTGTACGATCAAATTGGAGACCATCCAACACCTTGTGCCCAGTCACGCATATCGTCATATATATTACATTAAAACTCAGAATCCATAATTCAAAAAATTTATAGGAAATATCAAAAGAAAAAGAAAAAAGATCAATAAAGCTGGTGAATTCTTACTTGGGAGCTGGATGATCATTTTTTTTAGGAGTTGAGGAATTGCTAGTGAGCTCAAATGTGCAATTCTTAGTCATGTCAGACAAAGATCTTTTGTTGCTCTTATTAGCACTTGATTGAACTTGTTTTTTGGAGTCATTGATGCTTAGTAACCCTAATCTGAGCTCAGTCCTGGCAAAGTTGAGATCTCTTCCATGTTGTTTTGATTTTTCCATTTTCCTAGTTGACGGGTTTGTCACTCAAAATTAATATGGATCCCCCAATGTGAATAAATTTACAGCAATAGTGGTATCAGATCGAATCTCACGAGAACTAAATTAACTTAATTTCTCAATTTAATGCTAAAATAAAAATGGGAATTTATCAAATAATTTTTGAAACTAAAATTAACTACCTAAAAATAAAAAATAATTTGACAATGCAAAATAAAAAAAAAAATTAAGGGAAAATTTAGTCTGCCAAACTCTAATCCAAGGGTTGACCACATTCAATTGTTTTACTAATATAGATTAAAAATATTGTTCTTATAATTCAAGAATTTAAGTTTAGATTTATTAGAATATCTATAATAAATCTTGTATTTTCCTAAAATAATTGATCAAATCCAATATCCAATCAAAACTTATCATTAATTGACTAGGTACAATAATGTTCCATATCAATATAACTATAGCATTAAATTGTGTGAAAACAATTAAATCAACATGCAAATAATTGGGATAGCCACAATTATTCAATTTTGCTCTATCGATTCTCTAGATTAAACATAAATATTGGTAAAATATCCATAAACACAAATAACCTAGTTGCTACTTTTACCATTCATTCATGATAATTATAAATCATTGAATTTCTAGATAGTTATAAAAAGAACAAAATTAAATTAAATTGTCACATCAACCAATATTAGATTTTCATGTAAATAAAATCAAGAATCGATGAATATTTAAATTAAAAGGGTAAGAAATTAAATTAAGTACATAACCTCACAGTGAAGATAATCGAATGAAATTCCCTCTTGAATCAGAAAGAAAAACTAGCCACTCATGGTAGTTTTCTTGAAATCCTTAACAAAAGAAAAAAAAAAATATGAAGTTGAAAAGAAAAGAAGAAAGAAAGAAAGAAAAAAAAAAAAAAAAAAAAGGAGGAGTAGCAAGAGTGAATAATGACATGCAGGATGTTCTTTTCTTTTTGTGTTCTAGGTCAAAAGAAAGTCTCCATCCAAGGGATAAGGATTGGCTCCTTCAAAAGAAACTAAAAATTTTGACTTCTAAACATAATTTTACTTAAAGTAAAATTCTATTAAAATTAACTAAACTAAAATCATCCAATTTATCGGTTCTTCTTTTCTTCATAGGCCAAACTTGATGTCTTGGACTATTAAGCTCCAATTTGCTTCATTAAGTCCATTTTGACCAAATCTTTCGATTTCAATCACCTAACAATAAAAAATCATAAAAGCCATCCATTCAATCCAAAATAAAATCATAATATCAACAATAAATTCAACATTTTGTACATTATCAAATTCTCCTACACCAAATTATGCTTGTCCTCAAGCATTCACTAAACCAATGCCACACAACTATTCTCCTCTTCACTCTTTCCCCTCCTTCGATTCATCTTCAAAAAAATCCCAAATCAACACACAATGAAGAATAAAAAGCTAAAACACAATTCAGAGACCAAGTGATCATAGTACCATAACTTTAAGAGAAAACATAAGCATCCTATCAAACTCAATAATCTCATCAAAATTCAATATATCAAGATCTAAAACCCTCACAAGGAGTTCACTTTATATACTCAAGTGTTTAAGAAAATTTATCAATAGCTTTCAAATCAAAACATAGCATGCATTACTATAAGTTTACTTATTTATGAAATCTCAACTACTAATTAAATGAATTCAAAACAAAAATCAGGGGGTCTTTGCAAGGTTATAACGTGACTTGGATAAATGTAGGATAAGAGGATAAATGTGATGTGTTATGTATATATCAAAAGAAGCAAACCAAAAAACAAACAAAAGACCATTTCCCACTATCAAACATATCCTATGTCATGAAGTACAAACAACCCAAAAAACATTAACCCCACTCTCTTCTTTTTTCTATTTCATGCCATTCATTCCTCAATCAAAAACTTTGAATTCTCTCTTTTTTTTTCTTTTCCTTTTTTTTTCCCCCTAAATTCCCTTATCTCAACTCTTAGGAAATTTTTGTTTTTCTGTTTTTTTTTTTCTTTTTGTTTTTTTTAAAGATAACAAACTCGAGGATGAATGAAGATATAGAGCATACACAAATCACCCCTAATCATATGATTGAATCCCTAAAAAAAATCCCATCATAAAGTTTCCCATTTCCTTTAACAAATAACCACTCAATTCAAGTTCTAATCACGTGTTTCTTTGATATAAGAATCAAAAGGAAAGTTAAACATCAAAAAGAAGGCCTTGTGTCAATTAATGAGGTTATAAACAAAAGGAAAAGAAGATATATGTAACGCCGACTCTGCGGTGCCGTACTTTTGTACTCCTGTTCTTGAATTTAATAAAATATTCCTCGGTTTATTTATATAGAGAGAAACTTTTTATTTTATATTGATTTTCGATTTTTGGGTTTTTAATTCAAATTTTTAGTATATTCAAAAGTTTCCGTATTTCCGATTCGAAATGTGAAGCTTGTATAAAAATAAAATAAAATATATGTATATGTATATAAACATATTTTTCATTTATTAAATTAATTATTTCCTCATGCATTTATTTATAAACCATTTTTATAAAAATACATATATAATAATAATAATAATAATAACAATAATAATAATAATAACAAATTGAATTAGGGCTAATAGCCCTAATTCTTCTCCTCTCTCTCTCTACTCTCTTTGCCTCATCCGCCTCTTCTTCTTCTCCCCCACCCGCGCCATCACCGCCGCACCGCCCACTCGCGCCGCACGTTGGCCTCCGCCACCCACGGCCACTAGCAACCGCCGATCGTCTCTCTCAACCCCTCTCTCTATATCTCACAGTCGCTCTCTCTCTTCGTCTCTCACTCCCTCGCGAATCTCTTCGCGTTCCCCGCCGCGGTCCTCCGCCGCTGAGCCACACCGTCACTCCCATCCGCCACGGTCGGCCACCACCTCTCTCCCTCTACACACTTTGTTTCTCTCTCTGTTACCCATCTCTCTCTCTTTGAAACACACCTCACGCCTCTCTACCGCAGTCACTCTCTCTTTCCTTCTCACTCTCTATTCTCTCTACTATTTCCCTCTCCTGCATGTGAACGAAGCTTCTCTTCCTCCCTCTTCAGCGCGCGACGGCTCACAACGTCTTCTCACTCTCTCCCCCACTCGCGCGATGCTCTACACGAGCATTCTCCTTTATCGACCTACCCTAGACCAGTAGTAAATGGAATATTCGAGAATCCTAAATTAACTACGATTCTTCCCTGCATAGGTAAGAACAACTTCCTGATCTTTGATTCTAGGGTTTCAATTTTTTTAAGTGATTGGACTAACGTGCTATATTTGATTCGGTTAGGAGGTACTGTAGATCACCGATAAGACTGAGGAGGCGTTCGATTTAGGCTGCAAATTGTGGAACCCTAGGTGAGAGGAATTTCTAAATGCATTAAATGACTGATTTAGTTTAGATTGAATGTAGGATAAGAAGCTTCATATGTGAATTGAAAATGAGTTGAATTCGAATGAAATGCACTGTTCTGAGATTTTATATGTAGTTACTTAGGGTTAAGTCCTGTATAGCATGAAAGGATGTGTTAGATGATGATAGGACCATGTTAGATTGATTAGGATTGCTTTCTTGGGAATTTGATTGAAATATGCCTAAAAGATTGAAATGAAATTTTGTGTTTGGCATGTGAATGAGATGCAAAAGTGTACCGACTTTTGGTATGTAAGTGGTGTAAAAATGTATGCATTATGGCATGGAAATGGAAAGTAAACTTGTATAGAATTTGGCTTGAACTAGTAATAGTGTTTGAGTGTTTGTTTGTACATTTAGAGACTTGAGAAGTGTGTGTCAAAGAAATGCATTTATGAAATTCTATGCTTGAATATTAAGGTTGAGTCTAGTGTCTGATATGGAAAGAGAATGTTCCGGATGATAGAATCATGTTGACTTGATTAGAATAGTTTCTCTTAGAGTTTAATTTGACGAATGCATGAAAAAAGTTGAAATTTGGAATTTGAGTTTAAGGATTTATGCAGTCTTTTCATTATAAATTGTCCTGCATATAGGAAATCAAAATACAACTTCTATATTATGAAAATAGACATTAATACCTTGGAAATGACATATGGGTTGAAGAAATCGGATGTGAATTGAAAAGTGTATGATTTTTCAAAGAGTTTTCCATCTTGTAGAAAATTTATTTATTTGAAATTGGTTTTCGATTTTGAACGGTTTTAGGTGTTTGAATTTAGATTGGTTTGGATTTCGTTATTTATTTATAAATGGAATGAAATTGATTACATTGGAGTACACTTATAAATTAAAGAGTTTAAGGTTTGTATGAACTTAATGAATATGATAAACCCTGAAATTAGTTGGAAAATTGATGAAATTCGTGATTTGATTAGGTTGACTTTCTTGGAGACTCGAGGAGTCGAGTTTGGTTTGATTCGTGGTATTATTGGGGAGTGCACTACCCTCCCCCATACTGTGAGTGGGACTACGACATCTACTATTGATTGATAAATCATGTTTTACCGATTTTCAAACGACATGATTTCTATACGTGTGAAAATTAAATTTTTGGATTTTGATAAGTATATGTACATATTTTTGTGACCATTAGAGTGTCCCAACTGCTGATTTTATTGATATGCATCCATGGGTTTGATAATCGGATATTGTGCAACCCTTTTGATATATTGACATGTTTTAATGCTTCCACTTGCATTGGCACATGGGTTTGAATGGATTTATACGTACCATTTGGGCTGTATGCCCGGCTGATATTATGATACGATGCATGGGGCTATATACCCTGCTGATATGGTGTTGGGATGCATGAGGTCACGTGCCCGGCTGATTTGATATTGTTCCGTAGCTACGAAGGACGTTTGGTAGTGGCGCCTTGTGCCTGGATACTCTTCGGCCGAAGGTATCCGCCAGATTGTCGTGTGTATGGTTGTCCCAGGTTGAACCCTCATCGGGGGAGGACGTGAGTTGTATCTCTGTCTAGCACTGGGCGGGGGTATCATACACGGTGACTCTTTATATGTATATCATTATTATTATTATTATTATTATTATTTACAGGTTAGTTGGAGTAGTATGTGGCCAACATTAGGGTAGATAGCCATTATTTGATATTTGAATTGTGAAAACCCCCAATGCGCCCGTCCTTGGTCGAGGTAGACCATTGCTAGGGTTGTTTATTCGGCCACTCTTCTCATGTGATTTGATACATAGATGGATACATATGTTATTTTCTGATGTGTGTTTTGAGATATTAAAACTGCACGTTGTTTTCATATACCTGATATTGTATTACATGTTTTGACACTCCAAATTCACACTTGATATTGATAGCACGATGTCCTTCCCATCACTTGCAGAGTATCCTCCCATAGATACTCACCCCTCTCCTTTCCTCCCTTAAATAGGATCGTTGTGCTAGAGCGACGTTTCAGAGTCTAGAGATTTCAGTTGATCCTAGGTGGGTTTGGTTCTTCTCGACGGTAAGGTTTAAGTTTAATTTAAAATACGAATTTCGTATTTTATTTCGACCCTGCGTGGTCTAGATATTGAGGTCCGTAGTTAATCGTGTACATTTTTATGGGATGACTGTAATATTTATGGACATTATTGTGAAACTCTTCTATTATGCTTGCATTGAGGCATTTGTAAACTTTTAAACTCTCTACTTGGGAAATTATTGTATATTATATAAAATTCTAGGTCCGCTCAATATGGCGGCTGCCCATGCTCTAGTGGGCATGACAGTAGAGGTCTGTGGTTAGGACTGTTGGGGATTTATTTAGCCTTGCATTGTCTGGATGTCGATTGTGGAATTTGCTGGTTTCGGAGAGCCCGGGATGGCATTTGTTTATTTTACAGGATAATATAAATGTACAGGTTTATACAGGTTTATTTGTACATGGGAGACCTCCGATTTATGGGGAGGTTCTGCCTGATTTTCTGTAAAAATACAGCCGGCATCCAGAGCAACGGGCGGCGGTTCATGATCCCGGTTCGGGGCATGACAATATAGGCTCAAATGGATTCACTAGGGAAAAATAATATGCTTAAGAAGGTATTTTTTTGAGAGTTAAAAGGGTAAACCTAAATACCCCCATCATATTAATGTATAAACTCATGTATGTTGTCTCAAAATACATAGCAAAGCAAGTTCTAGAATAAATACATTATGATTGATAAAATTGATCAAGGAAATTTAGAGCAAAGATGATGGTATGTTCTTCAAGCTTAAAAGCACACAGAAGTATTTAATGTTGCATCGCATTTTTCACATTTTTATTTAATTCAATCATCAAGATCGATAAGACACTTAAAATAATTTTTTTTCAAAACAATTAATCACACTTATCTCATTCATGCATTTCAACTCAAACCAACAATGCATACTAATTCAAAATTATTCTCTGACAAAAATCAAAAGAATACAAAGTTTCAAAGAAAATAGAAGAGAATAACATTTGCATAAAAATCCTATAATTTAATTTAATTCTCCCACACCTAAATTCTACATTATCCTTATTGTATACAAAAGACAAAAAAGGAGAAAAGAAACTAGCATGCAACTCAAAAATCTGGTAGAATTTTAAACTAGCTGTAAGTCTCAAAAAACCACCTAATGCAACATATAAAAGCCCTCAAAATTTTGGTGGGTTTATCAAAACCCTCAAAATTAATATTGATCCCTCAATACAAATAAATTTGTAGCAATAGTGGTACCAGATCGAATCCCACCGGAATTAAATTAACTTAATTTCTTACTTTAATGCTAAAATAAAAATGGGAGTTTATCAAATAATTTTCCAAGCTAAAATTAACTATATAAAAATAAGAAACAAATTGAAAATGCAAAATAAAAAAATTTAAGGAAGAATTGAGTCTACCAAGCTCTGATTCAAGGGTTCACTATATTCAATTTTTTGATTGATCATATGTTAAAAATATTGTTCTTGCAATTCAAGTATTTAAGCTTAGATTTATTAGGATAGCCATAATAATTCTTGTGTTTTTCCAAAGTAATTGACTAATCCCAACATTTAATCAAAACTTATCATTAATCGATTGGGTACTATAGTGTTCCATATCAATATAACGATAGCATTAAGTTTTGCGAAAATAGTTAAATCAAAATACAAATAATTGGAATAGTTGTTCCCTAGGTTAAACATGAATATTGATAAAAGATTCATAAATATAAATAACCTAATTGTTATTTATATCATTCATTCATGACAATTACAGATAACTGAATTTCTGGATAGTTATAAAAAGAATAATATTGAATTAAATTATCAGATTAATCAATGTTAGACTTTCATGTAAATAAAATAAAAAATCGATGAATACTTAAATTAAAAAGGTAAGAAATTAAATTAAGCACATAACTTCACAACGAAGACAATGGAATGAAATTCCCCCTTGAGTTAGAAAGAAAAACTAGCTACTCATGGTGATTTTTTTTGAAATCTTTAACAAAAAAATATGAAGTTCAAAAGAAAAGAAAAAAAATAAATGAGAAGTAGCAAGAGTCGCCACCCTTCTCTTTTTGCATAGTGATATGTAGAATGTTCTTTTCTTTTTGTGTTCTAGGTCAAAAGAGAGCTCCATTTAAGGGATAAGGATTGACTTCTCCAAAAAAAGAAAGTAAAAATTTTAACTCCTAAGGAAATTGAATAATCACTTTATAGATAAAATGTAGTTTGTGGGAAAGAGCAAAATTGTACAATCGATTAGGAATTATTGATTTCACTTTGTGACCTGCCCATATAGTGTGTGAGTTGCACGCTCTTTACAGAATCCAATAACTTGTGCTTTGTCACGCATATTCTCACATATATTACATTAAAATCCAGAATCCATAATTCAAAAAATTTATAGGAAATATTAAAAAATAGTAAAGTTAGTAAGACTGTTAGATCTCCTAACCAAGTCTTGAATTTAAAAATTGAGAAAATTGTCTTTATATCTATTTGATGTATAATCAAATTTTAAATAAAAGCATGTGCAAATAGTACTATCCTAGTTTTGGATGAACCCCTTAGCAACTAGCCTGTCCTTGAACTTATCATTAGCTCTATTGCCTTTCATTTTACTTTTGAAAATCTACTTACAACCAATTGGTGTTGAATTAGGGGGTAAATTAACTAATTTTTTATTTGATTTCTCATATAGATAACTTTTTTCCAAAATGAATCATCTTAAGATTTCATTGTTTCTTCAAATGTCTTGGGATACATTTAAGTAATATGGAGTTTGTGCACTTGTTGAATCCCTATTAACTTCAACGAGATATATAAAGTAATCCAAACCACAATTTAGCCTTTTTGGGTCTTTTGCTCCTTCTTAATTTAGTGGATTCATTTCCATTTTCATTTGTTGTCTGATTATCTTTGTTGGGTACATCTTACTTTAAAGAAGTGTCCATAGCTTTAAGAATAGATTTGAATCTAATCTCTTCAACAATAACATCTCTTGATTCAATTATGGTATTTACTGATATTGAGTCATTAGATTCTATGACCATAGATCTATAGATCTTACTATTGTGTGCATATTCTAAAAAGATGCACTCAACATCTCTTTCACCTAACTTCCTTTTCTTTGGTTCATAGAGTTTTACAATTGCTCGACAACCCTAAACTTTAAGATAACTCAAGTTAGGCTTCCTTCTGTTTCAAAGCTCATATGAGGTTACCGATTTTCTCTTGTATGGAACTTTATTTAAAATATGACAAGCAGTGAGTAATGCTTCAGCCCAAAATCCTTACATTAAACCAAAATTTGATAACATCATATTGACCATTTCAATAAGAACATGATTCTTACATTCTGCCACACCATTTTATTGAGGTGTGTAAGGAGCTGTAATTTTATATTTTATTCCATTAGACTAAAAAAAATCAATTTGATAATACTCTCATCCTCTATCTAATCTTAAACATTTTATAAATGACTCACATTTCAACTCAAATTCAAAATTGCATGCTCAGAATCTAGACATGATTTCATCCTTAAAGTGCAACAAATAAACATAACAATATCTAGTGCAGTCATCAATGAATATCACAAAGTATATATTGCTTCCTAAAGTTGGTGTGTTATGTAAGTCATGTACATCACTATGTATAAGGTCAATTTTTGGAAAAGCTTGTAAATTCTTTGTTTTCATGCAAATTGTGCATTTAGGGGTTTTTTTTGTCAAAATATGGCAAAAATTCAATTTAACTATTTAATGAATTTTTCTATAATTCACATGTCCTAATCTTTGATGTCATAAAGTAGAAAATTCAAGTATGTAAACAGAAATATTCATTCTGTTACTATAGTTCACAGTAAATACATTCAATTTGAACATTCCATTACACAAATAACCCTTTCAAACAAACATATCCCCTTGGATAGAACAAACTTATGAGCCTCAAATACAACTTTGAAACCAAACTTGTTCAAGAAACTACCCAACACTAAGCTATTCCTAACCTCTGGTACATAAAAGATATTAGTCATAGTGACAACAGTGTCGAAAGTAAATTTCAACTCTATTTTGTCAACAATGACAACTAGTGCAGTAGTTGAATTCCCTATGTAAACAATGGCTCCATTTTCAACTGGTTTCATGAATTTGAAGAGTTCCTTATTTTTGTATACATGTCAAGTTACACCCCAATAACCCACCAAGCAAAGTTATCTTCTATAAGAATAATCTCTAAGATCGTAGCAATTAGTTCTTTACTTGCATTGTTGGAAGAATCTTATCTTTTTTTTTTTTTTTGCCTTCTTCAGCAATTTGCATTTGGACTTGTAGGGTCATTCCTTGTAACAATAAATTGCCCAGTTGTTGATCCTTAAACTATGCATGCTTCTTGCCTTGGGATTTGTTTGATTGTCCCTCTTCAATCGTGCACACCTTTGAAGAGTCTTTGCTCTCCTAAAAAATTTGAGTATCCGTTTTCTCATGTACGCTGAGTTCCTCTTCCACTTGGTGGTGTTTAGCAAGATTTTCAAGAGAAATCTCTTACTTCTTATACTTTAAAGACCTCTTAAAGTCTTTCCAAAAAGGGGGCAGTTTATCTATTAAACAACTCACAATTATAGTTTCACCAATGTGCATATTGAATTATGTGAAATAATTAAGAAGTTTTTCAATTTCTACAAATTGTTCCATAATAGATTTTATATCTATCATTTTATAATTGCATTTATGATATGATCCCTACAAATCTCATCATCGTTCTCCCAACATTGCTTCTCCCTTATTTCTTCAAGGGTTTCTTTATCTTCTTGTCTTGAAGGCTTTGGAGTTGCTAAAACATAGGCAACCTTTAGAGTGACTAGGAGGAAACGGAGCCCTTTTTACCCATGGATGAAATTTCCTCCATCAAAATGATCCAATTTGACAATGTTGGTAGCCAATTCTTTCAACAAAATTGCTATCTCAAGTGTAGTAAGTTTAGTCTAAAGATTGTTGGTGATATAAGTTACACTACAAAACTTGAGAAAAACTTGATTGAATTGGTTTCAAGATGTGAATTAGATTCACTTTCCTTTAAAATAAATTCATCCTATATTAAAAGTGCAACAATTTGGACGAATTCCTTTTAGTAAAAATAAAGAAATAGTTTAATAATACTTGTACTTAGTGGATAAAATCTAAAGAACAAAAAGAGTGTGTGTTACAGAATTTTCTAAGAGTTTGAAAATATTTTCTATTGTAAATGAGTACCCAAATGACTCTTTTATAGTTGTTAGAGATTGTAGAAGTTATAATCGACTAACCAATTGGTGTCCTTTCATGAGAACTAAAAATCAACTGACCCTGTTGGTGTCTTTTCATAATAATTATCATTGGAAGCTTTAAATGACTAACTTAGTTGGTATCTTTTTATAATAACTAACATTCTGTTATCCAAATTTTTGAAACTTTGAAAATTTCCAACGAGATACTTTGGAATAAACTCTAGTTATGTTGAAGTGGATACAAGAAAATGTAAGAGGGATGTGAAGGATATTTAACTTGATGGGGGTGTTTGTTATGTCGATTTGCTACCATTTCTTGGATGGTTGGATCTCAATAGATTAAAGAAGAAAATGAATATAACAGCCAAGGAATTGGACTTTGTAATAACTTGTTGGCTAGAGGAGCATAAGCACAGAAAAATTATGGGTGGGAGTGGAGAGGCAAATGATGAGCAAGACTTGATGGATGTGATGCTTAACATTCTTCAATATACCAATATCTCTGACTTTGATGCTAATACTATTAATAAGGCCACTTGCCTAGTAAGTTACTAAGCTTTTTATTTATAGGTTAATCTTGGTTTGAGTCTAAAAAATAGGCAAAAAAATAAATTTGGATACCTTGTTATTGGAGGTAGGTTTTACTTGACAGATAACTACTCCGCTGACTAGAGGGTGGAGTTGGTCTTGAAGAAGTTTTCAGTTTGCCATAAGGATTGAAACCTACCAAAACAGCTGAAAGTTGCTCCAGTAGGGGAGAATCTGAGGTTTCAATCAGAAAGAGTGGTTTGAAAAGTAGAAACAAACTGAGAAGGACAAGATACTGCCTTATGTAGCCCCTCGTGTGTAGTGTAAAGTTAAAGAATGTACACGTGGTTGCCTCTACGTAATATATATAATAGTTGTCGTATGGTAAGTCCCTGCATGTGAAATGTAAAAACTATAGTTTTCTTGTGAGGGTGTCTTAAGATTGCGGTGGACTGTGGTCAAAGATCTCTGGGAGATTTAGAATCTTATCGATTGAGGAAAGTTTGAGTTAATACAGAGGTTCCTTACCTTGTCAGAAATGTTTACAAAGATTTCCTTCCTTAACGAGAGAGATTATTTTCGAGAGTAGTGGAGGTTTGAATCTTAAGTGATTGTTATCATGGTTTATTAAGTGAGAGTGTTAGCCTTGGGGATGCTTAATTGAGAAGTGTTTAAGCGAGAGGATGTCCAACCAAGAGATGAGTGAGCGACTGAACTAAGAGGGGTGAAGTCTGAAGGGCTTGGGCCAGGATATGCGATCGAGAGGGGATTCAACTCCCTTCAGTGCTATATGGGCTTCTTGGGTAATAGGTCTTTAGGCTATGTACCATCATTTGTAAAATTAAAAAACTAAAAAGCATATAATAGTTTAAAAAAAATTGTAAATTAGTCAATTATCATAATTAAATCAATTTCTCTTATTTATAAGATCTCTAAATTTTTTAAAGGCCTAGATCATTAGTCTTCACTCTCTCTCTCTCTCTTTAAGATATCATAAAATATATTTCTTATTTTGGAAGAATATGATATTAGGCGGAAGTGACACAACCATGGTCTCTCTCACATGGACAATATCTTTACCTCCAAGCTGTAGTTAAGGAAACATTTCTTCTATATCCACTTATCACTCTTATTCGCTTACATTTCACAAGGTAGAATGACACCATTGTAGGTTACAATGTTCCTGTAAAAGCTCACTTATTGGTGAATGTCTGGAAAACTCATCCCGATGAATGAACATGGTCTGATCCATCTGAGTTCAAACCAATGAGGTTCTTGACTAGCTATTCAGGAACATTGATGTTAGAGGTCAGGATAATGAATGTGTCTTGGAATCACATTTGTACATCAAGTGGTCCGTCTAACCTTAGCCAATTTACTTCGTTCTTTTGAGATCAAAAGAATGACCGATTAGCCAATTGACATGACCTAGATCCTAGGCATAACTAATTTGAAGAAGACACCAGTTGAGGTTATGGTTACGCGAGACTCTTTTCTAAGCTTTATGTTTTTTATACTTGATTTTTGTTACAATACATAGTTGTGAATTCTATTTGATTTTACCAAACAAAATTCTAGTGTAATATATATTACAAGGAATTCTTTTGGACTTGATGGTACATGGCCAAAACGGCCCAGATCATATTGGGGCCAGGACGGCCCATAGCTCAACCGATGACACTCAACAACCTAGTTGCTCGATTAATCAATCTGAGCCCCATCGGCTAACAGTTCAGCAGGTATAATGAGGTTTTAAACCTTTTGAACCCCCCATTTGTTGAGGGTGTACCAACAGAAACGTGTTGTCAATACAGAATCTATTCCTAGATGGGAAGACATGGTCCACACTCTCTCTTTTCCTTTCTCTGAACATCTACCAATCATCATTGAATGGTAAACGATTGATTGGCCGCAGTATCCTCTTAGCAATCGGTGATCACCACCTAACCTACTAGAGTAAATATTCGCTTTGCCTATAAATGCGAAAAGAATCTCTTGAAAGCAAGAAGGAAACCTCAAACATATGGAAAGAGATCCCAAGGACTATCAGAACTTTTCCAATCCGAATGTCATCCAGATCTCTTAAAATATTTTCACCTTGGTTCCAAAGATCATAGGACACTTCAGAAAAGAAACTAGGGTTCCAACGCCCTGCTAACACATGGCTCTTACACCAAGTAACTATATATTAATCACAAGGTCTATTAACCAGGCTTGTAGCTCTTTTCCCCTAGATTTACACAAGACACCCACATAAACTTCTTTTTCTCAGTCTATTCTTTCCTTTCGAAAACTACTTTCTAATTTAAGCGTCGAAATCTCCTCCGTTGGAACAATCTTCAGTGGTTTTTTATAAGTCCCTTTGATTGTGATTTCTAGACGGCAATGTTGTTCTATTCAAGTTAGCAGAGTCATCATCTGTGGAGCAAAACTCACCTCCAATAAATTGGTGGTGTTCGTGGGAATAGACTAAAAAAGAATTTGTCTCACCAACCCTCCATTTTTCTGAAATGCCTCGCCGAAGAGTAATTAGGGCTGCTTATAAGGCATTATCTCTGATGGAAGGGCACTCTGCTTCCCCGACAAATTCTACACAACATCCCATTGTTGCTAATCTACCAGAGCTACAGCCTCTGGTAGGCTACCATAGTCATCCTGCACCACCGGTTGCTTCTGCTTCCCCCAAGAGTGCTACCTGACCTCAGGTGGAAAGGTTAGAATTGAGGTTACAAAAACATGAACAAATAGCTTAAAGAACTTAGTCGTACTCTATGGCTCGAAGCCTAGTCCTCTTCTAATAGATCGAGCCACATCCGCACAAGGCGGATCGAGCCCAAAGAACACTAAGAGCCTGCTTACTACCCCGTGAGTCTCTTACTTTTTGATCTAAAGATGTCCTTAGAATCAATGCCCGTGACATACTTCTTCCTCCCCTGCAAAGGTATGACGGCACCAATGATCTTAGGGATTATGTGTCACGCCCCGAACCGGGATCGTGAACAGCCGCCCGTTGCCCTGGATGCCGGCTGTATTTCTACAGAAAATCGGGCAGAACCTCCCCATAAGTCGGAGGTCTCCCATGTACAATTCAACCTGTTTAAACCTGTATAATTCAAAATCATCCTGAAAATAAAACAAATAGCCATCCCGGCCTCTCCAAAACCCATCAACCACAACAGACATCCAGAACAATGCCAGGCTAAGTAAATCACCAACAGTCCTAACCACAGACCTCTACTGTCATGCCCAACTAGAGCATGAGTAGCCGCCACATCGAGCGGACCTAAATTTTATATAATATACAATAGTTTCCCAAGTAAAGAGTTTAAATGTTTACAAATGCCTCAATGTAAACATAATATGAGAGTTTCACGACAACGTCCATAAATATTACAGTCATTCCATAAAAATGTACACGGTCAACTGCGGACCCCAATAAGACCTCGCAGGGTCGAAAATATAATACGAAATTCAAGTTTCAGCTTAAACTTAAAATCTCACCGTCCAGAATAACCAGATCCGTCAACAAGCTATCAAATCCTCTAGAGCCAAATGCGTCGCCCTAGCACCATAATCCTGTATGGGGAGGGAAAGAAGAGGGGTGAGTATCTATGGGAGGATACTCAGCAAGTGAGGGGAAGGATGCATATCAATAAAATCAGCAGTTGGGACACTCCAATGGTCACAAAAATATGTATATAAATACTTATCAAAATCCAAAAGCTCAATTTTCACACGTATAGAAATCATGTCATTTGAAAATCGGTAAAACATGGTTTATCAATCAATAGTAGATGTCGTAGTCTCACTCACAGTATGGGGGAGGGTAGTGCACTCCCCAATAATACCACGATTCGAACCAAACTCGACTCCTCGAGTCTCTAAGAAGGTCAACCTAAATCAAATCATCAATTTCATCAATTTTCCGACTATTTTCAGGATTTATCATTTTCCTTAAATTCGTACAAACCCTAAATTCTTCAATTTATAAATGTACTCTGATGAAATCAATTTCATTCCATTTATAAATAAATAACAAAATCCAAACCAATCTAAATTCAAACACCTAAAACCATTCAAAATCGAAAACCAATCTCAAATAAGCAAATTTTCTACAAAATGGAAAAATCTTTGAAAAATCATACACTTTTAGATTTCCATCCGATTTCTTCAAACCATAAGTCATTTCCAAGGTATTAATATCTATTTTCATAATACGTAAATTGTATCTTGATTTCCTATATGCAAAACAAACTATAATATAAAACAACGCATCAATCCTTAAACTCCAACCCTAAATCAAATTACTTTCATGCATATTTTGAATTAAACTCTAGAGAAACCATTCAAATCAACGAAATTCGATTTCTATTATTCCTTAGCATGCTTCTTCCGTATCAACCGGCCTAATTTACGTAAATGTCTAAACAATCCTAGCATTTAATTATAGAGTTTCAGAAATGCATTCAAATCAAATCTAAATACATCCTAAACATATAAAGATCTCTCCATCCTAGATTCACTCAATTTATCAAAGAAATCAGCATTTTACCTCACCAAGGGTTTTCGGATCACAAACCCAGCTTTGGTGCGTTGTTCGATATAGTCCGAACCCTGCAACACTATTAAACCGATGTAAAGTTTAGTAATTTAGCCTAATCATCAAACGAGATCGAAACTCTAGAACTAAAATTCTGAACTCAGCCCTTACCTGCAGAGAATGGAGTTTGCAGGCAACCTAGGGTTTCTGGAGCTTCTGCGCAGATTGCAGGAGCGCTCTTTACCGAGGAAAACAAGGCTCACGAGCGCATGAGCAAGGAGGAGGCGCTGCAACCGCGCACGCTAGGGGCCGTGCGGGGCGCCGGTCGGGCGCACAGGGACTGTCGCCCGCTGCAGTCGCGCGCGCAGAGGAGCCGTCGCGCGCTAGAAGGAAGGCCGCAGTCGCGCGAGCGGAAGAGGACCTGTCGCGCGGGCGGGGAGAGAGATAGGGAGAAACAGAGAGAGAGCCGAGGCTAGAGAGAAAACTGAAAGGTCGGCTGATCGTGGGTGGTGGAAGGAGGCGGTTGATGGTGGTGGCGGTGGAGGAAGACCGCTCGCAGCGGTGAGAGAGACAAGAGAGAGAGCGCTGCGGGTGAGAGAGAAACCGAGAGAGAGAATGAGAGAGATAGAGAGATGGAGATGGTGGCTGCGGGTGGTGGCGAACACGGCGGAGGGAGGTCAGCGGCCGCGGCAGCGGAGGGCCACGTTATAGTTTTCTCATGCTTTGCTTCCTTGGGCTCTTTATTCTTGTTTTTAACTTTAAGATATAGCTCCTCTTCAAATTTCAGAATCGATCAAGAGAGAGCCAATGAGTCAAGGAAATATCAGTGTTTAATAATTTGGTCAAATATTAGCACACTAAACACATTCGTATAGGTCAAAGTGTTTCATGTACCCATATCTTGACATATTCGCAAATGGTCTACCTTCATCACTTTTCTTTAATTTTTAGTCCAATTTGAGCGTTAGGCCTCCTCCCTCTCTGTAGGGGTATAATAGAATATTTGACTTTTACATTTAGATTAATATTCTGCCATATAGGAGGGCCCTCCTATTTTTTTTTTTATTTTGTATTTTTGTATTTTTTTGTTTTATGATAATGGTAAGCTTCGTTTAAGATAATTAATAGTAATATAATGATAGTGATAAAAACACAAAAAATAAAAAAACAAAAAAACAAAAAAAATAAAAAATAAAAAATACAAAATAATTAAAAACAAAAAAGGGTGGTTCCACTGCGTACATGCGTGGTGGAACCGCCTCTATGTTTATTTCTTTTGTTTTGTTTTTTTAATTATTTTAAACTAATAAAAAAAGATAAAAGAATAAAAAACAAATAAAATAGAATAAAATAAATAAAAAAAAAATAGAAAAACAAAAAAAAAAAAATAGGAGGGCGGTGGAACCGCCCTCCATGTTTTTTTTGTTTTTTTTTTGTTTTTTTTAATTATTTTAAACTAATAAAAAAAGAATTAAAAGAATAAAAATGATAAAAGAATAAAAAAAAAAAAAAAAAAAAGTAAAATAAAAAAGAAAATAGAAAAAAGAAAATAAAAAAAATTCAAAAACAGGAGGGCTGTCGAGCCGCCCTCCATGCTTATTTTTTTTTATTTTTTTAATTATTTTAAACTAATAAAAAATGGTTAAAAGAATAAAAAACAAATAAAATACAATAAAATGAATAAAAAAGAAAATCAAAAAGAAAATCAAAAAATCAAAAAAAAATCAAAAATAGAAGGGCGGTGGAATCGCCCTCTATGCTTTTTTTTGGTTTTATTTTTTTAATTATTTTAAACTAATAAAAAAAGGGTTAAAAGAATAAAAATAATTAAAGAATAAAAAACAAATAAAATACAATAAAATTAATAAAAAACAAAATTAATAAAAAAATAAATAAAAAATTTCAAAAATAGGAGGGCGGTGGAACCGCCCTCCATGCTTATTTTTTTTTATTTTTTATTTTTTTATTTTTTTAACTATTTTAAACTAATAAAAAAGATTAAAAGAATAAAAAAGAAATAAAATAGAATAATATAAATAAAAAATAAATAAATAAAAAATTAAAAATAGAAGGGCGGTTCCACCGGCGGTGGAACCACCCTCTATGTTTATTTATTTATTTATTTATTTTTTAATTATTTTAAACTAATAAAAAAAAAATAAAATAATAAAAGAATAAAAAAGAAATAAAATACAATAAAATGAATAAAAAACTAAATAAAAAATAAAAAAAAAATTTAAAAATAGGAGGGCGGTCGAACCGCCCTCTATGTTTATTCTTTTTTTGTTTTTTTTTTTTTTTGGCTTTTTGTTTCTTTTGTATTTTTATTTTTTTGTTATTTTATTCTTTTGTTTTATTATTTTTTTTTGTGTTTTTATTACCGCCATTAATTACCCTAGACTCATAATTTATATGTTTTAGTTACCATTTTTATTTAGGGTAATTTATAATAGCAAATTTTTTTTTTCATGCATGAAAAGAGAAATAAAAAATATATATATATAAAATGATATTTTAGACATATATAAAAGGTATAACAGCCCAGAAAAGAGAAATGAAAAAAAATATATATAAAATGATATTTTAGATATATATAAAAGGTATAAAAGCTCAGCGACGGAGTAGCGACAGAAAATTTTTTTCGTCGCTAATTCGTCCGAAATTTATTTTTCAATATTTAGCAACGGATTACCGATTGAACTTTTTTCGTCGCTAAAATTAACGACGAATTAGGGATGGATGTTTTTTCGACAGATTTTTCCGTCACTAATTTCATCGCTTAATTATCCCTCGATAATCTGACACAATTCTCTTGCTAATTAGCGACGGATAATACTCCGTCGCTAATTTCGTTCACTGAAAGTGAGTTTTTTAGTAGTGTATCTAATTAAGTAAATCTTACCCACTTAATGTTCTTGATGCATGTAGAATGGTAATACTTGTGAAGTCAAAGTCAATTTCAGACTTAATCAAATCATTTCATCTTATTTAGTTTTCATATAGGGTTAAATTATTTATTATTATTTGGAATCATAAATCTATTAAATATATTACAGTTAACAAATTAGATATTTGTTCTTAAAACATGTTCAATTATTATTAAGTCTTCATTTTAAATCATAATTATTGTTGTTCGAGCAAACTTGTGAACACAGTCTCACCAAAATAATAAGAAACCGCAAAACACTCTCTAACTTTAAATATACAGGAAATTAAAAACCTTTTCAATTTGAATTTTACATCTTTATCCCATGTTTAGTGTTTTAACAGACGTACCCATTTGAAGAATGGGTCAGAATATTTATCAAATCCAATTCAAGAAAATTATAGAAACTTATTGACTTGGTCTCTCGAATCATTTTGAATTCCCAGCATTGATTTTCTTCAGTAATCACCTCATTCAGCCGGTCCGTGTCTGGCCCCTGCCGCGTCATAAACCAATTTACGTGAGACTGTGCCTCGGTGTTGAAGGAATAGCATCAACATGGATCAAAAAACAAATAAGACGAAACAAAAATTACTTACTCTTGGGTTTGAGCTGTGTTTGATGCAGTGGTATGGCGATGTGGGAGTGTTATCATGGCCGCCAGACGGAACCAAACAATTAGGAGGAACATTCCCAAAACGCTGAGCTTGTTCCCTAACTTAAATGCCATACCCCATTTCATTAAATGATTTTATGAGGATATTTGCAGGCTTAGGCCTCTATTTATTCCCATATTTTCACCCCCAATGTAGGTTCAAGTCAACGGTGAGCAGATAAGGATATTCAGTTCGAATCCGAGAATATCGTTAAACATATTTATTTTGAATTTTCTCTCACTAAAATAAAATAAAATTTAATTTTTATTTTTCTAAAATTAAACATACAATTTCTTTCCCTAAAAAAATAACTCTCGCTTTCTCTAAAAAAAAAACAAACAATTTCTTTCTCTAAAATAAAAAATTAATCATTTTGAATGATAAAATTTATATTTTCTCTTTTTAAATCTGAAGACATTAATTTTTTTTCTATCAAATTTTCTCAAATTCAGTACTTTTAAGTTTTCTCCATCTAAAAAAAAAAATTGAATTCAGTTTTACATTTTCTAAAACTAATACATAAATTTTATTTTGGGAGGAGGCAATGCTTTTAATATCTTAAAAAGAATTATGTTTTTACTCTTTGAAAATATTATTATCCTTGAATATCATATAAAAGTTAAATTTTATTCATCAAACATAAAAAAAGTTAAGTATCAACAAATAAAGGATAATTTTTGGGAAATTTTTTTAGCTTTGGAAAAAAAAAAGTAACTATCAACAAGTTAAGTTCTGCTATTTCTAAAAATAAAAATTATTATGAAAAGAAAATGACTGCACCCACAAAAAATTGGAAGTAAAAATCACAAAGATTGATTGTTTTAGCTTTGAAATCTATGTTTATAAGTTAGGAGAAACAAAATCCACCCTCGAAAAATTATGAGAATAATAAAAATTCACTCGATTAAATTTTCACTCTAATTTTAAGATATTTGAGAAATTTTTTTCTTTTAAATTTTAAGAGAGTGTAAATTAGAAATTAATTGGACTGTATTTCTGTTTCATTCTTTCCGAATGAATCGTGAATGGCTGAATCCCTCTAATTAAAATTAAATAAAACAAAATACAAGAACAGGTTGAAAACATAAAAATAATATTATATGTTACACATTATTTTTCTGGCATCTGCAGAAAATGCAGTTTCTTTTTCTTTTTTCCTTTTTATGTGTATAATGTTTTAATTGTATGTACTCAAGTTTAGAACACCTAAGCTATGAAAGCTCTCTTTGGACTGGCTTTAAATTGTAAATTGGAAACGCGTTCAGTGGGTGATGACCCTCTTGCATGGGCAAGTCATCGTGAAGGAGACAGTCAATTCGTCCTCTACGATGCACGTGATTGACCCTATCTCTACTACCAGAGACAGATGCATTGTTAGACCTAAAAGTCTTTCCGTCCCATATTAGAAGCCCGAAAAAGCACCCCCCCCCCCCCCCGGGGGCGAAAACGAAAAGGAAAACGCACAATGACATTTTATAAAAATAAAAGAAATGAAAACGTGGCTATATGTATAAATATAAAAAGGTATATGAGTATTTTTAGGTAAATATTAATTATCTTATAAAAATAATAGAATAGTAATATTTTATAATAAAATCTAAATGATCAAATATGTAATTATTAATTATAAGATAAATAATATAAAAAATAAAAATTATAATTAAATAAATAATTCATTAAATATGAACAATATATAAATATAAAATATATATATATATATAAAGATTTTTGTGTAAATATTAATTAATTCAGCCTGTTGAAATATTTTTAAAATGGAAAAATATTAATATTAAGAAATTTCCGTGTATCATAGAATCCACAAATGGAATCTCCTTTGGCCGAGTTCCATACACTCTGCTTGGCCTCTAATACTTATTTGGATTATTCAGGGCCATGGTGTTAATTTCAAAATACAAATTAGAAGATCTTATAACATAGTGTAAAGTTGTAAGTAAAAATCAACATAGATCGTTTAGCTTAGAAATCTATGTTTTTAAGTCGGGAGAAACAAAATCCACGGTTGAAAAATTATGAACTCTATTAAATTTTATGGTGGGATCCACTCGAGATCGGCCTCGGCCTTGAGTCTTGTTTGTGCAAGCTATGGTGGTCAAGAAGGAAAAACGAAGCTAAAAGCCTAAAAGGAGGGGAAATTAGTATCATGGAGTCAGGTTGAAAGAAGAAATTTCTCATGTCCTCCATTAAGCAATCAAGCTAGGTTAAATATAATGGCACCAATTGATAGAGAATCTTCCCCAACAAAATTGGTTGTAACCAGAACAATTGAGAGGAAAAAGAAAAAGGAAAAAAAAAAAAAGGAAAATGCCAAATGGCCCAAATACCCTCCTATTGGTAATAGTTCCCGTTCACTACTAGTTGGGCTACAATTACATTTATTAAAGTTACTGTGTTCCACTTGTTAGGTTGATATCACCTCCTCCCCTTTCTCAACAACATCCTCGTCCTTAAGGATGGGCAAAGTTCGGATATTTTCCATGAATTCCTCTTTGATTTCCCATGTTGCATCCTCCTTTGGTTTAACTTTTCATTGCACCAAGACTTCAAAAATGTTGCCATTGGTCCTTGGTTCAGAACTTCTTGTGGCTCTTCATTCTGGTAGCTAAGGCTTTAATGGAACCATAGCTCCCATATGTTTTTTGAGTAAGGTGACATGGAAAATAGGGTGAATTTTGCTTCCCTCAAGCAGCTGTAGTTTATAAGCTAGCTTTCCGATGCGCTCCAGGATGGTAAATGGTCCGAAGAAACGAGAAGCTAGCTTCTAAAATTTCGTCAAACCACCGAAATCTGTCTATAAGGCTGCAGCTTTAAGTAGACCCTATCTTCGACTTGAAACTCGTAATCCTCATTGTTTTTGTAATAGTAGGTCTTCATCTTTTCTACTGCTATCCACAAATTCCTTTTCAGTGCTGATAGTACCTGATCTCTAGCCAACAAAAAGTCTTCTACTACTTGTACACGTGTAGTACCTCAGACATATGATAGTAGGTCAGGTGGAGGTCTTCCATACTCCACTTCAAAAGGTGACATCTTTGTGGCAGAATGTACACTCGAGTTATAACAAAACTCGACCCAAGGATTGCACCCAGTTCTTCGGCTGATTACTTGTAAAATATCTTAAATATATCTCAACCATTCGGTTGACCACTTCCGATTGTCCGTCTGTTTGGGGATGATGAGAAGAACTGAAGTTAGAGTTGGTGCCTTGTAATCTAAATAATTCCTTCCAAAAATGGCCGGTAAAAACCATATCCTAATCACAAACAATGGACTCTGGCATCCCATGCAGTTTGAAGATATTTTTATAGAAAACTTGTGCAATGGACATAGCTGTGTAAGGGTGAGCAATGGGAATGAAGTATGCGTACTTTCTTTAATGGTCTACGACTATTAGGATTGCTGACTTTCCTTTTGATTTAGAAAGACCTTTCACAAAATCCATCGATGGGTAAGGGCTGTAGAAGACCTCCCGGCCTCCTACGATCATTTTTGTTTCGCTGACAAATATCACACTCTCGTATAAATTTTTTTACCATTTCCTTTATGGACTTCCAATAAAATACTGCTCTTAACTATTGGATTGATTTGAGCAATCTTTCGTGGCCCAATCCATGGAATTCTTATATTAAAGTAAGTATGAGCTATGAGACCTTTGGAATATTAACTCTGCCCTTGAAAAATAACACTCCCTTTTTAACTTCCCAAGGTCCAATAGCTTGCTCATCATGTACTAACTGATGCATTTTGATGAGCTCTGGGATGTTCTCCTCTTGAATTGGTTTCCACCAAAGAAGTTCAGGAAATGAAATAGTGGATACTCACCCTGTTTGCGGCACTCTAGAGAGAGCATTTGCTGCCATGTTGGAGTGTCCTTGTCGATATTCAATTGTGAAGTCATATCCCATTAGCCTAATTAAGCATTTTTGTTATGTGTCTGTAGTTATGTGTTGTTCCCACAAATATTTCAAATTGCGATGGTCTGTTCTCAGAACAAACTTTCTCCCCAATAGATATGACTGCCAATGTTTGACAGCAAGGACTAAAGTGAATAGTTCTTTTTTATAGGTAGAAAGTGAGAGATTTTTTCCTCTAGGAGTGAAATAAATAAACAATTTGCCATCGGACTTGTATTAGTACTGCTCTTATGCCCTCACCCATGCATTATATTCCACAATAAACTCTTGTTCAAAGTTTGGTAATACTAGAATAGGGGCAGTGATTATCAAAGCTTTAAGTTCCTCGATAGCTCTCTCATCTTCTTTCCCCAAGAAAAATTACCTTTTTCCAACAGGTCAGTCAAGGGCTTAGCGGTAGTCCCATAATGAGATATGAATCTTTGATTACCCTGTTAATCCCAGGAACCTACGAATCTCTTTAAAATTCCTTGGCCTTGGCCACTCCTTCATTGCCTCAACTTTTGATGAATTAGCTCGTACTCCTTCTACACAAATGATATGTCCCAAATATCTTACTTCCTTCGATCCTAGAACACATTTCTCCTTCTTTACCACTAATCTATGGTCTCTTAAAATGGTCACAATATGTCTTGTGTGATGAATATGGTCATCCCAATACTTGCTATAGATTAAGATGTCATCGAAGAAGACTAGGATGAATTTCTCAAATAAGGCTTGGAAATTTCATTCATTAAGCTCTGGAAGGTTTTCGAAGCATTGGAAAGTCCGAATGGCATTATCAATAATTCAAAATGCCCATGATAAGTGTGAAAAGCTATCTTCTCAATATCCCTAGCATCCATTCGAATATGATGATAACCCGACTCTAAATCCAGCTTGGTAAAGATTCAGACACCATACAGCTTATCCAAAAGCTCTTCGATCATAGGAATGGGATATTTGTCCCTTACCGTCTGTTGGTTTAGAGCTCTATAATCTACACAAAGACACCATGATTGATCATGCTTCTTAACCAATAACACAGGGGATAAGTAAGGCCTTCTACTGCTCTATACTATCCCTTGCTGAATCATCTATTCATCCAATTTTTGAAACTCTTTTTTTGGAAGTGTAGGTACCTATAGGGCCTTAGGCAAATGGGTTCACTACTGGTGTAAGGAAATTCTATGGTCATGTTTCCTTCTTGGAGTTAACCCAATCTTGTCCCTAAACACCTTAGGAAATTTAGCTTTGCACTCTGCCCAATTACCTCCACTTTCTTTCTCACCTTCTAATGCCCTAATGTGCAGTAGGATTCCCCGTCCCCTGTTTTGATCTAAAGTTTTGACCAGGGCCTTCTCCCCAATTGATCTAGGCTTACTCTCCTCAATCCTATCAAGCTCAACCATGACCCCCTCCTCTGAAATCTCATCTTCATTTTTCAAAGTCTTAGAGAATTGGACTCAATGTATATAACCATTGAATCCCCAAGAAAGCATCACACCCCTCCAAATTAATTATAAAAAAATCAATTGTGATCGTAGTGTTCTGTATTGAAATGGTTACCTCTCTACAGAATCCAGTACTGGTAATGCGCTCCCCGTTTGCCATGACAGCTCTGAGTCGGGCACCAGCTTCAACCTTGAGACCCGCCGCCTTCACCATTTCTTCGCTAATGAAAATATGAGTGGACCCTAAATCCACCAAGACGGTCAGAGATACCTTTCCCAAAATCTTCCAATCATTCTCATAGTTAGAGATATAGATACCCCAGTGAGAGTGTGAATCAAAATTTTCGAAACCTCCATAATCTCCCTTTCATCAATTCATCAATTCCTCACCCTTCGTCCTCCATCTCGATCAGGAACAACTTCTTACACTGATTCGGGAGTGATACTTCTCATCGCAAAGATAACACAACCCTTACTCTCATTATTGTTAGAGTTCTATTGGAGCGAATTAATGCATGGAGAAAGGTTTGTCCCCTGATCGTTCTTCTATAGGTGGAGAATTGCTACTCTGTGCGTTCTTCTTGAGCCCTAAAATTCCCTTGCCATCGAAACCTATCTTCAAATGCTTTTCCTTAAAGACTCAGGCTAGCCTAATTGTAGTGGGTAGAGAAGTGGTCCGTGAGCCTTTACATCGGCCCGAATATGATCCTTGACCCACTCACAAACAATGATGCTTCTTGCTCATTTGAGAGTTGCCCAACCAGCCCCAATAACCTTTTGAATTGGGTTTGAAACTCCCTAACCATTCCTGTCTGCCTAAATTTGCTCAGATCATTGAAAGCATCCATGTACGTGATGACCACGAATCGGTCCCCTAGCTCTGATTTGAACTTCTCCCAACTAAAGCTTTGTCGAGTGTTTCTCTTCCTATGAAACCACACTTGAGCATCACCCTCTAGATGAAAGGTAGCCAACCTTACTTGGTCCTCCATATGGGTTTCTTGAAAATTGAAAAATTGCTCGACACGACATGCCCAAATCATCGGGTCTTCCAAGCCATCGTATTGTGGAAATTCGAGTTTCGCATACTGGGGTGTAATCATTCCCAATAGATTTTTTCTATGAGATTTCCCATGTATTGGTGGCAGATCCTTCTTATGGCTTGCAAGAGATGGAACATCTCGGCCAATTGCTTTATCATCCTTTCTTGTCCACTACTCAAGGACTCCACCTGCTACTCCAAGCATTGTACCCGTAGATCGTCAGCCATCGACATCAGCTCTGATACCAAAATGGTGGGATCTACTCGAGGTCGGGCTTGACCTTGAGTCTTGTTTGTGTGAGCTATGGTGGTCAAGAAGTAAAAATGACGCTAAAGGGAAGAGAAATTAGTATCATTGAATGAGGTTGAAACAGGAAATTTCTCATGTCCTTCGTTGAGCAATCAAGCTAGGTTAAATACAATGGCACCAATTGATAGAGAATCTTCCTTAACAGAATTGGTTGTAACCAATTCGTAAGAAGAACAACTGAGAGGAAAAAGAAAAAGGAAAGGCCAAATAACCCAAATACCCTCCTATTGGTAATATTTCCTGCTCACTCCTAGTTGGGCTACAATTACACTTATTGAAGTTGTTGTGTTCCATTTGCTAGGTTGATATCATTTTAGCTCTAAATTTAAGATATTTGACGAATGTTTTTATTTCCTTTAAATTTTAAGAGAGAGTAAGTTAGGAATTAATTGGGATTTCACTCTTTACACCTTATTCTGTTTTATTCTTCCCAAATGAATCGGCGATGGTTGAAACCCTCTACTTGCCACAAGGGTGGAACCTTGTGGGCTCGTAATTTTTTAGCTTCTTTATAAAAGATGTGGATGATCCATCAATGTCCTTGCCTGATTCTGATCAGCCAGTGGTGTTTGTTTGGGTTTTTGGTCTTTCATATCCTCTTTTCACAGCGTGAAATGGCAGAGATATTCATTGTGGTATTCTTAGTTTAAAGTAGGTTTATTTTTCATCAGTTTTAGCTCCCTATTTTGGGAGGTTAGATATTTGGTTTGTGATTTTTATCTTGTTAAGCTTTGTATTGTTGTTGTGTTGTGCCCAATATGAGTCTATGTGCTTCTTTATTGGTTAGTTCGGGCTTTTAAACTGGTAATGAAGAAAAAAGATTTGATAGAGTCAACCCCTTAATGGCCTTACAGTACTCGAATCAAATTAGTTGGATGAAACTCGGATACCGATTGATCCAGTACCAATAAAAAAAAAAAATCATCATTGGTTTGTAAGCTTATGACTTGCTTCTATTTGGAACTATGTCATCCTTAAGGACCCAAAAGAATAAAATAAAAAGAAACTCTTCGTCACTTTATCGCTCAAACATACCACCCCAAAAGACAATGGTAGTTATTATGTTCTCATGGCCTAATGCTCGACCATATGCTCTCTCAGGTCCTAGTCATCTCTAGAGATGTAGGTGCTACAATAGACCTATTGCGCTTACGCCTCACAAGATCTGGAGGCAAAAGAAATGGTTAATTCATGAAAATTAATCAAGAGATAAAAAGGTTTGAAATAGAATATGATAAAATAAATGGAACAATATTTTAATACAACTGTACTAATTATAAATTTAAAACGAGGGTATTATCAAAATTAACCCATCAACCCATCAACCTAATGTTTATTGATCGATTCCCAACATGAGATATCAAATAAAAATATTCAAGGATATCAGATAAAAGAATCAAGGTTACAGATCTCCTGGACCTAACACAAATCATAAATCTTTATAACTAGAATATAAATTGGTATGACTATTATGGATAGATATCATATGCATAACACATTATATCATATGTCTTGATCCCCAAACATATAGCATAATCATAATATAGTATCAAAATATCATAATGAAGAGAAAATGAGGAAAAACATCAAACCACACGTAGATCAAAGTAGGCTACATGTATGCCCGTCCTTTGCTTAACATGGAAAAGGTACAATTGCAACAATACAGATTTTTTTTTATTTTTTTATTTTGATATAAAGAGATGCAATCAAACAGAATCGAATCAAGGAAGAGAGGATAAAAGTGGAAGAATCTATCATTTTGAGCTATCCCTGAAGGACACAACAATACAGATGAACAGATGTGTATCATCACCACATAACTTGTGCAATTGTCATCATACACACCAACCAAAGGCAACTAGGATTTGATAAAAAAATGGGCTCCAAAGGACCAATAAGGCTAAATGGGCCAAGCTAGGCTAAACCACATGAAATGGATCAACTCGAGTCAAATTATGTCAAGAGTGAACCAAACTCATCAACTTAGATAACTCGTACCACGTAAGGTTCAAAGAGTCAACATTTAGTGTTCCTAGTCTCAAAGGGTCATCATGATCACGATAGCCTTATTGTAGTCACAATAAGATAATCAAAACCTCATTGTGACGATGATAACAATATCATGGTCTTGTACAAGCTTACAACCAAGTGGTAGGCCTCATCGTTGTAACGATAAGGTCATCATGAGCTCGAACATTCATCATGATCTTTGCCCAAACCAAGAACTAGGGTTTCAACTTCACAACAAATCTAAACATCAAAATGATACATAGATCAAGCCAAAAAGACATTGAAAGAGAGAAAAGAGACTTATCAACAAGAAGGGAGCAGAAGGGAGAGGTAAACAACCACCAAAACTATAATCTTAACATGCAACATAATACCAAATCATCAAAACAATAATTAGGTTAGGAAGAGAGACAACGAGAGAATATTTGGGGCTTAATACTATAAAAAAACAAGGATTTAGCGACGGATTTAGAGATGGAAAAATTTCCATCGCCAATCATGTGTCGTAAAAATTTAGCGACAGATTCTGAAATCCATCGTTAAATTAGCGACGGAAACTGAATTTCGTCGCTATAGCGATGAAAACTGAATTCCGTCGCTAATTTAGCAACGGATATTTTTTTTCGTTGCTAAATTAGCGACGGATTCATTTTCCGTCGCTAAATTTTGCATTTAATATTTTTAGTTATAGGGTTCACCCACCCCCTGCCCGCCTGCGGCCGTCCACCACCGCCCTGGCTCCCTACGGCTTGCCCGCCCATGCCCACACCCCGTCAGCCCTTGCCCGCCCGAGCATGCCCACCTCATGCTGTTTTTTTTTTTTTTCAGAAAATTTTACTTTTGTCCAGATTCGATCCTGGGTTTAAGGGGTTGTTTGAAATGCTCTTAACCACTATGCCACATTAACATATCTGATATACTTTTTCTTTTTTTTACTTATTTACTTTCTTTCTAACTTTTACCATTAAAAATATATTTTCCTAATTTAACAAAAATACAAAATATAAAATTATATTTAATAAAAACACAAAATTATATTTAATAGAATTATAAAATTATTTTTAATAAAAATATAAAATTATATTTGAAAAAAATATAAAATTATATTTAATAAAAATCAATAACCTAATTTAATAAAAATATGAAATATAAAATTATATTTAATAAAAATACAAAATTATATTTAATAAAAATATAAAATTATATTTAATGACGAATTTATAAATGAAAATTTTTTTATAAATGAAAATTTTTTTTTTTTTTTATTTTTTGGGACGGATATTTTTTTCCGTCGCTAATTAGCGACGGATTATTTTTCGTCGCTAAACCCGTCGCTAATTAGTGACGATTTCCGTTTTTGTCGCTAAATAACGACGAATTTTTTCCGTCACTAAAATCGTGTTCTTTTGTAGTGTACTATCACTGCAAGAGGGAGAGAGAAGATTTGGTATGAGAGGGAGAGGGGGGGCTTAGCTCAAACCAAAAAAAAAAAAAAAAGAGGGGGCTTATCTTTTAGGTTTTTGGGTTTGGTTCAAGAATGGACTTTCAAAACTCTCTATTAAAATCATACACACCTAATTGGACTTACAGCTTGGAATTTAAGTTGCAAAAGATAAAATTGGATTCTGCCTTTAACTAGGTTAGGCATATTAAACTAGACCCGGAAGATCGATTATCACGTTTCTTCCATGTGTATACATCTCTCAATCTAAAAGATATAATGGTAGGAGAAGTAGGGACGTTACACACACTACATCTGTCTCGCTCCCTTCCTAAAGTTTATAATCCATTTGGGTTGTTTAGCTTGAAAACCTACATCCATAAAGTCGCATAGGAGCAAAGTCCACCGTAGAAATTGCATAAAGTTGAATGGACGGAAAGATCATCGTAACCTTAAATCAAGAACACATATGAAAAGAGGATGTTAAACAACAAAAACCATGATAAATATATATATATATATATATATTAATCAATTACAAACATATTTTGCTGCACACCATTTGTTTGTATATATTCTCAAACCAAACAACTTGAAAATGCAAATTTATATGGCACATATGAAAGATAAGGGACAAATTATATCTCCTTCAATTTGTACACAATGATGGGCCAAATAAAATTGAATTCTCATGAACAAGCCCATGCCTCTAGCTTCTAATCCTTTCATAATTCTCAACTTCTTGCACGATGAAATGAACATACTACACATTAAACAAGAAACAACATTATTACATGAGAGAGAGAGAGTGTGAGAGTATAAAAGTACTTACTCCCAAGGAACATCTCCAACTAACTTCCTGTCTCCATCTTTGTCCTCATAAGTTGGCACGTACTCAGATCCTTTATAGCCTTCTCCCTCAGAGAACCCACCTTTAAATTCAAAATTACAACAAAAAATAGATCAGAATAATCATAATCATATACATACCCAACAGTGTTAGGTTGGCCCAAGACAAATAGGAAATTAATCAGAGAGTCTTTGACAACCTAATAGACAAATAAGAAAAAATAGAATTTAAATAAAGAAAAGAGACACGTGATTCGATCAAATAGATCTATGTCCACAGCGAGGGAGGAGTAGAATTTCACTAAAGAAAAAGATTACAAATATCTTAGGAAAGTGTTCTTAGACTCCAAATGATCACCATACAAAAGAGGTAACAAAATGAGATTCTAAAAAATCATAACATATTTTATTAACTCAGTTGAACCGGTAATGTTTTAAAAAACAACCCAAAGGTACATATATATATATGGGATTGCAAAAAAGGAACAAAAAGGTTCTTTCCTTGGTGTTAGACATGCCACATCAATAAATCTCCACCTTGTCGAGTACTAACATTAACAAATATTAAATCTCAAATCTGCTCCACTTTCTTCACAAAATCTCTAATAGGCTAATCAACAGCAGCAAAGATCAAATAAAACAAATTCAAACATCGCTTGAACTTGTAAACTGAAGGAGGTTTCATAAACTAAACCACAAAGTTGTCATCTGAACTTGAACAAACGATTGCACACACCATACTGCCTGTACTAAAATATGGAATATGTGTCATAAAATCCTCCACTTCAACTTACTGTAATAACTGAGCAGCAAATAGCCGAAAAAGACTTATAACCGGAGTACTCACGAAGTTAGCATTTTTCATGCCAAAATTTTCAAAATAATTATTCTGGGATAAGAATAATTCTCCAATTCCGTGATCTCTCTTAATTTCCAAACCAAGAATCTTCTTAACTGCTCCCAAATTTTTCATAACAAATTCATTATTTAACTATAACTTCAAAGTGAATATTTCTGATAAATTTTTCGCAACAGCAAGCCTATTATCATAAGACAGCAAATAAACAAATGATCCATCACTTAACTTTCAGAAGAAAACAAAATTATCAATCTGTTTCTCAAATAACCATCAATGAAGATCAACAAATAACCGATACCTTCCTTAAACTGAATACAAGATGATCTTCATAAATCTAAACAAATGTCAGAATCAGACATTGATGATAAGTTTGCAACTGAACTAATAACAATAGATCCCTATAGAAAATATAATTTACTAGACGTGCAAGCTTTTATAACAACAAGAGCACCATAAAACATATTCATAACTCTGCCTTTAACTATATTTATACACCCAAAAGCCTCTAAGGTGTCTAAAAAGATGAGATTTTTCTTCAAATCAGGAACATGGCTAACATTAGTGAGCGTTTGCACAATACCATCATACATTTTAATTCGAACTTTACTCTTATCAACAATATTATAAATAGTATCGTTTCCCATAAAAATAATTCCACCATTAATAAATTTATAGATAGAAAACAAATCCCTGTTGGAACACATGTGATAAGAACAAGCCGAATCTAAAATCCATTCATTTTTAGATCTTATCATGTCATCAGTTACACAGAAAAAATCTTTATTTTTTTCATTTATCACAATACTAGCCTCGGCAATTTTAGTGTTTTTTTCACTAAATTTTTCCTTTTGCTTATTTTTCAACTTTAAGCAAGTGGACTTAATATGCCACAATTTGTGATAATAATTGCACATCAAATTTTTATACTTAGATCTACTATTCTCAAATTCTCTTTTATCAGTTCTGCTTTTAACAACCAAACTGTCTGCTTGACTACTATTAATTTCCCCAGTAATATCTCTATCATTCTACTCCTTAAATTTTAAAGCAGATTTTATTTCCTGATACGAAATAGTTTCTTTATCATAAATTATAGTATCACGAAAATATTTAAAGGATTGAGAAAGAGAACACAATAACAAAAGAAGCCTATTCTTATCATCAATTTTCGAATCTATATTCTCCAAATCCATAATAATATAATCAAATTTATCAAGATAAGAGATTATAGATGTTTCTTGTGTCATACGTAGTATATATAGACTTTGTTTCAGATAAAATATGTTCTCAACCGTATTCTTCATATACAAAGTTTTGAGCTTATCCCACATAACTTTAGCCGTGGTCTCCATAGCAGCTTCTCGTAAAATCTCATCAGAGAGGTTCAAAATAATCCCAAATTTTGTCCTTTTATCTATTACAGCAAACTCTGAATCTGTCATATTTGTTGGTTTAGCCTCTACTCCCTGTAATGCCAAATCAACTCTGTCCTGAACCAAAATGGCCTCCATTTTAAGTTGCTATATACTGAAGTTAACATTCCTGTCAAATTTCTCAACCACAATTTTTTATATTGTTATGTTATTAAAAAATAATTGCCTAAAAATTTCATCAAAACAATTAAAGTAGCTCTGATGCTAGTTTGTTAAGACTGGCCCATGACAAATAGTAAGTTAAGCAGAGGGCTCTTTGATAACCTAATAGACAAATAACAAAATACAAAATTTAAATAAATAGAAAAAATAAAGTGATAGAATTTAAATAAAGTAAAGAGACAAAATTTAAGTGGTTTGGTCAAATAGACCTACATCTATGGGTGAGAGATGAGTAGAATTTCACTAAAAAAAAAAAGATTACAAATGTTTTAAGAAAGTGTTCTTAGATTCTAAATGATCACCATATAACAGAGATAGCAAAATGACATTTCTGTGCTTTAAAAAACAACCCAAAGGTTTATATATATATATATATGTATGTATGTATGTATGTATGTATATATATATGAAAAATCTGAAGGTGGCTTCTCGGCTAAAGCAATGTTGGATTGCAAAAAGGAACAAAAAGGTTCTTTCCTCGAGGTCGGACACGCCACATCAACATACAGGATATATAAAATTTCACAGTTCTGTTACAATTATTTTGTACCTTAGATAATTAGAAGATCTTGTAGTAGAGAGAAATTAGGAAAAAAGCTTGTCCCGTAAACCAACCCATTAAAGCCAAAATCACAGAAGAAAAAATGGACATATATGATAGTGTGCTTACCAACACTAAACTTGAACATATCTTCCAAAGCCTTCCTTATAGCCTTTGTAGACATTCAAATCAAATTGTCTAAGATAAGGTGCACCATCCATGCCGACTTTCACATAAACCCCTGAATTTTCAGCTTCATTTTTCTTTGCCAAACAATTTTTTCTGTACGATCAAATTGGAGACCATCCAACCCCTTGTGCCCAGTCACGCATATTGTCATATATATTACATTAAAACCTAGAATCCATAATTCAAAAAATATACAGGAAATATCAAAAGAAGAAGAAAAAAGATCAGTAAAGCTGGTGAATTCTTACTTGGGAGTTGGATGATCATTTTTTTTAAGAGTTGAGGAATTGCTAGTGAGCTCAAATGTGCAATTCTCAGTCATGTCAGACAAAGATCTTTTGTTGCTCTTATTAGCACTTGATTGAACTTGTTTTTTGGAGTCATTGATGCCTAGTAACCCTAATCTGAGCTCAGTCCCGGCAAAGTTGAGATCTCTTCCATGTTGTTATGATTTTTCCATTTTCCTAGTTGACGGGTTTGTCACTCAAAATTAATATTGATCCCCCAATGTGAATAAATTTACAGCAATAGTGGAATCAGATCGAATCTCACGAGAACTAAATTAACTTAATTTCTCAATTTAATGCTAAAATAAAAATGGGAATTTATCAAATAATTTTCCAAACTAAAATTAACTACCTAAAAATAAAAAATAATTTGACAATGCAAAATAAAAAAAAAAATTAAGGGAAAATTTAGTCTGCCAAACTCTAATCCAAGGGTTGACCACATTCAATTGTTTCACTAATATAGATTAAAATTATTGTTCTTATAATTCAAGAATTTAAGTTTAGATTTATTAGAATATCTATAATAAATCTTGTATTTTCCAAAAATAATTGATCAAATCCAATATCCAATCAAAACTTATCATTAATTGACTAGGTACAATAATGTTCCATATCAATATAACTATAGCATTAAATTATGTGAAAACAATTAAATTAACATACAAATAATTAGGATAGCCACAATTATTCAATTTTGTTCCATCGATTCTCTAGTTTAAACATAAATATTGGTAAAAGATCCATAAGCACAAATAACCTAGTTGCTACTTTTACCATTCATTTATGATAATTATGAATCATTAAATTTCTAGATAGTTATAAAAAGAATAATATTAAATTAAATTATCACATCAACCAATATTAGATTTTCATGTAAATAAAATCAAAAATCAGACGAATATTTAAATTAAAAGGGCAAGAAATTAAATTAAATACATAATCTCACAATGAAGATAATCGAATGAAATTCCCCCTTGAATCAGAAAGAAAAACTAGCCACTCATGGTAGTTTTCTTGAAATCCTTAACAAAAGAAAAAAAAATATGAAGTTGAAAAGAAAAGAAAAAAGAAAGAAAGAAAAAAAAAAACAAAAGGAGAAGTAGCAGGAGTGAATAATGACATGCAGGATGTTCTTTTCATTTTGTGTTCTAGGTCAAAAGAAAGTCTCCATCCAAGGGATAAGGATTGACTCCTTCAAAATAGGAAAATAAAAATTTTGACTTCTAAACATAATTTTACTTAAAGTAAAATTCTATTAAAATTAACTAAACTAAAATCATCCAATTTGTCAGTTTCTTCTTTTCTTCATAGGCCAAACTTGATGTCTTGGACTATTAAGCTTCAATTTGCTTCATTAAGCCCATTTTGACCAAATCTTTCGATTTCAATCACCTAAAAATAAAAAATCATAAAAACCATCCATTCAATCCAAAATAAAATCATAATATCAACAATAAATTCAACATTTTGTACATTATCAAATTCTCCTACACCAAATTATACTTGTTCTTAAGCATTCACTAAACCAATGCCACACAACTATTCTCCTCTTCACTCTTTCCCCTCATTTGATTCATCTTCAAACAAATCCCAAATCAACACACAATGAAGAATGAAAGCTAAAACACAATTCAGAGATCAAGTGATCATAGTACCATAACTTTAAGAGAAAATATAAGCATCCCATCAAACTCAATAATCTCATCAAAATTCAGTATATCAAGATCTAAAACTCTCACAAGGAGTTCACTTTATATACTCAAAGTGTTCAAAAAAATTTATCAATAGCTCTCAAATCAAAACATAGCATGTCATTACCATAAGTTTGTTTATTTATGAAATCTCTACTACTAATTAAATGAATTCAAAACAAAAATCAGGGGGTCTTTGCAAGGTTATAACATGACTTGGATAAATATAGGATAAGAGGGTAAATGTGATGTGTTATGTATATATCAAAAGAAGCAAACCAAAAAACAAACAAATGACCATTTCCCACTATCAAACATATCCTATGTCATGAAGTACAATCAACCCAAAAAACATTAACCCCACTCTCTTCTTTTTTCTATTTCATACCATCTCATTCCTCAATCAAAAACTTTGAATTCTCTCTTTTTTTTTTCTTTTGCTTTTTTTTTCCCCCTAAATTCCATTATCTCAACTTTTGGGAAATTTTTGTTTTTCTGTTTTTTTTTTCTTTTTGTTTTTTTTAAAGATAACAAACTCGAGGATGAATGAAGATATAGAGCATACACAAATCACCCCTAATCATATGATTGAATCCCTAAAAACAATCCCATCATAAAGTTTCCCATTTCCTTTAACAAATAACCACTCAATTCAAGTTTTAATCACATGTTTCTTTGATATAAGAATCAAAAGGAAAGTTAAACATCAAAAAGAAGGCCTTGTGTCAATTAATGAGGTTATAAACAAAAGGAAAAGAAGATATAGGCTCAAATGGATTCACTAGGGGGAAATAATATGCTCAAGAAGGTATTTTTTTTAGAGTTAAAAGGGTAAACCTAAGTACCCCCATCATATTAATGTATAAACTTATGCATGTGGTCTCAAAATATATAGCAAAGTAAGTTCTAGAATAAATACATTATGATTGATAAAATTGATCAAGGAAAATTTAAAGCAAAGATGATAGTATGTTCTTAAAGTTTAAAAGCACACAGAAGTATTTAATGTTGCATCACATTTTTCACATTTTCATTTAATTCAATCATCAAGATCGATGAGACACTTAAAACAATTTTTTTTCAAAACAATTAATCACACTTATATCATTCATGCATTTCAACTCAAACCAACAATGTATACTAACTCAAAATTATTCTCAGACAAAAATCAAAAGAATACTAAGTTTTAAAGAAAATAGAAGAGAATAACATTTGCATAAAAATCCTATAATTTAATTTAATTCTCCCACACCTAAATTCTACATTGTCCTTATTGTATACAAAAGACAAGAAAGGAGAAAAGAAACTAGCATGCAACTCAAAAATCTGGCAAAATTTTAAACTAGCTGCAAGTATGAAAAAACCACCTAATGCAACATATAAAAACCCTCAAAATTTTGGTGAGTTTATCAAAACCCTCAAAATTAATACTGATCCCTCAATACGAATAAATTTGTAGCAATAGTGGTACCAGATCGAATCCCACCAGAATTAAATTAACTTAATTTCTTACTTTAATGCTAAAATAAAAATGGGGGTTTATCAAATAATTTTCGAAGCTAAAATTAACTACATAAAAATAAGAAACAAATTGAAAATGCAAAATAAAAAAATTTAAGGAAGAATTTAGTCTACCAAGCTCTGATCCAAGGGTTCACCACATTCAATTGTTTCATTGATCATATGTTAAAAATATTGTTCTTGCAATTCAAGTATTTAAACTTAGATTTATTAGGATAGCCATAATAATTCTTGTGTTTTTCCAAAGTGATTGACTAATCCCAACATTTAATCAAAACTTATCAATAATCGATTTGGTACTATAGTGTTCTATATCAATATAACAATAGTATTAAGTTTTGTGAAAACAATTAAATCAAAATACAAATAATTGGAATAGCCGTTCCCTAGGTTAAACATGAATATTGATAAAAGATTCATAAATATAAATAACTGAATTGTTATTTATACCATTTATTCATGACAATTACAGATCACTGAATTTCTGGATAGTTATAAAAGGAATAATATTGAATTAAATTGTCAGATTAATCAATATTAGATTTTCATGTAAATAAAATCAAAAATAGATGAATACTTAAATTAAAAGGGTAAGAAATTAAATTAAGCACATAACTTCACAGTGAAAACAATGGAATGACATTCCCCCTTGAGTCAGAAAGAAAAACTAGCTACTCATGGTGGTTTTTTTGAAATCTTCAATAAAAAAATATGAAGTTCAAAAGAAAAGAAAAAAAAAATAAATGAGAAGTAGCAAGAGTCACCACCCTTCTCTTTTTGCATAGTGATGTGTAGAATGTTCTTTTCTTTTTGTGTTCTAGGTCAAAAGAGAGCTCCATTTAAGGGATAAGGATCGACTTCTCCAAAATAAGAAAGTAAAAATTTTAACTCCTAAGGAAATTGAATGATCACTTTATAGATAAAGTGTAGTTTGTGGGAAAGGGAAAAATTGTACAATCGATTAGGAATTATTGATTTCACTTTGTGACCTGCCCATATAGTGTGTGACTTGCACGCTCTTTACAAAATCCAATAACTTGTGCTTTGTCATGCATATTCTCACATATATTACATTAAAATCCAGAATCCATAATTCAAAAAATTTATAGGAAATATTAAAAAATAGTAAAGTTAGTAAGATTGTTAGATCTCCTAACCAAGTCTCGAATTCAAAAATTGAAAAAATTGACTTTATATCTATTTGATGTATAATCAAATTTTAAATAAAAGCATGTGCAAATAGTACCTTAATTGTAGCTATTTTAGTTATCAAAGAGTACGTATCAAAACAGTTAATATCCTAGTTTTGGGTGAACCCCTTAGCAACTAGCCTATCCTTGAACTTATCATTAGTTCCATTGCCTTTCATTTTACTTTTGAAAATCTACTTACAACCAATTGGTTTTGAATTAGGGGGTAAATTAACTAATTTTTTATTTGATTTCTCATATAGATAACTTTTTTCCAAAATGAATCATCTTAAGATTCATTGTTTCTTCAAATGTCTTGGGATACATTTAAGTAATATGGAGTTTGTGCACTTGTTGAATCCTTATTAACTTCAACGAGATATATAAAGTAATCCAAACCACAATTTAGCCTTCTTGGGTCTTTTGCTCCTTCTTAATTTAGTGGATTCATTTCCATTTTCATTTGTTGTCTGATTATCTTTGTTGGGTACATCTTACTTTAAAGAAGTGTCCATAGCTTTAAGAATAGATTTGAATCTAATCTCTTCAACAATAACATCTCTTGATTCAATTATGGTATTTACTGATATTGAGTCATTAGATTCTATGACCATAGATCTATAGATCTTACTATTGTGTGCATATTCTAAGAAGATGCACTCAACATCTCTTTCACCTAACTTCCTTTTCTTTGGTTCATAGAGTTTTACAATTGCTCGACAACCCTAAACTTTAAGATAACTCAAGTTAGGCTTCCTTCTGTTTCAAAGCTCATACGAGGTTACCGATTTTCTCTTATATGGGACTCTATTTAAAATATGACAAGCAGTGAGTAATGCTTCAGCCCAAAATCCTTATATTAAACCAAAATTTGATAAAATCATATTGACCATTTCAATAAGAACATGATTCTTACATTCTGCCACACCATTTTATTGAGGTGTGTAAGGAGCTGTAATTTTATATTTTATTCCATTAGACTAAAAAAAATCAATTTGATAATACTCTCATCCTCTATGTAATCTTAAACATTTTATAAATGACTCACATTTTAACTCAAATTCAAAATTGCATGCTCAGAATCTAGACATGATTTCATCCTTAAAGTGCAACAAATAAACATAACAATATCTAGTGCAGTCATCAATGAATATCACAAAGTATATATTGCTTCCTAAAGTTGGTGTGTTATGTAAGTCATGTACATCACTATGTATAAGGTCAATTTTTGGAAAAGCTTGTAAATTCTTTGTTTTCATGCAAATTGTGCATTTAGTGTTTTTTTTTTTTTTTTTTTTGTCAAAATATGGCAAAAATTCAATTTAACTATTTAATGAATTTTTCTATAATTCACATGTCCTAATCTTTGATGTCATAAAGTAAAAAATTCAAGTATGTAAACAGAAATATTTATTCTGTTATTACAGTTCACAGTAAATACATTCAATTTGAACTTTCCATTACACAAATAACCCTTTCAAACAAACATATCCCTTGGATAGAACAAACTTATGAGCCTCAAATACAACTTTGAAACCAAACTTGTTCAAGAAACTATCCAACACTAAGCTCTTCCTAACCTCTGGTACATAAAAGATATTAGTTATGGCGACAACAGTGTCGAAAGTAAATTTCAACTCTATTTTGTCAATAATGACAACCAGTGCAGTAGTTGAATTCCCTATGTAAACAATGGCTCCATTTTCAACTGGTTTCATGAATTTGAAGAGTTCCTTATTTTTGCATACATGTCGAGTTACACCCCAATAACCCACCAAGCAAAGTCATCTTTTATAAGAATAATCTCTAAGATCGTAGCAATTAGTTCTTTACTTGCATTGTCGGAAGAATCTTATCTTTTTTTTTTTTTTGCCTTCTTGAGCAATTTGCATTTGGACTTGTAGGGTCATTCCTTGTAACAATAAATTGCCCAGTCGTTGATCCTTAAACTATGCATGCTTCTTGCCTTGGGATTTGTTTGATTGTCCCTCTTCAATCGTGCACACCTTTGAAGAGTCTTTGCTCTCCTAAAAAAATTGAGAATCCGTTTTCTCATGTACGCTGAGTTCCTCTTCCACTTGGTGGTGTTTAGCAAGATTTTGAAGAGAAATCTCTTACTTCTTATACTTTAAAGACCTCTTAAAATCTTTCCAAGAAGGGGGCAGTTCATCTATTAAACAACTCACAATTATAGTTACACCAATGTGCATATTGAATTATGTGAAATAATTAAGAAGTTTTTCAATTTCTGCAAATTGTTCCATAATAGATTTTATATCTATCATTTTATAATTGCATTTATAATATGATCCCTACAAATTTCATCATCGTTCTCCCAACATTGCTTCTCCCTTATTTCTTCAAGGGTTTCTTTATCTTCTTGTCATGAAGGCTTTGGAGTTGCTAAAACATAGGCAACCTTTAGAGTGACAAGGAGGAAACGGAGTCCTTTTTACCCATGGATGAAATTTCTTCCATCAAAATGATCCAATTTGACAATGTTGGTAGCCAATTCTTTCAACAAAATTTCCATCTCAAGTGTAGTAAGTTTAGTCTAAAGATTGTTGGTGATATAAGTTACACTACAAAACTTGAGAAAAACTTGATTGAATTGGTTTCAAGATGTGAATTAGATTCACTTTCCTTTAAAATAAATTCATCCTATATTAAAAGTGCAACAATTTGGACGAATTCCTTTTAGGATAAAATGAAGAAATAGTTTAATAATACTTGTACTTGGTGGATAAAATCTAAAGAACAAAAAGAGTGTGTGTTACAGAATTTTCTAAGAGTTCGAAAATATTTTCTATTGCAAATCAGTACCCAAATGTCTCTTTTATAGTTGTTAGAGATTGTAGAAGTTATAACTGACTAACCAATTGGTGTCCTTTCATAAGAACTAACAAATCAACTGACCCTGTTGGTGTCTTTTCATAATAATTATCATTGGAAGCTTTAAATGACTAACTTAGTTGGTATCTTTTTATAATAACTAACATTCTGTTATCCAAATTTTGGAAACTTTGAAAATTTCCAACAAGAGATACTTTGGAAGAAACTCTAGTTATGTTGAAGTGGATACAAGAAAATATAAGAGGGATGTGAAGGATATATAACTTGATGGGGATGTTTGTTATGTCTGATTTGCTACCATTTCTTGGATGGTTGGATCTCAATAGATTAAAGAAGAAAATGAATATAACAGCCAAGGAATTGGACATTGTAATAACTTGTTGGCTAGAGGAGCATAAGCACAGAATAATTATGGGTGGGAGTGCAGAGGCAAATGATGAGCAAGACTTCATGGATGTGATGCTTAACATTCTTCAATATACCAATATCTCTGACTTTGATGCTAATACTATTAATAAGGCCACTTGCCTAGTAAGTTACTAAGCTTTTTATTTATAGGTTAATCTTGGTTTGAGTCTAAAAAAATAGGCAAAATAATAAATTTGGATACCTTGTTATTGGAGGTAGGTTTTACTTCATAGATAACTACTCCGCTGACTAGAGGGTGGAGTTGGTCTTGAAGAAGTTTTCAGTTTGCCATAAGGATTGAAACCTACCAAAACAGCTGAAAGTTGCTCCAGTAGGGGAGAATCTGAAGCTTCAATCAGAAAGAGTGGTTTGAAAAGTAGAAACAAACTAAGAAGGACAAGATACTGCCTTATGTAGCCCCTCTGTGTGTAGTGTAAAGTTAAAGAATGTACCTAACTGGTCGCCTCTACGTAATATATATAATAGTTGTCGTATGGTAAGTCCCTACATGTGAAATGTAAAAACTATAGTTTTCTTGTGAGGGTGTTTTAAGATTACAGGGACTGTGGTCAAAGATCTCTGGGAGATTTAGAATCTTATCGATTAAGGAAAGTTTGAGTTAATATAGAGGTTCCTTACCTTGTCAGAAATGTTTACAAAGATTTCCTTCCTTAACGAGAGAGATTATTTTCGAGAGTAGTGGAGGTTTGAATCTTAAGTGATTGTTATCATGGTTTATCAAGTGAGAGTGTTAGCCTAGGGGATGCTTAATTGAGAAGTGTTTAAGCGAGAGGATGTCCAACCAAGAGATGAGTGAGCGACTGAACTAAGAGGGGTGAAGTCTGAAGGGCTTGGGCCAGGATATGCGATCGAGAAGGGATTCAACTGAGAGACTCCCTTCAGTGCTATATGGGCTTCTTGGGTAATAGGTCTTTCGGCTATATACCATCATTTGTAAAAGTAAAAAACTAAAAAGCATATAATGGTTTAAAAAAATTGTAAATTAGTCGATTATCATAATTAAATCAATTTCTCTTATTTATAAGATCTCTAATTTTTTAAAGGCCTAGATCATTAGTCTTCACTCTCTCTCTCTCTCTTTAAGATGTCATAAAATATATTTCTTATTTTGAAAGAATATGATATTAGGCGGAAGTGACACAACCATGGTCTCTCTCACATGGACAATATCTTTACCTCCAAGCTTTAGTTAAGGAAACATTTCTTCTATATCCACCTATCACTCTTATTTGCTTACATTTCACAAGGTAGAATGACACCATTATAGGTTACAATGTTCCTGTAAAAACTCACTTATTGGTGAATGTCTGGAAAACTCATCCCGATGAATGAACATGGTCTGATCCATCTGAGTTCAAACCAATGAGGTTCTTGACTAGCTATTCAGAAACATTGATGTTAGAGGTCAGGATAATAAATGTGTCTTGGAATCACATTTGTACATCAAGTGGTCTGTCTAACCTTAGCCAATTTACTTTATTCTTTTGAGATCAAAAGAATGACCGATTAGCCAATTGACAGGACCTAGATCCTAGGCATAACTAATTTGAAGAAAACACCAGTTGAGGTTATGGTTACGCGAGACTCTCTTTTAAGCTTTATGTTTTTTATACTTGATTTTTGTTACAATACATAGTTGTGAATTCTATTTGATTTTACCAAACAAATTTCTAGTGTAATATATATTCAAGGAATTCATTTGGACTTGATGGTACATGGCCAAAATGGCCCAGATCATATTGGGGCCAGGACGGCCCACAACTCAATCGATGACACTCAACAACCTAGTTGCTCGATTAATCAATCTGAGCCCGATCGGCTAACAGTTCAACAGGTATAATAAGGTTTTAAAACTTTTGAACCCCCCATTTGCTGAGGGTGTGCCAATAGAAACGTGTTGTCAATACGGAATCTATTCCCAGATAGGAAGACATGGTCCACACTCTCTCTTTTCCTTTCTCTGAACATCTACCAATCATTGTTGAATGGTAAACGATTGATTGCCGCAGTATCCTCTTAGCGATCGGTGATCACCACCTAACCTACTAGAGCAAATATTCGCTTTGCCTATAAATGTGGAAATAATCTCTTGAAAGCAAGAAGGAAACCTCAAACATATGGAAAGAGATCCCAAGGACTACCAGAACTTTTCCAATCCGAATGTCATCCAGATCTCTTAAAATATTTTCACCTTGGTTCCCAAGATCATAGGACACTTCAGAAAAGAAATTAGGGTTCCAACGCCCTGCTAACACATGGCTCTAACACCAAGTAACTATATATTAATCACAAGGTCTATTAACCAGCCTTGTAGCTCTTTGCCGCTAGATTTACACAAGACACCCACATAAACTTCTTTCTCTCAGTCTATTCTTTCCTTTCGAAAACTACTTTCTAATTTGAGCGTCGAAATCTCCTCCGTTGGAACAATCTTCAGTGGTTTTTCATAAGTCCCTTTGATTGTGATTTCTAGACGGCCATGCTGTTCTATTCAAGTTAGCAGAGTCATCATCTATGGAGCCAAACTCACCTCCAATAAATTGGTGGTGTTCGTGGGAATAGACTAGAAAAGAATTTGTCTCACCAACCCTCCATTTTTCTGAAATGCCTCGTCGAAGAGTAATTAGGGCTGCTTACAAGGCATTATCTCTGATGGAAGGGCACTCCGCTTCCCCGACAAATTCTACACAACATCCCATTGTTGCTAATCTACCAAAGCTACAGCCTCTGGCAGGCTACCATAGTCATCCTACACCACCGGCTGCTCCTGCTTCCCCCTAGAGTGCTACTTGACCTCAGGTGGAAAGGTTAGAATTGAGGCTACAAAAACATGAGCAAATAGCTTAAAGAACTTAGTCGTACTCTACGGCCCGAAGCCTAGTCCTCTTCTAATAGATCGAGCCACATCCGCACAAGGCGGCTCGAGCCCAAAGAACACTGAGAGCCTGCTTACTACCCCGTGAGTCTCTTACTTTTTGATCTAAAGATGTCCTCAGAATCAATGCCCGTGACATACTTCTTCCTCCCCTGGACAGGTATGACGACACCAATGATCCTAGGGATCATGTCACCCACTTCATCATTATAATGGTCTTGAGGGACATGCCCAATGCCGCCATATGTAAACACTTCCCGATGACTCTGAAGGGCAATGTGTTGACATGGTTCAAATCATTCCACCTATTCAGTGTTAAGAGTTTCTCTTAGCTGAGACAATAATTTGAAGCATAATTTGTCATTAGCGGGGGCCAAGAGAAAATCTACATCTATCCTCTCATTATAATAGAGAGACGGCGAACTACTGAGGGACTTCTTTGAGAAGTTCAAGGCTAAAATGATAAAGGTCTCCGGCTTGGATCATTCAATTGCACTAGCTACACTACTCATAGAACTATGACCGTCTGGGATGAAGACATCCATTACTAAGAATCCTCCGCATCTATCCAAAAGTTTTACACTTGTGTGGAGAAATACATTACGGTAGAAAATGTCGAGGCATTTGATAGTTGATACAACTAACAAGCTTCAAAATAGCATGGTCCTTCCCTCTGTCAAGATTTTCCCAAAAGGGCTCGTCAAGGGCCACTGCAATAGTGAAAATTCACAAATTGCACTCGATTTTGTCACTTTCATTAGGACTATAGACATCTTATCAATGAATGGAAGAAGCTAAGGGACAAGCTTAAGTTACTCGTTCGAAGTGGTCAAGTCTAGAGATTCATTAGCATGGAAAGGGAGGATATCCCCCCCTCAAGGCTCCCACAACCCAAAACAGGGGAACAAACAAGTCGACCAGCCACTTCCAACAGACTCCCTCAACCAACCTAACTGAGTGATCCTCCAAGTGCGAGGTAGTTACGACCCCTTACGACCTTACTTCCTGACTTATATCCTATAGGCCATATATTGATGCAATCGAGCAAATGCTTGAATGGATAAAGGGGGACACCTATGGTCCCAATCTTCTAAAAGGCTGAGATGCCCAATTCTCCATCCAAAAAGGTCCTAGCCGCCTTTGCCGGGAAGCCCCCTAAAAGAAAAAGACCTATGATTGGCTTTAATGATGATGACTTAGTGAGAGTTGACACAAATTGACATGATCCCCTCATCATTACTGCTAAGATCGGACTGTATGAAGTCAGAAGAATCTTTGTTGACCAAGAATCCAAGTGCAATCTATTGTATTAGAATGCCTTCCAGAAAATGGGTTATACCTCAGGACACTTGCAGCCCCATGTCAGGCCTAGTAAAGGACTCTCCGGTAAATAAATATACCCAAAAGGCATATCTCCTTGCCTGTGACATTTGGAACTCTGCTTGGTCAGGCACAGTTTTGACATGTTCAATGTGGTTAAGCTTCCCTTTCTCAACAATGCCATCCTAGGACATTTGGGCTTGAATATCCTAGAAGCAGTATCAAGTACAAAAATATAAAGGTCAAGTTCAGTACCCCTAATGATTTCGAGACCTTACTTTGTGATCTGGAGCCCCTAGCATCTCCTCTTAAGTAAACTCTAAATCTTGCTTCTCCTTTACAATCATTTTTGCAATACCCCTTGACAAGTGATCTCTAACGCTTAATCTTAACACTTGAACTGATTATTATCAATTTCTCTTAACAATGTGCTTTGTTCTTTCCTATTAATTGATCGAGCTAAATCGAGTACACTAAGCTAGACTAACATCACCATAACCTATCGTGGGGATTTATCTCTCTGAACGGACCAATGTTCCCTTGACCTACTGTTGGGATTTATCTCCCTGAATGGGCCAACGTCACCCAACCTATCATTGGGATCTATCTCTTTGAATGGACCATCGTCACCCTGACCTATCATTGGGATCTATCTTCCCAAATGGGTCAACGTCGCCCAAAGCTATTGTTGGAATCTATCTCCCCGAATGGTCCAACGTCACCCTGACCAATTGTTGGGATCTATCTCCCTGAACGCCAATGTCGCCCTGATCCATCATTGAGATCTATCTCCCTGAATGGGTCAACGTCATCTTGACTTATCACTGGGATCACCCATTATTGGGATCTACTCCCTAAACGGGCCAACGTCGCCTTGACCTATCATTGGGATCTATCTCTCTGAATGGGCTAATGTCACCCTGACCTACCATTGGCATCTATCTTCTCGAACGAGCCAACGTCACCTTGACTTATCATTGGAATCTATCTCCCAAAACGGGTCCACATCACCCTAATCCATTGTTGGAATTTATCTCCTCGAATGGACAAACGTTGCCCTAACCTACCATTGGGATCTATCTTCCCAAATGAGTGGATGGCACTAAAATTCACCAAGTAAAGCCAACCACTGTGGGGACATGACTCCCAGATAGTACTCCAGCCACCAAAAAGGGGTAACAACCCGATCAATGTAAAACCAGAGATAAAGCAAGAAAGTATTTCACTCGTACATCCAAGAAACACAAGGGAAATGGTAAAAGGATGAACATAGACTCTGATCAAGGGGCTTAGCAATCATCGAGCTCCATGGGAGCAACAATAGGTTTAGATTCAGTAACAGAAGTAGTGACAAGCTCAGGCTCAATAGCAGGGCCCTCATCGCCCAGGGGCATAGCGTCCATTAGCCCTGTTTGATGAATGATCTCCAGGGCACATTAAAGCCTCTCGAATAGCCTATGCTGAGCGCACAAATTCTCTACTATTACAGCCCTTAACTCAATTAGCTCCTACTCGATGGTCTGTAGGGATCAACCTTGCATGTCAACCAGCTTTCTTGCAGCCTAAAGGGATGCCTTCTGTACCTTAGCCCCTACTTCTAATCCCTCACATTGCTGAAGGGTCGCATCCCGTTCAGCCCACAACCTTTCCACCTCCTTAGCCTGAGTGCTCATAGCAACCATCAAGGATCTCACTACCTCGAGTTCCTTCTCCTTCCCTAGAAGAGCCTTCTCCAATCAAGCAGTATTAACTACTGTTTGATCAGACCAACATCTCATGTTGCCTATAATATGATCCCAATATCGCTTTTGAAACTCTGCCAAAGCCATAGTCTGGACAATTGAATACGAATCAATGGGCTGGTGAAAAAGGAATAAAGGGACACAAAAGACAAAGAAATACCATCATAGCCGCTGAAAATAGTGTTGCGTCGCCTTGAACTAGTAAGAGCTTATTCAGCTTCAGGTCTATGTAATATAAGTCCAACCGCTTAGCGAGTTGCTCTCACAAGGTTGCTCACTTCCACTCACATCCCCTAGCTCGTCGATAGCCGATCGAGCAGATTCATGTTTCTTCTCTGGACTCTCACCAAATTCCTCTTCGAATGACTCTTACAACTACAACTGTCGCCTCTTGACCCTCGATGAGGACAGCGAGATCAAATCATGTGAACGAGCCCTCAACGTACTATAAACCCTTGGGGGACCCCCACTTTTCCCTCATTCGTCGATCAACAATAATTTCCTTTAAATCCTCCTCTATGAGAAAATGCATAAAATCTATGACCCTTCTCTTCACCTTTTTAAGCAACAATAGACTCTTGATTTCCCTCCTCTCATTGAGCAAGAGACCCGCTAGTGACATGATCTCGTCATCTAAGAGGCTATTGATCCAAATGTTCCTCCCTGAGGACTTACAGTACTCACCTACAGAATGGACGAAGCCCAACTTGCGACAATCCTTATAAGGCCTCAACCAAGTGAACGGATCTGTATCAGGCACAGGAAGCCTCAATATAGAACCCTTATCTAGAATCTCAACAAAAAGTATACATACATCCAATTCTTGTCGATAGTCTCGCTATAGACAAATTTCCAGTTTGACTCTTGACAAATCTGTAGACAGAACCAATCTCAGGTGGAGCCCTTTTTCCCACACTTCTTCAGGGTAAATACTGGCACCATGACTTCAAAATCAAAGCGTAATCGATAGAAGCTCATTAGAGAAATTAGTGCCACCACCAAATGCCAGGCATTGGGGATCAACAGAGTAAGAAATATGTTCCAACGTAGTAAGACCTTCATAATTGGACCAGTATAAAGCACTTTCAGACCGAACCTCATTGATTGCTTATAGACTCGACTTCTTAAGGCCATATTGGCTCTATCAGTATCGATTGCCAATACGATCGAAAAGCTCCTGTCCAATTGCATCGCGCTTTCAATCTCACACAGTTCTTTCTGTGACATGGTGCTCCTAACGTCTCCAATACTTGGGGAAGAACCCTACGATAAACCCTTGGCCATTCTTCTCAAAGAGTTCTCTATAGGAAACAGAGTCACTAAAAAGTTTAACCACCCAAAAAGGAAATAGAGAATCAACTTTTGAATGTGTAGATTAAAAAGCGTATTGGGGACGGTTCATGATAATCGAAACGGCACGTGCCTCGTTTAATACCTTAATTCACTAGATCCAAAGGGTTTTATCCGAACCATACTCTTGACATTCCATCATCAAAGCAACCCCAGGAGTGGGGAAAATGATAGTACGTAGCCGAAATAGCCCAAATCATATTAGGCCTAGGACTAGCCCACAACTCAATCGATGACACTCAACGACCTAGTTACTCAATTAATGAATATGAGCCAGATTGGCTAATAGTTCACCAGGTATAATGAGGCTTTAGACCCTCTGAACACCCCATTTACTGGGCTTGTACCAACCAAAACATGTTGTTAATACAGGATATATATCCCAGGTGAGTAGACATGGCCCACATTCTCTCTTTTCCTTTCTCTGAACATCTACTGATCACCCGCTGAATGATAAATGGTTGACTGGCTATAATATCCTCTTAACGATCGATGATCACCACCTAATCCACAAGAACAAATATTCACTTTGCCTATAGGTGCGGAAAGAATCTCTCGAAAGTAAGAAGGAAACCTCAAACATACGGAAAGAGATCCCAAGGACTACTAGGACTTTCCAATCTAAATGTCATCCAAATCTCTTAGAATATTTTTACCTTGGTTCTCGAGATCCCGGGACATTTCACAAAGGAAACTAGGGTTCCAACGCCTCGCTAACACATGGCTCTCATACCAGGTAACTATATATTAATCACGAGGTCTATTGACCAGGTACATAGATTTTTGCCCCTAGATTTACATAAGACATCCATAGGACTTCTTTCTCTCAATATATTCTTTTCTTTCGAAAATCGCTCTCTAACTTAAGCATGGAGTATCTCTCGTCAGAGCATCCTACGGTGATTTTTTGCAGGCCCCTTTGATCATGATTTCTAGACAATAATACTATTCAGTTTGAGTTAGCAGAGTCATCATCTGTCGAGTCAAACCCATCTCCAACAAGATTTATTGTTATAGTAGAGGGAATTACGGTTTTGTTATTGAGTTTGGTGGTTTGAAAACTCCTTATTGTACTACTTTTTTGTTATATAGGAAATTTTTCCTTTTCTATATGTGGTTTTTTACTTGATTTAAAAGGTTTTTTTTTTTTTTTACTTAAATTTGAATGTCCTTTGTTTTATTTTTTTTCTTTATTTATTTTGTAATAATTTGAATGTTGGTTTAGTTAAAAGTTTAAAGAGATTCTTCTAATTTTTTTCTAGGCGAGAAAGTGATTCTTGTGACAAAATAATAGAATGGCTCTAGTAATGCCACATAAGCCTCCCTAATTTTGGTTTAAATGGGAATTAATCCAAAAGTTTTTAACTTAATTTAAAAAAAAAATTGATTTTGATATTGAAAGTTTAAAGGGTGTCTAGTCCTTGAACTATGATTGAAATTCATTAATTAGTCTCTAAATTTCAAAATGATATAATAGGGTTGTTAAAATTTTAAAAGTGTAACTGATAGGACCCTCCGTTGGTAACAGAGACAGACTGTCCACTAAATGCTAACGTGGAGTGAGGTGGCAGAGTAGCTTAACATACAGATGCTGACATGTCAGTACCAGGTCATTATCCCAAAACACTTCACACTCAACATGATGACATGGCAGTTCCATGTCAGCGAAAAAATATTCTCTCTCTATCCTGCCCTCCTCTTTTCTCTCTCTCCTCTCCTCTCTCACTGGGGAAAAAAATTCTCTCTCCTCTCCCCTGTCAACTAAAAAAAAAACTCCTCTCTCTCTCTCGCTCCTGCCCTCCCCCTTTCTCTCACTTCTCTCCTCTCTCTCACATGAAAAAAAAAATCTCCTCTCTCTCCTCACTCTCCCCCTTTCTCTCTTTTCTCTCCTCTCTCACCCAAAAAAAAAACACTCCTCTCTCTCTCTCCTCCCCTCCCCTTTTCTCTCTCTCCCCTTATATTTGTCCAACCCTTCACATTCAATTTCTTCTAAACCAAAAACAAGAGGAAACTAATTGTAGGTGTCTGAGATCGTCTAAACCAAAAACATACAAAATGATTTTGAATGGAATAAAATAATTCTCATAAAAATGTTTTCATAAAAAAAATGTCCCAAGATGGGAATCTTCCCACCAAAGAAACAGGGGCTAACTAATTAAGGGATTATCCATAGCTATATTTTACTCTCAACATGGTTGACCATCTTAGGATCTCAAGACCAAAAATATAACACTATTCAACTCTTCATATATCATTGGACTAACAAAGGAAATGATAGCCATGTTAATGTTTAGGATAAAATGCATATCATTTGTCATGCCCCGGTTTTTGGACCTGAGCATGTGACAATGGTCGTGTTGCCTTGCACTCGTGTAACCCTGGGCACGCACTCCAAAACTCCACAAAGATAATCTATCATCAATCTAAACTCAATTCTCATCCAATTTTCTATAAAAACAAATCATTATTCATAAGATCTCTTTCAAAATGAGTTAAGAAAAATTTCAATAGTTTTAACACAAGTGACTAATCAAAATAAGCATATATATAAATATACATATATATATATATATATATATATATATATATATACAAAAGCATTAAAGTTTCTACAAATAATCCACAATATAACAAAGTTTAGCTTCCTTTAACCTTTCCCATGGATCCATCCACAACTAGGTAAACCAAAATAGAACTACCTCACACAAAGTATAAGATTCCAACCAAGGTGTATTCACACAAGTCAAAAAAGAAGGTCCTCTATTTATAATTAGTAGCTACAAACTTGGAAATATGAGAGAAGAAGATATGGGTGAGTACAATCGTACTCAGTGAGTGAAAAATCTATATACATGCCAATAAGTTGTAGGGTGATTGTGTTCTAAATCCATTATCAACGAATTCCATTTTATCATTACAAAAAGCATTCACAAGTTCACAAAAGTATTTGCAAAGTATGGACAAACAATGCATTCAAAATAAAAAAAACATTACTCTTTACATCACATGGGTTGCACTCCATTCAAAACCATGGGACTGCCAGAAATATACTTTCCAATCTAAAACCTTGGTCAAAGTCAACGATTGGATCCACAAAGGGTTTTATTCATTCATTTTTCTGAAAAATGTCCCGTTCATGGTATTGGCTTAAACATAACCATTGGTGATTCATGGCTGCCCAACTGAAAGCTTGAGAAAGTAAACCCACCCCCTGCATTACACTATCCTAATCAAATATCTAGCTCTACTTATACCGCTCTTTCTCCAGCCGGTCATTAGTGAGCAATAAGGCATAACAGCTGCATGAACAATCAGTCACCATAAAACATCTTTTTCATTCACAATTAAATTCTAAAATCATTTCGTAACTCATATTCTTCTTTACCTCAATGAACATCAATCAACTAAGAAATGTAAATCATGTGGCATTAACATGCCAATTTCACATTTCCAATATCATCATTTCAAGATATCATATCACACTCAAACTGAATTATAAAATCAGTTTTTAAAATAAAATTTTCAAAACATATAAAATCATTTCTCATTAAATAAGACATAAAAGTCCCACTTCTAATTTGGGGAAGGTGAGTACTCCCACTAATCTAAGTTCTCAACTCTATCCTTGTTCCAAAAACTTTCGTCTAAATGTTATGTAGATCACAATATAGAATTTAGATTAAACATTTATTAAATACTACTAAGAAGCTAAATACATAATGTGCAAATTGAAAATATATCTCTATGACTAAAACATTCATTCCCACATTTACATGTCTTAGAAAAATAATCATATCTCAAACTAGAATTTCTGAATTGCCAAAATTCTAATTTTTACTTAAAAATTAGATATAAAATGACAATTTTTACGTTTATAACTTAAATCCATTCCAAGTACACAAAAACATGTAAGTCTATCATATGTTTGCCCTAACTGCATAACTCCAATCATCACAGTCACAGGAAAATGGCCATAACTTTCACTACACATATCCAAATCACGCGATTCAAGTCTCAAATTAAAGATAAGATTTAGATCTATAAAGTTTGTCTTCAGAGCTTTTCGGTCTAGAAGGCAACTCAAAATTGAAGCAAATTTCTCAGCCAAAATAGGGCAAAAATAGAGTATTCCTCTACAAAATACATCATTTTGAAAAATCATTAAAAATCTATTTCTAATTAAAATCTAGCAAATCTTATGGAATTTTCAAGATTTGGAAGTCTACTTGCTTAAAAAGAAAACATCACTCAATTTGCCTATATGCAAGACAAGTTACGAGTGAAAAATCATAACAAGGTCAAACTGTTCTGTTTGCAGAAAATCAAGGCTTCCATCTTTGTTCTAACTTATCCATACACCTCTAATTTTATATCATGAAATATGCTATTCATCCTGATTTCAATGATAAATAAAAACCTAAAACCATGAATTTAAAACTTACCTTGCACTTGCTTCAAGAGTCTCTCAAGTAACCAACTAAATCATCCATCTTTATTCTAACTTATCCATACATCTCTAATTTCATATCATGAAATATGCTATTCATCCTGATTTCAATGATAAATAAAAACCTAAAACCATGAATTTAAAGCTTACCTTGCACTTGCTTCAAGAGTCTCTCAAGTAACTACCTAAATCAACCCTTAAATAACAAGTTCCTTCACAAAACTTGATGAACTCCAAGCATCCATTTTCCTTCAACTCACAAACTGTTGGAGTAAGTTGAAAATAGTTCTAGAAAGTTTAGAAAATCCAAATGCTGTTTGCAAATTTCTTGAATGATTCCAATAGAGTGAAGAAAAGGAGAAGGGGGTGTGAAGAAAGAATAGATTTCCAGAAGCCTCTCCTCTTCCCTCTTCTCTTTTACTCTCTCATGATTCTTAAATCAACCCATCCAAGAAGGTTCAAGAATAAAGTTTCTCTCTCTCTCTCTGTCTCTCGCCCTCTGTCTCTCTCTCTTGGTTAACATATTTACACCAACAAATCATTACACATAGTTAAATATTTGTTTGTTATGATTCAATAACAAAAAATCATTCATAAGATGTCTGAAGTCATAACATATATCATCATAATAAATATTGATACTATCATGATAAAAGTTTAAACTATAACCAAGTTCTAAAAGAATAAAAACAGAAATTATATTTCATCTAATCTTTGGTGCACAGAGAACATCATGTAGAATAAAAGTTTGACCAATTTATAATTCAAGTTTACAAGTGTTAATCCCTTTGACCTTTGCTCTTGTTTTGTTTTCTTCATATATCCATCTTGTGTCAAATGGAACTTGATGAAAATTCAGAAATGCCTCACTATCTCTAGTTATACCGTCTATTTCCCCTGACTCTATAATCCATGCAGGATAAAATTCAAATAATAAAATAGTACTAGAGACATATAAAATACTTGAAGAAGTATTATCAATTGCTACCTTTTTCGGCTTGGGACATACACGAAAAAAATGACAAAGAGTTTTACAATTATAGCCCTTTAATTTGCTCTTATCACATTGCTTTCCAAACCATTTGCACTTGTTCTTATGGCTGGAGTTGTTCTTCTTAGACCCTTCACCAATCTCATTCCCTTTCTTACTTTTTTTTCGGATCCTCTTATACTTAAAACCTGACTCTTTCTTGAAACTAACTATAAAAGCATTAGCAATGGATTTTGTAGTACCAAACTACTCATTCTCAAGCTTAACATGACAAGCAACATCAGAGGAGGTTTTAATACTATCATTGTGGGTTAGATTGACTTTCATGTACACCTACTTGTTAGAAAAAGATCAAATCAAAACTTAAAATTGCTACTTATAAAAAAAAAATAACTGGTTGACTTCAACTCCCTTATCATGTTTGACATGATCCTTTGATGGTGTTTGATACTATGATCAGTTTGTTTTTCGTTAGTATCAAGCTTGAGAGTTAGTTGTCTCAAATGAGTCATATCGTTATCTTCATATTTTTCCCTAAAGTACATCCAAATATCATGAGCAATAAAATATTGCTCACATTAGTAAATGAGATTATCAATCACAAAGCTAACTAGGATAGCAAGAGTATTGAAATCTTTCTTTTTCCATGCCTGATAAACCTCTTGATCTCATCTTTGTTGAGTAGTGTTGTCCACATTAAGATTTTGCATGATATGGTTAACTCCCTCTAAGTCACCTTACCTTTCCAACACATACCAAATTTTATGACGTCATGTCACCTTTATTAAGGTCCATTATTATAGACTATGATGTTATTGTTTGAATTTTTAATAGAGGTGATCATAAATATTAATACTGATATAATACACACACAATCTTGTATTAAAAATTCGCATATATGATAAATAAACACAAGATATATATTCAAAAGATCACAAAGTTTCAAATCATCATCTATGATCTAATCGTGGGATTATCATAAGTTTAATTTATAACAACAAAATTTAATAAGTTTTATGTAAGAATTACTCAAATCTTCTTATCTAAAACCACCCACTCAAATACATAATGCATTTGAATCATGAGATATATATGATCATATAAGAATACGTTTCTATCAGAATGTTAAAAAAATATTTACGTGAATAAACATTTTCAATACATACTTAGAGAGAGAGAGAGAGAGAGAGAGAGAGAGAGACTTTACATGCCATACTCACAAGTTTCCTTAAAATATAATCATGATACATAACTAGTTAACTTTCACAGGAGAATATATAAAGATATTATCTTTTCTCAAGACATATGCATGCGAGATATCATTTTGATCATTCTTGCTGAAAGCATATTGGTAAGAGCGAAGCTTCTTATGAATTATGGGTTAGAGCTATTTATTCTGAGGGATAATAATTTCTGTATATTGATCTCCATCTTCTTGACTCTCCACATTTTAACTAATGTGGATCTCAAAAACTCAAGAGTTATTTGATTTCCCTTATCCTTTAACTTATCAATTGCACTAACATAATCATTAGGTTGAGAATTTCTGTTTATATTAATGTCGACTCAATGTTCCCAAACCAATGACCCAAATAAATAAAGTTAAAATATTTTTCTATCATAATCTTCAAATGATATGACAAAGTATGCATAGGTTCTTCTTAATAATTTATTTTTATATTTAACTTTCACAAATACACCTGAGTCTTCAAATCTCTAGCTTATTCCCTAGAGAATGATAAAAGTGTGCCTGACCCCCACCATATCTTAAAAATATGAATTAATATTAGATTAAATACGTAGCCAAATATAATATGATACAAAAAATTTAAAAACACCAATTTTAATTTGTAATGCTCCGACCCGCAGGTCCTAGGACATGATAACCGTCACGCTAACCTAAAACACGTGTAAATCCCACCCCGTACTCTAAGGCACCGCAAGGCATTCAATATATTTAGCAAACCAAAGGCCATCCTGGCCACTCTTGTCATCCAACTATAAAGTAAAATATCCCCCACACGAGGTAGAAATCAAAATCGTTATTGGCATTTCCCAAAATGAAATTCATATAAGATGAAATAGGGATCCTCAATGGGATTTAGACATAAACCAGTCCATCCAAATTCAAAGTACAAAATTAGATAGGTTTTCAAATAAGTTTATACAAAATGCCCTTCTTGGGTCAAACTAACAATACCTCGAAAATAAAAGCAAATTTTATACCAAAAAGGAAATCTCTAATAGTGATCTTCCGCAAATCCGGCTCTAAATAACCCCACGTACTGACTAAACTTACTCTGTAAAAATGGAAAGGGAGGGGTAAATATAAATTATATGCAATGAGTGTATAATATGTTATGGTGTTAACTGAGGGATAACTGTGGATGTGTCAAATAAACATTCTCAAGACCATGTCATTATAGCATAGAAACATCAAGGATTCATCACATTTCAAGCAAAGTTTAATAAACCACAATTTAAAATCATATGCATCCATTCATGTCCGCATGTTTTCCAAAGCCATGGAGTTGTCAAAACTCATAGTTCTCGACAATGGTTCACCGCGACCAATAGCGAAACCATCAAGCGTTTTCATACTCATTATATATCACAAAATACCCCAACCTTGGCGTTGGCTTCGGGCCTCCCCTGGGATGCAGCCAAGCTAGTCCGAAGAAGAGACTTCAAAAGCACCTCTCGAGCGTAGCTACCTTCTCAATCAAATAAGTGTCCAACGATGTCGCCCCATCGAGCTCCACACCGTGGAGAAAATGACAATAGTCATTAATCATGTACATAGTACCAACTCATAAATGTCACAACGTATATCAAACTATGCCAACAAATATTTAATATATTCTTAATATACGAATTCAATCAAGTCATATTCGTCAATAATCAGCAACTATGACACATAATTTTCAATTCAGCACATGGATGCATTTTTCATATTAAATTCCCTTTCGAAACACTCCACAATAAAAAAATTTTAAAAACAATTTTAAAAATATTTATAAAATCATTAGAAAACAATTTCTCACTTAAACTATAAACATGTATCCACTCACCTCTCAAGAAGGTAATCACGCCCAAATCAATCCACAATGATACTCAAATCCTTACTTGAGTCCAATCTTTTATGCCTATAGCAATAAACATCAATCTCTCATTCAATCCTTGGGTAAAATTAGGTTTATTTTGATTTTCCCTAAGCTAACACAATCCCTAGTATCCCAAATCCATAGATCTAAGTTGTAGTTTTGTCAATCACATTCCATCAGTAACTATATTCAATTATTTTTCACAAATTTACCCAAAATTTCAATATTTATACTCTAGATCTAAAATTCCTACTATCACATATTATAAATCTCAAATAAATCTCCAAAAATAGCAAAATAACTCAGATCTAAGATGAGAAGAAAATATTACCTCTATTTGTGTCGTTGATTGCCTCTAAGTCAAATCTCCTCAAAATCCTAGATTTCTCTCTCTAGAAACCTAACTTTTCGCTCTACTTCCACTCCTCTATGTGCTTGTTAGAGGTTTGGAGACCCAAAGATGTGGGTTTGATTGAATTTGGTTGGATTTCATAGAAAGAAGAATGAAGGTGAACAAAAACGGTGAAGGAGAGGAAGAAGAGGAGAAGAGAGAGCGCAGAGAAAGGAAGAAAAGGCTCAGTCAGTGGAGGCAGGTGGAGGAAAATTGATTTATGGCTTCAATCGATCCTTTCTATAGTCAAAAATGAAATTACCATTTTGTCCTTACTTACCTATGAATTTGGGTGGCACTCGATGTCCTTTTTGATCATTTTACACCATTAAAACATTGAGATTTAGCAAGGTAGGGCGACCCAAATTATGGGCAAGGCTACTCGCAAGTGTTGAATTTATATAGGTAGGATGACCCATTTGGGAACAAGGTGACCCATTAGTGTAAATTCCATGTGAACAAGGCACCCCCCCATTAGTGAGCATGACGACCCAATATTTCAATTTCTAAGTCTTGGGTTGACCCAAGCTAATGGGCAGAGCGACCCAAGATGTTATCACCTCAAATCCATTCCCTAAGGGTTTGTCAAGACGACGTAAACCCTTGAGTGGGTCAACCCAATGATGACAAAGCTCAGACTCTCCCTTCTGCAGACTCTTAGGTCATCCTCCTTGTTGTACAGGGCAACCCAACCTCGGTTCTCACACACTCAAGGCATCTCACCATGCCTATAGAGCGACCCAACATCAGCCTTAGGGTATTCTATCCCCTACTTCTTATATCTTGGGTCAACCCAACACCTTGCGCAGGGCAACCCAAGACAATCAACCCTCAGAACTCACCACCCTATGCATCTTTGGGTCATCCTCCCTTGTTAGACAGGGCAACCCAACTCACACACACTTGTACATGAGTCAACTCAAACCCATTCACAGGGCGACCCATCCCTATTTTATAAATATATATATAAATAAATATATTTCACTTTCACAAGCTAACCCAAACTCCACGCAAGCCAACTCACACTATCAAATCCCACAATAATCCTGTGCCTTATGCATCTCATGAAATTCGAACCCAAGCACCCCATGGGTCATCCTCCCTTGTTGGACAAGGCAACCCAACTCACACACACTTGTACATGGGTGAACCACACCCACTCACAAAGCGACCCATCCCTCTTATACATACACATATATATATATATATATATATATATATATATATTTCACCTTCACAAGCCAACCCAAACTCCACACAAGCCAACCCAAGCTATAAAATCCCACAATAATCATGTGCCTTATGCATCCCATGAGATTCAAACCCAAACACTCCAGATTTCTCACAAAAGAGCTAATCACCACCCAACCACCAGTCCATTCTAACTTTTGATATTTATATGGGATATTAATAAATTTATAATCTTATTAAATATATTGCTGAAATTACACAAAGGAACAAAAATTAAAAATTTAAACACCAAATTTTCAGTATTACAACACTTAACCCTCTAAAAATAAAATTTCGTTCTCGAAATTTAAACATATGATTACACACCAAATAAGTAGGGATATTGCTTTTGCATGGCATCCTCGGGTTTCCAAGTTTCTTCTTTGACCCGATCACTCTTCCATTTGACCTTAATAATATAAATTTGCTTGTTCCGCAACTCCTTGACTTGTCAATCAAGCATGGCTATGGGTGAAACTTAAAAATTCAAATCTTCCCTTAATTTAATTGGTGGAGTCTCCAGAACGTGTGAAGGATCCAGCAAATACTTCTTCAACATCAAGACATGGAATATATCATGTATCTTCATCAGATTCGGAGGTAACTCCAATCGATAGGCCACCTCTCCTATCCTCTCAAAGATCTTGAAAGGGCCAATGTATTGAGATTTCAATTTGCCACATTTCTAGAATTGAATCACACCCTTCCAAGGTGAAATCTTCAAAAATACCATGTCCCCTACTTTGAATTCCAAAGGCCTTCTTCTCTTATCAATATAACTCTTTTGCTAATCTTGAACTGCTTTCATTTTTTTCCGGATCACCTTCACCTTTTCCTTAGTTGCTTTTATTAACTCTACATTTTCAATCTTTGCTCTCCAATCTCATCCCAACACAAGGGTATTCAGTACTTCCTTCTGTATAAAGTCTAATAGGGAGGCATCCCTATACTAGCTTGATAGCTATTATTGTATGCAAATTCAATCAATGGGAGATGCATCCAACTACCTTGGAAATCCATGACACAAGCCCTCAGCATGTCCTCTAAGGTCTGAATGGTACACTCGAATTGTCCATCAGTCTACGAATGGAAAGCCATGCTGAATTTCATCTTAGTCTCTAAGGACTCTTGTAACTTCGGTCAAAATCGAGAGGTAAATCTAGGATCACGGTAAAAAATAATAGATACCGGAACTCCCTGAATCTTCATGATCTCATCAATGTAGGCTTTGGCCAACCTTTTTAAAGTGTAGGCATTCTGAATTGGAACAAAATGGGCTGACTTGGTGAGTTGGTCTACTATCACCCAAATAACATCATGATAGCTTGGAGTATGAGGCAATCCCATCACAAAATCTATGGTGATGTGTTCCCACTTTCACTCAAAAATCGGCAACAGTTGAAGGGTACCAACTAACTTTTGATGCTCAGCCTTGAGTAGTTGACATACAAGACACTTAGCTACAAATTCAGCTATCTTTCACTTCAATCCCGATCACCAATAAGTCTCCTTGATGGGGTGGTAGATCTTTATACTTCTGGCATGCATTTGGATACGCCGAAGAGTGTACCTTTCTGAAAATGGCCTTTCGTAGTTCAACATCCTTAGGAACACATATCCGTTTCTCATACATGACCACACCATTATCTCAAATTTTGAATTCACCACCTTCGCCCTTTTGAACCTTTTCCACTATACCCTTTATCTCTTCATCAGTAGCTTAAAACTCCCAGATATGATCCACCAAAGTAGGTTGCACTTCGAACTTGGCTATAAGTGCACCATCCTCATCAGGAGTTAGCTCAACACTAAGAGCTTAGAGTCCAACCAAACAAAACAAGTAAGAACTCCCAGTAGTTACCAAGCTAGAAGTAGAATATTTGCAGCTCAATGCATCTGCGACCACATTATCCTTCCCGGGATGATAATCTATCACTAGATCATAGTTTTTTATCAATTCTAGCAATCTCTATTGTCTCAAATTGAGTTCCTTCTACGTGAGCAGATACTTGAGGCTTTTATGATTAGTGAAGACTCTGTACATGACTCCATATAAATAATGCCGCCAAATCTTCAAAGCAAAGACAATGACAACTAACTATGAGTCATGGGTAGGGTAGTTGAATTCATACTTCATCAATTAGCGAGAGGTACAGGCAATCACTCTATCCCCTTACATTAACACACATCCCAATCCTTACTTGCTAGCGTCGTTATACACCACATACTCACCACCGCTAGTGGGAAGAGTAAGGATAGGTACGGTTATGAGTCTTTCTTGTGTTCTTAGAAACTCTCTTCACGTTTGTCACCCTACTCAAATTTGACTCCCTTACGAGTTAGATTAGAAAATGGAGTTGCAATTTTGGAGAATCTCTCGACAAATCTCTAGTAATACCCTGTCAATCCGAGAAAACTTTTCACATCAGTGACATTCTTGGGTTGTTCCCATTTCAAAATTGCCTCTGCTTTATTCGGATTTACAAATATCCCATCACCTGATATAATGTGTCCCAAGAAACCAATCTCCCTTAACCTAAACTTACACTTGGAGAACTTGACATACAGCTACTTCTCCCAGAGAATCTATAATACAATCCAAAGATATTCAGAATGCTCCTCATCATTCTTAGAATACACCAAGATATTATCGATAAAAACTATGAAAAACTTGTGTGAAAGACTCAATTCATCAAGTCCATGAATGCTGTAGGGGCATTCGTTAATCCAAAGAGCATTACCAAAAACTCATAATGCCCATACCACGTTCTGAATACAGTTTTGTGGATATCACTCTCCTTGATCCTCCTTAATTGGTGGTATCCTGACCTCAAATAGATCATATATTCTCGGAAGAGGGTCTTATTCTTGATAGTTATTTTATTTAGCTGTCGGTAGTCAATACACAATCGGAGAGTCCCATCCTTCTTCTTGACAAATAAAATTGGAGCACCTTATGGTGAGGTATTCGGTCAGATGAACCCTTTCTCTAATAGTTCTTAGAGTTGTACCTTTAGTTTCTTCAACTCTGTAGGTGCCACTATATAAGGAGAAATTGAGATTGGGGCAGTGTCAGGAACCAAATCAATAGAGAAATCAAATTCCCGGATCAAAGGTAACCTAGGCAACTCTTTTGGAAATATATCCGAAAAGTTCTTCACTACAGGAACATCTTCCAAGTTCAGGCTCTCTATTGTAGTGTCAATGATATGTGCTAAATAGGCTTCACACCCCTTATGCACTAATCTCCGTGCTTCAATTGTCGAGATCATATAACTTGGCAAACCCATCATTCACCAGCAAATACAAGCAAAGGACATCCCGGTCTCTGGAACTCTACCTCTTTGATGAAACAATCTACAAATGCTGTATGGAGGTATAGCCAATCCATACCTAGAATGGCATCAAAGTCCACCATATCTAGCGGAATCAAATTTACCTCAAGAATCACATTGCCTACTTTTACTTCACAATACTAGTACACAGTATTCTTAACCACTTGCTCTCCCAAAGGTATAATAACTATCAATTCCTCTTCAAGGAAAGTCAATGGCCTATCCCAGTGTTTAGCAAATTTCATGCTCACAAAAGAGTTATTAGACCTTGTATCAGTCAATACACGGGCGTCAACCTTAAACATTTTCATCTACCTAATTGTATAATACCATCAACCATTAGCAATCCATAAAGTTGAATAAACTAGGATTGACAATGTTTAGGGGTAACTAAAACAATTGAGATTAACTATATTTAGAAAAATTGTTGAAATTCAACATTATTCTTACAATACTTTTGATATTTAACCCAAATCATATCAAATGCATGTCACCAAATAGTAATTGTATCAAACTTCTAAATTACGGAACAAATTATCGGATCTAAGTCTAAAAGAATTTACCTATAACTACGTCAGGATTATTTTGGGCTTCCTCATTTGTTATTGCATAGATCCTTGTTTGGTTCCTCTATTGGGGACTTTGAAGAGGGATGGCCACTGCGTTGCTCCCGATACCCATCTGTGTAGCAGTACTAGCTGATGGCGCTGGGACATTCGATGGGTCACTCCTAGAGCCACTCATGTGATCACGACTTAGTAGACCCCCATGTCTGCTTAGACCCAACTCGGGGTAAACATTGCAAAAATGTCCCACCTTCCCACACTAGAGGCACTTCAGAGGCTCAGGACATGGTCCAAGGTGATGCTTTATGCAATTTCGGCAAGGTTCCTTCTTTGGCCCTGCCAACCTGCTCCCGGACATAGCATTGGAAGTAAGAGCACCGAATTTGGGGAATTGTTGGCCCCTCGGAGAGCCAATGGATCCTGAAGTCGAAACTCCACCATAAGAGTTCGTGCTCCTGCTTCTCTTGGAACTTTGACTTGTAGAGAATCTAGGCTTTCTTTTCTTACCTTGACTTTCTCTGACTTTTCCCCTTTCTATCACCTTCTTCTCGGCCCTAAATGCTAATTCCAGAACATCCTGAAATGTATGTCTCTTAGTTATTGGCATCTTCTCTCGGATACTCAAGTTCAACCTTGACTCAAACTTTGTACAAAGGGACTCCATGGAGTTCATGAACTTCGAAACATACATAGCTAACTCTCTTAGCTCCGTCTCGTATTCTACTATTGTTTTGTTTCCCTGGGCTAACTTGAAAAATTCCTCTCTTTTTCTGATCCCGATAGAATCTAGTATAGTATTTCTCCTCAAAGGCTCTAAGGAATTCTGTCCAAGTATGGGGAACGAAAGTCCTACCCTTCACATTTTTCCACCAGGTTCAGGCACCCTTATCCAATAGTTTTACAACCACTCACAATTTCATCTCATCATCTAACCTCATATTGGTGATGATCTCTTGGATTTGGCCAAGTTCCTTGGCCACGGAGGCAATACATGTGCCTGAGAATGTCTCACATCCCAACTGTCTTGCCTTTTTGATCAATTTGGATAACTCAACCATAGGACGGTCGATTAATGCAACAACCGGAGGTGGAGGTGCCACTGGAACACTTGGTGTGGCAGGCGACATTGGAGGAGGAACCGGAGAAGAGACTGGAGTTTGATGTGGAGCTTGAAACTGTGCTCCATAGGCACTCAACTACTCCATTACTTGCTAGAGGGTGAGTATTGGAGGAGCAGGAATTCCAGCTGGAGGAGTCGGGTGTGTCAACATCAGAGAAGGCACATGTGAAGACGATACAGTCTCGAGTTGGGAAGATGGAGTAGGAAGAATCTCATTCAGGTTCCTCATTCTTCTTCGTGAAGGTATAGTTCTATAAAAAAGAACTATGTTTACCACACAGGATTAAGTGAAAAACTAATTATTTAACCCCCTAAAAATAATATCCCTAATTCCCTGTGACCCATATGAAGCATTTGAAATCATTCGAAATACTTCAAATGTTGAGTTTTCTCAAACTAATTTTGAAAACAAATGAGAACCTTTAAAATATCCCCCACACGAGGTAAAAATCAAAATTGTTATCGGCATTTCCCAAAATGAAATTCATATAAGATGAAATAGAGGTCCTCAATGGGATTTAGACATAAACTAATCCATCCAAATTCAAAATACAAAATTAGATAGGTTTTCAAATAAGTTTATACAAAATGCCCTTCTTGGGTTAAACTAATGATACCTCAAAAATAAAATCAAATTCTATACCAAAAAGGAAATCTCTGATAGTGACCTTCCCCAAATCCGACTCTAGATAACCCCGCGTACTGACTAAACTTACTCTATAAAAATGGAGAGAGAGGCGTAAATATAAATTATATCCAGTGAATGTATAACATGTTATGGTCTTAATTGAGGGATGACTTTGGATGTGCCAAATAAACATTCTCAAGACCATGTCACCATAGCATAGAAATATCAAGGATTCATCACATTTCAAGCAAAGTTTAATAAACCACAATTTAAAATCATATGCATCCATTCATGTTTGCATGTTTTCCAAATCCATGGGATTTCCAAAACTTATAGTTCTCAACAATGGTCTACTGCGACCAATGGCGAAACTGCCAAGGGTTTTCATGCTCATTACATATCACAAAATATCCCAACCTTGGCATTAGCTTTGGGCCTCCCCTGAGGTACAGCCAGACTAGTCTGAAGAAGGGACTTCGGAGGCATCTCTTGAGCGCAACTATCTCCTTAGTCAAATAAGTGCCCAACCATGTTGCCCCGTCGGGCTCCACACCGTGGAGAAAATGACTATAGCCATTAATCATATACATAGCACCAATTCACAAACGTCATAACCTATATCAAAATGTGCCAACAAATATTTAATGTATTCTCAATATACGAATTCAATCAAATCATATTCATCATAAATCAGCAATTATGGCATATAATTTTCAATTCAGCACATAGATATATTTTTCATGTCAAATTCCCTTTCGAAACACTCCACAATCATAAAACAATTTTAAAAATATTTATAAAATCATTAGAAAATAATTTCTCACTTAGAACCATAAACATATCTCCATTCACCTCTCGGGAGGGTAATCACTCCCAAATCATTCCACAATAATGCTCAAATCCTTACTTGAGTCCAATCTTTTATGCCTAGAGCAATAAACATCAATCTCTCATTCAATCCATAGGTAAAATTAGGGTTATTTCGATTTTCCCTAAGCTAACACAATCCCTAGTATCCCAAATCCACATATCTAAGTTGTAGTTTTGTCAATCACATTCCATCGGCAACTATATTCAATTATTTTTCACAAATTTTCCCAAAATTTCCATATTTATACTCTAGATCTAAAATTCCTATTATCACATTTTATAAATCTCAAATAAATCTCCAAAAATAGCAAAATAACTCAGATCTAAAATGAGACGAAAATATTACCTCTATTTGTGTCGTTGATTCCGTCTCTAAGTCGAATCTCCTCAAAATCTTAGGTTTCTCTCTCTAGAAACCTAACTACTCTCCTTCAATTTCCACTCCTCTATGTGCAGATAGAGGTTGGAGACCCAAATATGTGGGTTTGATTGAGTTTGGTTGGATTTCATAGAAAGAAGAATGAAGGTGTACAAAAAAGGAGAAGAAGAGGAAGAAGAGGAGAAGAGAGAGTGCAAAGAAAGGAGGAAAAGACTCAGTCGGTGGAGATAGGAGGAAGGAAATTGATTTTACAGCTTCAATCGATCCTTTCTATAGTCAAAAGTGAAATTATAATTTTGTCCTTGCTTATCTATGAATTTTGGTGGGGTTGGATGTAATACCGAAAAACTTGATGTTGAATGTTTTGTAAACATTTCTAGTAAATATTTCTATAACAAAATAGAAAAATTTTGAAATTTTATTGATTTTCGATTTTGGGGTCTTAATTTTAAATTTTTGGTATAATTGAAATGTCGTATTATAAATTCGTAGTATATTTTATTTTTGGTAAATTGGGGAACTTCCAATGTGTTGAAATATATATATATATATATATATATATAAATATATATATATTATATAGTTATTAATTATATAAAAAAAAAAAAAAAAAAAAAAAAAGAAGAGGAGATGCTGCGTTTCGGGGTGAAACGCAGCACCCCCGTCTTCCCTAATTCGATTAGGGCTAATAGCCCTAATCGAATTTCACTCTCTGCTCTCTCCCTCGTCTCTCTCTCGCGATCTCTCTCCGTCGCTCTCCCTCTCTTGCGATCGTTCGCCACCACTCCCTCCACCGTGCGCAACCACCGCGACCACCGCGTCGGTCACTCTCTCCTTCCCTCTGTTCTCTCCTTCATCTCTCTCTCTTTCCCCTTCGCACTCGCTCTGTCTCTCAGTCTCTCTTTGCGCTCTCTCCCTCACGCAATCACTCTCATCTTCGTCTCCTCCATCGATCGATCCACCACCACTACGAGCCACCGTGTCACCGTCTCTCTGTATCCCTTTCTTCCGCGCGCGAAAGCCCTCTCCCGCGCGCGAAGAGCTCTCGCTCCTCCCTGCTTCCGCATCTCCTGCGAGCAGTCTCTTCTGCCACCTTGCAGAAGCCCCAATTGGAAGCCCTAGACCCGCAGAAAATGGACATCTGAAAACCCTGGTTTGAGACTGCGATTCCTTCCTCTCAGGTAAAGGCTGACTCTTAATTTTACTTCTAGGGTTTTGATTTTTCATAGAAATTGAGGCTAATTACTGAACTGTACTTCGAATTTGGAGCATTTCAGGTCTTGAACTAAATAGAGCTTGAATTCACCAGCGACTGGAAGCTAGGTTTGCACACTGAGAAACCCTAGGTGAGGGATTTTCAATCCCTTCAGTAATTCAAATTATTTTTTTGTTGAATTAAGGTAGAAACTACATCTATATATATTCTGAAATGTGTTAGACTTGAAAGAAATATATTTCCCTAAGTGTTTGTATGAAATTATTGAGGTTAGGTCTAGAATTTGATGTAAATTGGACTGTGAAGCATGTGAGAAAGTCGTAGATAGTATTAGAGTTGTATTTGATTGAATTACATAGTTTTCCTTGGGATTTGAATGGAAATCGGCGTGAATTAAATTAATATTAAGGAATTCGGGAGAAAATGGGTAAAATTGAGGAATATTGTAAATTTAAAGTCGTTAGTGATTTGAAATGATACTAGCTTGAGGAAACGAAAGTTTTGGAACGTAATTATGCAAGTTAAGGCTATTGTACATAAAAAGGGGAATTTGAAAAACCCTTTAATAGAGCTTTAATTGATCTTTATTCGTCTTGATTGGTCTAGGTTGACCTTTGGAGACTCGAGAAGAGTCGTTATGAGTTGATTTCGGAAATAGAGAGTGAATACCCTCTCTAGAGGTGAGTGGACGGTTCATTGTGTTCATAAATGAGAAACCTGTTTTAAAATTGCTTTGAAAATGATTTGGAAAGAGTTTTACATGTTTGATACAAATTGTTTTGTGATTGTGGGCTGTCTGAACTGAATTGTGAAATACGAATGCATCCATTGTATTTATAAATGCTTTTGTGCCATGTGATACTTGATATTGCTCTATGAGCTGCTTTGGCATGAAATTGTGGATTATTTGCTGAAAATCATGGCACATTGTTGAGAAATGGATTGAATGAGAAATGGAGGGTGCCGTAGATGACTATAGTCATATACCCACCACAGAGCGACCCGACGGGGTGACGTGGTTTGGGGTTTAGATGTGCGGGGGAGTAGACGTCCCTCCCTCTGCAAAAGTCGTGCTATATCTGGTGCACCCCGGTGAGGCACGAGCCAACGCCAAGGAAGGGGGTTTGTTTTGAGATATTGGATAGTAAAACCCTTGGCGGATTTTCGTCTGGGTTTGGCCGCCCTGAGATGGAAGCATATTTCGATGGAACCCCAGGATTTTCTGAAAAAAAGATTGATATGGATGCATATTTGTGAAATGTGATTTATTGAAATGATTTTATGGATATGAGATGATTTATGAGTTATGCTTTGACTACCCCACATTCACACCTTATTTATTAGCACAAATGCACCATTGCACTCCACTCACTGAGTATACCCCTATACTCACCCCTCTCTCTCCCCATTTTTCAGAGGAGACTTAGTTGGGTGCCTACTCGACGGAGCTTGCGAAATATTTTTGCGGATTGGATAAGTATTGGCATGCAGGGTTACTTTTGGAGATTGATAGCTTGCAAAACATGGAAAGGGAAGTCTCAGACATCCCATGCCGTGCGGATTTTATTGATACTGGCCGAGTTGTTGGCAAGTATTGATAAAACCCGACGATTTTTGATTTGTTTTTATTTCTTTTGAGGTCTCTAGTTTTGGAAAACTGTTTATATCTGTACTGGGACATTTGGACTGTAAATCTTAATTTCAATGCTTTTTCTTTGATTTTGTGAAGTTCTGTACAACTCATACCGTTAGGATTTTATCGATACTGGTCTGTTTTCCTCGGGTAAGTGTTGGTAAAATCTGACGGCTATGTTTTGGGACTTCTTGTTTGTTAAATGCTTTCAGAGTGGCCAAGATGGTCACATTGCATGCGTGCATGTACAGGTTCCCGCTCCCCGATGTGTGTTGCTGTGTAATCGTGCATGTACAGGTTCCCACTCCCCGATGTGTGCTAATGTATGATTGCATGTACAGGATCCCACTCCCCGATGTGTGTAAATGTGTGTGTTTGTACGATCAGGAATGAGCCGGATGGGCTCCTTGCATGTGTAATGCTTTTGTGATTTCTTGTTTTTGAAGAAATTTATACTTCTGATGATTTATTGTGAATTTGATAGCCTTGCGGAGTCCCGGTAGATGGGAAGGTTTTACCCATGTACCGAGACAACGCGGCGGTTGTCGCGTGGTCGATCTGAGGATCGGGGCGTGACATTGGATGTCCTTGTTTTGATCATGTTATACCCTTAAAATATTAGGGTTCAGCAGGACGAGCAACTCAAATTATGGGCAAGGCGACTCGCAAATGTTGAATTTATATAGGTAAGGCAATCCATCTGGGAACAAGGCGACCCATTAGTGCAAATTTCACATGGATAGGGTGATGCATTAGTGAGTAAGACAACCCAACATTTCAATTTTTATGCCTTGGGTCTAGCCAAGGTAATAGGTAGGGCGACCCAAGTTGTTATCACCTCAGATCCATTCCCTACAGGCTTGCTAGGATGACCTAAACCCTTAAGTGGATCGACCTAATGATGACAAGGCTCAGACTCTCCCTTCTGCACACTCTTGGGTCGTCCTCCTTGTTGCACAGGGCAACTCAAGCCCAATTCTCACACACTCACAAGGCGTCTCACCAATCCTATAGAGCAACCCAACATCAACCCCAGGGTGTCCTATCCCCTACTTTTCATGTCTTGGGTCGACCCAACATCTTGGGTAGGGCGATGGGTCGACCCAAAACTATCAACTTTCAGAACTCACTACCCTACACATCCTTGGGCCGTCCTCCTTTATTGAAGGGAGCAACCCAACTCACACACAGTTGTACACGGGTCGACCCAAACCCATTCACAAAGCTACCCATCCCTCTTTTTATATATATATATATATATATATTTCACCATCACAAGTCAACCCAAACTCCATACAAGCCAACCCAAGTTATAAAATCCCATAATAATCTTGCACCTTATGCGTCCCATGAGATTCGAATCCAAACATTCCAAATTTCCCACAAAAAAGCTAATTACCACCCAACCATCAAGTCATTCCAACTTTTGATATTTATGTGGGGTATTAATAAATTTAGAATCTTATTAAATATATTTCCGAAATTACACGAACGATCAAAAATTAAAAATTTAAATACCGAATTATTGGTATTTTATAATTAATATGCTCAAATTTCAATTATTTTATGTTGAAAAAAATACTTTTCATTCATAGATAAATGGACATAAAATAAAAAAAAAAATGCATTAAAAATTTCTTCTAGGTACCCAATAACAGGAAAATAATTTTCTTACCTTACAAAAATTTCTAGAATTTTTTAGACTGTAAACATTTTTTTTGTAAATTTAAACGATTTATAAATTTGAAAACAAATAAAAATTATTTTTCAACTCCAAAAAATAAATTTAAAATCATAGAAAAATCCACAACAATATAAAAAATATTTCTGAAAAATTGCATGTGTGCACAATTGATCAATTTGCAAAATTTTTCTACCTTCTAGCCTTCAATCCATGTTTTACCAACTCAGATTTAATCCTACAATTAATAAATAAAAAGCTAGTGATATTATTCGAATATTATATAAAATTGAGTTAAAATCTGAGTAACAAAATGGTATAAACATATATATATCATACACATCATGGACATTTTGCATTACAATTCTGCAATCATTTCGTAGTTTTCATTTTTTTTTTTTCCAAAAACAAAATATTGAAAATATAAATCAAAAGATAGAATCTCGTAATAAAGTTTCAAAAAAAAAGTTTCTTGTTTTAAATATATTTCTTGGTATTAAATAATTTTAATATTGCAATATTCTACCAAACCTTTTTTTTTTTGCAAAATATTGAATTTTTTATTTTAAATTATGTGAAATATATCTAGATACACACTTCAAAATGAGAAGAAAAAATTCACAAGGGATGAAAGTAAAATTTAATTTGAATTTCCCTCTTAAAATTAAAATCCTAAAAGTATTTCTTTATCAAATTTGGATTGATTATGTAATGTTATTTTAAATTAAATCAATTTTCAACACGCCGCAACTCTAGCAGACAAGACAAGTATAGCATTATCCAATTTTTTAAGCTAGAGAAATCATCTGCCAATAGTCCATGGAAAAAAACATCAAGTGAGGCTTTCACTTTTATTTATATTTTCATTAGCTCTGCCCCACTTTTTCCATTTTTTATTAATCACTGACATTAGGAATAATGAGTGAATTTTAACATAATAATAGATTTATTTTTTTAATAATATTAAGATTATGAATTCAAAATATAAAACAAACTCTTTATAAAATATAAAAAAAATATTATAAATATATACGTTCAGCCTTCGTATTTTCACATTAAATAATTAAAGAGTATTTTAGATAACATGAGTCCTTTATTGAGCAGGAGCTGAAACATGATGTACTTGATGTAACATACAGATAAAGTACAATTTGATAAATTTGTTTTTATTTTAAAAACTGGCATTGAAAGGTACATTTGTTGGAGTTTCAGATGGTTTTTTGCCTTTTTCTTTTTGGGTTAACAATTACCTTGCGATGTCAGTACATGCCAATGTTGTCTAATCAATACCAACAACCTCAATTTGTGGCTCTTGCATATGTTAATCCAATGCAGGCATCAACGAAATCTTCATCGATGAAATCGGCAGAAAAAATTTGAAGTCGGTCAAGAAACGCTTCGGCGTGGCACTGTGCTAGAAAAAGTCTAGCAAACCCACAAATTCTTCTATTCAAAACATCAATTTGCTTTGTCCAAGGCAACAAAAACTCCAACGGATTATCTGTCTGTGCTGTGACAGTGCTCTCAATTCTGTAGAAGAATCTCCTCTCCCAAACAGGAGTTTGCTCCTTCAAATGAGTCAAGTTCCCTTCAAACTTCGTCAAAGGCAAATCTGTATCAATCCAATCATCCCTCAAGTACCAATCGTTCCATACAAAACCACTTTCGCAAGCTTGAGCTGAATTCCTTGGCTTCCACACACATATAATTCGCCTTGGAAGCAACTCCAATATTGTCTTCTTAAACACTTCGTCATCCTGATAAATTAACAAATCTCCAAGCTTTTCCACCAGGTAGTCCTCAAAATTTGGTGGGTCAGAATATCCAAATTCTGTCCGTATCTCAAGAATCACGATCTCTGACACTGTCTCTGCCAAGAACCTTTTAACTTGGTCGATGACAACATCGATCCCTTGTGAAGAAGAAATAGGTCCATGACAGATTTTGCAATCCTCCCGAATTCTAATATCAAGAACTCTCACACCCATTTGAAGTTGGCCGTAGATCGTGATATTTTGGCACTCAGCATATGATTCTGTGAACAGGTTTCCAATGCTACTTGTTGCAGAGTTGTGAGTACCGGGCCAGGCAATCATTTGGAGAGGAATACTAGATGGTTCAAGTTGTGACATCCAGTTTTTCCGGTCTGGAGAATGGTAGGATGAGCCTGGAAACTCTTCACCGAGCTTTTGCTTCCTATCATTAAGAGTCTTCAGCTGGGAATTCACCGTGGGGAGAAAGGCACATGAACCCATGGAATCAGGAATCATTAGTGAGCCAAGAGGACCTAGAGGAAATGGAAACATAATGGAAGAAATTGATGAGAATTTTCTCAAAGGTAAGCTGAGCTCTTGAGTATGACATTAGAATGATTCAGTTAAGGAGTTGAATATTCTGCAGAGTTGAGGTGTTGGGGGATTTAATTTAAGTTAATTATTATTTTTTAAAAGAAAACTAATTGCTACTGATGGAGAAGAAAACTTCAATAATTTTGCAATGATAACAAAGTCATGACAAGGTTGCTGATGGCGACATACAACCAATTGCAGAGTTGAGGTGTTGGGGGATTTAATTTAAGTTAATTATTATTTTTTTAAAAGAAAACTAATTGCTACTGATGGAGAAGAAAACTTCAATAATTTTGCAATGATAACAAAGTCATGACAAGGTTGCTGATGGCGACATACAACCAAAACTTGAATGATGTGAAAGCGTTGACTAAGATGGGCTTAGTCTTGAGATCAGGCCACACACTTAAATCATTGTAACCGTTTGTCTTTTCAAGCTTGGAATAATCCTTTGAGCTAAAGTTTGCAGTCCATTACAAGTTGGGAACTGAAAGTGAGATCTAATGCGAGACCAAAAGGGAATTTAACATCACAGGCAGACCCGTTAAAATACTGTGATTTGCCATTCAATTCATCCCCAGTTTTTGCCGTGGGCACATACTTAAATCATACTTTGATTTGCTTCACTCACTTATCAAAAGATCATGTCTAATAAAAATATGAAATGCCTAAGTCTTATTTACCCAAGCAGTCTTAAACATTTTGCAAAAAATCTGATAAATCGAATTTTGACATGTCCCTGATGAGAAAAATCATTCAAGAAATGTAACCGAATCAAACGGACCCATTCAATTTGACAAATCTTATTAGGGGGGTTGGTAGCATGTTAAAAAATTCCACCACTGCTTGCTTGAACCCCAAACAACTTCGAAAAAGAAGTCGGGTCTGCGACACTGATTTGTGACAATTTCCAATGAAAAATGCATTGCAAAACATGTTTGTGACACTAAGAATGTCGGGTAAGAAATGTGTCACAAAAAGGCTCATCGCTGCAAAATATCATTGCTAATGCAAGTCCATGTCGTAAAACTTTTATGACGCCAAACATGTCATTGCAGAAGGCATCGTGCAGCTTTGTGATGCCATTAATGCCATCGCAAATCTTGTGATGGTCCTCTTCGTCGCAAATCGATGTCACAAACTTCCAATGGAATTGGCGATGTATATGGAGGTCGCCTTAGATGCGACGCTTTTTTGCAACGGGAGAAAAAACCCGACAAAAAAAAGTGACCTTTCCCGAAATATTTTTCCCGATGTTTAAGCTCTGTGTTGCTTCAAATTTACTCTTTTCGATGTTTATCTGAAGAAACATCGGGAAAAAAATACTGTCGCGACATTTGGTTTTCAAACTGGCGGTAAAACTAGTTGGCACGTAAATTGGATAGTGGTAGGAATTTTCACCCACATTTTGATAATAAATGTCAGCCAAAATTTCTTATATTCCCGATGTTTATTCTCACGATGCCAGCAAAGCTAAATGTTCGCCGACATTTCTCCAAAACGTTGGGAAAGGATAGGAAGAGACAGAATCGAGAGAGACAGCAGATAGATAAACACATTTTAGAGAGAGATGGATGTTGATATTTTTTCTTTAAAATGTACAAAAAAGGTAGAAAGAGAGAGTAGAAAGAGATATGGTGTAAAGAGAGAGATGATATGTCAATATTTTCACTTAAAATTTTAGGCATTTTCATCTTTTTCTTTCAAAACCCACAAAACCCTCTCTCTTCTCCTCATTCTCTCCTCTTGTTTCTCTTTGCTCTCTTCTCTCATCTATAATATCAAAAATTCAGTATTAGAATTTTTAATAAGTTTTTTCACATAATTCCGAAAAAAAATTTGAGATTATATTGGCTATGATGTATTAAAAAAATGTCTATGAATTCCCTTTTAATGAGTTGCCATAAAACATAGAGGGGATTGATGCATTTTGATATGGTGGATATAATTGTTCTGTAGTAATACTTCTCTAATATTCAATTATTGTTGGTTGATATATACTTAAAGGATGGTTGATATGTTCTTAGAAGATTTGTCTCAACAATGAATTTCTGAGTGTATTGGTATATCGACCTACCCTAAGGTGTAGGTTGATACATGGATATCCTTGGATCGATATATTAAGTAATTGAATTGATATATTTAATCTCTGTTACAAATTTTCTGAGAGTATGATCTTGTGTATCGATACATCCAATGCATTGGGTTGATATATATTTAATCTCTGTCATAGATCTTCTAAGTGTATGCTTGTGTATTGATATATCAATGCATTGGGTTGACATATATTTAATCTCTATCATAGATCTTCCGATAATATGATCTTATGTATCGATACATCCAATACTTTGGGTTGATACATCTAAACTCTGCAGTAAGTTTTTGAGAACATGTTATTATATGTCGATATATCCAACTTAAAGGGTCAATATAAATGCTATCTTGGGTTGATATATACAAGACTTTAAATCGATATATGCAAACTCTGTTATAGCTATTCTAAGAGCATGATCCTATGTATCGATACAACCAATACTATGGGTTGATACAAAATGACAAAAAAGATAACTAAAGCCAATTAAAACCCTTGATTAATGGGGACAAAATGGTAAAATGCCTTTTTATTATAAATAGTATATTTAAACACAATTATACTCATTTCTCTCCCTCTCCAGCTCACGATACCTCTCTCTCACTTTCCCTCTCTAGTCCACCTCACTCTCTCTTTTTCCCTTGAAATCTATCACGCCCCGACCTTCGAGTCGAGCACACGGCAACCGCTGCGTTACCTCGGCATACAGGCAGAACCACCCCATATCCAGGACAACGCAAGACATTTTAATTTGTTCAATCTTGTTTTCAAAACAATTTAATATCATCCAACAACCAGCCCGATCCATCCAGTCTCAAATGGCATGCACGAGGCCAAGCCGGCCTTTTCAACTCCAATGTATGCACTGGGCCAGCATGGCTAACAAATATTTCTCAAATAAAATCCAAAGAAAATCAAAGGGGTGATCCTCAATTTTTTAAATATACAAACCACATTTAAATCATAAAACAAATAATTAAAATTACAAAATAAGTTTTCAAAAGTAATTACAAATTTTTTCTCACATTTAGGTCCACTAAGACCATCAAACCATAAAAGAGCTATTACCCGATGACGTTCAACAAAACAAGGTTCTTTCGATCACCTTAAACGTTTTTGAATCTCGACTAAGCTTTCTCTGTAAAATGAAAGTGAATAGTGAGTATATAATATACCCAGTAAGTGATATGCCAATTGTATAAAAATAAGAATTTATGGTGGATATATCAAATTCATAAGTATTTCAAACTATCGAGTCATTCTCAAAGTTCATTCAATGAAAATAACTTCCAATCATTTTTTCCAAATCCATCACAATTCACAATTATCATAAATTCAACTCATATGCATCCAAATATTTTACATTTTCAAATCATGGGCAAGCCAAAATCATTTTCCCAACAAAGGTCTACCACGACCTAGGGTGGAACCGCCAAGAGTTTTAGAAATTTGTTATATTTTAAAATGCCCCATCCTTGGCGTTATCTGTTGGTTTTAGTTGGTGGTGTACCCAACCTATCCCACGCCCATAGACACCATATCCAGCCATGAATGTACAGCACGTGCCTGGCTACATTCCATTGTCTATCAACCCCACTACATCATCCCGTCGAGTCGCACCATGGAGGGAAATGATTAGTCATTTTTATGGAGATCAGACTCTTCCTCTCAAAGCCAATCAATGCACTATTTCATTTTCGTGTGTCATCAATTCAATAATCATTCATAAATAACCAGCATTGCAAAACTATATATATATATCAATAAATCAACATGGCACATGTACTCATTCAAACTATTAGGATGCATAATAAAAAATATCAAATTCATTTTTTAGAATATTCCACACACTCTAAAACATATAAAATCCAAGAATTCAAAAATCATTTAGAAAATTCAATGAAACATTTTTTATAAAAATATTTTTTCTTATTTAAGTACACAAAAAATCACTCACCTCTTGAAATGGTAATCACTCCCAATCCCCAAGCCAATCTACTGTAAATCTCTACTAACCCTTCAATTATCCCCACCTAAGACAATAAGTACAATTTCATCATTTAAATATAGCACAATACTAGGTTAACTTAAATTTCCCTCATTTATTTCACAATCCAAATTTTCCTGCACAACCATGTCCTAGAAAAGCCGTCATATATTGACCTACAAACTTGGATTGAAGTGATTCTAATTGCTACTTAAAATTAAGATATAGAGCTATAACTTTTGTATAGGTAATTAGATTCAATTCCAATTACACAAATATGCCCAAATCTATGAATGTGTTAGTCTTAAATTAATATCCCACATTTGTACAGTCACCGAAAAATTGTCATAACTTTCACTACACACATCGGAATTACGTAATTTACATCTCAAATTAAAGATAAAACATAGATCTACAACTTTTATGTTCAAGGTTTGGCCTAATTTTGTTGAGAAGGTTGTTCAATTTCGAAGCAAATTTTGCAAGCAGAACAAGACGAAACAGAATGACTTATGCAGAACATGTCACTTTAGAAAAATCACCAAAAATCCAATTCTCATCCATTCCATTCGAATCATATGTTATTTTAAAGCTCTAGATGTCTAATTTCACTAGAAACAAACCCTACTCCATTTACCATTATGCATACAGAGTTATAATTGAAAAACCCTAATAAGTTCAAGCTATCCATTCTAGAAATTCAAGTTTTCATGCTTGCCCTAACATTCCACCACTCATACAAGTCCAGATTATTGGAATATTTTTCATTTTGACCTTACAAAATTTTCCATTTCATTTTTCCCAATTTTTACTATTCACAATTTTAGGGTTTTTCATTCTCTAACTGAAATTCAATCAAATCTCCACAACGCAATAAGATCTATTAATAAGAAAATTAAACCTAAGATTTAGGAGGAGAAATTACCTGATTTTGGAGTTAGGTTTCAAAAACCCTAACTTTTCTCCTTCGAACAATAAACCCTAGACTTTTCCTTTGAATCTTCCTTGCTTGAAGTGTTCGAGTTGGTTGGAGTGATTTACTGAAGGGTATTTGATTTCTAGAGAGAGAAATCAAGAGTGTGGGAGAAAGAGAGTGTAGAGAGGGAAAAGAGAGGGAGTTGCAGAGTAGTGAGTGTTCGAGAGAATATGAGAAGTCGAGGCACTCAAACATGAAATTTGGGCTTGTGAGTGGAATTGTGAAATTACCATTTTGCCCTTTTCATGGAACTAATTTCATTAACAGGTTATTTGGATGGAAAGTTTTAGAGAGAAAAGAAAATATTAAGAGAAAAAATTATGATTTTATTTCCTTTGGGAGTTTAATACGAGAGAAAATGAGAGATTTGAAGAGATTTCAATTTAAAATTTTCTCTCCCCCAAAAGTGAAAAAAAATGGAAAGAAAATAAAATGTTAGAGTTAAAATATTTTTATATTCCAAAAATACCATTTAAAAGCTGAAAACAAAAATTTTTATTTCCAATGAATCTCATTTTTTTCTTTTCTTTCATAAAACTCCCAAACAAGATGGAGAAAAAATTATAATTTTCTCTTCTTTTCTTTTCTCTCCTAACTAATCTTTTCTTTTCTCTCCAAAACTCCCAACATACTATAAGACTTGAGGGCATTTTGGTCATTTTGACATTTTGGTCATTAGCGGTTCCACAGCCTGGATAGCACGGTTCCATCGTCCATTGCATTTGCTTTGCATTGCTACATGTTCTCTCCTTTTGCCCACATGGTTCCACCGCATGAGCTTGCAAATTTTTTTTATATATAATTTGAAGTTAAAATTACTATTTTGGTCATCATAGTTTAAATCTTATTTAAATATTTGGAGGGCAATTTGGTCATTTGATGACTTTTCATATGCTCACCTCACGGTTCCACCATTCACAAACAAATTCTCTTCCATGGTTCCACCGTTGCTTGTCACCTCGTCTTTAAAATTTTGGAAGAAAATCCCATGCTTTGCATTTCATGTGTTTTGATCCCATGTTCAAAATTTCCACCAATAAAAATTTTAACCACTAAGACATTTTAACTTCCTAACATTTATATGCTATAATAATATATTTATAAACTAATTATCATTTTTTTCAAAACTTACACAAGACAAAAATTGAAAGTTCGAACGCCGAATTTTCCGGTATTACTGTTCAAGTCCAAAAATTAATTTACAATCTAATTTCCCCAAGTATTTCATAAAAGAATTAAATGAAAATTTTCTAATATCGAATTTTTGGTGTTACAAAATCGAATCAAACTCCTTCCAAACATATAGATTGGAGCTTCTAAACTCTCAAACAAGTACCTAGAATATCAAATCTAGAGTGAGAACTAGATTTTCTAGTGAGAGAAAATCGTGAGTTTCATGGCATTCCAACTTGGAAACAAAATTGACAACATAAATAAAAATAATACCTCTTTCACATTTTAGATTGAGTTAACATTACTTGTTTTTAGGATTTGGGTTGAAATTTGAAAAATGAGAAATTGAGAATTTAGATCTAGAGTTTATGAATGTTGAGATTTGGTAAATTGTGAATGGAGGATGTTATAGATGCAAATAATATGTAAATGATGAAATTAGAATATTGAATCATGAATTTGAGAAATTAGGATTTGTGCTAAGTTGAGAAAAACTCATAAACCCTAATCATGGACGTTATTTGACAATGAATTCATATGTATTGCCTTAAGATAAATCAATTGGAACCTAAGAAGAGATTATCTTGGAACTGGTTATGAATTGGAAGTGAATGCCCTCCCAAGAGATGAGTAAATGACTATGTTAAGTATCAATAGGACAATGTTTTCAATTTTGATTTGTGAAATGAATTTTGAAATACTTTTGATTGTGGTGTGTCAAATTAAATTATTGATAAATTCATAACTTTTTTATTGATCATTAAAATATTTACACTATGTTACAATGGAAAATTGATTGTGAATTGTGAATTTGCTCTCCCTTGTATATGAACACAAATTATGAATGATGAAATGGATATTATTGTAATATAGTGCTAGGAAAAAAACTATAGTCTAAGTTTTCCACGAATCAGGTTATCGGGGCGGCATGGCGGTTAAGGTTGGTATAAAACTATGACTTGGAGGTAGGCTGGATGGAGAGCCCCTCAAGTTGGCTGTGATAATGTGGTGGTACTCCACAAAAATTCCAGACCAACGTCAAGAATAGGGGATCATTTTATGAAAATTGTGAACAACCTCTTGGCATATTCAACTAACGATCATTGGTAGAATAGTGGGTTTGACAACCCTAAAGAAAATTTGGAAAGGTAAAATGAAAATGGGTTATTGATGAACAACTTATGAGTCATGGAAGATTTATTCCAATTTTATTTTGTGCAAATGATTTTTATAATTGAATTAGAAAATATTTTGACTTATGTGTTTGGCACAACCATTCTTATCTCTTATTCATGTTCGACATGTCATTACACTCCATTTACTGAGTATTTTTATACTGACTTATCTCTTTCTAATTTTTCAAAAGAAGTTTAGATTGGAGACGTAGTTTTCAACTAGTGCTAACTTAAAGAAATTTCTTTTGGTGATCTTCAATAGGTACTAGATATATGAATATTATTTTTGGAAACTATGTTATATAAATCATGGAAGTAAATTTTTGTATATTTTTTCATGTTTAGATTTGAAAAATACTTGTTTGATTTCTTTCGGCAAGTATTAAAATTTATTTTGAAAATTGTTTTTGCAAGATTTATTAGTTTTATTGGAACATTTGGATTATATGATAAATTTGACTGTGTGTTGAACTTGTGAATTTATTTAAAATATTTGAAACTTGTTTAGACGGCCGGAATGGTCTATGGATGACTTAAATTTATTTTTAAAATGTTTGGGCTATCGCAATGCCTTGCGGTATCTTGGGACATGAAATGAAGTTCACACGTGTTTCAATATAATGCGAAAGTTGTTGTGTGCTTGATTGGAAGGTCGGGACATGACATCGCCGCTGTCATTGCTACCCCCATACTCAATCTCACCACTGCCCTGCCATTGATGAAAGCTGCCGGAGTTTGCTTTCTGTCGGAGGTTGCTCTTTCTCCTCACCCACTACTTCTGCTCTCTCTCCTCAAAGCCATGTTCAACTTCTATAAATAAGTTCCTCCATTTTATGCAAATCTAAATATGTTTAGGGATTAATTTGTGTCTTAGAAAACATATTTTGGTATAGAGATATGATGAAGCCAATATTATGGAAAAATTATGACAAATTTAGAACAAAATTAAGACGAAATTAAGATAAAAATGGGCCAAATAAAGATTAATCTAGGGTAAAATAAATTTATGTTGTGGTTCAATTAGGCAAAACGAGGATACAATTAGGATAAAGTTATTTTATTTTAGGGTTGAATTAGGGCAAAATCAATTTATATTAGGATAAATTTCAAGCCTTGACATAGTTGTCTAGCCCTGTTGCAGTGCAAGCTACCCAAAAACATCAAACATTGGTAAAATGTATTTTACATATTACTTCACAAGTGTAAAAGGGCATAAAGCCATACACATTGCCTCATACCAATAGGTAATAACAAAAGGGTGAGAGTAAGTAGTTGGGCATATGAACTACAAACCCTCACCTCATACTCCACTAGAGCTACCCAATATCCCACATTTTGGTTTCGCGTGACCTGAAATATTTATGAAGGATGAATAAACCACCACTGAGAAAATATCCCATTTCAAGTGCCCACATTACATACTAATTACTTAAACCAAATAATTATGCATGTAATGTGATTCGTGTATGACTTTACAATATATAAGCATCACACGACAAATATATTAGTACAAGTATTATAAAAAGACATAAAGGCAAGGATATCAACTTGGTCTTCGTCATTGATTGTTGATTATTACTCATTTGCCTTGCCTTGCTGTACTTGCTTTTCTTGCTTCCTTTGCTAGCTTGCACACCCAAAATACTTTTTTTTTCTTTGCTTTGCTTTAATATCTTTATTATGCTCTGTATTAGAAAGGAAAACTAGAATTGGAAATTAAGTTAGTGAGAAGGGTCTAGAGATCACACTCCTATAGCATTGGAGTACATCTAAAGAAGAAGTGAATCTTTTTTAGGTGTCTTTCTTATCATTTTTACTTTATATTACTTTACATTCCTTTCTTTGTACTTGACTATGTGCAACAAAGACCATGTAGTTTAACTTCAGAGTGGTGATTAACTTTTATCTTTCTTTCTTTCATGTGAGAGTGCACTCTTCACATGTTTTGGGGTCCCATTTGATAACTCCATTGCTCTTTTCTCTACGCCTTGTGTTGTGTGGCTTGTCCCACATCGATCGTAAAGAAAGATCTCTCGACTACCTATATATTCATCCTATCCCACATTGGTTGTTAAGGAAATTGTTATCTCCTTAGTTTTGATGATAATAAAATCTCTCATATTGTTCTAACAATTTTATTTAGTGTACAGATGATATATTCAATAAATAACTTTTATTAAAGAAAAGTTATAGAAGTAGCCACAGAACCAATCATAAAAGCAAAACATTTTTGGGTCATAGAAACTGGATTTTTTAATATTTGTTGAAAACCCAGTCAGTAAAGTAAGTGTAGCTTGGCTACTACACTTAACTTATAATTGAATCTAGATATACATATAAGATCTCACAACAAGAGGACACTTAACATTCCAATACTTTGAAATTTTTCTAAGTGTTGAACTATGATCATTTGGGTATGTTTGGACAACCATATCTACTTGTGTGATAAAGTATTTTAAAATCTGAAAATTACATTTCAAAGAAGGTGTGAGAGACTCCAATTTCAAGATTTCACAGTTTAAAAATTTGTTGGATATGTTGGAGAAAAATCAAGATAAAATGGGCTAGTCACTCACATTTTACAGCAGGAATATTTTCTGAAGTTGGTTTTCAGGGGGTATTTGCTCATATATATCTTCACCATCGGCCAAACATTTTCAAATTTGAAAATTCCACACATTAGGGTGATTGTTAGACTTCAAATCAAAATAATTACAGTAGTAAAAATTTGAGATTTAAAAGGAGAAAAACAAGCTGGAAATCTAGATCTTTCCTAGTTATTTGTTGCTGCAAGATGGTTGGGAAGGTAACTTTTAGTCATTAAATCTTTGTTATGGTAATCAGTTTTTACAGAACTCATTGAGGCATGAAAAGAGGAAAGTTCAAGTTTCAAATTTGAGTTACAACAGCTGGATAATCTCACAAAATAAGGAGCAAAGTTTGCCTTCAAAATAGGGAAGTTTTACAGCAAAGTTATTGCTATATTTGTGAACTTACAGAGCACTTTTGTAGGGGTAAAACTCATCTTTTACTATAGTTTTTAATACCTAACTATAGTAGAAACTTGCTAGACAAAAAAATACCTACTTGAGAGCAATTTTGGGCTACTTTTGAGGACACTTTTACAAGAAACTTATTGCATTCTTTGAGTAGTAAATTCATGTTTTACAGCAATCTTTTAAGTCTAACAAATACAGAAAATTGGAGGACGGGAAGCACATTTTTTAGAGGAATATTCAGTATCATTTTGAGAGCAATCTTATAACAAAGAAAGAGTAAATTTCTGCACTTCAAGTCTTCATACATGTGTTGTCTTATGGGTTGAAAAATAGATTATTATACACTTGTATTTTGTTGAGTGTTGAGTTATGTTGAGTGTTGGGTTGTATGTTGAGTAGTGAGTTTAAGTTGAATCTTCCATTGTTGAACGAAATTATTTTCATGGTGTGAAGATCAGAGTCAAAAAGTGGTTGTACACTATAATCTTGGATCATAGTGAAAACAAGCAGGTTGCTAAATCCCGGTTTGCTTGACTGGAAGAGTGGATGTAGGCAGAAAGCCGAACCATTATAAAAAGGATTTGTATCTCCATCCCTAATTTTATTTTCCACTGTACATGCATAGATTGACCATAGGATTAAACTAGATCTAAGTGGAGTTAGATAAATTTTTGAAAAGCCAAATTTTTGACAACTAATTCAACCCCTCTTTTTGGTTGTCACCGGAACTGACAATTGGTATTAGAGTACAGTGCTCTACTCCACTACAGAGATCTCTCTAGAGCAAAAGATCTATGACTTCTTCTTATACATTAGGCCAATCTATAAATAGAACTCCAAATTTTGATGGATAAAATTTTTCCCATTAAAAATGTAGGATGGAAACATTTGTTAAAGCCACGGACTATGAGGGTTGGGAGGTTATTACCTTAAGAGATCTAGACATAAAAGGCCCAATAATAAGAAAAGAAGATAAGAAAATAATTTTTATAAATTCTAGGGCAAAACACTTGCTTCTTTGTGCTATTTCTCCCACCGAATTTAATCTCTTTTCTTCATATTGTACAGCTAAAGAAATTTGAGATAAACTTTGTATTACGTATGAAGGAACTAGTACTGTGAAGGAAACAAGAATTAATTTGTTGATACAAGAATATGAACTCTTTCGGTTTCAGCAAGGAGAGAATATTAAAAAAAATGTTTAATCGATTTTCTATTATTACTAATGAACTTGATTCTCTTGGTAAAAATACTTGAGATGCAGATCAAGTTAGGAAGGTTCTCTATATATTGCCAAGAACTTGGGACGCTAAGAAGACAGCCATTGAAAAAGTCCAAGATTTAAACAAGCTATCACTAAACGAATTAAGAGGAAATTTGATGTCCTATGAAACCGAAATCTTTCACACCCCTGAAACTGAAAATAAGAGGAAAACAATTGTCTTTGCAGCAAATGAAGATGAAAGTTCCGAAAATGAAGAAAACAATGATCAAGAGTTATACATGCTAGCAAGAATACTCAATCGTGTTCTTAAAAATAAGAGTAACAAATTTTTAAAATCTGAAAATTCTAAAAACTCACAAAAGTTTAAGTTTAGTACAGGAAAAGTTAGCAAAGAAATGAAGCAAAAGGAGGAAATAATTTGCTACGAGTGTAAGAAGACGGATCATATAAAATACGAGTGTCCTATTCTATTAAAAAAATTACAGAAATTTCAAAAGAAGGAAAAAGCTAAGATGGCAATTTGGAGTGATTTAAACGAGTATGATTCAAAGTCAGAAAGTTCAAAAGGTGCAAAAGAAGCAAACTTCTGTCTCATGAAAAATAATGAGGAAATCTTTGAAAACTCATTTGATTATCATTTAGAAAATGTTGTTGAATCTGACAACATACTGAATATAATTTTAGAGCTAAAAAATAAGAATAAGACACTAGAAAATGAGAAAGGGGTGTTGAGACAAACAAATATGCTATTGAATTCTGAAATTGAAACTATTAGAGCAGAAAATGAACCATTAAAAATAGAGAATTGTGGGATGAAAAATGAAATATATATTCTGAAAAATAGAATAATTGAACTATCAAAGTCAATAGAAAACACTTTCCAAAAATTTCATGAGAGTGATGTTAGTGATCATAAAATGCATTCAAACTCTAACAAAAGTGGTTTTATTAAAACTGCAAAAATAGAAAAATTATGCTCTTTTCAGCCCATAGAAGGTTCTCACAAAAGTGTTCAAATGCCTGCAGAAAGAATACAAAGTTTTAACTCACAAAATGTACCAAGACCACACAAAAGTATTTCACAGTCTGCATAATATATGCACAGAAATTATCTACAGACAGCAAAAAAATATCACAGAATATCTTACAGAAATTCTTATAAAAGTAGCCATAGAAGCGCCCATAGAAGTATCTATAGAAGCTCTAGTGAAAAACTGAATTTTTACAAAAAATTTAATTCTGGATTTAGGTACAATAAATTTAAAAATATACAGAATAACTTTAATTATAGACGTAATTATCCAAGAAATAAAAATAATAATATTTCATGTTATATATGTCATAAAAATGGTCATTTTGTTAGAAGTTGTTTCATGAATAGGCTTAGTACATCTCAAGAAAAATTTATTTGTGATACAAGATTATTTTCAAGAGAACCAAAACTTGTTTGGGTACCTAAAAGCAAATGATTTTTCTAGATTTTATTTTTAGAAAATAAAATGATGCATTTGAGTCATTTAGAAAATAGGATTTTGAGTTGAATGTCTAAATAGCAAAATTAAATTGTTTTGTCAATGATAGAGTTGAAATATATTTCAAAAGGAAATTGTTGTGCTCACATTTTATTACTGACAATAATTTGCTATAGTTTCTTTTTGATGAAACAAAAAGTGAGAGAAATAATAGAAAAAATAAATACATATATTAAGGGGGAGCAATATAGAAAAATAAAAATGACCAAAAAATGAATAAAAAGTAAGAAGATACACATAGTGAGGGAGAGATATAAAATAAAGAACTCAGATAGAAAATTTAAAATATGTACAAATTAAGGGAGAGCTTTACATGTTAAAATTTTTTTGGATGAGCTTGAATATGTGTATTTGCTTGTGTTATTTGAAAATGTGTACTATTGAATAATTTTTGGGTATTTATTTTTAAGGTTTTATTGTCATCAAAAAGGGAGAGAATGTTAAGAAAATTATTGTTTTCTTAGTTTTGATGATAACAAAATCTCTCATATTATTCTAACAATTTTATTTAGTGTATAGAGGATATATTCAATAAATATATTTTATTAAAGAAAAATCATAAAACTAGCCATAAAACTAGTCATAAAAGCAAGGCATTTTTGGATCATAGAAACTGGATTTTGTAATATTTTTTAAAGATCCAGCCAGTAAGATAAGTGTAGATTAAATACTACGCTTAGCATATAATTGAGTCTAGATATGCATATAAGATCTCACAACAAGAGGACATTTGACATTCCAACGCTTTGAAATTTTTCTAAGTATCGAAATATGATCATTTGGGTATATTTGGACAACCATATCTACTTGTACGTTAAAATATTTTTAAATCCAAAAATTACATTTCAAAGAAGGTGTGAGGGACTCCAATTTCAAGCTTTTACAGTCGAAAAATTTGTTAGATATGTTAGAGAAAAATCAAGATAAAATGGGCTGGTCACTCATATTTTACAACAGGAATATTTTTCTGAAATTGGTTTTCGTAGAGTGTTTGCTCATATATATCTTCACCATTAGCCAAACATTTTCAAATTTGAAAATTCCACACTTTATGGTGATTGTTAGACTTCAAATCTGAACAATTACAATAGTAAAAATTTGAGATTTAAAAGGAGAAAAACAACCTGGAAATCTGGATCTTTCCTAGTTATTTGTTGCTATAAGATGGTTGGGAAGGTAACTTTCAGTTTTTAAATCTTTGTATGATAATCAGTTTTTACAGAGCTCATTAAGGCACGAAAAGAGGAAAGTTCAAGTTTCAAATTTGATTTACAGCAGTTAGATAATCTCACAAAATAAAGAGCAAAGTTTGCCTTCATAACAGGGAAGTTCTACAGCAAAGTTACTGTTATATTTGTGAATTTACAGTAGCACTTTAGAAGTGGTAAAACTCATCTTTTACTATAGTTTTTAATTCCTAACTACAGTAGAAACTTGCTGGACAAAAAAACACCTACTTAAGAGCAATTTTAAGCTACTTTTGAGGACACTTTTACAGGAAACTTACTACATTCTTTGAGCAGTAAATTCATATTTTACAATAATCTTTTAAGTCTAACAAATGTAGAAAATTGGAGGACGGGAAGCACACTTTTGAGAGGAATATTCAGCATCATTTTGAGAGTAATCTTACAACAAAGAAAGAGCAAATTTTTGTACTTCAAGTCTTCATACATGTGCTATCTTCTGGGTTGAAAAATAAATTCTTGTACACTTGTATTTTGTTGAGTGTAGAGTTATGTTGAGTGTTGGGTTGTGTGTTGAATAGTGAGTTTGAGTTGAATCTTCCATTATTGGACAAAGTTATCTTCATGGTGTGAAGATCAGAAGTCGAAAAGTGATTGTACACTGTAATCTTGGATCATAGTGGAAACTAGCAAGTTGTCAAATCCTGGCTTATTGGTTGGAAATTGGATGTAGGCAGAAAGTCGAACCACTATAAAAAGGATTTGTATCTCCATCCCTAATTTATTTTCCACTGCATATGCATAGATTGACCATAGGATTAAACTCGATCTAAGTGGAGTTAGATAAATTTTTGAAAAGTTGAATTTTTGACAACCAATTCAACTCCGCTTCTTAGTTATCACCGGGACCAACAGATAACTCCCTTGCTCTTTTCTCTACGCCTTGTGTTGTGTAACTTGTCCCACATCGATCGTAAAGAAAGATCTCTCGACTACCTATATATTCATCCTATCCCACATTGGTTGTGAAGCAAGCCATCCCCCCAAGAATCAAGTATAAGTATATGGCTTTTGTAGTGGATTTAAGTGTATCATCAATCCATCAGAATTAGAAAAAGTGGGTTGTGATCTTTTAAGGTCTTTTTTTCTATTTCTCTTGTACGATGGTATTTTAAGCTGAGAAACACTTTCCTAAAACATTTATAGTCTTCTTTTTTAATAGTGAAATTTCCCCCTCTCTTGCCCGTGAATATAAATCTATTTGATCGAATCACATAAATTTTGTCTCTCTTTATTTTATTCTGCTTTTTCTGTTTTATTTTCTTGTTTATTTTATTTATTTATTGCTTTATTATTTGTCATTGGATTATCAAAAAGCTTTCTTAACTTCCTATCGCTCCGGTCCTAGCACCTTGCAATCCATGTCATAAGTCAATCTCAAGTAAGACCAGTAACATCACATTGAACATAATAGCATGGGGATAAATACATAAAGAGCGTAACCGTTGTCAAGTAACATCATGGCATATTGGCACATCGTATATGTGAAATTTCACATAGATTTGAGGTGTAACCGTTGTCAAGTAAATGATTACCCTTACATTTTAATTAAATTCATGTATTAATCACTTCCATTCCATCTTACCACTGGCACATAAAATAGGTGAAATTCTTCCCCAATAGGTGAAATTTCTCATTCACATAGTTTGCACTAAAAAGGGAATAAAACTCTAAGGAAACACGTGATGTTAGGAATTGCTTTTTTTTCTTACTTCTATACTTTTTTTCTAACTCTTACCATTAAAAGTATAATTCCTTAATCTAATAAAAATACAAAATACAAAATTATATTTAATAAAAACACAAAATTATATTTAATATAATTACAAAATTATCTTTAAAAAAATCATAAAATTATATTTAAAAAATATAAAATTATATTTAACAAAAAATCAATACCCTAATTTAATAAAAATATAAATTATAAAAATATATTTAGTAAAAACATAAAATTACATTTAATAAAAATATAAAATTATATTTAGCAACGAATTTAGCAATGAAAAATAAAATCCGTGGATAAATTTAGCAATGAATTTAGAATCCGTCGCTAAATTTAACAACTAAATTTTTTTCGTTGCTATATTTAGCGACGGATTATATTTTCGTCGCTAATTAGCGACGGATTTCAATTTCCATTGCTAAATTTTGCATTTAATTTTTTTATTTGTAGAACCTGTCCGCCCACCCATCGGCCGCCACCCACCATTTTCCCGGCCTCCTGCTGCTTACCCACCCATGCCCACACCCCGCCAACCCTTGCCCATCCGCGAATGACCATCTTTTGCCGCTTTATTTTTATTTTGCAAAAAATGTGTTTTTTGTCCAGATTCGAATCTGGATTTAAAGAGTTATGTGAAACGCTATTAACCAATATATTTTTTTTTTGTACTTCTATACTTTTTTCCTAACTCTCACCATTAAAAATAAAATTCCCTAATCTAACAAAAATACAAAATACAAAATTATATTTAATATAATTACAAAATTATCTTTAAAAAAGTCATAAAATTATATTTAAAAAATATAAAATTATATTTAATAAAAATCAATACTCTAATATAATAAAAATATAAATTACAAATATATATTTAATAAAAATATAAAATTATATTTAACAAAAATTTAAAATTATATTTAGCAACGAATTTAGTGACGGAAAACAAAATCCGTGGCTAAATATAGCAACGGATTCAGAGTCCGTCGCTAAATTTAATAACGGATGTTGTCTGTCGTCGCTAAATTTAGCAATAACTTTTTTTTTCGTCGCTAAATTTAGCGATGGATTTTGTTTTCATTGCTAATTAGCGACGGATTTCATTTTTCGTCGCTAATTAGTGACGAATTTTTTTTCCATCGCTAAATTTAACAACGAATTTTTTTTTCATCGCTAAATTTAGCAACGGATTTTGTTTTCATCGCTAATTAGCGACGGATTATATTTATGTCGCTAATTAACGACAGATTTCAATTTATGTCATTAAATTTAGCGACGAAATTTTTTTTGTCACTAAATTTAGTGACGAAAAAGCAAATTTGTCGCTAATTAGCGACGTTAAATGAAATCCGTCGCTAAATTTAGCGACAGAATTTAAATCTGTGGCTAAATTAGCGACGGATATGAATCTGTCGCTAATTTTAGAGACGAAAAATAATCCGTCATAAATTAGGGATGGATTTTGGTTTTTGTCGCTAAATTCGTCACTAAATATCAATGAATTTTTTCTGTCACTAAATTCTATTACTAAAAACGTGTTTTTTTGTAGTGAATGCATTCAAAACATTCAAATCAAAGTTAATGAGAAAAATATAACCGAAATTGATTAAATATGATGAAGAATTGAAGGAATTTGAATTGGGGATGCATTTGGCCGGATTAATTGGATTTGAAATCTCCACACAATTAATCTTATTTTTGTGTTTTGAATATTTAATTAGATCTCATAACGTCCAGCAATTATTTAGGATGATAATTATAGAGTTTTAATGGCTTTTTGATGGTTGAGAGTCTATATAAACCCCCTCTTAGTGCATTGAGTCTCTAAATCCAAATTTTAATACTAAACACCATCAATTGAGAGAAATTGAGGAATTAGAAAACTTATACATGTCTCAAGAATCGATTTTGTGCTTTTACATTCACCGGAAGTGAAAAACAAGAGTATGACCAGAGGTAACCCTAAATCTTCAATTTTTACTTTCTTTTATTTTGATTCTAATTTATGAATTAAAGCATGCGTTAGATTTATCATGCATCCTAACACGTGATAGTATCTTGTAGCCATGAAAAGGCACAACTCATGCCTCTAATGTTTATGTTATTACGTGATTTTCATACCTCGATGAGTTCACTTAGAAATTTTAAAAATATATTTTCTCCAATTTATCTTAGAGATTTTTTGGCCCCCATGAGACAAACATACTAAGCTGCATTTTCTGACATCTCATGCTTTATTTTTTTTGTTTTATTACACAAAGATTTGAACTCTAGAACTCAAAATTGAGAAAGGGGTTATGACCACTAGACTATCCCTTTGAGAACAAATCTCATGTTTATTAATTGACCTATTGAGCAAATGGGGATATTATCCCAACATTGTGAATATTTGGGATCAAAATATACACATTTTCAGAGCACATATATTTTTATGGTGGCCAGAATTTAGGAGAGGAGAGGGTGTGTTTACTAGGTTTTAATGTATTTTTGCTCACATCTTCAAAAATTGTTGTTAGTCTTAAGTGTATGTCTTGGATCCTTGTTAATTTGGCACTGATTGCATTTGGATAATTGGGTTCAGTTGAAGATGTGACAAATAGACAAATTAAACAGTGTCAATCAACTAAACAAATTAAAATCAAATAAACAAAATGATGATAAAAGGAAACAAATTAAACAATGTAGATAATTGAAATCAAATAAACAAAACTTGTTGATTCCAAATATTTCAATTATTGTTATTCCCATTGTTTTTGCCACCAAAACGAGCAAAATTATATAAAATATTTCAAATTAGAAACATATATCCCTCAATTTCCACTGCTCATCATCCGTTATGACCGCACCACACCACTGATAATTCACATAAGCAACACCACCAACTCTTCATTTTAACCTCTCTAATCCCTCCCGCTCGAAACTAGTGTTTTAAATGTTATACTAGTCTATCCCCGATCCAGTGACAATAGCTCTTTTCTCCGAACTTATAATCTGAAGTTTGATTTCTATTGCAATAAAAATATATATATTATACTAAACCTTGGACCAGTGAATCAGAAGTTCGTAATTCAACTAACCTAATTTACCGGTATAATTATGATCACATAATAAATAATGAATATTTATTTAATAATTATTATTATATGTATTTCAAGTTATAACTTCAATTATTACAAACAATAGAACATGAAAAACAAAAACAAACAAACAAAGATGAAAAGGGAGGGCCACACCGACAATTTGAGATGTTATTGAAAAGAGTCAATTAATTGAGTTTGAAGAGTCATTATTCAATTAATTCATTTTTAATTTTTAAAATTAAAAAAAAAAAGTTAAATTCAAACAATAAATCAAAAAAATAGGATATCACATGATTCGATACAATAATCCCTTTTACTAAATCCCATATTTTTTATTTTATTATATATAACCTATTATGATAAAACTTTTAATTTCAAATTCAATCGATTCAACTAACTAATACGGTATGATATTTAAAACACTACATGAAAGCCTAGAAGAAATTCTCAGGGCCCTCTCGAAATCCATCTACTGTTCATTTATTTCCACCCTAACTAGCGCCAACACACAGAACCCCAGCCCTAGCAAAGAACAACCAGCAGAGCATGAAAATGCAACATAAAATTTTGAAAGAACTAATCCCTTAATAAACCCCACAATACTTGAATTGAATTAATCGAACAAAATCTGAATGCCGGTTGACGTAAACCAAAAAAAAATACAACATAAAATCAACAAAATAAAAACCCAAGAGAGAGAGAGAGAGGCCCTTTGCACCTGACTTGAGAATGATTAAACCAATATATCAAGATAGATCCCGTGCACCTGAGAATAAATAGTTAAATACTACTCTATGAATAACCAAGACTAAAACATTTACCCTTTATTGTGGGCTAAAAAATACTTGGGGGATTGGGCCCCAAGTGCTGATACAGAGCTTGCACCATGAAGCGTATGCAGATCAAATTGAAAAAATAATTTTAAAAAACAAATTAAAAAAAAAAAATACACGGTGCGGTGTACAACAAGAGACGTCCAATGAGAATTAAACAATCGTAAAAAGGTATGACCGGGACATAATGTAAGAGCATAACAGCTTTCAGTGAGATCCTCACTGGTAGAGCTCAAAGATCTTAGAAAACTGCAAACAGGTCACCATGGACAAAGTCATTGTCTACCAAGCAGACCAAGAAATAGCTGCTCTGCACCTGTCACACACACAGACCAAGAAAACAGTAACAAAAGTGGTAAGCAAATAAGTTAAAGGGAGAGAGAAGCACCACTGGTATAGCAGCATAGATGCCAAAAAATTAGCAAAATGAACAGGAAATATTGTTGTCTAAAAAACGGATATATACCTCTTCAAGCAACTTCCTCGATGGGTCATTCTCAGGGTACAACGAAGCCCAACCCCTTGTCCAGATTTCAAATGCTTCATCCTTCCATATCACAAAACTAGCAGAATCCACTATAGTAGGTTGGATTATCTCCTTTGCTGGGAATACTCCCCATGTGACCGCGTTTACATGAGGTTGGCCAACATTTGATATCCAATTACCTACTTTGTTGACAGCCATGTAAGTTATAGATGTGAAAGCCTTGCACTTCTCAATTAGAGCATTCAACTTCTCCTTGGAGCAGAAAAACTCCACATAGGCCTTCTGATAAACATATCCACCGCGCCCACCCCATCCTGGAAATTATGTATAGCTGACCCATCAGTAAAAGATGCAAAATTTAAGAAATCATGTTGCACACTAATTTTACATCATTACAGAGGCATACCTTACACAAAAGAAAAGAAATAGAAAAGGTTGTCCACAAGAATATTGCCAATCACTGATTTCAGAAATGCTGAGGGTTTCCCAGATCATGCATTGATAATATATACTAGGTAAGAGTATGAATGAATCAGAGCATTCACAGACAAGCTCGGGTTTGACCCAGTAAAAGCTCAACTCCATCTCTCTCATTTATTAAATGGCCAAGCCTAAGCCTTATTTTAGCGCCCACTAAAGCTCAGATCATCTATGCTTGCAAACAGGCTTCTCGGAGAATTGGATTAATAATTTATGTTCGTCATAAATAGAATTTTGCTAATTAAGTAATTAATTGATAAAACAGTTACTATTAGAAAAATAAAAAATAATAATAATAACAAAAAAAAAAAGAAGCGACATGGTGCTTAAATCATCCCAGACTAAAAACATGGTTTTTACAATGGGCAATAGACAGATAGCTTTACCTTCTTTAGTTAAGAAGATAGAACTGAAAATAGATTTTAAATGGTCAAATGATAAAATTTCTTTAATATTTTTAAAATGGTAATAGGCTGGCCAGCTTGTGAATGTGCTTGAGCTATAAGCAAAGCTCTCAAGCTCAAGCCTAGCAGTTAGAGTTTAAGTTTAATCACAAACATGTGAAGCTTGAACTTCTCAAAACTTGGCTCTCTTTCAGCCCCAACTCCATGTGAAATTCCACTTTATTGAGTAGCTGAGAGATGTAATATATACACAAAAATTATAAAATCAGGTATGTAGTCAAAATTTGCTCAGTTAAGGGAAACCATAATCAGAAAGCCATATTCCACATGAAAATAGATCAAGAACATATATGCAGAAAACCAGATTTCTTGTCATAAAAAAACGTCATGCAAGCATAGTAATGCCATATGCAGCATATGCTACTCAGATAATACTGTTACTTCTGAATGCAACAACTTATTTGGGTATTTCACAACATGATATCACGGAACACTAGAAAAGGAAGACAGTATTGTCTGAACAAAAAAGCAAGACAGCAAGTAGCAAGCCACAAACACCAATCATTCCATACTTAAATCAGAAGAAAGCTATGCCTAAAGAAGATCTTCAAGCAACTGGATTGATCCATTAAACAGGAGAATATAATGTGTACAAAGATAAGTTTTACAGATTAAAAACCTCAAAAGTACCAATGAGCATGCAATGTAGGACTTACCAAAAGAAGGGGAGTCAGACTTGGCCCCATTTACTGCCGGTTGGCTGTTGATCGTAAGAAAACCCTTCCGATTGATGTTTCCCAGCTGTTCATTAATAATCTTGGTCTCAGGCTGAAGTCCGTCTAGTTCTGACCAGGGACTACTTCTCAAATTCCCAAGGCAACACTTCGTAAATCTCTGAAATGGTGCAATTGAAGATGAGCCACATGTACAAGTGCAACCACAGCAATTGTCTCACCAGTGTTTTCCCAATTCTATACAGTTGGAAGAAAGAAAGTTACCTCATGAATATCTTCTAGAGATTTCAAGGGGACAGCCCACTCTTCATGCAGTTTCTTGTCACGTGCTCGTGGACGCATAAACTGATGGGCGAGTTGCAATCAGTAATGAAGGCAAAGAAAATTGTAGAAAATATGATTTCAGTTTTTTTTGGGGGGGTGGAGGGAGATTTTTCAAAAATAAAATTTTATTAAAACAGAATTACAAGCAGTTATCCATGTAACAAACCTACGTGCATCAAACTTATTGAGTTACTGTTGTTTTGACATGTACTGGAATCATAGGATTGGCATGGGGCATCTTTAGAACATTAGTGCAAAAACACGAGCATGATGAGAACTATCTGATCTTTGAACCTTGTTCAATGTCTTGAATCCAGCAATTTTTCTCTTCATCTTGTTTCTTTAGTTATGGTCTTCATTCAAAAAAGAGTTTTTTTTTGTCACTGTTGAGAGCAAGTTATTATTTTTCTCTGTAAGTTTCAAAATGTATGGAGATCTCAGTGTCACAACAGTGAACTGTTATGACCTGGGTCATGCCGTTAGTGTAGCATACAATGTATATATGATAGCTTGTGAGGCAATATTATTACATAATATGCCTATTATCAACCAAAAAAAAAAAATGATGCTGAAGAATATTTCACATGGTAAATCATAGAAAGTGCCAAAAAAGTACGAAGCATTTACTTAAGAAATACACAATGACTACGAAATCAAGTTCAGAAATCAAAATAACCTGATAGTCAGTTAGTGCCCCATATGATGGATTACATGAATCTCCCCATCGACCGTGTGGGTACTGATCCCAGGCAATAGTCCTTGATATGTAGCTCTTTGGACGATTAGCCCTACAAACATATGCCACCCATGCTCAGATGCTGAGGATGGTTCTAGAGTGAACACTTTCTTAGAATCATGAAAATAAAATCAAGATAGGCTGAAAAACAGCAGACCAAAATATAGGGCGAACATCTTCTTTGACACGGAAAACATTTGTAGGGCATCTCCACGGCAACGTCCTTGAAATTTTGGATTCTTCAATCAACCCTAGGTTCTGACAATTTGATTTCTGTTAGTAAGGCTCAATAGAAATTCAAGAGATGCAGCCCCAAAATTATAATGACTTCTTAAAGTGAGAAAGTTAGCAAAACATGAGAGGACCATTAATATTGCTAATGCTGACTTCTCCATATTTAGTGTGTAAAGATGCAATGTGTTGATCCCACTTGCTAGAATCTTTTTGCACATCTCTGTTCCAAGGTGAATCCCATAGGCTCTAACAGCTTCTTCATTATCTTTGATACGCTCCAGAGCAGCAGTAATCTCGGATGGTATCTACAGCATGCATCCATTAAGTGCAGATTAGAATGTCAGAATCAAAAGGGTCTGCAATATCAAACCAATTAAACACGAAAAGAGGAAATTAATAGTTTGATCCATTTTATAAGCAAAAGGATAATCTAACACATCCTCAAGTGCATTTTACCCATGATTCTTTCCCAAGCTCTGCAAGGAGGTGAATTAGGATATCTGTTGATGATGTAACATTTGTTTAATGAGTGTAGAAATGAGCATCAGCTTGACCGAACATTGGCAACTACTTCAAACCTACTGGTAAAACATAAAGTACAAATGATAGGATAGCATACCTTTGTTTTGCAAAATCCAGTCATGCGCAAGAAGCCTTTGTAGTTATTGATGGGCATAATGCCAGGGACTATAGGGCAAGTGATTCCAATTTGACGACAATCATTAACAAACTTGAGGAAAATATTGATATCATAGAACAATTGAGTAATGATGAGGTCGGCTCCAGCATCAACCTGCAAATTCCAGACCATTAAAGATACAACATCCAGCAAGGGAAGTTGTTGAAGAAAATTACATTTGTGAAAAACACTACACTGGCAACATGGACAGGTGTCACCCTTCCCCCTCCCCCGACCTAAGTCACTTTTCAAGGTTAGTCTCACTCCTTTAAGTGGTAACAAAGCAGAGGGCTATATGCCCTCCTTTGAAGAAGGAAACATGTCTATTACAAAGGGATATTGAAAATCAAAGAGAAGAAAAATATGCTTTGTCAGTTTCAAATGCAAATAAAATACCTTTCAGAAAAAATAAATAAATAAATAAATAAATAACCGGCATTTATGCTTCTTACTTTTTTTTTTTTTCTTTTTTTTGCTGAACAGTCATTTGATAAGGAAAATAACCAAGGAAATCTGGCAGGTGTAGTAGCATAGTACATCAGTTGTGATTGGAGCTTTCTTCGGTTTCAGGATTTCAATAAGATTTTTCCAAAGAAGCATCCACATAATATATATGTGTTACAACTACCACAACCCAAAAATAAGAAAACAGTTTTCAGGAAAAAATCACCACCTTTCTCTTCAAATAAGCAAGATCACTTTCATATGCTTCAAGGGAGGCAACCCCATCACTTTTTATCACATCAGGATGTGCCTCTGCAAAGGAGGAAGAGAATAAGATTTTGCAGAACAAACAAACACAAACACCAGAAAGAGAGAAGCCTTTACCTGGATAACCCGCAACCGTGATGCCAAAATAGTCGCCATATTTGGAACGGATGTGCTTAACCTGGTCAAATAAAATGAGAAATTAGTAATAATCGGGATCATGTATTTGAAGATAAACTGTATTTTACAACTTAATTAAGAATTTAGCCACAACCAATTCTGGAGCCAGGGGCTTGGTGCCCCTTAAATAAAAAGCAATTTTTTCAAAACTAATTCAAGATGTGATTTCTGTTGCCCATTAAATTTAATGCTGGCAATTACAAAGAAATCTTGCAGACCATGTCTTAATCAAGGACAAAAATTAGATACATTTTTTTGGTATAAATCACACAAAATAATGAGATTGTACAATTGGAATAAAAAGTTTTCATGTTGAGTTCAAGGCAATAAAATAAACTTGTATAATTGATCAAGAAATTACTTTTAATTTAAATTCAAGTCAAGAATTACCATTCAATAATTTTGTTATTTAAATCTTAAGTCTGACATCTATTTTAAAGTATTATGAATAACTAAAACAACAATTATAAAATAACAAAGGAACAAGATTTACCAGCAATAGCTAACAATTCAAAAGACAGAATTCAACTATCTTTACTTATAATTTTATAAAATTATCAATTTTTCAATATAGATATTATTGCATGGAAAGCTGGGTTCGTAGAATTATGAAAATAAAGTGTTACTTTTAATTTCTCACAGCATTGTGAACTATTTAAATATATATATATATATATATATACATTAACAACTTAAGGGTAGTCTAACTAACGCAAGTTTAGTTCTCAACTTGTTTGAATGTGTTAAATCTTATTTTGCAGTCTGATATATTTGATTTTGCTAGTTTCCCAAGAAGCTTTCTACAGAAAATCTTACTATTGCTCTATGTCATAAGCCAAAAATAATCTTCTATCCCCATTTCCCCCAAGTCGACAAACTCTGACATCGCCATTGGCCACTACAATTAAAATGGGGCAATCGGAGAATCAAATGCATAACCTCTTGGACCTAAAATGAGAATCATACCTACTAGTCCGATTTTACGCCCCTGCTTGGATTAATGGATATCTCATAAACAAGTGTTAAGATTAATGCACAAGATTTTCATATTTTCAATAATGGGACAGGAGCAGAGAAGCAGTAGGCAAATTACAGAGAAGCAGTAGTCAACAAAACAAACATGTGGCATGCATCTTGATTCCAAAAAGTAATGTGGGATCAAGGAGGACTGAGATCAGATCTGGGTAAAGGGAATAGACTTGCCAGGTCAAAAGCGCAGGCGAAACCACCTTCGATCTGAACGAACTTGTCCTGGCCATGAGGAGGGTCACCGCGAAGGGCGAGAACATTTTGGATGCCATTGGACTTGATGGTGTCGAGGGCATGGTCGATCTTCTCGACGGGCATGTTGGTGCAGGTGAGGTGCATCATGGTCTCGACACAGATCATGTTCTGCATCTTGTTGGCAATGTCCAGTGTCAGATCTGCTGTGGAACCACCGGCACCCCAGGTGATATCGCAGAAGGAAGGGTTGTGCGCCACCATCCGATCCATCCTCTCGAACAGGTTGTCCACTCCATCCTCTGTCTTGGGCGGGAAGAATTCGAAGGAGAACACCACTCTCCCTTCTTTCGCTGACGCCTCTCTGATCTTCTCTATCACCTTCATTTTCACTCCAAATCTAGATCACAAACACTACACAGAAACAGAACCCTACGACCCTAAATTTCGAGTTTTGCAGCACAAAGTGGCCGGTTAAGAAAAAATGGCGGTAAAAACCAACTCAGAGGACCAATGTGAGAAAAAAGAGAAGAGAGAGAGAGAGAATTTCCCAAATTGTCGGTCGGGCTTGGTTTGAAAATTAAGATGAGCGGATGGATGGGAACTGCTTACCAGCATCTGCAATGTATGTGATCTGCTCTCTGCCTCAACCGTGGCGAATTGGAGGGAGCAATATGCATCCCGACCATGGGATCCATCTCCCGTTTTATCGCACTGACCTTGCGGTAAGTAGGCGCGGAAAATACGGATGTGTCCCCACCACAGTAGTGAGTCGTTCTTGGTTGCCCCCTCTCACCAACCCCCACTCCGCCAACTACCGTCGTGCTTTTTCCCAAACCGGGCATTGCCCAACACCACCAATCTCCGGCCTTGCTCCTCTGGCCCCTTGTAATGGAACCACCAATAGCCATGAGCAACGTGCCAGAAATTTGTACAAAAGGACACGAGCAAAAGATGCAATCGAAAGATCACGAGCAAAAGACATCAATTTGGAAGAAGGTTCACAACGATAAATCTTTGAAGGAGGTTCGTATGAACAAATCTCCTCAACCAAGAGCCACTAATGAAGAGTCATCATCCAAGCAAATTCCATCACTTGAAAAGTCCCTCGAGTATCCAACAAAGTGCTCAAGCAAAGGCAAGTATTGCACGAGCAAATTCACATAGCGCCCAAGCAACCATTCACCAAAGGATGCGACTCTTGAACCAAAGGTCACGACCTTTCATGTCACACTAGACAGCCATCAAGCAAAGGACACCAAAGATATGGGAGGATCATGCCAAGGCCAAAACACATATGCAATAGGTGCAAATGAAGAGTTACAAGTCACCAAGCCAAAGGGCACCATTACATGAGACACCATTGAGCAGCCCGTGCGCAAGAACAAGCAAAATGTGTGCAAAATAATGTCATCGCATGAAGAGTCACCAACCAGCCCATGTGAAGAGTCACCATTACATATAAAGTTGCAAGCAATAAGGAACCGGCATGAGCCATGGCCTATTGGAGGCAAGGCAATACATGGTCCAGCCTTAGCGCACCAAAAGCAAGGTCATAATGCCAAGGAATCAAGCCTCAATGGACCAGCACATGAAGAGCCACATTCAGAAATCCTAATGCATGAAGGAACAACCCCTTTGCTTAATGAAACAAAGGTATGGCTATATGGAATGCCCCTACACAACAGCCAGCATGCACCGTGGCTCAACCATGCCTAGGCCGCCCACCCAAACCGTGTGCAAGCAATGTGCAGTCCAGGGAAAAGCCATCAGTCTTCTGCAAGCAATAACTATTTTTATTAATAAATTCCATGTCTTTTTCAAGTGTTTCAAGTCATGTAATAAAGGCAATTAAACTGTGTGGTAGTTATTAGGAATTACTGGAATTATAGGAACCCTTTAACATGAAAAGTCTTGTGTAATTGAGGCCCTTAGCCTCCCAGCCCTCAAGTATAAATAAGGGCACCCTCCACCATTTGTAAGTAACGAATTATGAATTTTCAGAAGTAAAATCACAGTGTTTTTCTCAACCAATGAGAGAAATAGGGCCTAGGAGTGTTTTAACCTTCTAAGTAACATCACCCAAGTGTGATAGGTTCTAGTTATTGGAAATACCCGCCAAGGCAAGTTCTTTTCCCTTCCACCGTTCTTCATTTCTGTCCTATTTCCTTCACCCCATTCTCGTGAGCCAACATTCTGCATAGGACCTCATTGCCGTGCAGAAAGGGTACTCCAACCATCACCCTAACCTCCCCAAGGCAAACCAAAATTTTTCTGCAGCAAACAAAGGGCCAAACGGCCTATTTTTGTGTAGCAGCCCCTTGGTTCCATTCTAGACTGGTGCTTTCATTGAGAGCAAATCCATTCGGTCCCTTCAGCCCCTCTTTTCATTGAGGGAATCCAATTTCGACTAGTGAGGAACCATTCTTTAGTACAGAGAAAGTTATTTGACTCCTCTGTAAGTTTTTTTTTTTCAGAACAGTCTTCATTTCTTCCATCTAATTCATCCATTATCTCATTTCTTTAAACTTCCAAACCAGTCCTGTATTTACATTCCTCTACTTGCTCTGTTTTTCTTTGATCTTGAGTGATTCAACCATCAAAGAGTTGTTACTCTTGAATTAAAGTTAATAGACAAATTTTAACTATCTTCAAACCAGCCATCTTTTCATTGTCAGAATTTCATTCTTTCCTAGAAATTTTCATTGTTTCCTGCAACATACATTCTGTCCAACAGTTTGTAACACACCCTTTTGATAAGTAATTGTCCTTGGAGAGTCATTCTTGATCTCATCCAGAGACTTTCATCAAAAGGAGTCGTCCAAAGACAATCCCCCATCCATTTCATTCAAACCAAGTCACCCAAAACACACAATTTTAATCCCAGCATATCCACCATTCGTTGTATCTCCATGGTGTAACCAGAAAACCTTTCCTTTCGAAAGAGAATTCTTCAAATCAAGAAGGATTTAGAGCAACGCATATTTAAGATGAATCAATGTGCAGATCGCATGGAGAAAAACCTTGCCACAATTACAAACATACTCCAAGATATGTTAGAAGAATCATTACAGCAAACCAAGGGCCACAAAGGCCATCATGATCACATACTGCCATCTTCTAGACCAGGAGAAGTGTAGAGGCAAACAACCAACTCAGATCATGTCAAACCATGCAGTAGCAACAAGGGAGAACAGCAAACAACCAGCTTGTAACAAGAAATGTCCTGCAGTAGCAACACCAACCATGCAATCCATACAATGGCTGAACAAACAACCAGCAGTAGGCCCAACCAACTTTCAACAAGCAGGAGACATCTAACTTATGCCACCATATCTTTTGTCTCAAGCCAAGCAATCCAGGAGTCATGTTCCAAACAACAAGGCCATGGACAGCACTCTACAAATCCACAGCAACAGAACATGAAGCCGAGTGCACTGCAACAAACCAAAGGTCATGAATCTCTTCCCAACAGTTTTTTCATTTTACGCCCATTCATCCTACACCAACCTCTTCAATTTCCCAAACACATCACCCTTCACTTCACAAACCCGACATACACCCTTCTAATCATCCGCCTGAAAAGCTACCAGTGCATTTCACAACACATGCCCACATTTCTGCACCACCCAATCCAGAAACACCACCTTTCATCCAACCCCAAGTGATACCACCAGTGCATTTCACCACACATGCCCACATTTCTGCACCACCCAATTCAAAAATGCCACCTTTCATCCAACCCCAAGTGACACCACTTTACACCTTTGCCCATCCATATGACCTTTCATCATCCTATCCACAAACACCACCCTCTAGCCAAACCGAAGGGACACCACTACATTCCCTTGTTCCAATTTATGGCTTTTCACCTTATGACCCCTACAAACAACCTACCTTTGTTCACCACCAACCTTTTATCATACATCCTTACTACTCACCAATATACCCATGTCCTACAACTGACCCCCAGCCATACACTCACATCACAACCCCTTATAGCAATCACCCCAAGGTTCCAACAAAAAGAGAAAGACCCAAAGCCTTTGAAGATCACATTGAAGCCATGAAAAAAGGGGAACCAACTGCCAACCAATCCCTTACTCATGACCAAGAAGGTTCACCCCATGTCACACCCAAGTCTCACGAGATGCAACAAGATCAGCAAGCCGAGACACACCAACCAGCCATTACAATTCCACTGCAAGAAGAAGAAAATATCATCTATGAGGAGAGACAACTAAGGAACTAATGTCCCTTTTGCAAAGAAGTATCAACCAATGGCCACAAGTGCAAGCAATCATCATTCTTTATATATGAGTCTAGTGAAGATGAAGAAGAATCAATTGACACAGCATCCATTAAAAAAGATCCAGAAGAGATACCATCAAACAATGAAGAGTCTTACATATCAATATATGCCTTAACCAATGAGGAAGATCCGAAAACTTGGAGAACCATAGCATGCATAGGAAAGCAAGACATCAACACCTTGATTGACAACGGCTCATCCCTCAACTTCATCAAGCAACGGACAGCATATTCCTTAAGGCTACCAATGGAGTCCATCACACCAATTGAAATCAAGACCGTAACCGGTGAAAAGTTCCAATACTCAACCATCCACCAAGAAGTCACCATCACCATACAAGGGTATAAATTCAAAACTAACCTTTATTCCCTAACAAAGATTAAGTTAGATCGAGTTCTCAGAGTACAATGGCTCACAACCCTTGGAAGAATCATCACCGATTACCACAAAATGCAAATGGAGTTCATGCATGAAAATCGATGGATCACACTTGAGATGCAGCCTCAATCCATTCCTGAAGGCTACCAATCCACCAACATGAAGCAGCCTATCCCAAGAAGCAACAAAAGGAAGTCCAAAGGGTATAAAATTTCCCTACAGCCTCCATCACAAGACAGGGGATAGCAACCACGTCCAACCTACAAAAAAACACCTTTCAAGGCATTAAACGGAAGGCCACCAACCTACAGCAGCAGACCATCATCTCACGCCAGTCTCAAGATGCAAAATGATGTGTCACGCCCATCCAAGGCCAACCAGCAAAGAAGGCAAGCAAGAAGGCAGCAACAAAATGAGTTTGGTTCTCAACAAAAGCACAAAAGGTTGCCCTTAACACTTCCAAAGAACCAGCACAAAAGGAAGAGTAATGACAATCGCAGAAATCTTTCCAAGCAAAAGAAGCCGAGCAAGAAGAAAGGCCACAACAACCTTGAGGACAAGGTTCGTCTCCAAGAAGGGATGAATATAATGGAACCGCCGATAGCCATGAGCATTGCACGAGAAGTTTGCACCAAAGGACACGAGCAAAAGATGCAAACGAAAGGCCACGAGCAAAAGACACCAATTTGGAAGGAGGTTCACAAAGATAAATCTTTGAAGGAGGTTCGTATGAACAAATCTCCTCAACCAAGCGCTACCAATGAAGAGTCATCATCCAAGCAAATGCCTCCACTTGAGAAGTCCCTTGAGTATCCAGCAAAGTGCTCAAGCAAAGGCAAGCATTGCATAAGCATATTCACATGGTGCCCAAGCAACTGTTCATCAAAAGATGCGACCCTTAAGCCAAAGGTCACGACCTTTCATGTCACACCAGGCAACCATCAAGCAAAGGACACCAAAAATATGTGAGAATCATGCCAAGGCCAAAACACATATGCAATAGGTGCAAATGAAGAGTCACAAGTCACCAAGCCAAAGGGCACCATTGCACGAGACACCATTGAGCAGCCTATGCGCAAGAACAAGCAAAACGTGTACAAAATAATGTCATCGCATGAAGAGTCACCAAACAGCCCATGTGAAGAGTCACCATTACATATAAAGGTGCAAGCAATGAGGAACAATCATGAGCCATGGCCTATTGGAGACAAGGCAATACATGGTCCAGCCTTAGCACACCAAAAGCAATGTCATTATGCCAAGGAATCAAGCCCCAATGGACTAGCACATGAAGAGCCACATTCAGGAATCCTAATGCACGAAGGAACAGCCCCTTTGCTCAATGAAACAGAGGTATGGCTCGATGGAATGCCCTTACACCGCAGCCAGCATGCACCATGGCTCAACCATGCCTAGGCAGCCCACCCAAACCGTGTGCAAGCAGTGTGCAGTCCAACGAAAAGCCATCAGACTTCTGCAAGCAATAACTTTTTTTATTAATAAATTCCATGTCTTTTTCAAGTATTTCAAGTCATGTAATAAAGGCAATTAAACTGCCTGGTAGTTATTAGGAATTAGTGGAATTATAGGAACCCTTTAGCATGAAAAGTCTTATGTAATTGAGGCCCTTAGCCTCCCAGCCCTCAAGTATAAATAAGGGCACCCTCCACCATTTGTAAGCAATGAATTATGAATTTTCAAAAGTAAAATCAGAGTGTTTTTCTCAACCAATGAGAGAAATAGGGCTTAGGAGTGTTTTAACCTTCTAAGTAACATCACCCAAGTGTGATAGGTTCTTGTTCTTGGAAATACCCGCCAAGGCAAGTTCTTTTCCCTTCCACCATTCTTCATTTATGTCCTGTTTCCTTCACCCCATTCTCGTGAGCCAACCTTCTGCATAGGACCTCATTGCCATGCCAAAAGGGTACTCCAACCATTACCCTAACCTCCCCAAACCAAACCAGAATTTTTCTGCAGCAAACAAAGGGCCATAAGGCTTGTTTTTGTGCAGCAGCCCCTTGGTTCCATTCCACCCCTCCCAAGTCGTAACAGCATGGTGCTATCGCTTTTTTTGACTCATTTTTTACATTTTTAAAATATAATATTTATTCTTCAATAAAAATACTTTTATCTGTAAATTTTTTATTTGCTATATCAATCGATATTTAAAATTATATTTTGAGTAATCCACTTCGAGCGTTTGTCAGATCCATTTTAAGAAACAGCTTTCCTCTTTTTCATTTTTAAATTTTGAACTCAAGATTTAATTAAAATACTTAATAACCTTACCACTAAATTGAATCTATATTTCAGGTTTAAGTGTGATGGACATAATTCAAAGGCCCATTGCGGCAACACTTGACCTAGTAAGACCACGATCTAGAAAGAATCGTACTTCTAAACGTGTTAGCAATTAGGGATCCATATCTCCGAAAAATGGACACGACTCGACACATTGAGTAACCTCTATCAATAGTAAACTAATTGGACTACGACCCAAAGACGATTGGTACGCCCAAGGTGATATGATCTCCATCGTTTCGGTAAGAAACCAATCGTTTATCCCTATTAGTTAGAGGTGATAGATGTGCACTCTTGATAAGAAAAAAAAAAAATTAAAAGTTAATCGATAAGGGAAAAATTTCCTCATTCTACCAAAATGCCTAAGTGATGGAGATCATAAATCTTTCATGAATATTTAACTATGGAGTCTCAAGATCCACTGGACTTCTCACAAAGATATTAGAGTTGTAATCTCCTGAGAGCACACAACTTAAGAGGGATGACCCCATATAGACATACTACGCACCACAGACCAGGTACGCTCTCGGAGACCATATATTCAGCACACAAATTACAAGGCTACAAATCACAGGGCTCCCACTCTCAGCCCTTCTCTTGTTTAGTATATTTCATTCCAATCGAAAAATCGCTTTTTCTGATTTGAACATTGGATTCTTCCCCGCCAAAGCACCCTCCGGTAGTTTTTTACAGGTTTCTCATCCACCTTTTGAAGCAATCGTTTGAGTCAAAGAGTCGAAATCTGTGGAGTCAAAATCCATCTCCAATAGATTGGTGCTATCTGTGGGAAACAAACTAGAGCAACCTCAATGGTCACCCCAAAGTGTCGAGCTATCATGCCTCCAAAAAGAAGGACCAGAATAACATCGAGGGCTGCGTCCATTGCGGATAGACATACCACCACTCCAATCGATGTTGCACTGCCAATGGCACTCGCTCATCCCTATCGACAACCCTATCGCTTATTCACAACTCCCTCGCCCAATGCAAGCCTTACAACCTATGCCTCAGGAGCACCTAGTCGCACCCCCCGCACTGGTGTCTCTGGAAAGGGCCAATCGCCCCAACTAGAGATGTTATAGTCCCAAATACAAAATATGAGCAAATAGTTAGAAGGACTCAGTCGTGTTATAAACCAGAAGAATAATCCTCTTCAAGAGGGTCGGGGCATGTACGGTCTTAACGGCTCACGCCCCACTTAAATTATGAACTTTTAGTAACTTCTTGACGTGATCTTGATGACTTGAGGAAGTAGGTCGAACAACTTGTTGCTGATGAACTCAAACGGGCCAACACAAGGAGGGACGAAGCTCCCATCATCCATCCAGTATGTCACCTTTCGATCAGAAGGTCTCCTCTGAACTAGTGCCCCATGATATACTTCTACCACTCATGGAGAGGTAGGATGGCATATCCTACCCCGTGATTATGCGACTTACTTTGTAACAGTCATGATTTCAAGAAACATGACAAATACTGCTATATACAAGCACTTCCCATTACCCTCATGGATAATGCACTAACGTGGTTCAATTCGCTTACACCGCTTAATATCAAAAGTTTCTTTCAACTACGACAGCAATTTGAAATCCACTTTATGATCAGTAGAGGAGTTAAAAGAAAGTCTATGTCTTTACTGTCACTATGGCAGACAGACATGAGCCCTTAAAGGACTTTTTGGACAAGTTCAAAGTTGAGATGATAAAGGTTTCAGTTCTAGATCATTCCATTACACTGGCCACTTTGCTTACAGGGATGTGCCCCTCGGGTATGAAAACATCAATCCCTAAGAATCCCCCATCTACTATGCAGGAATTCTATACCCACTTTGAGAAATACATTCAAAGATACTGAAGCTTTTGATACATGCCGAAATCGGTCGTCCCAAAGAGAACATATTCGGTCACCCTGACAGCAAAGAATCGTCAGGGACCCCCACCTCAATGGGGGTTTAACACCTACGTTCCATTGAATGGAACCTCTAGTCAAGTCTTCCTCCAGATCAGAAACAAGCATTACATCAGATGGTCTCCCCGGTCCACAAAGGATGACTCAAAAAAAGACAAAACCAAGTACTGTCACTTCCACCAAAATTATGGCCATACGACCGACGACTATAGAAAGCTCAAAGACGAGTTGGAATTTTTGGTTCTAAGTGGAAAGTTACAAAGATTCCTCAGTATAGAAGAGAGGGCTATACCCTTCCCCGATCGGCACGCCCGTCATAGGAAAACGAGCCGAACGAGCAACCAACACTCGACTACCACACAATCGGCTGGATGGAGTGATCTTCCAGATCTATGACCAACGAGCTCTCCATGACCCTTATGTCGTAGCCAGTGTTTTTCTTGCTTATAACTCGGACTCTCAAGATCACTTAAGGAGCGAAGAAGCCGATCGCCTGATTGCACTCATTCTCTACCTAGTCAAGACGCCTCTCCCTACTTCGCAAGAGATATTAACGACTCATATCGCTAAGCAACTAAAGGGCAAAAGATCGATCATTGGTTTCACTGATGAGGACTTAGTGGAAGTTGATTCTAATCGTCATGACCCTCTCGTCATTACTGCCAAAATCAGTCAGTGTGAGGTCAAAAGGATTTTCATTGATCAAGGAGCGGGGTGCAACCTCCTCTCTTGAGACACCTTCCAACACATAGGTTTCGGTCCGACACACCTTTAACCCCACATAGGTCCTGTCAAAGGACTTTCTGATGAATGGATATACCCTGAAGGCGTTATCTTGCTTCTACTTACTTTTGGCTCACCACTGAACCATGCAACGGCTACCACCATGTTCAATGTGGTCAAACTCCCTTCACTCTATAATGCTATCTTGGGTAGCCAGGCTTGAATGCCATGGAAGCCCTGTCCAATACTAAATACATGAAGGTCATGTTCAAAACTCCTCTTGGTATCAGCACGTTATCTTACGATGTGGAACCCTTGGTATCTATTCCCAAGTGATTCTGATCCTTCCGTAATTGCATGGTATGTTTCAATTGTTTTACCTTAAGCTTTTACATGGTTGCAATAGTATTTTCCATTCGGTGACTAATACACATGGTATCTTATCATTTGTACTATATCGTTTGCATCTTATTATATGATTCCTAACAAACGAAACATGTCATAAATAAGAGACTTGACTCCCCAAAGGGCAGACACAGTCTATCCTATCATATGATTCCTAATGAAAAAGCATATAGTCAATAAGGGACTTGACTCCCCAAATGGTAGACATGGCCCATTCTATTGTATGATTCCTAATGAATGAAACGTGTCGTCAATAAGGAACTTGACACCCTGAAAGGCAAGCATAGTCCATCCTATCATGTGATTCCTAATGAACGAAACATGTCGTCAATAAGGGACTTGACTCTCCAAAAAGCAAGCATGGCCCTTCCTATCGTATGATTCCTAAAGATCGAAATGTGTTGTTAATAAGGGACTTGACTCCCCGAAAGGTAGGCACGGTCCATCCAATTGTGTGATTCCTAATGATGAAACGTGTGGTTAATAAGTTACTTGACTCCCTAAAGGGTAGGCACGGCCCATCCTATCGTATGATTCCTAACGAACGAAACGTGTCATCAATAAGAGTCTTAACTCCCCGAAAGACAGGCATGGTCTATCCTATCGTATGATTCCTAACGATTGAAACATGTAGTCAATAAGGAACTTGACTCCTTGAAAGGCAGACATGGCCCATCCTATCGTATAATTCCTAACGAATAAAACATGTTATCAATAAGCGACTTGACTTCTCGAAGGATAGGTATAGCCAATCTTATCACTTGACTCTTAGTGTGAAGGACTTGACTCCCTGAAAGGTAGCCATGGCCTATCCCTCTGATTATACCTATAGAAAGAACAAGGCTTCTAGTCAGGCAAAGGTATCTGGACTTATCGGTTAGTCTTCTAATAAGGACGATGTGCCAACAAGCAGAAATTCCCCTCAATCGAATAATCAAGAATGAACAAGCGTGGTATATGGCTTAGCCAGATCCTTCAGATGAACCTTATTGAAAGTACACAAGCCTACCTCTATTATTTGGATGATTAGGGGAGTCTCCCCCAATGTTAACACTATAAGATACAACAATGTGAAAGGTCTTTCATTACAGAATGTGTAATAGCATAAAAATCTCTCTGTAAAAATTATACAGAATCAGGGAGAACAAGAGAGCCAGAACTTCCCGAAGTGGAGACTCTATATCTATCCAAACCATGGCTGATTCAGCCGAAACATCAATGGGACTACTAAAAACTAGATCTAGGACCACTTCCCTTCAACCTGTAACTTCTTCACTGGAAGGCAAAGCCACATCTAAATTTGATCGATGAATTATCTCTTCAACATACCTTAGCTTCTCGGTTAGCCTATATTGAGAATGCTTAAAGACTTCGGTTTGCCTTGCAAAAGACTTCCCAATCTCTATCACTTTCCATTCTATAGCCCAAACTGATTCCTTACGCAACCGAGCTAATGTCTCAACAATTTGCAAGCATGTCTTGTAGACTTTTGCCTTGGCTTCAAGCCTCTCACGACATTTCTAGGACAAAGCTAAATCGATTTGCAAGCGCCTAATCTCCTCGTCCTTCTCTACAATTAATATGCTAGAGGCCCTTGCCACCTCTACAACTTTCTCCCTCCGTTCAAGGGTATCTTGCAATGCCAAGATTTGGTTACCTAACTAGTTGATATGTCTCTCCAACTATTTCCTCTGCTGCCTCTGAAACTTTGTCAAAGCTATCGTCTGCAAAAAGGAATCAGGCTAGCTGAAGGCAAGGCAAAAAGTAAAACGAGCCGAATTCAAACGCAATGTGGTACCATTAAGCCAAGCATCTGAAGGGCTTTGTCGACTTGTTCCAGGGACATTCCATTTAACCTTGGCTCCAAACGATAAAAATTGAACCAAGCCGCTATCCAATTCGTCTCAGCCAAGTCAGTGTAATCGTATAAGTTGCCTCCTGCACAGATGGCAACCATTCCCCCCTCCAGAGAGCCCTTCTTGTTGTTAAAAGATTGAACAGAAAGAGAAGGAGCAGACCCAGGCTCCATAAATGATGACCCAAATGTCTCATCCACACAAGCGGTGGGAACACCTGGTTCCCTTAGTGGTCCTACCTCCACGACGGGCATATAGGTACCCCCGAGTTCCTCTATTCTAGGTGCATCCCCTACTGAGATGTCTTTATTAGCTCCACCGTTCAATGATGAGGCATTATTATCAAAAAACAAGCTATCGGTCCCCCTAATCTAATAGTCCTCAGTTCGGATTGCCTTGACGAAGCAGGAGATAAGTGCCGCCCAACTTCTTTGGTCTCCTCTCTTTCCACAAAAGACTCAGGCAATTGGATCTTCCTTCTCTTTGATGAAAAAGGGGCAGCCTTTGACTGAACTTTAGACTCTCTATCGATTCCTTTCGAAGACCTCTTGGCATTCTGTCTTACCTACTCAGTCGAGACTTCCTTCAACACGGTATCCCCTAGAGAAGATAAAATATCAACTAATTCTATCTCCCTCCTTTCGATCAGAAAGGGTCTATCGATCTTCCTCTTCTCTCTAATTAGTAGACCCGCCAAAGACAATATTTGATCATCCATGAGAGAATCAACCCAGATGTTCCTCCGAGTTAATTTACAGTAGTTGCCAACCGAACACATGAATTGGAAATGACAAAAATAGGTCGAAAGCTTTGACCCCAACGCTAGCCCTTCATTGATGCTAGGAAAGGTAGGCATGAGTTTTTTGTTCAAAACCTTAACAAAGAAATATTTATGCATCTAGCTTTTATCAATCAATTCTTTGTAATAGAACTCCCAGTTAGATTCGAGTCAGGTTTGTAGCCTATACCCACCTCAAGTGGAACCGTTATTCCCACATCTCCTCAATAAGAAAATGGCCGACAAGATCTCGAAATCGAAGCGGAGATGATAGAAGCCTAATAGAGAGATCACGACGACCACTAGGCACCAAGCATCGGGTATAAGCAATGTTAGAAATATGTTCCAATGGAGCATCACCTCACCAATCGGGCTAGTATATGGTATTTTAGACCATATTTCATTGCTTGTTTATACATGGTAACGTGAGCCTCAGACACCCTATTGGCCCTGTCCTCATTTGTGAATTTTCAATTTTTGTTCTTTCGTGTAATTTTGGAAATATATTTAATGTAACACCGAACAAGTCCGCGGTGTAATATGCACCCTGAATAAACTAATTAAATTTTTTTTTTATATATTTTGTAAAATGGTGGAAGAATAGCTAATTTAAATATAAGTGTGAATTTCTATTCTTTGGGTTGTCCAGGAAACCCCTCTAGATGCTAGGTCGATAGGTTCTAAATTTTAAAGTTCCCAATCAGTAGAGTCATCGGTTACTTGAGTATTTGGAGATCAAGATTTGGTGGGATTTAACTTTTCTAAGAGAATTCATTTGTTCGGTGAAATTTTAGTGTCCGATAAACAATTTCTTAAAAATTTTAATTTTCTGATCGATAGCCGATAGTGACCATCTCTTGGTGATTTACAATATCTTCGGTGTAATGTGAAGTGTAACTTGTCCATAGACTGTAGAGTTGAGATAATAGATTATTTTATAATTTCTACATACCGATCAGTACACCCAATTTTCTATATCATTCAGTATATTACATTTCACTTATATTTTCTCCAATGGTGAATATTTGGGCCATCGGTGGATGTCCAATCTTGAAATCTATTGAAATGCATTTTGACAACTCCATCGGTATAAGTTTACCCACTATCATTTGTGACAATTACTCACATTCATCCTGCCTTCGGTTCTTTCCCACTTTCTACTCGCTGCCTTCAGTGACCCCTCCATATTCATGTTTCAACATGCCACTTTCGGTCTCTTGTGTGCCATCGGTTGTCTTTTCAAATTTTGAAAATCCCATCGGTAGTCATTTTAAGATAGTTGTTCTGAACTATGTTAATCTATCGATGGACATTCAACCTTACTTTTCAATATATTACCGTTTGTTTGTAGACTATCGGTGATCGTTTTGCTAAATTTCCATGTGTTCTATCGGTACCGAACAATAGATCCATTTTCACATTTTTTCAATTCCGGTCAGTTACCTTAGACAACACTTGTAATTTTCTAGCCGGTGCAATTTGTTCTACTCCTGTTCGGTCACCCATGTGCTGAACAAATCTTTCATTGTCGATTATTTGCATCCTTCGATAATTGCATTTAACTCCCATTTTGCTTATCGGCAATACCCATCGGTAGTCATATTTAACCTTTCATAATTGTTGGTTGGGAATCACAATTGCAAAGTTTGGCCACTTTAATAAATTCCCATCGGTACACACACACACGCCTATTACATTTCCGTCCAAATTTCCTTGTCGGTTGTGATTCCATTTGCACTCTCCCCATCGGTTGCCTCTTCCCATCGGTTACTTTGGCCATCGGTTTTCTCTCCCATTGGCCACTGCATGCATAATTCAAATTTCAAATTTAACTTGGTTGGCCGAACATGTCTTTATGGAGTTTTGAACCCATAATCAATACCTCCTCCAAAAAGATAACTGCCACCATGTCATTTGGACCCTTTAGTCTTGTATTATATAATATTTATTATAACCCATATTTTTGGAATATTCCCAATTTAAATAATTTTATTTTGATTTCTACAGAATTGCACTCATCACTTTCAATTCCTCAGCCTGTAACACCGACATTACGGTGTCCGTACTATTATATTCTTGTTCAAGAATTAAATAAAATATTTCTCAGTTTATATATATAGAGAATTTTTTATTTATTTATTTATTTATCTTAATTTTCGATTTTGGGGTCTTTAAATTGAAATTTTTGGTATATTTAAAGTATCCGTATTACCGATTTGAAGCATATCCCATTTTGTTAAAATTGGAACCTTGAAAAAAAATAAAGTGGGTGTGTGTATATATAAATATATAGAATTAATTATTGAATTATATATATATATATAAAAAAAAAAGAGGAGATAGAAGTGCTGCGTTTTGGCCAAAACGCAGCACTCCCCTTTCCCTAATTCAATTAGGGCTAAAAGCCCTAATTATTTTTTTTTCTCTCTCCTCCTTCGCCTCTCTCTCCCGTAGCTCTCTCTCCCCATCGCTCTCTCACTTTCTCCTCCGCCATATCTGCCGCGACTCGCCACCATCCAACCGCCGTCGCCACCTCCACTCTCTCTACCTCCCTCTCGGTTCTCTCTCTGCTCTGTTTCTCTCTCTCTATCTCTCGCTATATCTCTCACTCTCACCCCCGAATCGCTCTCTCACTTTCAGTCTCTCTCTATCTATCTCTGTTCTCTCTCTCAAACTCACTCTCTATTTCGCTCTCTCTCATGTTCTCTCTTCCTCCCACGATCTCTCTGTTTCTCTCTCCCCGCGTGTGACAGCTTTCTCCCTCTCTCCCTCACTCGCTTGCGTGCAGTGTTTTCTACTGGGTTCATCGCCCTTCTGAAACCTCTGCTGACGTTCTAACCCGACGCTCATCAGTAGACCTTCAAAGCCCTAGGCCGAACCTGCACTCCATCCCCTACACAGGTAAGGGTGAATCTTTGATCAATATGGTTAGGGTTTCGATTTTCTTAGTGATTTGACCTAATCGCTAAAATTTACATCAAATTGGAAACATTACAGGTTTTAGACTGAATCGAATGGCGAACGGAAGCTAGGTTTGCGATCCAAGGAACCCTAGGTGAGGAGATTTCTGCTATATTCAATAAATTGAATGAATCTAGGGTTTAATCTAAGGTGAAAAATTCTGTATAATTTTAAAATGTAAGTGGAATACGAATAGAATACAATTTATGAAATGTAACATATGATTATTAAAGTTAAGTTTAGAAGTCTGCATGAATTTGGGTTGTTCAGTATGAAAGAAGCATGTTATAGAATCATAGAATCATGTTAAGTTACTTTGAATAGTTTCCCTCAGAGTTAAATTTTGAAATATGCATGAAAGTATTTAGGTTTTAGGGTTGGAATGAAATGAGCCGTAAAATAAATGATATTGTACATTTCATATCTTTTTTAGGTTGTTTTGAGTTGTTAATTGGCAAAATGGTTTGTATATGAAGAATAGTTTAAAAGTTGTAGTTATCGTTTAAGAATTATTGTAATCTTTTTAATTATAAGTTGTCCTGCATATAGGCAACCTGAAAACGATCTTCGTGTTATAAAACTAGACTTTTACATCTTGAAAATGATACATGGTTTGAAATGTTTGGATAAGAATCGAAAAGTTTATGATTTTTAAAAGAATTTCTATCTTGAAGAAAATTATTTATTTTAGACTTGTTTTCGACTTTGAGTGGTTTTAGGGTTGAATTAGACTTGGTTTTGATCGTGTTATTTATTTATAAATAAAAGGCAATTGATGACATTAGAGTGTATTCATGAATTGGAGAATTTGGATTTGTACAAAATTAAGGAAAATGGATAAACCCTAAAAATATTTGAAAATTGATGACATAATTGTGATTGTGTATTAGGAAAGATCAATTGAGGATCGAGTTGGGACTTGAAAAATATCGAGAAAAGGTAAGGAAATTTTGCACATTATGAGATGCTTTGCTGCAGTTTTATTTACTTGATTTGAGCATAAATTTGTGGCCAAAACCTAGAAAAAATACATTAGAACATATACTTAGGAGTGCAGAAATTTTTGGACATGTATTGGTCTTGAAATGAAATGATTTTTTGTGCGTTAGGGTGCTGAAATGTGTCCCTAAGTGAGTCCATTGTATGCAGAATTATAGAGATTTAAAATGGTACCATTATGTATGTATTATGTCTTGAAATGAGGAGAAATGGTGTGCAAATTTTTTTATGGGTGTTAGTGATGGTGTTCGAGTGACTTGTGTGTATTGAGAAGCTTGAGAGGTGTTGTGTGCATGCAAAAAATTTCTGTATATGTCATGACTTTTAGGTGTCCAAATACATGCCAAAATGGAGAGGATGGAAGGGTCAAATGTACAGAAAATTTGGGTATTCATGTTGAAGTTTGGGACTAAATTTTGGATTAGAGGGAGTGTGTTGTTGGTGTATATGCTGGCCCTTATATGCGAGCGAGAGATTGGATTGGTGTGAGCTCTGTGCGAGATTGGTTGAGTACCAACACTTGAGTCTTGTAAACATGTTGTACGCATGAACAAAATATGGGGAGTTAGGGTAGTGGCCTAAAGGACTTGACATGACATTGGAAATTTAGAAGTGAAAAACATGCATTTTAGCCAATTGAACAACATGTAGTCCATTAGCATAACTTTCTCTACACAACTCCAAATGACATGAGGTTTTCTGCCTTAGACATTAAATATCCTTAGCTTTAAAATGAAATAAGAACCCCCTAATTTGGATATGTGTATTAGAAGTTATAGCATGTTTCCTATAATTGTGCAGGTTTGAAACTTGCTGATTCTATACATTCATAAGTGATGGGTGTCTTAATTGAGGGGAGCACTTTTTCTTCGCTTCATGGTATTATTGGAGAGTGCGCTACCCTCCCCCATACCGTGAGTGGGACTTTGACGTCTGCTGTTGATTGGAAACTCTGTTTTAAAATGCTTTTTTTTTTTTAAATGGCATGGTGTTATGAAAGTATGATCACTTGAGATTTAACTGTTTATGAATTGTTTTGTGATCATTGGAGTGTCCCAACTATCGATTCACTGATATGCATCCATGTGCTTTATAAAATGATATTATGCCAACTTTTGATGTTTATGTGATTCCATATCTATTGGCACACGATTTTTGATAACGATCTGGATTTATGGGCTGCATGCCTGGCTGATTGATAATTACATGATATGGGTTGGTGCCTCCCACTTCCCCGCTGTATAGCATTCCGTAGCTACGAAGGACATTTGGTAGAGGCACCCCTTGTGCCCGGATACGCTTCGGCCAGAGGTATCCGCCAGATCGTCATGTGTGTGGATGCACCCGGTTGACCCTCATTGGAGAGGACGCGAGTACGGCTCTGTCCAGCACCGGGTGGGGCTCCATACACGGCCGACTATTTATATATATATATGGTATTTACAGGCTAGTTGGAGTAACTTGTGGCCAACATTGGGGTAGAGAACCATTATTTAATATTTGCATTATGAAAATGCCCAATGGGCCCGTCCTTGGTCGAGGTAGACCATTGCCGGGGTTGTTTGTTCGATCGGCTCTACATATATGACTTGATATACATATTGGTTGCATATGTTATTTTCTGATGTGTGCCTTGAGGTATGTTATTTTTGAAACAACATGTTATTTTCGCACACTTGATATTGTGTTATAGGCTTTGACACTCCAAGTTCACCCTCGATATTAATAGTATGATGTCAATCCCCTCACTTGCTGAGTGTCCTCCCATAGATACTCACCCCTCACTTTCTTTCCCATAGGATTAGTCCTGGACTGAGGGAGAACTATTGTGATTTGCATACTTGCGACGTGGTCTTGATATCACTGGACTTGGGTATGGATTTTACCATTTCTTCCGCTATGATTATTGGTGACATCGCTGTATATTGGAGATTTTAGTTTGATCAATGTACTTATCTATTTATTTTACAGGATGACTGTATAAATTATGGACATTTATTTGTGAAACTCTCATGTTGGTTCATTTCGTTTGCATTGAGGCACTTGTAAATATTTCAAATGTCAACTTGGGAATTTGTTTTACATTTGTATAAAATTTAGGCCCGCTCAGTGTGGCGGCTGCTCATGCTCTAGTTGGGCATGATAGTAGAGGTCTGTATAGCCTGGCGTTGTCCTTGTTGTCTGCTGTGGGTTAGTAGATTGTTGTGAGGTCGGAATGACCCTTTTATTTAATTTACAGGATGGTTGTAAATTATACAGGTTAAATTGTATATGGGAGACCTCCGAAATATTGGGTGGTTCTGCCCAATTTTCTATAAAAATGTAGCCGGCATCCAGGGCAACAGGTGACTGCTCACGATCCCGGTTTGGGGCGTGACAGTTCTATTGGTATCAGAGCTCTAGGTTGAGAGCTTTGTTTGATAAAATAGTTTTGAAAATATTCCCAAGTATGATTTAAAAGTCCTCAATGCATATGAGAGTTTCATTACAGTCATGAGGTCCTATTACATGGTCTTAGATATATGAGTTATTCTTTTTAGGGGGTTAGATACGGTGCGTATCTAACCTAGCATATTAGTTCTATCGGTTTTTAAACTTATAATTTTATTCATTTTAAGGGGTTAGTTACTTCGTAACTAACCCTAATCCTTGAATCATACGTAATTAAAGTTCTTCCTTTGTAAGGCTATGACAACTAGACGAGGTATTAGATTTGTACCTGAGACATCTAGAATATCCGAGGATATTTCCTCATCATGTGTACCCTTCTAGCATTTCTCAGCTAGCTATTATAGCCACGGTTCCATCACCATCATTTGATGCATTTAGGCAGGTGTATGAGTGGCCTATTGGATTCGAATGCCTTGATTCATAATTAAAAGTCCTTTTTTAGGGGGTTAGTTACTTAGTAACTAACCCTAATCCTTGATTTCTACCTAATGAAATGGTGCTCTTTTTGCAGAACTATGCCGCCTAGACGTGGTAGGCGCGATGCACCACTGGAGAGTCCCTTAGTGCCTGATGCATCTAAACCACTCAAGACTCCAGGAGTACCAGAGGATGCTTCCTCTACTCACGCACCTTCACCAGTGCCACCCTCAGCACCTCCACCGACTGTTACAGCCGAGATTCCTCCACCACCACTCGATGCCTTGAGGCAGTGGCAGGAGTGGTATAGTAGATATGGGGTGCAGATGCCACCACCTCCGCCACAGGCTCCAGCGACCGCACCTGCAGCTGTACCTGCTTCTACGGCACCGATTCCTCCTTCGGTGGCCGGTTCATCTATTTCTACTCCGACCGATAAGATGTCGGTTATTTTGAGGCGCATCCACGAGCTTACTCAGTTGGTGAAAGAGTCTCGGCAGCTCGGATGCACAGACTTTTCTGGATCTAGTGATGCCGTAGCGGCGAAGCACTGGATCAACAGGACTCGCAGGATCCTTACTGATCTGGGGTTGACAGAGAAGCTCAGATTGAGAGTTGTTGAGAGACTCCTCGACGGTGATGCCCTCACTTGGTGGGAGGCTATTTGTGACGAGGCTACTAAGCCACTACGGTAGGAGGACTTCTTGAGGGAGTTCGACCGTAGATATTTTACAGAGTTCTAGTAAGACTATAGAGGGTTGAGACCCAGATGAGCCAGAGCTCGAAGTGAGGTAGGACTTCTAACTTTTAGGAAAGCCCCTCTCACTTTACATCAACATAGTTCAGACAGGGACCACGTCCCTAGAGCTTTAGAGTACAGGCCCCTAGTGCCTCTAGTTAGTCCATAACACAACGCCATCCTATCTGCCGCGACTGTGGCTGATGTCATTTTGGAGATTGTGGAGCTCCCCTTAGATGCTTCTAATATAAGAAGCAAGGATATATTTGGAGTACTTGTCCTGACCTAGGTTGCAGAGGTCAGGTACCATAGACACATGGGTGAATCACGGATGGGTTAGCAGGGGGTACCTGCACACTCAGTGCACATCGCTCCATGGACTGCAGCCGGGAGCAACAGTGTACTAGACCCTTCACGATAGTAGCCGAGGGCATAGGCCCGTGTATATGCTATGACACAGGAGGATGCTCAGGCAAACCCAGATGTGATCATGGGTAATACTTCCACGGATTCTATTAGTTAGGAGCTTTTATGTACTCTTCTTTTTGAGATCATGTATATCATGATGATTATGTCCCACTATGATTAGTTAAAGCTCTAGAAGCTTAACTATTTCGATCCTCCTTTTTTTTTTGAAATCATGTACGCTGTGATGACATGTACGAACTTAGTTAGTTAAAGCCTTAGAGGCTTAACTATTTTGATATATAGATATATACATATATCTTTTGCGCATCACAAATTGACTCTTTCGATTTCTTGCATCATGGGTACCATGAAAATATTTAGCATCGATGACCGTGTTTTTATTTACACTAGTTTAGATTGTTATTACGTGAGAGCTTCTTATACTCAACAGTCGGATAGGCTGTTATCGCTACTAGATGAAGAGCTACTAGATGTCACTCCTCTTGATGAGTAGATAGTTAGAAATTCAGTATATAGAGAGTGTTTATCTCTCTTGTTTGACGGAACTCTGTGCATTAGGAGTCAGTTTGACTAGAGATGACCGAGTAGCACTACTAGCTCGATTTGAAATGAGGCCGACCTTGTTCGACCATATTAGGGAGTTACAAGGAGCAAATGAGGAGCTCCGAGGTACTCTTGATAGATCTGTAGAGGTGATGGCAGAGAGTTTCGAGTCCGTGATGACGGACTGGTGGTATATCGAGAGCGGGTTTGTATTCCTGCCGACATCGATCTTCGGAGAGTTATTCTTGAGGAAGCTTATTTCTCTGCTTATGCTATGTATCCGGACAGTACGAAGAGGTATCAGACTATCCAAAATAGTTATTTGTGGCCCGATATGAAGAGAGAGAGCGTAGAGCTTGTTGCTCGATGCTTAGTTTGTCAGCAGATGAAGGCCGAGTATCAGTGACCTGCCAACACTTTACAGCCCTTACCCATTCCTGAGTAGAAGTGGGACCACTTTACTATGGATTTTGTGACAGGGCTACCGCGGACTTCATCACGGCATGATGTCATTTGGATGATTGTAGATCGACTCACCAAGTCCGCATATTTTCTTCCTATTCACAGTGACTATCCTTTGGAGACCTTGACACGTCTTTACATCGATATGATAGTCAGACTGCATGGTGTTTCTGTGTCGATTGTTTCAGATAGGGACCCCAAATTGATGTCTAGGTTTTGGCCCAGGTTACAGGAGGCATTGGGCACTAGACTAAACTTCAGTACGGCGTATCATCCTCAGACGGACGGCCAGTCAGAGAGGATGATTCAGACGCTCGAGGATATGCTTTGGGCATGTGTCATTGATTTTCATGGTAGCTAGGATCGACAGCTTCCATTGGTGGAGTTTACATACAACAACAGCTACCAGGTGAGTATCGGGATGCCACCATATGAGACACTGTATGGCAGGGAGTGCCGCACCCCGATATGTTGGGATGAGATCGGAGAGCGACATCTCAGTAATGTTGAGTTGATTAAGGAAACAAAAGATAAGGTTAGGGTCATTTGTGAGGGGATGAGAGCCGCCTAGGACTGGCAGAAGGTATATGTCGATCGTAGACGATGATCCCTTGAGTTTGTCAAGGGAGATATGGTTTTCTTAAGGATATCTCCTTTAAAGGGAGTTATACGGTTCAAGCAGCGGGACAAGCTGAGCCCTAGATATATTGGACCCTTTCGTATCCTTGAGAGGGTCGGGAGTGTGGCATATAGATTAGAGTTGCCAGATGAACTATCCCGTATTCACGATGTCTTCCATGTCTCAGTACTCAGAAAGTACCTAGCTGATCCTTCTCATATACTTGAGCCTCAGGATTTTAGTTTCCCAGTTCAGCCCGTGGCTATTCTAGATCAGTAGGTCAGAAAGTTGCAGAGCAAGGAAGTTTCATTGGTCAGGGTATGGTGGAAGAGTGACCAAGTCGAGGAGGAGACCTAAGAGCCTGAGGAGGCTATAAGGACAGTACCCCCACTTATTTACTGTATAACTTTCTTTTAGTTTCAAGGACGAAACTTGTTTTTAGGGGGTCAGAAAATATAATACCGACACTGCGGTGTCCGTACTATTATATTCCTGTTCAGGAATTAAATAAAATATTTCTCAGTTCATATATATATATAGAAATTTTTTTATTATTTATTTATTTATCTTGCTTTTCGATTTTATGGTCTTTAAATTGAAATTTTTGGTATATTTAAAGTATCTGTATTACCGATTTGAAGCATATCCCATTTTGTTAAAATTGGAACCTTGAAAAAAATAAAGTGGGTATGTGTATATATAAATATATATAATTAATTATTGAATTATATAAAAAAAAGAAAAAAAAAGGAGATGGAAGTGCTGCATTTTGGCCAAAACGCAGCACTCCCCTTTCCCTAATTCAATTAGGGCTAAAAGCCCTAATTATTTTTCTCTCTCTCTCCTCCTTCGCCTCTCTCTCCCGTAGCTCTCTCTCCCCGTCACTCTCTCACTTTCTCCTCCGCCATCTCCGCTGCGACTCGCCACCATCCAACCGTCATCGCCACCTCCACTCTCTCTACCTCCCTCTCGGTTCTCTCCCTGCTCTGTTTCTCTCTCTCTATCTCTCACTGTATCTCTCGTTCTCACTCCCGAATCGCTCTCTCACTTTCGGTCTCTCTCTATCTAGCTCTGTTCTCTCTCTCAAACTCACTCTCTATTTTGCTTTCTCTCATGTTCTCTCTTCCTCCCACGATCTCTCTGTTTCTCTCTCCCCCGGCGCGATAGCTTTCCCCCTCTCTCCCTTGCTCGCTTGCGTGCGGTGTTCTCTACTGGGTTCATCGCCCTTCTAAAACCTCCACTGACATTCTAACTCGACGCTCATCAGTGGACCTTCGAAAGCCCTAGGCCGAACCTACACTCCATCCCCTACACAGGTAAGGGCAAATCTCTGATCAATAGCGTTAAGGTTTCGATTTTCTTAGTGATTTGACCTAATCGCTAAAATTTGCTTCAAATTGGAAACGTTACAGGTTTTAGACTGAACCAAATGGCTAACGGAAGCTAGGTCTGCGATCCGAGGAACCCTAGGTGAAGAGATTTCTGCTATATTCGATAAATTGAATGAATCTAGGGTTTAATCTAAGGTGAAAAGTTCTGTATAATTTTGGAATGTAAGTGGAATGCGAAGAGAATACAATTTTTGAAATATTACATATGATTATTAAGGTTAAGTTTAGAAGTCTGCGTGAATTTGGGTTGTTCAGTATGAAAGAAGCATGTTATATGATCATAGAATCATGTTAACTTATTTTGAATAGTTTCCCTCAGAGTTAAATTTTGAAATATGCATGAAAGTATTTGGGTTTTAGGGTTGGAATGAAATGAGCCATAAAATGAAGGATATTGTACATTTCATGTCTTTCTTAGGTTGTTTTGCGATGTTAATTGGCAAAATGGTTTGTATATAAAGAATAGTTTCAAAGTTGTGGTTATAGTTTAAGAATTGTTGTAATCTTTTTAATTATAAGTTGTCCTGCATATAGGCAACCTGAAAACGATCTTCATGTTATGAAACTAAACTTTTACATCTTGAAAATGACACATGGTTTGAAATGTTTGGTTGAGAATCGAAAAGTTTATGATTTTTAAAAGAATTTCTACCTTGAAGAAAATTATTTATTTTAGCCTTGTTTCCGACTTTAAGTGGTTTTAGGGTTGAATTAGACTTGGTTTTGATCGTGTTATTTATTTATAAATGAAAGGCAATTGATGACATTAGAGTGAATTCATGAATTGGAGAATTAAGATTTGTACAAAATTAGGGAAAATGGATAAACCCTAAAAATATTTGGAAATTGATGACATAATTGTGATTATGTGTTAGGAAAGATCAATTGAGGATCGAGTTGGGACTTGAAAAATACCGAGAAAATGTAAGGAAATTTTGCACATTATGAGATGCTTTGCTGCTATTTTATTTACTTGATTTGAGCATAAATTTGTGGCAAAAACCTAAGAAAGATACATTAGAACATATATCTAGGAGTGCAGAAATTTTTGGACATGTATTGGTCTTGAAATGAAATGATTTTTCGTGTGTTAGGGTGCTGAAATGTGTCCCTTAGTGAGTCCATTGTATGCAGAATTGTAGAGATTTAAAATGGCACCATTATGTATGTATTATGTCTTGAAATGAGGAGAAATGGTGTGCAAATTTTTTTGTGGGTGTTAGTGATGGTGTTTGAGTAACTTGTGTGAATTGAGAAGTTTGAGAGGTGTTGTGTGCATGTAGAAAATTTCTGCATATGTCATGACTTTTGGGTGTCCAAATACATGCCAAAATCTAGAGGAAGGAAGGGTCAAATGTTCAGAAAATTTGGGTATTCATGCTGAAGTTTAGGACTAAATTTTGGATTAGAGGGAGTGTGTTGTTGGTGTATATGTTGGCCCTTATATGCGAGCGAGAGATTGGATTGGTGTGAGCTTTGTGCGGGATTGGTTGAGTACCAACACTTGAGTCTTGTAGACATGTTGTACGCATGAACAAAATATGAGTAGTTATGGTAGTGGCCTAAAAGACTTGACATGACATTGGAAATTTAAAAGTAAAAAAACATGCATTTTAGCCAATTGAACAACATGTAGTCCTTTAACATAACTTTCTCTACACAACTCCAAATGACATAAGGTTTTCTGTCTTAGACACTAAATATCCTTAACTTTAAAATGAAATAAGAACTCCCTAATTTGGATATGTGTATTAGAAGTTATAGCCTGTTTCCTATAACTGTGCAGGTTTGAAACTTGCTGATTCTATACATTCATAAGTGTTGGGTGTCTTGATTGAGGGGAGCACTTTTTCTTCGCTTCGTGGTATTATTGGGGAGTGCGCTATCCTCCCCCATACCGTGAGTGGGACTTTGACGTCTGCTATTGATTGAAAATCCTATTTTAAAATGCTTTCTTTTAAATGGCATGGTGTTATAAACGTATGATCACTTGAGATTTAACTGTTTGTGAAATATTTTTGTGATTATTGGAGTGTCCCAACATCGATTCATTGATATGCATCCATGTGCTTCATAAAATGATATTGTGCCAACTTTTGATGTTTATGTGATTCCATATCTATTGGCACACGATTTTTGATACAATCTGGATTTATGGGTTGTATGCCCGGCTGATTGATAATTCCATGATATGGATTTGTGCCCCCCCACTCCCCCGCTGTATGGCATTCTGTAGCTACGAAGGACATTTGGTAGAGGCACCCCTTGTGCCCGGATACGTTTCAGCCAGAGGTATCCGCCAGATTGTCATGTGTGTGGATGCACCCGGTTGACCCTCATCGGAAAGGACGCGACTACGACTCTGTCTAGCACCGGGTGGGGCTCCATACACGACCGACTATTTATATGTATATATACGGTATTTACAGGCTAGTTGGAGTAGCATGTGGCTAACATTGGGGTAGAGAGCCATTATTTGATATTTGCATTATGAAAACCCCCAATGCGCCCGTCCTTGGTTGAGATAGACCATTGTCGGGGTTGTTTGTTCGATCGGCTCTACATGTATGACTTGATATACATATTGGTTGCATATGTTATTTTCTGATGTGTGCCTTGAGATATGTTATTTTTTAAATAGCATGTTATTTTTGCACATTTGATATTGTGTTACAGGCTTTGACACTCCAAGTTCACCCTCGATATTAATAGTACGATGTCAATCCCCTCACTTGCTGAGTGTCCTCCCATAGATACTCACCCCTCTCTTTCTTTCCCACAGGATTAGTCTTGGACTGAGGGAGAACTATTGTGATTTGCATACTTGCGACGTGGTCTTGATATCACTGGACTTGGGTATGGATTTTACCATTTCTTCCGCTATGATTATTGGTGACATCGCTGTATATTGGAGATTTTAGTTTGATCAATGTACTTATCTATTTATTTTACAGGATGACTGTATAAATTATGGACATTTATTTGTGAAACTCTCATGTTGGTTCATTTCGTTTGCATTGAGGCACTTGTAAATATTTCAAATGTCAACTTGGGAATTTGTTTTACATTTGTATAAAATTTAGGCCCGCTCAGTGTGGCGGCTGCTCATGCTCTAGTTGGGCATAACAGTAGAGGTCTGTATAGCCTAGCGTTGTCCTGGTTGTCTGCTGTGGGTTGGTGGATTGTTGTGAGGCCGGGATGACCCTTTTTATTTAATTTACAGGATGGTTGTAAATTATATAGGTTAAATTGTATATGCGAGACCTCCGAAATATTGGAATATTCTGTCCGATTTTCTGTAAAAATGTAGCCGGCATCCAGGGCAACATGCGAATGCTCACAACCCCGGTTTGAGGCGTGACACAGCCTATCACCAATCACACTTTCTTCACGGGTAGAACCACAAATACTTAAATTTATTGGATTGGCTTTCCCAACAACTTACGTGAACATATTGGGTATAGGTGCAAATTTGAAATGGATAAGAACCACTAGGTAAATATTGAAACTGGGTTTAATGATAAAAGGGGTGGAGACTTCAAAAATTCACGAATCAAGAGAACTCCACCTCTCTCTCTATAGATCCTTTTTCTTCTCTTTTTCCAACTTTGTTCGAGTTACCAACAAGTCTATAGATTTAAGGTTTCAAACTACTCATACAGCCTTCCAAAGTTAGATTCTAGCCTTGATAATGGAAAACCTTTAGAATCTAGAGCTGTCACAAGAAAGAGCAAAATTCTAGGGTTTGATGAAACCCGAACGGAAGAGGTTTGTTGGAGACCAGAAATAAAGTATATTCATCTTTCTATCCCATCCTCTAGTTTACCAATCTGATTCTTTATTTGGATTTGAAGACTTGTAAGTCACCGTAAGTGACAAAGAAAACTAGATTTTGACTATAGGGATTTTGAGAAAATTTGAAGATTTATATTAATACTTTTAATTACTTGAAAATGACTTTTAGAAGCTGAACAATATGATCGTGGCAAAGCTCTTGCTATTGAGGAATTTAGGAGTGACGACCCTCCCAAACACTGTGAGTGGATGGCCCGTTGTGCCATAAATGAGCAACATTTCTTTAGATTCTTTTATAAGTGATTTTAAAATGATTTTCTATAACCATTTGTGATTGTGGGATGTCCCAAAATATGAGTTTGAATATGCATGCATCCACTGCAATTGTGAATAAATATGTGTCATTATTGTGGAGAATTGTATTTATGAATACTATGATATCGTTTGGTAACCATTTGCTAAATTTATAGCACATTGGAAATTGGTTGGATATTATGAAATGATGGTGCTGGTGATAGTAAATGGTTATAGTTATTCCCTCCATGGAGAGACCCGACAGGGTGACATAGTTAGGGATTGTTTGCGAGGGAGGTAGACACGGCATCTTCTCTGCTACGTCGTACTATCCGGATAGCACATCGGTGAGGTATGAGTCAACGCCAAGAAGGGGGATATAGTATTTTGAAACAAGTGGATTGAAAACCCGTTGGCAGGCTTTCACCCACGTTCAGCCAAACGTTGGGTGGGAGTGTTTTCTTTAGGGAGACCCCATGATTTTTGGAAAATATGAAATTTGTGGATGCATCTATTTTTATAATGAGCTGATTATGTGATACTACTTATGCATTGATGATTTGTTGGAAATTATCGCTTTGACATTCCCACATTCACCACTCATTTACTGTCACAATATGTCATTGCACTCCACTCACTGAGTTTCTCATACTCACCCCTCCCTCTCTATTTTTTTTTTATAGAGAAAGGTTAGTTACTTCGTGAAGTCATTTAGAGTCAGAATTTTTTGGAAAACTTCTGTCAGAGACTCCTTTTGGTATAGATCTTACTATTGTCTTTGAGATATCGATAGATTGACCCATAGAGGGCATTTTGTATAAGAATCTGTTTGAATATTTTTGAAACTCTGTATTTTGATTTCTATTGGATTTGGTTATGTGTAAACTTTTATCAGGGACCTTTAATTTCCTTTTTATGAAATTTTCTTCGGAATTATTGCTGATTTTGTTTTCTATCCCTAGAGAGGGAATTGTGTTCTGGTTGGTTGATGGCATTTGATGGCCGGAATGATCTATGGCTTTATTTGGTATTCTGAATGCCTTGCGATGCCTTGGAACATGGGGTGAGATTCACACGTGTTTAAGGCAGCGTGGTGGTTGTCGCGTGCTTGGACCTGCGAGTCGAGACATGACAATAATCATCTCCTAATGGCATATCAGTTTAAATTTCTTGAAATTCCTCCCTAGTCACTATGCTCCTAATATCACTGATACTTGGATGAACCTGAAAGGTAGAACCCTTGGTTATTTTCTTAAGAAAGACTTTCTTCACGAAAGACTGATTCGCAAGAAGGCAGGTTTGCAAAAGGAAAAGTATAGGAGTGCTTGATCCACTCAAGCATTTGGCTTTATAAAGTGTACTGAAGATGATCTACAAGACTCTAAGCAGTCGATCCGCAATAAAAATTTTGTACCTTTTCAATGATCATTACTCATAGAGCCTTTTTTTCGAAACGACACCATGAGTTAGGGACAAATGATGGGACATCATTCAAAGACCCATTGCGGTAACACTTGACCTAATAAGCCCATGATTTAAAAGGCATCATATGCCTAGACGTGTTAGCAGTTAGGGATCCATCTCCCCGAAGGGTGGATATTGCCTGACACATTGAGTAGCCTCTGTCGGTAGTAAACTAATCATAAAGGCATTCAACATGCTCAAGGTGATACGATCCCCATCATTTCGGTAAGAAGCCAATCTTTTATCCCTATCGGCTAGAGGTAATATATGTGCACTCCTGATAAGGAAAGAATCTTTTTGAAAGCTAATCAATATGGAAAGAAATCTCTCCATTCTATCAAAATTCCTAAGTGATGGAGATCGCAAATCTCTCAAAAATATTTGACTATGAAGTCCCAAGATCCACAGGATTTCTCAGAGGGAAACTAGAGTTGTAACGCTTCAAGAACATACGACTTCTAAGGGATGACCCTATATAAATATACTACACGCTGCAGACCAGACATACTCTTGAAGACCACACATTTGGCATATAAATCATAGAACTCCCACTTTCAGCCCTTTCTTGTTCAGTCTGTTTTATTTCAATCGAAAACTGATTTTTCTGACTTGAGTGTCAGAGTCTCTCCTACCGAAAAACTCTCCGATAGTTTTTTACAGCTTTCTCATCCACCTTTTGGAGTAATCATTCAAGTCAATAAACCAGAATCTATGGAGTCAAGACCCACCTTCAACAGAATGGAGCACCCTCTAATAGTTTTTTGTAGGTTTCTCATCCATCTTTCGGAGTAATCGTTCGAGGCAAGGAGTTGGAATCTGTGGAGTCAAGATCCACCTCCAACAATGTGTTATTAAGTAAAAGTGTTGATAGTTATTTATTCAAGCAAATTATAAATTTAGAGAATTGTAAATTTGATATATTTTTAAAAATACTGAATATATGGTTGAAAATTTTGGAGACGCAGGTTATAATTTTGGAAAATAAAAAAAAAAAAAAGATTTTCCTTCTTCATTTTAGGGAAAAAAATGTTATTTTTGAACACAAAGTTTATTTTTTACCTTTTTTTATGTTACTCCATTTGTGAAGGCTCCATGCTTTATTAAAATGAAATGTGATTTTAAGATTGTTTATTGATATACTATAAGTTTTTTTGAACATATTTCTTTTAAAAGGAAATGTGGTGAGCAAGTGAACAAACCAAATAATAAAAATGTAGTTGACTAGAGGTAAGCACATTTTAATGTGGTTATTATTGGATTATTATTTGAACTATAATGAGATATTGATTTCACAATCATAATAATACCAAAAAAAAAATTAATAGAAGAATAAAACATGACCTTTAGTAGAGTGGGTAACGTACTCCTTATTTAATGATTATATGAAAAAGAATTATTCTTATTATATAATTTTAAACTTACGAATATAACAATAACAAATAGAGTCTTGATTTTAAAATTTGAGTTATCGTTTAAAAAACCAATCTAAAAGAGAGGAAAGAAAAATATAAAATTAAATTTTGAAAATAAAAATAGAGAAAATAAAACTAAAAAATAAAAATAATGAAAAAATAAATAAAAATAAATTATTCATAGAAACTTAAAAAATAACAACAGCAACAACAACAACAACAACAACAACAACAACAACAACAACAATAATGATGATGATGATGATGATGATTTAACTATTTTGAATTCAATTGCATTATTTATTTTTATTTAAAATCATCTCTTCAACTAAATTCTTAATATTCATATCTCTATAGATAACTTATATCCAAATTTTTAACGGACTACCCTTATGTTTTACTAAAATTCCTATATTTAAGGTCTTATTGCTCTTAATTGGAGCGTTTTAAGGTTTTTGTTGTACGTGTACAAACTATTTTAGGCAATACTCTCTTATTTTATCTACAATTGAATTTATTACCAACTTAATACATATCTTTTCATTTCTAATTCTATATTTTCTAATTTTACCGTATATCTATCTGAGCATTTTCATTTTAGTTATAATCATTTTATACTCTTGTTGTTGTTTAAAGGGTCAATACTCAATTTCATACAATAATACAGATCTTATTGTATTTCTATAAAATTTCCTCTTCAACTGCAATGTTATCGTTCAATCGCAAAATACTCTACATACACTTCTCTATTTTATCCAACCCATTTGAATTCTATAATTCACATCAACATATATATTACCATCATTTTGAATAATGGAATAAATATATTTAAAACATTCACTCTTTGATGCATTTTGCTCTTTTAACTTAATCATTTTTTCATATTTCTGATAATTGTCACTGAATGTACATTTTATATATTCTATTTTTGACCTACTCAATCTAAATCTTCTGCATTCTAGTATATTCTTCTATAACTCTAATTTAGTACTAATACCTTCCTCGTACTATATCATCTGCAAAAAGTATACACCATATATTTTATTTTAAATACTTTTCGTTATTTTATCCATAACTTATATTTTAGTGATGAGCGAAATTGAACAAATATAGTGATACACACCTCTATGGATACTTCCAAATATGCAGGAGAGGAAAAATATAACATAACGAATCGGGATCGATCTAGAGGTTTGATACATTGGGATAAATGAAGCGGAGACTCCACAATAAGAGTGGCAACCCGTTGATATTACCAAAGAGTGTTCAGGGATAAAACATAATCTGGCCCAGGTTGCTCAATAAGGTGAACCAAATAAAGAACAAGAAACCTCCTATATTATTATTCCAATTTGTTTCCCCAAAAATCTAAAAAATCTAAAAAAAATCTTTCCTAAAATAGCTCTGCATACTAGCCCGAAAAAGAAAAAAATATAAATGATTCTACTTCATTTGAGACATTTGAGCTTGAATTAATTGTATGGTCTCGTACTCTTCATTGAGCTTCTTGAAAGTAAGCTGGACGTCCTTCATGCTCCCAATTATAAATGATTCCAGCTACTTCTTAGGTCTCTTGGCTCTTGATTTTGTGATTGGGCCCAAAAGAAGACTTAAAGGCTCCACCGACTTCATTTGATCTTGATATAACTTTATAGTAAGTGGTATCGGGATCAATATGTGCAAACAGAATAGAGAATATGCCCTAATCATCTCCTCCCCCCTGAGAAGTATTTGCCCTCAAATCTTTATCATCAACATCAAAAGAGATTAAATCAACAATATTGAAAGTGGGTGAAATATTATACTTAGCTCTTAGGTCCAACTTACATGCATTGTTATTGATGTGTTCGATCACTTGGAAGGAACCATCTCCATGGGGATCCAACTTGCCCTTTTGTTGATTGGAAAATCACCCAAGTCTTAAGTGAAGCCTTACCTAATCTCTATGTTGAAAAATAATCTTACGCCTCCCCTTATTGGCCTTAACACGACCCTTTTCATGAATCATTTTGCCAAAATCAGCTTTCTTTTGGCTATCTAATCTATCAATTTAGAGAAGGGGAGTGGGAAAAACTCAAAAGGTGTTAAGGGGTTAAATCCATACATGATTTCAAATGGCAAGAATTTAGTGGTAACATGTGTAACCTGATTGAATGCAAACTCTACATGAATTATGCATTCTTTCTTAGTCATTCAGTTACTCCCCACTATGGTTTTTAGTAAGTTACCCAAGATACGATTCACCACTTTAGTTTACCCATTCGTTTGTGGATGGCAAGCGGTAAAAACAAAAGTTTAATCCTTAATTTGCTCCACAAGCCTTTCCAAAAATAGTAAAGAAATTTGACATCACGAGAGATATAATGGTTCTTACCTAACTACTTCTTGAAAGAACAATTTGGCTATATAGGCCACATCATTATTTTTGCACAAGGAATGAAATGAGCCATTTTTGAAAATCAGACTATTACAACAAAAATTGAATCTTTACCACTCTTTAGACTTAGGCAAACCCAATATAAAGTCCATAGAAATATCAACCCAAGGGCCCTTGGGAATGGGAAAGGGAGTGTACAGGCTATGAGGTTGAGTTCCATACTTAACTTGTCTACATACAATACACTACTGACATACCCTTTCAATATCCTTCCTCATTTTTGCCCAATAAAAATACTCATGCAAAGTAGATAAAGTTTTATCTTGACCAAAATGTCCCATTAGTCCTCCTCCATGAGCTTCCCTAACAAGTTCCTTACTAAGCTACAGGGAATGCACAACCTATTCTTCTTAAACAAAAACCCATGTAACACATGAAATTTTCCAAAAGTACCTTGTCACATGCATGAAACACATCATTAAAATCTAGATTTTGAAAATAGAGCTTCTTTAAGTGTTCCAAGAATTTTAGCATTCATGGTGGTCAAGAGATTACACCTTTGAGAAAGGGCATCGGCCATGACATTCTCTATGCCCTTCTTGTACCAGATCACATGGGGAAAGGACTCTATGAATTGTAGCCACTCAGCATGTCACCTATCCAGCTTGGTTTACCCCTTTAAATGCTTTAAGATTTCATGGTCAGAGTGAATTACGAACTCTTGGCATATAGATAGTGTTACAATGTTTAAAGGGCTCTCACAAATGCATAAAGCTCTTTGTAATATGTTGAGTAGTTAAGAGTGGCATTATGAAACTTTTCACTAAAATAGGCAATTGGTTATTTTCCTTTCGTTAAAATAGCTCCAATCCCAATACCTAATGCATCACATCGAATTTCAAAGGTGTTAGAAAAATTAAGAAGAGCTAAACCCGGTGCATTAGTTAACTTGTCCTTGAGTGCTTGAAATACTCATTCTTGAGCTTTTCTCTATTCAAAAACCATATCCTTCTTATTGATTTCGATAAGCGGTGCTGTAATGGTGTTAAAGTTCTTCATGAAACGCCTGTAGAAACTAGTCAATCTGTGAAAACTTCTTACTTGGCTAGTATTGGAAGGTGTGGGCCACTCTTGGATTACCCATATCTTTTCCTCATCCACATGTAAGCCTTGCGAGCAAATCACAAATCCAAGAAACAAGAGCTTATCCTGATAAAACACACATTTCTAAAAATTTACATACAATTGCTTTTTCTAAAGAATTTGAAAATTTTCTTTTACATGTTGAATGTGGTCTTGCGTATTATACCTATACACAATTATATCATCAAAATGAATAATAACAATTTTTCTATAAAATGTCTCAAAACATGATTCATTAAGCACATAAAAGTGGTTGGGGCATTTGTGAGCCCAAATGGCATAATTAGCTACTCATAAAGATCTTGCTTGGTTTTAAATACCGTTTTCCATTCATCACCCTCTTTCATTCTTATTTGGTAGTATCCACTTTTAAGATCAATTTAGAGAACACAATGACACCACAAAATTCATCAAGCATGTCATTGAGACGGGGTATGAGGTGATAGTACTTTACCCTGATGTTGTTGAAGGCACAACAATCCACACATATGCACAATGATCTATCCTTTTTTGGTACTAAAAGTACTGACATGGCACATGGACTCAAACTTTCACACACATATCCCTTGGCTAAGAGCTCCTTTACTTACCTTTAAAGCTCCTTAGTCTTCTCGAGATTGGTTTCTACTGGCTAGGCGATTCGATAATGGTGCACCAGGAACCAGGTCAATATGATACTCAATCCCACGAATTGGTGGCAAGCCAAAGGGAATCTCTTCTGGAAACATGTTCTGGTGATCCTGCAAAAGAGACACAGTACAAAAGGTAAGGAACTATTTGACTCATTAGTGTTAAATAATGTCTCATTATACTTTAAAAGGAAAATCTCCCTCTTATCCATCAGGACCTTTTTCACTTCTTGAGCTTTCATAAAGAAGTTGGTTTTCTTTCTTTCCTCCTTTTGCTCCTTAGACTTTACTCGAGGTTTGTCCTTACCTCTTAGGGCTTTTTGCATTTTGATCAAATCATTATGAATTTGACATGGCATCAAGGGAAAGAGTGTAAGTCCTATGGTTGTGTAAAACCGTGTACTTGTTGGTGCGCCCATCAAATTTTACCCCTCTATCAAATTGTCATGGCATCCCTAGAAGTAGGTCTTCAGCCTCCATAGGCACTAAGTCACACAAACCTCATCTTCATACCTCCCAATCTTGAAAGGTATATAAACTTGCTCAGAGATGTTTATCCCCTCATCATGATTCAACCATTGAAGTTTGTAGGGATATCGATGCTTAGTGGTTAGAAACTCCAATTTCTATACCATGTAAGAGCTAGCAATATTTGTAAATGATCAAGTGTCAATAATAACAAGACAAACCTTATCCTTAATATGACAATGGGTGCGGAAAATGTTTTCTTGTTGCTCCTCTTCATCACTTTTGGGCTACATGCTAAGGGCTTTCTGGGTGACTAGTATTTCTCCCGTTTCAGCCTCCTCATCTTGCTCACTTTCAGGTGAGCTTCTAGAGATCTCATCTTTTACCTCTTTACCAAATTCATAGTTGTCATCTTCCTTGATAAGGATGTTACTGGTGTTTGGACAATTACAGGCAACGTGTCCTCTCCCACGATACTTGAAACACTCAATGTCTTGAGATCTTGTGGTGCCTTTCCTGCATCTTTCTTAGATACCTCTATCGGTTTTGGGGTGCTGAGCTTATGTGTATTGAACTTGATCTCCATCTTGCTCTTACCTTTGTATTTATGTCTAGAAGAGGAGCCTTTCCATAAGGAATGTGAGGTGGTATGGCTGCTCTTCTTCATCTTGATATATTCTTCCACCTTAACCACAAAATATACTAATTTTTGTAAAGTGTTATATTGATAAAATTCAACTTTGTGAGAAATATCAAAATTCAAACCACTTAAGAATCGAGCCTTGGTATCTCCCCCATCCTCCACCATACCGATGCGCATCATGAGGCACTCCATCTCTATGCGGTACTTCTCCATAGTTCTACTTCCTTACTTGAGATTTTGCAATTGGTTATGGAGTTTTTAAGTATGGTAAGGTGGCACAAATCTGCTTCTTATGATATTCTTCATCTCAGTCCATGAATGAATTAGTGGCAAACGTGTTCTCTCCCTAGAAACGACAATTTGATCCCACCACACCATAGTAAAATCTTGAAGTTGGGCAGCTGTAATCCTCATTCTTCTTTTATCATCGTAGTCATAGGAAGCAAAGGTGGAATCCATGTGTGCCTCCCAATCTAAATAGGCCTCCGGGCTTGATTTTCCTATAAAGGTAGGAAACTTGAGTTTTAGATCTCCTTTTTGCGTGTTTTGGGACCACTCTTGTCTAAGACTCTCTTGCTGAAAAAATATGTCATCTTCTATCCCATTGGTTTGTTCATCCTCTCCAAAGGCTTCATGGGATTCATTTAAAACTCATCTCATCTTACTAAAATAGGAGGTATAGACGTGCACTGTGCGGCCTCTAATTGGTTAAGTCTTTAAAGGATCTATTGTAACACTTAACCCATTGCATTGAGCTGAAATCTTGGATCTAGGCCACTTGTTTCTCCATGGTTATACTCATTGTTGTCCATGATTTTTTCTTTCTTTTTTTTTTCCTATAAAAAGGTTAGCACAAAGAATAATGACCTCACTCACTAAAGAATCACTCTCTCACGTGTATCACTCAAAGATGTTTGCAATCTTTGTTTTACCTCTCATGTTTCACTCTTTGAAGGCTTTTGTCACTCTAATATTCTCACCCCTCAAGTCTCTTTCCACTCAAAAGCTCTTTAGATAGGTTTGTCAAATGAGGACCCACGTGTAAGCAAGATTTCACACTACAAACACACTTTGGACTATACTAGTCAAGTGGTCTACGATTATGCAAGATGTCCAATTTTGAAAACAAAGAGGGAAAGATCAAAACAAGGTGTATTGGCTGAGTAAAGGTTTAAACAGACGAGTAGGGTGACGAGCATGCATAAAACACAATAAGGAATAATCACGATTTCAAACAAGATTTTTTTTTTAAAAAAAAAAAAAAAACACTACAAAATGTTATTTGATTGGCTCAAAAATTGGGTTTGCAAACGAGACCACTTTACTATTTGAAGAAAACAAATAAGGAAGTTAGAACAAGTCCAAGGTTTACAAAATCTATAAGTTACATCCAACGCATATGTCGAGGACCCTAAGAGAGTGTACAACCTAAAAACTGCCTAGATATTTCACAAAATTTCCTCCATGTATAAAGGATAATTAACAAAATTACACACTAATAACCTTTGCAATAGAAATTTATTTTTTGGATTTTACAAAAACAGAGAAGCCCTTTTTTTATTTTGCAAAGATAGAGGAACTCTTTTTTTTTTTTTTGGCAAAAACATAGAAGCCCTTTTTCTTGATTTTGCAAAAACAGAGAAGCCATTTTTTTTATTCTACAGAAACAGAGAAGCTTTTTTTTTTATTTTGTAGAAATGGAAAAACTCTTTTCTTTTTATTCTATAGAAATAGAGAATCCCCTTTTCTTGTGATGGTAACAAGAAACAAAAATGACTATAAAAACAAAGATGACAACACCAACTAAGAACAAGAACAAAGCTACTGTATGTATCAACTAAGAGCAACGAAATTAATAAAGGATATACAATCAACCTCTAGCTAAGCTCTGATACCAAAGATGATACACACCTCTATGGATACTTTCAAATATGTATGAGAGGAAAAATATAACACAATCAATCGGGATTAATCTAGGGGCTTTGTACATTGGGGTGAATGAAGCAGAGACACCACAAGGGGGTGGCAACCCATTGATACTACCAAAGAGCGTTTTAGGATAAAACCTAACTTGCCTCAGATAACTTAATAAAGTGAACCAAATATTCTTGAAAGTAGGTTGGACGTCCTTCATGCTCCCACCAATTGTAAATAATTTCATTTGCTTTTTAAGTCTCTTGGCGCCTGATTTTGTGATTGACGAAGACTTGGAGGCTCTACCGATTTGATTTGATCTTTATCTTCATGGTAGGCAATATTGGGATCAATATGTTCAGACAAAATAGAGTGGATGCCCTCATCATATCGTTATACCTTTGGAAGATTAATTAAGAAGTGATTAAAACAAGTCCCAAAATGTTTAAGGATAGCTAACTAGCAAATTGAAAAAAGCTGACTCACGCATGAGGCAAGTTAAGTTGCCAAATGAAAATTAGATTTCTAAACAAAATAGAAAGTTAAACAAGTTGACTCATATAGATAAAAAATCGACTAGGAGAACAAATAGAATGAAAACCTAAGTACAAGCTTAGCAGTAAGCCGACCTACCTAAAACATAGGTTGACTTAAACAATGCATGAATTGATAATCAAAATTTTGAAATTGTAATGGTAAAAAATTTTAAATCCAATAGTTGAAAATCAGACTAAGTCATCCTCTATAACTTCAATTCGACCTAACAAAATCAGTTAACCTACCACTCAACACTTAAAAATATTTACGAAAGGTGAAATATAACTGACTCACTTGACTAATGAATAAGTTAGGACTTAAAAGTTTAAGTGAAACTCTAGATCAAGTTGACTCGACACACTTTATAAGTCAACCTACACAATTTGGACTTAAGAAAAACTAAAGGAAGATCAAGCTTAAGTCAACCTATGCATATCACAAGTCGACTTATGTGAGTAGTTAAATAAAAATGCCTAAGTCAACTAGTGCTCAAGTCAACCTAACACTTGCATGAGTCAACTTGATTGAACATAGACTTTACTAAACACTTGTACCAATCGACTTAAAGTTAAATCAAGTCAATTTGCATGAACCTTAAAGTAAAAATTGCTGAAGTTGAGAAGAGAACAAGTTAACCAGTAAGTACCATCGAGTACTAGTTGACGTAAAACTATTACGAGTCGACCTTCATAAGCTATAAAGCAAAAAAGCTTAAGTATTATCAAGAACAAGTCGATCTAAAGTCATTACAAGTCGACCTACATGATCTCTAAAATAAAAATACTTACGTATTATGAAGACTAACTTAACCTAAAACATATACAAGTCGACTTCCATAAGAAAATAACAAATATTTAAGCAGATTGAAGCCCAAGTTAACCTGAAAGCATGTACAAGCTGACTTGTATGAGCAACAAAGCAAAAATACTTAAACAGAATCTAGCACAAATCAACCTAACATGTATATAGGGTCAACTTGTACTAGTCGAGACATTACAAAATACAAAACTTAGTTAACCTGAAGAAAGAAGAAGAGGACTCAATATGAATAATAGCTAATTGATCAGAAAAGCTATTGAACATTAAATGAAGGTCAACTACTTGTAATGACTATCACTGGAGTATTATTTAAAACTCAATGGCTCTTTTGATCTCATTACTTTAAATACAACATTTTGAAGAAAAGAAGACAGCTTTTGAACATCATATATATTTGAGCAACAACGATCTAAGAACTTCTTGAAGCTAATTTTTTTGTGTTGTATTTTCTGCTTGAACTTTAAAGACATATTTGAGTTTAAGCTTCAACTTTGTACTTTCGTTTTACCTATAAATCTTTGTAAGAGACTAGAAGATAGGGGTCTTTTGGTTTGGGTTTAAAAGTGTTTAAGTAAAATATGACTAGATTTATCAGCTCCTGTATAAAGCTAGTGAAAGTGTTTGATAAAAACACTATAATGTTCGACTAGCACCTAGGTAACCTAGTTGGTTGTTGTATTATTTTTGAAAAATAGTAGATTGAAAATTCAGATGAAACCTGGGAGTGGACATACACCAAAGAGATTGAAACCACTATAAATCACAAGTTTTTATCTCCTCTCTCTCTCCTCAATTTATTCAAAAAACTCAAAAAAACCTACAAGTGGCAAAAACAACATATTTACCCCTACTAGAGTGTTCACAATTGTTTCTTTAATCGCTATTGTTCACAACATATTCACTATTATTCAAAACCTTGATAAAAACCAATGTTAATTGGGAAGCTATCATCTAAACTCTTGTAAATTTTTACATTAGTACCATCTCTTGCATATATATCTTTGATAGGATTAATGTATTTCAAGGAGATCCACTATTTTATCAACTCCTACCACAGTATACCTCTAGGAACCGTATCATATACTTTTTCTAAATCAATAAATATCATATTCAAGTTTCTCTTTCGCACTCTAAATGACTCTATCAAATATCTGAGCAAGTAAATAGGTTTGATGGTGGATCATCTAGCATGAACCTAAATTGATTTTTAAACACACTTATCTACAATCTCAATTTATACTCCAACGCTCTCTCTTGCAACTTAATGGTATGACTAATAAGTTTAATTTTCTTGTAATTGAAATAATTTTATACGTCTCCTTTATTTTTATGTAATGACATAAGTGTATTCTCTCTCCATACTTGGAATATTTTCTTGATTTACCAAATTTTATGAAAAAGATTCTGCAATATTTCTATTCTTTACCCAAACACTTTCAGACCTCAATAAGGATGTCATCGAGTTCTATAACTTTATTATTCTTCATTTTTCTTTAAAGTCTTCATAACTTCATTAGGACAGATCTTGCATTTAAAAACCCTATTAATCTTCTCTACAGGTATTGCAATATCTCCAACATCTCTTGTACCTCCAATATTTAAGAAGTTATCAAAATAATCTCTCAAACACTTTTTTATATCCTTATTCCTTACAAGTACACTATTGGTCTTACTATTAATAAATCTAATATTATTTAGATCTTTTCCCTTCCTATCCCTTATTTTGGTAATTCTTTTTCCTTTGTCCTTAGTTTTTAGTCTCTTATATTATTCGTTATGTATCTTACTTTTTGATTTGTTGAAAATCTTTTTAACCTCTTTTTTTGCAATCTTGTGCTTCTCAAATATATTGCTACTCTCTTACTTTTAAGGTTCCTATAATACTCTTGTTTGATTCGTATAATTGCATGAATTTCCTCATTCTACTACCATAACTCTTTGCATATTAGACATTTTCCCGACATGGTTTTCAAATTATCATTAATAGACCAGATAGCTACTTGAATTCTTTTAGGCACATGTACATATAAAACTAATAGTCTATATTAAGTTGTTACACTCTCCCGTGATATAATCTTATACTGTCTACAGATCATTCTATTGCTCCTCCTAGTAAGAAAAAAAATTATTTTACTTGTATTCGATCCACTTCTATATGTAACTATATGCGACTCTCTTTTTTTGAAAAAAAAAATGTTTATGAAATACAATCTAGAAAGAGATGAATAGGTTAAATAGCAATTTTAATGGTCTCTAAGAATTTACAAAATGTTGGAGACCCAAAATTATCGGACGTAAGAACAAGAAAAGAAGGAAGATAAAGAATACATTAAGATTTATAATGGTTCCACCCAAACTGATGCATGTTCACTCATAGGCTATCTCTTAGATTTTTCACTATTGACTCAATGGTACAAATTGGATTCAAAGTTCTAGTTAAACATTTACAATGCTCTTCCCAAACACTAACTTTGCCGACCTCAATACTTTGTGATTATCTCTCTTTAAACGCAAACAGTGAATCTCTCACCAATCCTTAATACAATCAATACACTAGGAGAGATGCGTTACAAAGAATGAGGCATAATCCTCTAATGTAACAAACTTTAAGCTTGTAATAAATTACACTCAAGTGATGAAATAAAGAACTAAAGACCAAAGTGTTGGTTTCAACAAAAAACAGAGAGCATTCAATTCATTCGATGATGTTTTCTTAGAATTCTAAGAGCTCTGTAATCTTCCTTCATATCAGTATTTATAAGAGCATTCAAGAGAGCTGTTGAAGGGTTGACGAAGGTAAACGTTGGCCATTAATGCTTCTTCACTTTCTTCATTAAATGTTTCAACTGTTGCTCGTGAATGTTTTTTTATGTCTCAGACTGTCTACTAATAACTATGTTTGCTTTTGTTGTATAAGCTTAATTAGTCTAATAAAACACTTAAGCATTGATGCTAAGCAAGATTATGTGGTGTTAATCATGTGTGTCTTAATAATTCAAATACTTATAATTTGAATTGTGCTCTCCTCAAGTCAACATGTCAAAAATAAATCAAGTCAACTTGGTTTTAATTTCTAATGACTGTTTTGTTACATTCTATCTATTCAGGTTGACTTGTGTATTTCTCAGGGTCAACTTATGAGATAATTTTTGCTTATTCTAAGTTTAGGTCAACAGTCTAATCCTCTGGGTCAACATGTCAAGATGATAAACAAATGAAGTCTAAGTATGGGTCGATAGGTGTGATCCTAGGGTCAGCTTGTGTTACTAATCAGGTCGACATGTTGGTCCTCTCGGGTCGACCTATATTATAAATTTTAGTTAAATCAAACCCTAAGTCAACTTGTATAACTCTATGCATTAACCTATTAATACTAATATTACTCTTACTTTCATCATGGTCAACCAGTGTATTGAGAATTTTATGATCTAAGGTTTGGATCGACTTGAATATATACATGGGTCGACTTGTGACTTCTCTAGGGTCGACATGTCCAAAGAGATAGGTCGACCTATTTATAAACTTTTTCTAAACTGAAGTCTAAGTCAACATTTTAATCTTATGGATCGACCTATCTAAGTGTTAAGGTCTACATGTTCAATACAAAGGGTTAACATATGTTATAAATTTCTTATAAATCAAAGTCTAGTTCAACTTGTCATTCCTATGGGTCGACCTTCTCATGCCTTAGGGTTAATATGCTTAAACAATAAGTCGACCTATGAGTTAACTTTTATATAAACCAAGGTCTAGGTCGACTTGTTATTCCTATGGGTCGAATGATCACTTAGGCTCGGTCGAATGGTATATTAAAGAATAGGCAAGTCATAGTCAGGTCCAATTGTGTTGTGTGTAGGTCGACCTATTGTAACCTAACTTAATTAAACAAAGTTTAGGTCAACAGGTTCAAATGTTTGGTCAACATATCTAAGTTTCCTTAGATGTAGTTGACTAGTTCATCTCTAAGGGTTGACTTAAGATACCATATGCTTAGTTTTATATGCAAAGACCTGTGATACTCTTTCTTAGTTAACTTAGGTTTAGATCGAATGGTTCAAAAATTGTGGTCGATTTTTTAAAGAATCCTTAAACGTAGGTTGTCCTATTCTTCTTACTGGGTCAACTTAAGGTTTCCTAACTCTTATATAAATGTATATTCCTTGCTTGGGTCGACCTCTTCATGTAAATGGGTCGACCTATGGTTTATTATACCTTCATCTAAGTGTACAATAGGTCGACCTACTCCTTGCATGGGTCAACCTAAGGTTGTGTTTTCAACATGGATGGGTCGACCTACATAAGTGTGTGTTAACCTATTGTGTAATAAGCCAATATAGCCATTTTGCAATTTAGGTCGAATGGTGAGTCAAGTTTGTTCTGAAGGAATATTCTATGTGCAAACTCTACTTGGGTCGGCCCGTTCATTCCATGGGTTGACCTATCCAAGTCGTAGATCGAATGTACTTAATTTTTCTAAGACAAAACTTAAGCTATCCATTTGAAGGTTGATCTATACACTTAGTGCTCAATTACCCATATATTTCTTGTTAATCCATCTTTTGTTTCTTCAAATTGACTCCACAGTCATCATTAAAACATTATATGTACAACAGTTTATGAATATTAAATTGAATGTCATGATAAACTCTAAAATGGTACTCCACCTGATTCCCACTACCAAAATTAAAGTTTTCATGTACTGTTTCAAATCTCTCATTATTCTCACCTACATACATATTTAGATCTCTTCCAATAAATAAATTCTCCTCACTAGGTATGGTTTGTCTAAACTCATATAGATCTTCCCAAGACTATCATTTACTAGTTGCATATATACCTATTTAAGGTGCATAAACATTAACTATATTAATTATGTCTTCTCCAATAATTAACTTGACAACCAAAATTTATGACCATATAGCTCTACTTCTCTAACCTTCTCCTCTACTCACTTAGTTTTTTAGAGACACATAATATTAATCCTCTATCTAGTTATTATTTCTCCTATCTCTCTTGACTTACCAATTAAGGATCATATATTTCAAGTGGTCAGACGAATTCTACCTTCGACTAGCTTCTTTACTCATACCTATCCACATGAATGCAGGAATTCTTGCTGATTTGACACCATATTCAGGTGGCAATATAGCACATCACTTCTGGACGATACTCTAGAGGCGCTTGCTAAATTGTCACTACACTCAAGATCCAGTGTAGTACGTTGCTAAGAAGGGAATGCCCCAACAAATTTCCTATTTTGTCTCTCATTTTGATTTTAACACAAATTTTATGCTAACTGTCATTTCCTTATTAAAATATTTGATTTGATTTTGAAAACATTAACTTTTTTATTTTTATATTTTCATATTTGTAATATTATATTTTTATATTTGTGACAATTGTTTTTCTATATAATTTAATTTATTGTAATAATTTATTAAAATAATGAAGTTATTAGACATAGAAACATGAGTTTAGCGAATTATTACTATAAGTTAAGTTTATATAATAATATGATAACATGCTTGATGAATATGGATTTGGTAATAATAACAATAACAATAACCTGAAACTTAATTTCAAAATTTGGAGTCAGCCTTCTCAGAGAAAAATATGAGATGATTAAAATATATATATAATATATGATATTTAAAAAAAAAAAAAAACATACACACACACATAACTCAAATACATTATATAATACGAAAAGTGATGATTTAACTTATTTTAATTCTCCTACGCTACTCGTTTCTATCTGAAATTATTTCTTCAATTAACCCCGTAGTTATTATATTTTTACGAATACATTGCATCTAGGTTTTTAACAGTCTAGCTCATCGTTTTACTAAATCTCATATATTTAAGTTGTCTACTCTCCTAACTGATACGTCTTTGAGTCTTCATTGCACATGACCAAACCATCTTAAGTGATACTCCCATGATTATGGATTTGGTACCATGATAAAAATAATTTTGAATATGAAAGATAAAAATGGATTTATTATCATGTATTTCCATGGGAGAGATAAATAATTGGATCCGCTGTCTGTGGGAATCGAACCCACGACCACGTGGTTAAAAGCCACGCGCTCTACCAGCTGAGCTAAGACAGCTGATATCAAGTATTCTAACAAATAAACTCAACTTTACAAATAAGACGATTGAAAACAAATAAAATCAAATATTCTTAAAATCAAATCAATAATTAATTTGATTTTGATACATAATATATTTTAACAAAGTCAAATATTCTCATAATATATGATATCTTCTAACACTTATTATCCCAATCTCCAAAATAGGAAAGCTTAAATGGCTATTTTGTTGATTTGTTTTAAATTGTTCTTTTTTTTATTTTCCTTTCTAGTCCTATGATATAATTGGTCAAGTTTATAGGAGGCTATATGACGGATATAATATGAGTTTAATCATTAAACTAGTCACGTTTTAATCATTTGATTTTTTTTTCTAAGCCATTCACCATAATTTATATATTTTCCATGAAGTTGTATGTGTTCCTTCAATAGGGAATAAATTTTCTTTTGTTCTTTTAACTTTTGTAAGAACTTATACAAGGATTTTCTCAATTGTTTTGGTTCATATCGTGTAGAGCTTATTGTTAGAAGTTAAAATGAGTCACTTGCAACTCGCCAACTACTTTACTATTGTTTTAAACTCATAATCTAAAATCAAAATAAGAACCTTTGGTATCAGTAGACCAAAAACAATCATCATATAATAATCATTACCAAATAATATTGACATTTTGCATTCCAAATTGAATAGTTAATAAATATGCCTCATGCTCAATGGTTTTGACTTTTGAGCCATTGTTATTTTATAACCAAAATATATCTTTTCCCCCACTCTTGGCATAAGAACTTTAAGCCTTTTCAAATGAAGCTCTCTAAGCTACCAATAGGGGAGAAAGATGCCGAAGAACTAGCTATGGAAGCAAAAGAACATCCCTGTATAGTGGAGAAATGGACATAATGCACACAATTTCTAGTCATTCTTTTTCTTTGCTTGGATTAGGTTGAAAATCTCAAATATTACCCCTTGGAAATGTACCTATAAATACATAATGCATACACAAAATAGCTTATAAAATATGCACACCTTGCAAATACATAGGCTAAGGTTGTCTAATAATTTGCACTAATATATACCAGTTAGTTTCACCCTTTTAATACATTTAGTTATGGGATAATGGGAGATGGTGATAAAAAACTTCTATTTATTTAAATACTGATGATACCCTATTGAAGTGTTCGTAATAGCAAGTTGCCACACCAAATTTCTATAAGAAAATAGGCAGATGTTAAATGAATGGAATGCCAAGTAAGTAAATAAATAGATCAAGAAAAGTGGTGGACAACCTATCAAAAGACTAAATGAACTATATTTGTACAACCAAGCTTAGGGCAAAATTAATTTTGATGATTCTTCATAAACAAATGATGACCTATACTTGTATGAATTGGGAAGAAAATGATGCTAGTTTGCAGTGCGCAGTTGTTGAGCACCTAGAGCTATACACTTCCAATAAAAAATGCCTGATGAGTACATGATCACAAAGAAAAAGCACCCTACTTATTCTTTGCCTTCGAATAGCACTAATGTCTAGAGTAATTGCACTAATGGCCATGCCATAATTAAGTCATCAAAAATTTAGGAAGGGGCTTGAAAAATAAATTCTGAACACCATGCACCAGCATTTGAGGCGTACAATATCACTGAAGGATTAAATGCTTCTGTATCAGGGATCCCATTGGAAATGGTGGTATCTTCCACACCAAATTCCATCCGTACTATATCGGCATTTTGGGATCCAATCTCCGATTCATCACAAATGACCCAATTATCAATCACTTCATCACCATTACCATCAAACCAGGAATGCTACTGACAAAGACTATAATGAAGACCTCATAAGGTCCTTGATTTGCCACTGTTTTATCCATTCCCTATCATTTCCCTCTTGAGAGCATATGGGGATGCTCCATCAAATGTCTAGATAAGGATTTGGATAGCTAGTTTCTGCAACTCAAGACATAGTTCTCTATAGAGTGTCCACCATGCATCTAGAATTAAGACTTTTTTTAGGGAGACAATTTCATACCATTTCGTTTAGATGAACACAAAGCAAGTTTAAAAAGATACAAAATTAGTTCACCGACCTGCAACAATATTTGATCTGTAGCTAATGGCTTTCCCAGAATAAAAGCACCTTCACCTTTTTGATACACCTCTTGCTATTGTACTCAATCTACCGAAAATGCAAGGGGAAATACCATTGTAAACCTCCTTATCAAGATGAAAATCATTTGAATAATGAAAATCTGGATTCAAGAAGTAACTAATAGCATGGAGAGGGCTATGTAAATAATTGTCTCACTATGTTCGAGACTACAATTGTTTTAAGAAAATAACAAGACTTTGATCACACAGGGACGAAGGAATAAACTTCTCAAGGGAGCCATGCAGTGAACAAACACTTTGAATTTTAAGTCCAAAAGGCACAAAATTACTTCAAAATAAAGCCTTAATTTATTTCAATTGCAAAACAACAAAGATTGATGACCATTTTTTAAGTTTTGAAAATTTTAAAGATAAAACAAATATGAAATCAGAAGGCCTTCTATTTGCAATATTTCCAATTCATATCATCTCAAATTTTCAACTCAATTCAGCTAAAACTTAAGCCAAAATCAGTTGGGATGGTGCTATAACATCACCCCCTCTAAAATATTTTTTGCTTTCTCCGTTGTTTTCAATGCAACCTCAATTTATATGCCATCACCTTTACTAATGAGAACATTAAGTACTTTGCTTTGAATACACTCAAGCTATTTGAATCTATTTTCTCTCATTTTGTATACTTGAAATTCATACACTCATGTTTAATTCTATATTTTTTCACTACTTTATTCATCCACCTTAATATTCTTATCATAATATATGTCACGCTTCCTATTTCTAAGCATTGGTTTTTATAATCAAACACTGTCCATAAACAATTTTTAATTTTATTGCAATTCTTTAAACTCACCATTTAATTTAAATGAAATCTTAACTTAACACTTTAGATATATTTCTCCATTTTGTCCACCCTACATTAGTCCTATTTGCTCCCTAATATTTCAATTTTTCAAAAAAACAAAACCCAAGTAATGAAAGCCATGCTTTTAGGTGCATCTTGTCTCTCCATCTTTACAACATTTTCGTCTAAATTATTATTTACATTAAAGTTTCATTTTTTGGATTTTCTATTCCTCCATTTATCTATTTTTTATTTCACACCTTGCCTATTCACATCAATTAATACAATATCATTTACAATTTCTAGCACTAACTGCTTCAATATATATATCCTTAATTAGAATGATATTGTATTTTCTCTCTAGAGTTGGACACATTATTTCACTAACGACTCTATTGAACTAATACAAGTGTCAAGAAAGAGAATGACAAATGCTTCTTAGTCTTATTGTTTCAGCTTCACTTCAAAACTTTTCATATTAACAACTATACTAATAAAACTACATTTTACATAATTCTAAATTACTTGTCATCCATGCACTTGAATACAGGATATCTAATCAACATGCATAAAACTATATAACATTCACCGTGTTAAAAGAGACTAGCCAATTTAGTATTTCTATCAAGTTAAGCAAATCGACTAGATCGATTCCTAAAGTTTCACCGTTTAGAAATTGGAGCATCCTATAACCCATCATGATCAAAGGTCACAACAATTCAAAAAAGTCACAAGCATGTGGCAATTGTACTTAATGTATGTTGAACTCTTTATGCATTAATAGTGTTGATGATATCTTCCATTACTTATTTGAGTCTAGCCAATTTAACTTATGAACCAAACCTATCTAAAGTGCATGACAAATTATTTTGGTATAAAAGAGATTACAAATTTATCACTTGGATCTGAATGCAACAATTACACATTTCAGGTTGCCTTCCTTCAGAAGATTGAAAGTAAAAACTTAGCATTATGGCAAATCAATTAAACAAATGATGGCATCAACTTGGTAATTCAAGTTACGAACAATTTAAGATAGATATGTTTTTCTTATTTTGGCTCTCATTAAGGAAATTCTTTAAAATAAAAGTTCTATCTCCTTCATACATCACATTGAGAATAAAAGGTAAACACCTGGAGCATATTAACGTTACCGATGTAAGTATTCTTTGATCTCTCTCCCTTGTAATTCTAACCAGATATTTTGAAAAATATTTGACAATATCTCTATAACCCATTATGTGCTATGTGCCAACAAATTGCCAAAAAAATTCTCCTTTTTCCAATATAAGTAATTAAAAAGTATTAGAGAAAAAGAGCTATGTTGGAAATAGTAATAAAGAATTAATAGCATCTACTAGAAATAGGAAAAAAAATAATAAAGTCTTATAGGGAATATGAATAGGAGTTTTAAAAACTATATATCATATTTATTAACTTGTGATCGCTTCTCTTTGATGGGGGATAACCATAAGTATTTTGGTTGTGTATAAGCTTTCTTTCACTATGTAACCACTCAAGCAACCTTTCACTATGTAATCTTTGTCATTCCCTAGCAATTAAGTCATAAACAAATTAGTCTCCCCCTCTCAACATGGTATCAAAACAAGTTTTATCTGACTCCTTATTCTAATGGCTTGTCATATGATTCAACAATACCCAAATTTACAAATTAGAAAAAAAAAAAAGAATCATCAAAATTCCTCAATTATCTCAACATCTACTATGTCAAGCATGCTTTGATCGTTGGCATAGGAATTTGATTCTTCCACGATTTTCTAAAATAATAAGGATTTTGGTTCAATAATTATGTCTGTAACAAGTTTGGTGTATATTTTCCATGCTCCAGCTTGAGCGGGTGTTTGAAATAGTAATAAAGAGTTAACATGATCTATTGGAAATAAAAAAAAGTTAATAAAGTTTCTAGGAAAACATAAATAGGAGTCTTAGGAAATATACATAATATTTATTGTCTTGAGAATGCCTCTCTTTGATATGTACAAATAAAAACATGATGGGTGTGTTGAAGCACCCTTTCACCATGTAGCTACTCAAGTAACCTTTTACCACGCAATGACTCAAGCAAACTTTCAACACATAACTACTCTTCCCTATTTCTCTCTCTTAAGCAATTGAGTTTGAAGCAATTTAGTCTCTATGCCTCGTTTCTCAACAACCAATAATAATCAAGAAGATATACAATAATGTCTTCTTCCAATTTAGCCTCTATGCCTTGTTCCAAATTGTTTGCCAAGGACACCAAATTACCTTGAATTAGGCAATCATAAATAATCTATCGAGAATTATTGCAAAAATCTTACAGGTACTAAAAATAATTCCTAAAAATACAAATATATTTCTCCAATCAAATACACACAATCAAGACAACCATTAGTAACATAAATAATCTATAAATTTATTCCTTCCTTTTTTAGATGAGGATCATCTTTCGCACCTTTTTGAGAAACCAATTCCTCACCAAAACAAAAAGATGACCATGCCAAAAATGCCTTAATCAAAGTTTATTACTACAATAGCGTAGGATAATGATAGATAATAATGAATTGTTAGTCCTACAAGCTCGTAACATATTCTGGAGCCTTGGAGAGAGGTGTGTGATTTCTACCGGTATTGGAATTCAAAGATTTTTTAGGAAAACTTCAACAGCATCTTTCAATGATTATCAGGTTCAACATCTAACCAACTTTACTATTTTTTCTCATGTATTGCACAATTGAAAGACAACAAGAATTATAACAAACTTTACTATTTTCTTTCTTTATATAGAAATAAGTGATGTAAGAGAATCCGAAACAGTTAATTCATCTCTCTTATTATTTTAAGTTTATATGGATAAACGTATTTCTCTTTTTTCATTATTATTATTTTATTTTTTATTGTTATCTTTTCTACTTTTACTTTCAAATTTTAATTTTATGTTTTTTTGCTTTTCTCTCTCCTACATTTGTCTCTCAAAGGGTTGATTCTAAAATTTGAGATTAAAGATCTGGTTGTAGTTTATATATTTCATGTATTACTGTTTAATGATTTTGGATCCTTAATAGGAGGTACAAGGTATAGTTCCTTAAACATATCAAATTCAATTCCAGTTTGCATGTGAATTAAAGAATAGATGGAAATGTGAAAGGAATGAACTTACAAATCAAATCTTGTTCCTATAAGAGCTTGGTTGGTCACCCCTGATCTTTCCTCTTGGATTTGTACCCTTATATCTGGCACACATAATAAGACATCATCCTCCCTCAGAAATAAAATCTTCTTGTCTTTCAAACATTAAAAATTAGTTTTCTTCCACAAATGACAACAAACTCAAATCAGGGGAAGGACTAAGTGTGGAGGGATTATATGATCCTCCTCCCACTAAGTATTCTGATCTCTCTAGCAAAACCAAAGAATTCGGGATCTTTTGTGTTAAAGTTTTCTTCATATCAAGGACTCAATGATACTCCTCCAATAAACGATATTTGAGCTGTCACATTGAAATCGAACAATCATAATCCTGGGAACTTGCATACTACTCAATCTAGCCTCAAGACGATGCTTTCTACTAAAAATGTTATCAAAGACCTACTTATTCCAAAGCTTAAGAGCCATAGTGACACACTAAATCAACTTCAATTAAAACTAACCACCATTAACCCCACACCAAGCTGAGGCAGAATTTTGTAAGAACTAAAGTGGCGAAGCCAAGTTGCCTCAAAACAAAAGGGATGATACACCCAAGGAGGAGGATAGGTCATGTAAGTATAAAGGAGAATCAAATATTAATCCCTATAAAATTGGGGTAGGTTAACCACTCTCACTTCACGAAACATAATACGACTCTGCAAATTACCCAGAATTTGGTCTAGATGCTCCCGAAAAATAATGAAATCATTCCGTTTGCGGGCCCAAGTAAATAAACTCCCTATAGCACCAAGATCATGAAGGCTATATAGATGCCACTTATCTTGAAATCGATGAGCCTGAGTTATAACCCTAACGGTTCTATTACTTGTTTCAAATTAACACACAATGTCATTAAAGTCACACAAAACAAACCACGTGTTGTTATTGTCAGCTACTAAAGACATAGATCCTGCTATGTTTAAAATATCTTAACATTACAGGGTTGGATATACATATAGGTAATAAAGCAAGTGACTATACCCTGACTAAACTTGACAATAAATCAACTGATCCTAACTATATGTCATAGTAAGCTCAATACAATTAGATTTCCAAACCAACCACAAACATTCTTAAAAACCTAAAGTCACAATACCAAGTTTCTAGTCATACCCCATACATTTAAGAAACCATGGGAGCTGCTAAAAACTGTACTTAGTTTCAGTCAAACAAACTATATCCAGATTATGGAGCTTGAGCAACTCCATGGTGGCAAGATGAAGCCAAGGATTATAAACCCCTCCTACATTCCAACCAAGCAAATGATGATTCAAAATCTTAAAGATTAATAAAATAGGAAAGGACATACTAGTAAAGCTTAAAAACCCCTCATCAATAGCCATCGAACCAACATCCACCTCACACGAGGGTTAAGACATCATCACTGCAAGAGCCGAAGTAGACGCAGGTTTCCAAGGAGCAGCATACACTCGACCGACTGACAACTCCTCAGCATTAACTCCAGCTATTGCAAAGAGATCACCAGGATCAAGAATCCATGTTACCTGTGTCAAAACCCATCCACCTACATTAGCATTAGGGCTACACTACACTAGGAAGAGTAGTCAGGACTGTCAGTTGAGGTTTGGAAGGCATTGCAGGATGAGAAAAAACTAACGTCACTAGTTAAATCACTAGGACCAAGAATCCATGTTACCAGTGTTAAGACCTTATCCACCTATATTGGCAATGACGCTGTACCACATTAGGAAGAGTAGTCAAGAATGCCAACTAAAGTGGGAAAGGCACTACAAGATGAGAAAGAATTGATGTCACTATTCAGATGAAGGAAGTTAACGATGTAATGGCACCCATGTCTATAGGTAGAAGTATTCGAAAGCATGGTTCTAGCGAAGAAGGCCCAGATTTTAGAAGTAAAAGTTGGACTTGTAGCCTTAGAGGAACCAGCACCAGAATGAGTAAGAGCAAGCCCAAAGGAAGATGAGTCAGGCCAAGGCCCAGTGTGAATAGATTTAATAATGCGTTTGGGCTAAGAAAACTCCACCACCAGTATGCCCAATGCAACCACTCCCTTTCCCTTTTGGATTCCTCACCCAGAGTCCATTGGCTTAGATCTACAATGATAGCCTATAAGCATGAAAGCCTCTGCTGGTGGTGACGAGGGTATCTGAAGAGACCTTCCCATCTGCTAACATCTCCAAATGATCAAAATGGTTGCACAAATTGCTACCGGTCGGAGTTACAAGATTGGCTGAGCAACCTTCATCCCTTTTTGGCTAACAATGAACTTGCATCCATGCCCTAATTTTGGGTTCTACTATAGAATCTCCTTCTTCCAAACAAACAGGGGAACCACAACCAATGATGACTAGAATAGAGAGCTTGTTAGAAATAGGAGATGCTACATACCCATCCTGACATTGGTTTTTTGAATATCCCACTTGACCATATCCAAAAAAAATCAAATGTAGTCCCTCGTACTCTACCCACTAAACCTACTTACATATTTGAACTCTAGGAACCAGAGCATTTGACAGATCAATTTCCACACAAATTCAAGTATATTTACTATGGGAAGCAATCATCTTGTTAATGTGAATCTATAAGGGGATGACCTAATTGTTTGTCAATGCAATACAGCACCTTCTCATCAAACAACTCAGTCGACAACCTAAAAAGACGAACCCAAACTATTGTCCTGTGAATTGTTAATTCCAAAGGAACAAACCTGGGTTGTAACTTCATCACAACCAAATAATGATCTTGGATGACCTAGTGGATCCAATCATTGCTTGACAATTGTTCGACTGGTCAAAAAGCCTCATGAGATATGATAGGTTGTTGAAACCCTTAAAATTAATACTGATTTCCCAATATGAATAAATTTGTAACAGTTATGATACCTGGTCGAATCCCAAAGGAACTAAATCAATTTTAATTTCTTAGTTAAATGCCAAAATAAAAAGGAGGTTTATCCGCTAAATTCCTAAATTAAAAATTAACAACCTAATAATAAGAAACAAATTAATAATGCATGTAAAACCTAAAATTTTTAGTTTAATTGTAAGAATAATTTTTAACTTATAGAATGAATTTTGATTTTGTAGATTTGAATCATGGAATTTAGTGAAGTAAGGAATTGAAATTGGGCTTGGTGTGCACAAATAATGAAATCTAATTTTTAAATTACAATGTTTAAGCCCAAACCCAACTAGCAAGCCCAATGCCCAATATTGAATTAAAACTCCTAAGGTCTAGCCCAAGATTTATTCTCTTACCTTATTAAATTAAGCCCAGAAAAGTCAATGAGTGAAAAAGATGTAATTAATACATGAGAGGTGTGAAGAATTGATTGGGTAACTTAAAAAAAAGAAGTGTGTTATTTGTGTGGCCGTGAGAGAAGGAGAGAGATAACTACTCTCATTCTCTTGAACCTTCTTGAACACACATTAGTGTGTGTTTGTGTGTTTGGCCAAAAGAAAAAGAAAGGAGTAAGAAAGAGAGAGAGAGAGAGGATTTCTTAAACCTTCTTGAATTTCTCTACTTTTATTCATTTTCTTCTTAAATTCGTTTGTGTTCTCCAAGCAATTTGCAGCTAAGTCTTTCATTTCTAAACCCTCCTAGTCCACTCTTAAATCATTTAGCAAATCCTTGAGTTGGTTAGAAGAGAAAAATTTGGGAATGAAACAAGATTGATCATGGAGCTTGCACTTTAAAGATGATTTTGTTGATTGCTTGAGGAATCCTTGAATCTAGTCTAAGGTAAACTTTAAATTCATGGTTTTAAGTTATTATTTATCATAGAAATCATGTTAAATATCAGGTTTAATGATCTGAACTTAAAGGAGTGATGAAAAATTGGATTGAACATAGAAACGTTAAATTTTTGTAAACAGTGCAATCTGACCTAACTATAGTTTTTTTGTTATAACTTTTTCTACACGAATGCTAATTAAGTGAGATTTTCTTCATATGAAATTAGACTTCCATACCTTGAAAATGAGATATGATTCGTTAGATTATGAGGAAATTGGATTTTTGGTGATTTTTGAAAATGAGACCTTCTGGAGAATAATCTCATGTTTCTGCCCTGTTTTGACTAAGACTTTGACTTGATTTTGAGATGTCTTCTAGGTTGAATTAGGTTAAGCTCTAAACATGAAATTTGTAGATCTATGTCTTATCTTTAATTTGAGAAAGAATTATGTGAATTGGATAGGTGTAGTGAAAGCTACAGCCATTTTCCCATCACCGTACAGATTAAAAATTATGCAGTCAAGACCACTTAGAATAAATCTCCATGTCTTTGTGTAATTGGAGTAAATCTAAACTAGAAATAAAAAAAAAAATGTTGTTTTATGGCTAGTTTTAAGTGAAAACTAAAAGTTTTACAATTTAAGAATGTTACTTCAAAGTGCTATGATTTTCTTAAGACATAAAGGTATGAGAATGAGCCTTGAAAATGGGTAGTGAGAACTCTAAACATAGATACATATTTTCCACTTTGCATATCATGCATTTGTCATCTTAGTAACATTGGATGGTGTCTAATATAAATCTTATGTTGTGATTTACATAACTATTAGGCGAAAGTTCATTGAATCAAGATAAAGTTGAGACTTTGGATTAGTGCGAGTACATACCCTCCCCAAACTGTGAGTGTGACTTTTATGTTTGTTTAATGAGAAATATTTTATGTGTTTTGAATACTTTATTTTGACATGTGATTTTATAACTTTATTGATTGTGATGTATACTCATGAACTATGATATTGCAAATGTGAACTTTGATATGTTATTGCCACATAATTTTATATTGTTTGATGATTGATGTTCATTGGGACAAAAAGTAGTATGGGTTGCAAATTGGTTTTGGAATTTGATTGTAAATGAGAGCTCTATTTTTTTTGATGTTTACGCAGCTGCTGTGGTTTATTGCTCACTCATGACCGATGGGAGGAAAAGCGGTATGAGTGGAGTCAGATATTAGATTGGGGTAGTGTGATACTGGGTATTAACCTACCCAAGGTTACGGTTAGAGAGCGATGAGTCACCAATGGTGATGTCCAAGTCAACACCAATGATGTGACATTTTTTTACAAATGATAGAATAAAACCCTTAGTGATTCTAATCCTTAACCCCGGTCAAGGTGTTGGATTGTAAAGTATGTTTTTGGCAGTCCCAAAGTTTTGAACGAAAAATAACCCATTTGATGCAAATAGAAATGTTTCATTTTGAAAACATTGATTGTTAATATTTTGTGAATGTTTGTGAACTTGTGAATGATTTTACAATAGTAACATGGAATCTGTTGATAATGGTTCTCGAACATGATAACACTCTCATTCATTGGCATGTATATAGATTTCTCACTCACTGGGTACATTTGTATTCATCCCATTCTTTCCATTCTATTTTCAGGTGTGTAGATAGTAAGTGCAAGAAAAGGGCCTTCTTTGGAGATCTGTGAGATCCATTTGGTCTAGAGTTTTACACTTCATGTAAGATAGTCTCATTTTGGGCTTACACAGTTATAGATGGATCTATAGGGAAGGTCAATCAAAGTGGAATTATGTTGTATTATTGGTTATTTGTATAAGGTCCAATGCTTTTGTATACATATGTTTATGTTTTGATTGGCCACTTTGTATTAAGGAGAATGGAACTTTACTTATTTCACCTTGGAAAAGATCATATGGATAATGTTTTATGATTACAGAGATTGGAGGTGGATTAAATTCATGTTGATAACGGGTTAGCCTTATGGAGTCTTGGAGTGCATCTCTGGGGTTGTACATAGTTCGAGACAACACAGCGATTGTCACGTGCTCAGATTCGAGGATCGGGGCGTGACAATTTTAGTGGTATCAAAGCCTAGGTTTGTTAAATTTGATAGAGTGCTTTAGGTCTCCCACGGATCCTAGGATAGGTGGGAATTGGGTAGGGCTAATTTGATTTGTATAGATTAATTCATTTCTATGGACTGAAACTTATGTTCTTTTGTAATTGATGCCACCTAGGAGACACACAAGGGGAGCTACTTCCGTCCCTGCCGAGCATGAAACTAATTCTTCTTCTCATGCTCTGATTCCTCCTGAACCATTGAGATCCTCCTCCTCCCATGGTAGCTTTCCAAGAATATATGGAGTGGTGGAGTATGTATGGAGCTAGGTTTCACTAACCAAATCAACCCGAAACTCAAGCACCACCTCCACCACCACCAAACCTTACAAACCCTACTATACCTCCGGCGACGACTATACCTCCTATGCCGGTTGCTGCATCCTCTACTCGTCCTACCACTACCTTATCCAAATTGATCAAGGAAGCTCGGCAGTTGGGTTGTGAAACTTTTATTAGGGTGAATGATGCTACAGTAGCTAAGGACTAGATAAATCGAGTTTCAGAAAATATTCAAGATATGGATTTGGATGATGAAGATAAGCTGAAAATGGTAGTTAGATTGCTTGACAAACGAACAAGAACTTGGTGGGAAAATCTAAAGAAACATTCTTCTATTCCCACAACTTGGAGTGAATTCCTTGGGGAATTTGATGAAAAGTACTATATCTGCTTCCACAGAGACCAGAAGTGGAAGGAGTTCTTTCACCTACGGCGAGGGAATAAGTCTGTGACTGAGTACGAAACAGAATTGAAAGAGCTTTCCATGTATGTGCTAGAAATGGTAGCTACAAAGGAATATCTATGTTCTAAGTTTGAAGAGGGGTTGAACCTCAACTTTTGAGAGAAAATGATTATTACTGATGCCCACAATTTTAAGGATGTGTTAAAAATGGTTTTGAGGGCAGAAAAAATGGTTCAAGAGAGGGGTCAAATTCGAGAAAACTTTGGGAAGAAAAGGAAGTTTGGGAGTACTCTGGCCAATCAACCAAAAGAAGTCGTAGTGTTACTTTTCAAGGTAGTGCCTCAGTTACTGGTTCAGTTTCTTCACCAATGAGCCAGTCTTATCAAAAAGCAGGTGTCTTTCCTACTAATGCCACTTCTAGTGCAAAGCCCTTTTGGGGAAATCGCGATCCATGTCGTAATTATAAAAAAGTGCATACTGGAGTTTGTCTTAAGCCCCAAAGATGTTTTCATTATGGAAAGACTGATCATTTAAAAAGGAATTGTCCCAAGCTAGGTGGTGAAGTATCAAGGAGTTAGACCTTGCAGACTAGGACGAGTGTTCCTAGGGGAAACCGTGAGAATATTTCTGCTCCTTCTTCTACTACCTCTCCCAAGACTAGGACAAGGAGCAATGCAGTGTCCCAGAATCCTTCCCATCCTCAAGCTCATGCTCAAACTAGGATATATGTAATGACTAAGGAGAATACTCAAACCAATCCTGATATTATCATGGGTAATAAGTTTAAAGTTTAAATATTTATAGTTGATATCGTTAGAAGCATTTATAGAATCTTAGAATATAGTGAAACATGATGATGGTGTGTATGAGAAATTTATATATGCATAGGATTTAAACTTCCTTAGCAATGACACTCAATATTTTATACAATAATGTTTAGATGCTTTGCATATCTAAGAAAGCAAAAATATATATAAATATATAGATGAATTATTATATTGCATTAGGTTTAACTACGGAATGGGATCTGGTGGTGCCTGTCAAAAGCCCCCACGTTAGATAGAAAAGTATTTAGATTAGAGTGATGAATATTAAACTAACTATGTTGTGGTGGAAAATCTAAATATGGAGAAATTTTCTATGAATATATATGATGAGTCTCTTCGATCAAAGTGCATATGTATTGATTGATACTGATGCTAATAGGTTCTTTGTTAGTATTGAGTTTTCACGGCATGCTGATTGAGAGTTGTCCCCTCTTAAGGATGAATTGCTTGTGTAGACCCCTTTAGGTGAGCAATTAGTGAAAAATTCAATATATAAGGGTTATAAAGTTAAGGTGGGCGAAATAGCATTAGAGGCAGACTTGATTCCTATTGAAATGCACTATTTTGATGTCATATGGGAATGGATTGGTTATTTCGGCATAGAGCTATAGTAGACTATTTTATAAAAATGGTTGAATTTAAAAGATCAGATATTCTAAGTGTGGTTTTTATTGGGGAACGCCGAGTATTACCAACTTGTGCGATCTCGGCTTTAGAGGCTCAAAAGATGATAAAGAAAAGATGTCAAGCTTACTTAGCTCATGTGATTGATATAACAAAAGAGGGTCTAAAATTAGAAGATATTCCAGTAGTGAAAGAGTTTCCAGATGTTTTTCCTGAGGAATTTTCAAGGCAAACCCCATATAAAGAATTTGATTTTACCATTGATTTACTTGCGAGAACAGCACCGATTTCCATCCCTCCTTATAGGATGGCTCCCGTGGAGTTAAAAGAGCTTAAGATGTAGTTACAGGAATTATTTAATAAGGGGTTTATTAGGCCAAGTTTCTATACTTGGGGAGCACCAGTTTTGTTTGTTAAAAAGAAGGATGATACTTTGAGGCTCTGTATTGACTATAGGCAGTTGAATCGGGTGACGATTAAGAACAAATACCCTTTTCTTAGGTTCGATGATCTTTTCAATCAGTTGTAAGGAGCATGTGTATTTTCAAAGATTGATCTTCGATCAAGGTATCATCAACTTAAAATCAAGGAGAGTGATATCCAAAAAACTGTTTTTTAAACTAGGTATGGTCATTATGAAATCTTAGTGATACCTTTTGGCCTTACAAATGCCCCAACTACTTTCATGGATCTTATGAACTGAATCTTTCACTTGTATTTGGATAAGTTTGTGATTATGCTTATAGATGATATTCTGGTATATTCTAAGAATGAAGAAGAGCATGCAAAACATCTTTAGGTCATACTTCAGATATTTCGGGAGAAACAGTTATGTGTAAAGCTCTCTAAATGTGAATTCCAGTTAAGAGAGGTTGGTTTTCTTGGCCACATTATATCCAGTGAAGAAATTTCTGTGGATCCTAAAAAGGTTGAATCAATTCTTAAATGGGAGTAACCTAGGAATGTCATTGAAGTTTGAAGTTTCTTAGGGCTAGTAGGATAGTATCAGAGATTTATCGAGGGGTTCTCATGGATAGCAGCTCCATTGACAAGATTAACTCAAAAATGTGTCAAATTTGAATGGGATGACAAGTGTAAAGCAAGTTTCCAAGAGCTGAAGAAAAAATTAACTTCTGCTCTTATTCTTTCACTTCCTACAAGTGGTGGCGGATTTGTCGTGTATAGTGATGCTAGCAAACAAGGATTAAGATGTGTGTTGATGCAAGGAGACAAGGTGATAGCCTATGCCTCTAGGCAATTAAAGAAGTATGAGGTAAATTATCCAACCCATGATTTGGAGTTAGCTATAGTGGTGTTTGCTTTGAAAATATAGAGACATTACTTGTATGGAGAGACTTGCCGAATTTAAAGCGACCATAAAAATTTGAAGTATTTGCTTACTCAGAAGGAATTAAATTTGAGGCAACGAAGATGGTTGGAACTTATTAAAGATTATGATCTTATTATTGACTATCATCCCGGCAAGGCCGATATGGTGGCAGATGCATTGAGTAGGAAGTCATCAACTAGTTTGGCAAGTGTTGGAAGTAGTTATCTTTCCCATCTTATTAGTATTTGGTCCCTTGGAGTGAGGCTAGCTAGTGATAGACATGGTACTCTTGTGGCAAGATTTGAAGTAAGGCTAACCTTGACAGATAGAATTCGAGAACTACAAGTATCAGATGAAGAGTTGAAATTAGAGTTTAAAAAGATTCAAAGGAAAGAAAAAACTGAGTTTAAGGTAAGAGATGATGGCATAATGGTGTTTAAATATAGAATTTGTGTTCCAAAGGATCGTGATCTTCGAAAGGTCATACTAGAGGAAGCTCATGATTCGGCATATGCTATGCATCCAAGGAGTATGATAATGTATCGAACCATCTGAGAGAATTATTGGTAGCCAGGGATGAAAAGGTATATAGCTGAGTATGTAGCAAAACGTCTAATATGCCAGCAAGTAAAAGCTGAACATCAAAGGCCAGCTGGAATTCTTCAACCCCTATCAATTCCCGAGTGGAAGTGAGAACATATAACAATGGACTTTATTACTGGATTGTCGAGATCCCAAGCGGGACATATGCCATATAGGTAATTATGGATAGACTTACTAAATCTGCTCATTTCTTGCCCATTCAAACTACATATTTATCGGAGAAATTAGCAAAGATGTACATTGATGAGATTATGGAATTACATGGGGTGCCAATATCTATAGTTTCAGATAGAGATCCATAGTTCACTTCTCGGTTTTGACCGAAACTATAGGAGTCTTTGGGGACTAAGTTGAGGTTTAGCACGGCGTTCCATTCTCAAACTAATGGTCAGTCTAAAAGGACAATCCAAACTTTAAAAGACATATTCCGAGCTTGTGTACTTGATTTTTCTGGCAGTTGGGATAGGCATCTTCCTCTAGTAGAGTTTGTATATAATAATAGTTATCAGTCTAGCATTGGGATACCACCTTATGAAGCATTATATGGGAGAAAGTATCGAACTCCATTATGTTATGATGAAATTAGGGAAAGAAAGATCGAGAGCGTGGAGTTGATTTACGCTACAATTGAGAAAGTTAAGCTCATTCGAGAAAAAATGAAAGCGGCACAAGATCGTCAGAAAAAGTTATGCCGATAAAAGAAGAAGGTTATTGGAGTTTGAAATAGGTGATATGGTTTTCTTGAAAGTGTCACCTTGGAAAGGAGTGATCCGTTTCCGGAGCCAATGAAAGCTAAATGCTCGATACATTGGTCCATATAAGATTATTGAGAGAATTGAAAATATAGCATACAGACTTGAGATGCCTCTAGAGTTAGAGAAGATTCATGATGTGTTTTATGTATCCATGCTCAAGAGGTATATACTGGACCCATCACATGTTCTTGAAACGTCTCCAATTGAGTTGAGAGAAGATTTGAGTTTTAAGACCAAGCGATTGCAATCTTGGATCGTCAAGTTAAAATCTTGAGAAATAAAGAAGTACCAACAGTCAAAGTGTTGTGGAGGAATGCTCGGGTAGAAGAGATGACATGGGAACCAGAGGATCAGATGTGAAAGCAATATCCCCACTTGTTTCAAGGTAAGACTAAGTGAATTTCGGGGACGAAATTCTTTTTATGAAGAGTAGAACTTGTAAAACCTAAAATTTTTGATTTAATTGTAAGAATAATTTCTAACCTATAGAATGAATTTTGATGTTGTGGATTTGAACCATGGAATTTAGTGAAGTAAGGAATGGAAATTGGGCTTGGTGTGCACAAATAATGAAATCCAATTTTTAAAGTATAATGTTAAGCCCAAACCCAATTAGCATACCCAATATTGAATTAGAGCTCCCAAGATCTAGCCCAAGATTTATTCTCTTAGCTTATATTAAATTAAGCCTAAAAAAATTAATGAGTAAAAGAGATGTGATTAATACATGAGAGGTGTGATGAATTGATTGGGTAACTTAAAAAAAAAAAAAAAAAAAAAAAAAGAAGTGTGTTATTTGTGTGGCCATGAGAGAAGAAGCGAGATAATTACTCTCATGCTCTTGAACCTTCTTGAACACACATTTGTGTATGTTTGTGCGTTTAGCTAAAAGAAGAAGAAAGGAGTGAGAGAGAGAGAGAGAGAGGATTTCTTGAACCTTCTTGAATTTCTCTACTTTTATTCATTTTCTTCTTCGATTTGTTTGTGTTCTCCAAACAATTTGTAGCTAAGTCTTTCATTTCTAAGCCCTCTTAGTCCACTCTTAAATCATTTAGCATATCCTTGATCTGGTTAGAAGAGAAAAATTTGGGATTGAAATAAGATTGGTTATGGAACTTGCAATTTGGAGATGATTTTGTTGATTGCTTGAGGAATCCTTAAATCTAGTCCAAGTTAAACTTTAAATTCATGGTTTTAAGTTCTTATTTATCATAGAAAACATGGTAAATATCAGGTTTAATGATTTGAACTTAAAGGAGTGATGAAAGATTGGATTAAACATAGAAACCTTAAATTCTACAAACAGGGCAGTCTGACCTAGTTATAGTCTTTTTGTTATAACTTTTTCTATACGAATGCAAATTAAGTGACATTTTTTGCATATAAAATTAGACTTCCATACCTTAAAAATGAGATATGATTCGTTAGATTCTGAGGAGAATTAGATTTTTGGTGATTTTTGAAAATGAGACCTTCTAAAGAATAATCCATTGTTTCTGTCCTGTTTTGACTAAGAATTTGGCTCGATTTTAAGATACTTTCTAGGCTGAATTAGGCTAAACTCTGAACATTAAATTTATAGATCTATGTCTTATCTTTAATTTGAGATAAGAATCATATGAATTAGATAGGAGGTGTAGTGAAAGTTACAGCCGTTTTCCTATCACTACGCAGATTGAAAATTATGCAATCAAGATCACTTAGAATAAATCTTCATGTCTTTGTGTAATTGGAGTAAATCTAAGCTAGAAATATAAAAAAAAAAAAAAAAAAAAAAAAATTGTTATTTTATGGCTAGTTTTAAGTAAAAACTAGAAGTTTTACAATTCAAGAATGCTAGTTCAAAGTGCAATGATTTTCTTAAGACATGAAGGTATGAGAATGAGCCTTAAAATGGATAGTGAGAACTCTAAGCATAGAGATATATTTTCTATTTTTCATATCATGCATTTGTTATCTTAGTAGCATTGGATGGTGTCTAATCTAAATCCTATGTTGTGATTAAAGAATGGGAAGAGTACAAATATGCCAAGTGAGTGAGAAATCTATATACATGCCAAAAAGTGAGAGTGTGATCATATTCTAAAACTATTATCAACAGATTCCATGTTAACATTGTAAAAGAATTCACAAGTTCACAAACATTCACAAAGCATTAATAATCAATGTATTCAAAGTGAAACATTTCTATTTGCATTAAATGGGTTGCATTTTGTTCAAAACTTTGGAATTGTAAAAAACATACTTTTCAATCCAAGACCTTAGCTGTCAAGGATTAGAACCACTAAGGGTTTTATTCCATCATTTGTTAAAAAATGTCTCATCCTTGGTGTTGGCTTGGATATCACCATTGGTTAATGCCCAGCATCACACTACCCCAATCCAATATCCTGCTCTACTCATACTGCTCTTTCTTCCACCGGTCATGAGTGAGCAATAAACCATAGCACCTGCGAGAATAATCCGTCACCAAAAACAAAGCTCTCATTTACAATCAAATTCCAAAATTAATTTGAAACTCATACTTCTTTTTGTCCCAATGAACATCAATCATCAAATAATGTAAAATTTTCTAGCAATAACATATCAAAGTTCACATTTGTAATATCAAAGTAAGTACAGGAAAAGGGCCTTCTTTGGAGATTTGTGAGATCCATTTGGTCTAGAGTTTTGCACTTCATGTAAGATAGTCTCATTTTGGGTTTACATAATTGTAAATAAATCCATGGGGAAGGTAAATCAAAGCGGAATTATGTTGTATTATTGGTTATTTATATAAGATCTAATGCTTTTGTATATATATGTTTATGTTTTGATTGACCACTTTGTATTAAGGAGAATAGAACTTTACTTATTTCACTTTGGAAAAGATCATATGGATAATGTTTTATGATTACAGAGATTGGAGGTGGATTAAATTCAGGTTGATAACGGGTTAGCCTTGTGGAGTCTCGGAGTGCGTGTCCGGGATTGCACGTAGTTCGAGGCAACACGATGATTGTCACGTGCTCAGATTCGAGGATCGGGGCGTGATAATTCAAATTAATGAAAATACGAAAAGAAATTCAATCTATCAAACTCTAATCCAAGGGTTCACCACATTCAATTGTTTACTGATCATGAGTTAAAAATATTTATCTTACAATTCAAGTATTTAACCTTATATTTATTAGGATAGTCATAATAAATTTTGTGTTTTCTTAAATTAATTGACCAAATCCGGCATATAATCAAAACTTATCATTAATTGACTAGACACAATAGTGTTCCATATTAATATAATGATAGCACTAATTTATGTGAAAACAGTTAATCCAAAATCCAAATAATTAGGATAGCCAGGATTATTTAATTTTGTTCCATCGATTCCCTTAGGTTAAGCATGAATATTAGGAAAAGACCCGTTAATATAAATAATCTAATCGCTATTTGTACTTTTTATTCATAACGATTACAGATCACTAAACTCAGGAATAGTAATAGAAAAAATAATATTGTATTAAATTATCAGATTAACAAATATCAATCTTTCATATAAAATAAAAACTAAAATCAATGAATACTTGAATAAAAATAGCAAGAAATTAAATGAAGTATATAATCTCACAGTGAAAACAATTGAAATTAAATCATCTTTGAATCAGAATGAAAAACTAGCCATTCATGATGGAAACCATGCTCTTGAATTCTTCAAATAAAAAAAAAAAGAAAATAAAAGGCATAAGTTTGCTCTAGGGAAGGGAAAAGAAGCCAGTTAACTGGCCTCCCTTTTGAATATGAATTCATGTCTTTTGCTGACTTCCCTTTTGTTGATGCCCTAGATTAAAAAGATCATCCCTATCCAAAAGATTAGGAATAGGAGCTTCAAAATAGAAATAAAAATTGACTCCTAATTAAAGAGTTTTTTTAAAACTAAAAATCCTACTAAATTATGAAATCCACTTTGATCCAATCTTCTAAATTTCAGCCATATAACAATAAAAGCCATAAAATCCGTCAATTAGACAAATAAGAATAAAAAAATAAAACCATAATATAAGGGATAAATTCAAACTTTATACACACTATCAAATTTCTCTGCACCAAACCCATGCTTGTCCCTGAGCATGCATTACGCCAATACCACAAAAACTATTCTCTTCTTCACTTCTTTCTCTCCTTCAATTCATCCTCAAACAACCCCAAATCAGCACATATTAAAAAATTTAAGACAAAACAACAATTCAGATAACAAGTGATTATAGTACCATAACTTTAAAAGGAAATATAAGTATCCCATCAATCTCAACAATTTCATCAAAATTCAATATACTAAAATCCAATACACTCACAGAGGATTCACTCTATACACTCAAAGTGTTTAGGGGATATATCAATAGCTCTCAAATCAAAATATAGCATGTCACTATATTAACTTGCTTATATATCAAATCTCCACTACTAATAACATGAATTCAAAATAAAATTCATAGGGTCTGACAAAGGTTGTAACGTGGCTTAAATAAATGTTGGATAAAAAGGAAAATTTAGGTGTATAAGTCAAGATATGAGAGAATTGCCTTACATGATTTACAATAATCAATGAAAAAACAACTCTCCAAACTATTTTCTCTTCAAGCAAATCCCATCCTTTTTTTCTTCATATGCAAGAGCTTCAAGTATGTAAAAAGAACAAGTTTTTTCTATATGATCGAATCCAATACATCATACTTATCCAGCTCTTTCTTTTTCTTCTTTCATTATTTTTTCCAATTCACTTCACAAAGAGGAATTTCACTTCTCCTTTTTTGCAAGCATGACATTTTTCTTCTCTATTTTTTCTTTTTTTCTTGTTTTTTTTTAAGACAATCCACACACCTTTATTTTCGCTAGAAACGATTTAGCCTTCATCTCTTCTTCCTTTTTCACCATTCATACAATTATTTTCATCAATATGAAACTTGTCATACAATTCATTCCCACACATTCTTGACAAAAGGTAGAACCAGTTGGCTAAAACAAAGAGTTAGGGTCAAATATGATGTGGTTAAAACAAAGAAATGGGTTTAGGCTTAAAATGGCAGTCTAATGGATAACATGACAAAGATGGGTATTTTACAAAAGTTTAAAATGGTTAAACCTAAGTGCCCCCGTTATTTTAATGTATGAACTCATAGATGTGATCTCAAAATGCATAGCAAAGCAAATTCTAGAATGAACACACCATGTTTGATAGACACTTATTTAAAAAAAATTATGTTTGATAAACACTTATCTAAGAAAAATTAGAGTAAACATAATGACATGCTCTTTAGACTCAAAAACTCATATAAGTGTTTAATTTGTATCAAATTTTGCACATCTTAGTTTAATTTGATCATCAAGATCAATGAGACACTCAAAACATTTTTACCAAAAACAACTAATCACACTTGTCTCTTTCATGTATTTCAACTCAAACTAACAATGCACACTAACTCAAAATTATTCTAAGAAAAATATCAAAAGAATAAGAAGTTCTAAAGAAAACACAAGAAAACATAAAATTGGCATAAAAACTCTCCCCCACACCTAAATCCTACATTGTCCTCAATGTAGAAAAACAAGTACACATGAAATAAAGGGGAACAAAAGAATATAAGAAAAGAAAATAACTTCCCTGAAATGTAAGGAACTAAGGCGAAGGAGGACATGGGTGACGGTGATCGGAGGAAACATCGTTGGGGTTGATGATGTTCTCATAATAGCAACATAACCAAGATGCTGATTGAATGAGGAGATATCAGAGAAGATAACGCTGGTGCTGTCTTTATTGACCGTTGGGATCTGGTAAAGGGTGGTTGTCAGATGGAAGGGGCGATTGAGGATGGAAAGCTGGAGGAGACGGCTGCAAATGAAAGACGAGGAGAGAAAAAAATAGGGTTAGAAAAAAAGAATATGCTTCCTGAAGTTTTTTCTTTTCTTTTTCTTTTTTTTTTTTTTTACTTGTTACCCCTTTTTTACTTTTTTTTTTACTTTTTAAATTTTTTTTTTAAAATATTATGCATGATCACACCTAGCAAATAAGAGTTTCCTGGCCAAAATTTCATTTAAACTGCCTATTAAAACTGAAGTGTTTCCCTTTGACGTGATCATGCCTAATGACAAAAGCCTTCTTATAGACTCATGTAATCCAACTTCCTAAACAGACGATCCCTTCTCTGTAGGCATGATCACGCCTAACAAACATGATTTTTCTAAGACAAAATCCACCAATTCACTTTGTACCACAAAAAATGGACTCTAAAGCGTGATCTCACTTAAAGAACAAAAATCTACTGCTAAAAAATGAACCTAATACTTATCTACCAAAAAAAAATACCAATGACAACTAAAAACAAAATACTAAATCAATCACAAGCATGATTTTTTTTTTTCGGTTGCCTCCCAATTAGCACAATTGTTTAATGTCTTTATACTTGATGTTCTTCACTTGTTTGTCTTCAAGGAGACTTCAACTTTAACCTAAGAGTCTCATATAACTCCTCATTCATATCTAATTGTGCATTTAATTCAAAATTAATATCACATTCTTTTTAAAAAATTCCTACATAATTGAATCAATAATATCGGTGAAACAAATTGATTGACACTCATTTAGATACTTTATAGCATAAAAAATATTAAATTTAACAATCTCGCCATCGATCTCGATAGAGAGAGTACCCTCATCACATCTATTTTTGTTTTGATTGTTTTCATGAATGGTCTTCCTTACAGAAGTGGAGTTGAATCTGTGATAGTATCTCCTTTCATTTTTAATATGTAAAAATATGCTAGAAATATCAATTTGTTAACTAGCACCAAAATATCTTCAATAACCCATTCTGGTTGAGTATAAGAATAGTTAGTTAGCTGAATAACAACCTTAGTTTCTTTTAAGAGACCCAATTTCAGAGCACTATAAATTGAGTGTGGCATAACATTGGCGGGTGCTCATAAGTCTAGCATGGGATGCTCAATTTTTTTCTTACCAATAACATAAGGTAGAGTAAACAATCTGGATCTATGCATTTTTTTGGTATTGTTCTTTTGATGACATCAGACACATTCTCACCCACCTTTGTTTTTCATCACCTCTTAACTTCTTTTTATTTGTGCACAATTCCTTCCTGGAGGTTTCCCAAACTTCCTTCTCATATTCTTTCTTCTTGGATTTCTTCAACTTGCTAGTAAAAGGTGACAGTTACACTAGAAATGTTAAATAAAGAGAAGTCAGATATTACCTTGATTGAATTTTTATGTATAGCTTCATCTTTTTTCAACACATCCTTCCTTCATCCACCTTCTTAAATAGAGTAGAACTCGAATAAAATTCTTCCCACTTTTCAACATTATTATGCTGACGTTCTCTTTGGGTCTTACCACCATTTGTGAGAACAATTTTCCAGAATTTTATAGCTCCAACATGCTAACCGAGATCTAGCTCCAACATGCTAACCGAGATCGCTAGTTGGGTAATTTGGTTCCCTAAATTCTGAATGTTAGCTCTCGTTTCTTGTTGAAATTATTGAGTGTTAATCGCAAGAGCTTTTACTATATTTTCTAAATACATACCTGAATTAGAGGATTGCGCAGGTGCTAGTGGCGGCGGTAGTTTGTTAAAAAGTTGGGGTGGATAGCTTGGCAGTCCTCCTTGATTTCTATATCTCAAATTAGGATGATCCGTCCACCCAAGATTGTAATGATTAGAGTAAGGATCATACATACGTTGAAGTTAACCAGAAAATCCTCCCACAACATTTACTTATTGAAAAGGGTCTTCTTGCAATGTTGGACACATATCCATCCAAAATTTGAACATATACCACAAACCTTAGCTACCTGTGATTGTCCTATAGCCAAATGATGAACCAAAGTAGTTACTTCAAAATTTTGATTTTCAAGATTCAAGTAACTTCTCTCATTAACTCGTTTGGTAGTTCCATCCACTCTCATCCCAAATTGTTAAAAATTTTCGGCCATATTTGAAATCAACTATCTGGCTACTTCATGTGTTTTGTTAACCAGAGCTCCTCTGCTGGTTCCATCTACCATACTTCTATCTATAGATAGAACTCCTTCATAAAAACATTGAATCAAGAGCTGATATGGTATTTGATGATATGGGCAGATAGTACAAAATTGCTTGAATTTCTCCAAATATTCATATAGTGTCTTGCCACTAACTTGCCTAATCCCATATATTTCCCACCTAATGTTTGCAGCCCCTAATGCAGGAAAGGATTTCTCCTAAAATAACCTCTTCAACTCATTCCACGTGTTTCTTGAGCCAGATGGGAGATAATATACCCAATCTTTTGCCTTATCTCCTAGAAAGAAAGGAAAAGCCTTCAATTTTATTTGCTCTTCAATCACTCCCTGTGGTTTCATGCTTGAGCAGACAATATGGAATTTCTTCAAATATTTATGTGGATCCTCACCTAGAAGACCATGAAAAATAGGAAGTAAGTGAATCAAGCCCGATTTAAGTTCAAGTGCTACCTCAAGAGTGGGGTACTCGATGCACAAGGTATGTTGGTTCAAATTTGATGCAGTTAACTCTTTCAAGTTCTTTCTTGATTTGCCATCTTTTTTTTTCCTCAAAATAGACCTATCACAAATTGTTAAATCAATTTCAAATTTCACCTACCGACGTAACCTATTTTTCCTTTCTTTGGCCTCCTTTCTTAAACAATGAGCAATTTTCTCAATCTATGGAACATATTCCAATTCACTTTCTTGATAAGAACGGATCATAAAATAAAAGAAATTAGTAACATAAATAAAAGCACAAACTAAGAAATTAATGTAATTCCCTGGCAACAGCACCAAAATTTTGACGAGTTATCGAAACCCTCAAAATTAATACAGATTCTCCAATACGAATAAATTTGTAGTAGTGGTGGTACTAGATCGAATTTCAAGAGAACTAAATTTACCAAATTCTGATCCAAGAGTTTATCATATTCAATTGTTTACTGATCATGGGTTAAAAATATTTATTTTGCAATTCAATCATTTAACCTTAAATTTATTAGAATAGTCATAATAAATTTTGTATTTTTCTAAATTAATTGATCAAATCAAATATCCAATTAAAACTTATCATTAATCGACTGGACACGACAGTATTCCATATTAATATAATAATAGTACTAAGTTCTGTAAAAATAGTTAAATTAAAATCCAAATAATTAGGATAACCACAATTATTTAATTTGTTCCATCAATTCCTTTAGATTAAGCATGAATATTAGGAAAAAACCCATAAACATAAATAACCTAATCACTACTTGTACTATTTATTCATGATGATTACAGATCACTGAACTCATGGATAGTAATATAAAGAATAATATTAAATTAAATTATTAGGTTAACCAATATCAATCTTTGATGTAAAATAAAAATAAGAATCAATGAATATTTGAATAAAAATGATAAGAAATTAAATGAAATACATAACCTCAGGGAGAAAGTAACCTAATAAATTCATTTTGTTACATTGTTATGGTAGGTTTAACATAATATATTTAAATCAACATTGAAAATGTCTATAAAATAAATGAAAGTTTTGAAATTACATACCTTAACTGCTCTAACTCTCTCTCCGCTCCACGTCTTGTCTTTTTTTTTTAAATGTCCGTGTGAAAATATCTATGAATAATGGCTTGATACTCATTTCCTTGGTCTAAAAAAAACACTATTACAAATAATGAAATAGTTTAAAAATAATTGAATTAAATTAAAAGATTAGTGTTTGAATAAAAATACCAACCTATTTCTATATTTATCTATATTGACTGAGCCTCCAGCATATGTTGCAGATGATTCCCCAGAATTACAAACTTGATTTTTTTTATTTTGTTTACTCATTCGTTTGCTCTCATCGGATTCCCAGAAATTCACAATCCTGCCATAATTCTCTTCGGTGATGCAGTCTGGCTTCCTTTTGCTAGTCTTTGCATGATTTAATGCGCGTTGGATGTAATCTCCACATTTTTTGTTAAAAATTCTTCTTATTTCAAATTCTTCAGTCTTATTTCAAGTGAATTTTTGCTGCAATAGAAAAAAAATTAGTTATGTTAAAATTATAAACTTAGTTTTATATATAAACTGAATGATATAATTTAATTTGAATTCACTCTACCATAACTCTTTTGTTTGTTCTGGGGTGCTTGTGAAAGTCATCGAAACCCGTCCCCAATGGTTATTACTATTCTATTGAGTTCGTGAACGACGAATACAGAAATTGTAAATCTATCATAAAAATACAAACAATGATAAATAAATAAGATAATTAAAAAAATCATATTTTTTATAAATAAAAAAAATAATATTGATGAAATTTTAAAATTTAGTACTTACGAATCTTCGTAAGGGGCTACCACGTCTCGGCTGTCTTCCCTCTTAACATACGAATGTTACACTGAGGGTGCAACCGAAAGGGATAGCGAAGGTATATCAATAGGAGGGACATGGGAATAAGAAGGTGCTACAACCAAAGCAAATAGCGAAGTACATTAGTAGCAGGGGAATTGGAATGGGAAGGTGCTGAAGCAGACTGCGATAGTGAAGAGCGTGGTCTTCTATCACTAACTCGTCTATGACCGCCATGTCAAAACTATCAATTATAAATATTAGAACGATAAAGAAAATAAAAATTGTATGTTCATTGAATAAATAATGGAGTACATAAATAAGTTTACCATATTTAAATTGATGTACTAACTGCGTCAAATAAACCCCCAATACTTCAAAACATCATCCCTAATTATCTATAAAAAAGAAGATAGTGTATTAACGAATGAAATTTGCAAATTGAGAAATGAAATTTGCAAATTAATACTAAACTAACTTCCTAATAATATTGTCAGAGCAGTAAGAGGAAAATTGAGATAACAAATATAGAAGGAAGTTGACAAACAAATTCAGAGTAAACTTTAAATTTCAACTTTAAGAATACTTAAACATTCAACAATCAACAAAATGCAGATGATTTAGGGTTTCATTTGAACTAAGCAAAATAAATAATAGATTGAGAAACAAAATTCAAGGAAAATCAAATTCAGATCTTTACCGTAATAGTCAGAGAAGGCCTAAAAAAGTGAAGAATCGGTCAAGAACCATGAGCACACCCACCTATGTCCATTTGTTCTCTACCACCATGTTTTAAAAAAGAAAAAAAAAAACAATTTCATATTGCATTATTTCGGCCTAAATGTTTTTTCTCAATCAAATAATTAAAGAAAATTCAGTCTACTATTAGATAATCATAATAAAACTCAAGAAATCAAAATCAAATGTAACTCTTTAATTTGGTATACTCATTCTGAAAAGTTACTAAAGTAAGAATACTCTCACACCAATTGATTAAGAATTAGATGAAAAAAGGTAGTATATCAGCGCATGAAATATAATATATAATAAAAAACTACATTATCATATATGAAGATAAATACTAGATTTTTATTTTATTAAGAGAACAAAACTTACCCGCCATCAAAAATTAAAGTCCTCATTGTCATTCTCATCCTCATCATCTGTCTCAAAATTAGATTCTTTAACATCTTCCTCCTCCTCATCCTCATCCTCATCATCTGTCTCAAAATTAGATTTTTTTTCGTTATCATCATAAATTTCACTTGGATCTACATTTATCACTACTTCACAAGGATCACGTAACATTGGAATGTTATATTCCTCAGTCTGAAATGTGTTGGCAACTTCCTCTTATTGATATGCTATGTCTTCCCCGCGTTCCTTATTCATTTTCCATGCTTTCATTTTACAAATAGCCTGCCAATCAATTTTGTCATGTTTTAAACTATGATATGATGCATAATATACTTGAATCATTTGTTGTGCTAACACAAATGATTCATATCTTTTATACAATTTCTTAAGATTTATTTCAATCAAATTAAACTGTGGAACCACCTTCATCCTTTTGATGGGGTCAAATCATTGACACATAAATAAAACAACCCGCAATTCTGCTCCCGGGTACTCTACCTCAAGGATTGCAACCAACAAACCATAAAATCATCTTTTGCACCTCCATCATTGGATGACTGAACACAAACCCCACTATTCATTGTAGTTTTTCCGATTCCATATTCTTGAGTATGAAAATTATACCCATTTATGAAATATGCTAGCCAAATTCATACTTTTGATTTTGGACCCCATAAGATTAGCAATTCTTGTTGAACTTGAGCTCGATTACTATCAACCCAAAGTTAAGTCAATGTGTTAATATGTTTTAAAATAATGATGTATAAAATTTCTAAAAAACTTACATAATTTTTGAACCATGCTGCAAACTTTTCATCACAGAAATGATCAAACTCATTTGTCGATAGATCAAGGTATGAATTTTGAAAATCTTTCCATCAAAGAAAACGATTTTTGTTATAACTCGAAATATGACATCACTTGTGGACAATTCAATAAAATATATGTATGGGCTACCTGCCATTCTTTATCAGTTACTATCTAAACTTACATGTCTCATTTTGTCGGTCAAGATAGTTAAAAATTAAGAATGACTTTAAATTGGGATCAACAGAACCCTGATCATTTCTTCCTGCTCTCCGCCTCTTGTACTGTACGTGAGACTCAAAATAATATGCGACAAACGTTGTCATTTCTTCCATAATATATGCATTAACAATAGAGACTTCAAAATATTCCTTATTTTTCACTTTTTTCTTCAAATGATCTAGGAATCTAATTGTAATGAAAGAAAGTGTATCAGAAAATAATATATAATGAAGTTAATCATTTGATAAAAATTGAAAACAAAGTGTAGAAGATAAAAAATTCACCTTTCAAACGGATACATCCATCGAAATTGGACGAGACCTGTAACATTGATCTCATATGGCAAGGTTTCATGGAATCAAAAAATGATTGAAGAAATATTCTTTCTAAGTTACACAAAATAATAGGAATATCTGTCTTTAACTTCTCCATGTGTGATTATCTCAACACTGTCAAGCAAATGTCATGAAGGAAAATACTTAACTTCATAATAGTGCCATATACAAATTTTGATAAGAGTTCTTTGAAAGCAATAGGAATTAACATTTCCATAAAAATGTGACAATCATGACTCTTCAAATCAATCAATTTGCATTCCTTCAAATCGACATATCTCCCAAAATTTGAGACAAAGCTATAAAAAAACCTCAATGATTTTAACCATTTACAAACAATCCGTTTCTAATCCTTATTCAATATATAAACTGCCTTTGGTTTTGGTTCCCTATTATTTGCATCGAATCAAGTGTGGGTTTTTTACAAAGAAATCGCATATCTTTTCTTGCATTTAAATTGTTTTTCGTTTTTCTCATGACATCCATTACTGTATTTATCACATTATCAAAAATATTTTTCTCAATATACATCACATCGAGATTATGATGAATTAAATGGTTCATCCAATATGGTAAGTCCCAAAATATAATCCGTTTAGTCCATTTATACGTACTTCTATAGCCATGTGTTGAACCATGTGGGTCTTCAATAACAAATGGAAAGTTAAACACTCTATACCAAATTTGTTCACTGATTAATCTCAACAGAGGAGGTGTTCTTTCAATTCTATTATTAGTAATCTCTTCTTTATTCTTTCTAAATCTATGATTTAGTGGTAAAAATTGTCTATGGCAATCAAAATAACTCGCATTCTTACCATACTTCAATCTGAATGATTTTGATCTCTTCATACATATAAAATATTTTAAAATCTCAGCGGTACTCCATTCAATAACATGCTATAAGATGGAAAGTCATTTTGGGTTCAAAAAAGAGTAGCCTTCATTATAAATATCTTATCAGTATGAACATCATATGTATGAACACCTTCATCTCATAGTTATTTTAACTCTGCAACTAGTGGTTGCATGTAAAATTTATTAACTTTTTCGGATTTTACGGGCCAGACATGATCAATGCCAAAAATATGTAGGGTGTTTTCATGCATATACCAGGTAAAAAATTATACAGAGTTAAGATAACTGGCCAGCATGAATAAATTCTTCTTGATTTGCCAAATAGAGCAAACTCATCGGCACAAAGACTTAACTTAATGTTTCGACTCTTTTTTGCAAAATCAGAATATGTTCTATCAAAATGCTATCATGTCTATGCATCCGAAAAATGACACAATAGCCCCTCTTTAGTTTCATGATTTGCATACTAAGTCATGTGTTTAGCAGTGGGCTTAAATGCATAAAACCTTTGCAATCTTGGAGTTAAGGGCAAATAAAACATTTGTCTATATGGTTTACGTCATTGATTACGACCTGACCTCCTGTTAGTCTTGTACCTACATTGATTATAGAATTTACAAAATTCTGCATTTTCATCATCTCCCTAATATAATATACAACCATCTTAGTAAACATCAATCATTTCCACCGAAAAACCTAAATCTTTCACTAAATTTTTCATATTATAGAAATTATTTAGCATGATGTGATCACGAGACAATATTTCTCCAATTACTTGAACAATATTATTGAAATAATTTTTAGATATATTATATTCTACCTTGACATTCAATAGTCTTGCCGTTACAGATAATTTAGTACAGCTATCACAACCAGCCCACAAATGTTCATATGTAACTCTCAACACTTTCTGAAATTGATTACATAAAAAAAATTCATTATTCGTATTTTCATCAATACCTATTACTTCTACCTCCTCCATTGGTAATGCATAACTAGTTATATTTGTTCAAATGTTGGAGCAAAATTACTACTTGCATGGCTCGATTCAGGAACAAAATTCTGATCCGCTGCATCAATTACCATCCTCTGATATGGGTTCAATTGATCATAATAACTTCGATCTCCTCCAACTGAAAACTACATGTTTTATCCATAATCATCATCAAATATAAACGGTTCACAATGACAACTCCAATTATAGTAATTCGAGATAAAACCAAATCTACAAAGATATTTTCTAACTTTATCACACTCAAAAAATTTACCATTGTGATATTTTTTACACAAGTACCTTAACTTATTCATATCTATAAATTCAACTTTACTACAAACAGATTCAAAAAATTATTCCAACCCTATAATAAACTCATCAGTTAAATCTTGACGTTTAGATAAGTTCTTTTTATATATCCAATCTCTTTCATTCTGTATTTTCTTTGTTTACAAATTTAAAATTTATAAAAAATTAATAAAAAGTACAACTAACAAAACTTAATTGATTGGAGTAAAAAAAATCAGATTACATTGATGAAATATATAAACAGCCACATTGATAGAATATGTGATTGTGCAAAGAGAGTTATTTGTCACATATGGACTTATAAGTGCACAGATACTCATAAAAATACATTTTATTTTTGTATTTTTTTTGCATGACATATATACATATTAAAAAATATTAAATATTAAATATTATAAGTGCACACATACTCATAAAATTATGTATTAAAATATTAAATATTATAACATTAATTTTACAAAAAAAATTATTGTAACACTAAATATTATTATAATATTAATTAGTATTAAACTAATTTCACAAAATATTATTACAACGTTAAATATTACCATATCATCAAACAAAATATTAAACATTAAATATTAACATATTTGATTGTTAAACTAATCGAAATGGAATTACTATAAATTATACTTGATTATTAAACTAATATTTAAAGTAATATTAAAATCAAAATAATACAAAGATATACATTAACATATTTGCATTCTTTACCACCAAAAATTCTAAATTACTTATTATCACCCGATAAAAATTCATATAATAAAAAGTAAAAAATACAAAAAGACATTAACAATTACCTACCTCAAATGGCCTTGGATATCAATTGCAACAGCAATTTAAGCTTGAAATGTTCTCCGATGGCAAACCTAGAGTCAACATTAACAATTATAATTAACTAATATATTATTAAAACAAAATTAAAAAATAATTTTTTTAAAAAAATAATATTTAAAAAAATTTATTTACAATTGTTACATTTAAAAAAAACTTTTTTTGTTAAAAAAAAAAAAAAAACCTGCAAGAGAGGGAGGCTCCCCCTCCCCCTACAGCATGAAGAGAGACTTCGAGCAATCGAACTAAGTGTGGAAAAAATTGGTAAAGTTAAACAAATATATGACGAATGGACCTCTTCATCGTAGAGTTTGCGATGAAAATCTCATTCGTCGCAGAATCTACGACGAAAGTCCTCATTCCTTATATATTTGCAGCAAAAATTCTCATTTGTCATAGAATCTGCTAAAAAAAGGGTCCTGTGACGCAGAATCTGCAATAAAGAGGATTATTCGTCGTGATTCTACAACGAAAAGGAATCTTCGACGCAAATCTGCAATGAAAATGAATCCTCATCGCCCGATGAATGAGTCTTTCATCGCAACTTTTGTGACGAATATATTGGCTCATCGCAGATTCTGCGTTGAGCCAATATATTTGTCACAAATTCGCAACAAAATTAGTGACAAAATGCCATTTGCAACAAATTTAGCCATCGATATTTAATTCCATCCACTTAAATACGAAATTAAGGACGAACTATCAATAATACTTGATTTAATGGTTGCAACAACAAAATTACGAACAAAAAAATATTCGTTATATTGTTGATCATCTCGATAAAAGAAATTTTCTTTTTTATACTTAGATAATGATTTGAATACATAAACTAATTTAATAACTCTTTGACTTATATAAAGATATACTCACATCTTCATACGAATAAATTCTACCATTGCAGAAAGAAATACTCACTTACTATCTTCTTATGTCAATAAAAATTGAATGAATTATTTATTGTCAAACGTGGTCGATTCGATGTGAATCGCAAATATATTCTTTGCGTATTCAAGTCAATTTCATTATTTCAAAAAGGGTAAAATATAGAAAGATATTTGAAAATGTTATATAAAAGAACGTAGAAGGGACTAATCTAAAAATTAAATATGAGATTTTTAATAACGTTGAATTTAGCAACGAATTATCAGGTTGTGGCGAATTGGCGACCAATTTAATAACAAATCTCAAAAGTAATCTCTAATTATGACACATTTAGCAATGAACAATTTTTTTTGTAGCTGATTTTGCAACAAAAAAGAGTTATTTGTCACTAATTATTTCGTTGCAAATTTTGCAACGAAACTATAGTTCGTCGCTGAATTTTGCGATGAAAATGCTATTTGTCACTGAATTTGCGATGAAAAAATTTATTCGTCACTAAATTTGCGATGACAAGGCATATTCATCGCTAAATTTTCGACGAACATTTTATTCGTCACTGAATTTGCGATGAAAATTTTTTTTTCACTAATTTTCCATTTGTTGCTAAATTGCAACGACATGGCATATTCGTCGCAAATTCGGCAATGAACATTTTATTCATCGTTGAATTTGCGACGAAATACTTTTTCTCACTGATTTTGTGACAAATATTTTCGTTCGTCGCTAAAGTTGCGACGAATTGTTATTATTGTCACTAATTTTGTGACGAAATTGATATTTTGTCACTAATTTAGGATGAAATATCATTTTGTCGCAAATTTAGCGACCAAACAACGACAAATCATTTTTTTCCCACTAATTTTGTTGCGAATTAACAATGAATTTTTTTCGTCGCTAAAATCTATCCCTAAATTCATATTTTTTTGTAGTGTAAGATATCATAGTTATGACACCAGTATGTGAATTCCACCATTTTAAACATCGTAACTACTATAAACATATTATTGTCACAATAATGGGGTATTTTCAATTTTTCATCATTCTTTTATCTTTATAAGCCTTTGATGTCGTCATAAATATCACTTGGCACTGCTTCTCTATTCTTCTTTTATCGTAACTACTATAAATATATTGTGCTTACAATAACCTCACTTCTTCTTTTGCTTTCTTTTCCTCCAAATATTTATAAATTGCTTCTCAAGTCTACAAAAGAAAAAAATATATATACATTCTGAATATAAATGAAAGAAAAATAATATTAAAATGGATAAATCTCATATAAAAAGATAGTAAAATATGCATAAATATGAGAGTATTGAATCATCTCCTCCCTTTTGATGTCATATTGTCTTCCGTTCATCTTATTGATTAATATTTTTTTTTACTAATTTTAAATGATGCTTTTTACATCTAATATTCTAATGTAAACTTATTTTTTTATAATTGAAAGTATCTTAGTGTAAATTGGAAACAAATCTTGTTACATCTTGTTATAATTTTAATTCCAATAAATTAGGAAAAGTTTAATGCAAAAATATGAAAGCAAAATTTGTGAGTTTTATAGTTAACTATGTTCAAACAAAGTCTTTATTTTTTGTGTCATTGGAGAAAAATAAAGTATTAATTTTCTGAAATCATTGTGATAATATTTTTATTTATTTTTTACTAACAATGGTATTTATTTAAAATATGAAGAAACTTGTCATTGATATTTTAATTTTATTTTAATTTTTGGATATCCCTTGTAACACTACATACAATGCAAAGGTATAATATGTGTCATATAGGTATATGATTTTTTTCCAATTAACTAAGATTTCGGAAATTAGGAAGAATCTAAAGGTATAATATGTACAAATTAGATAGTAATTGACAAAAAATATTAATCTTTGTAAAAAAAATACAAATCATAATTTTAGAAATAGTTTCTCACTTTTATTTCCCTATGATTGTGTTTATACACGTTAAATTTTTTACTTTTACTCAAAATAAGTGACACTTCATCCACAAGGATTTACGGGGAGCTAATATACAAGCAATATCATAATCACCCACTAACAAAAAATATAAAACTATCATAAATTAAAGAGAATACTAAAAAAGAAAAAAGAAAAAAGAAAATAGAGGAAAGAAAAGAGAGATTTCTTATTCTCTTGTATGTGTGTAAAATGAAGTTATAAAGGGGATATTTATCTAACTTGGGATGTGTACATAAATGAAAGATTTTAAAGTCAAATATTATCCTAAATATGTGATATTTCCATATTGTAATATTGACATATAAAAGATGCCACCAATAGCGATATTGGTATCATATGTATCTTTCTAAAATATTTACCTTCCATATATTGGATATCCATCCAAATTTCCTAACGTATATAACACTTTCCTTTAGATGTTTATTACACAAAAAATAGGTCTCGTTAAAGTCTTATTAGGAAAAAATCCAGTGAAAAAAAATCCTAATGAAAGAAAAAGAGTACACTATTCAAAGTGTTTGATGATATATTTATTCTCCCTATTGAGAATATCCTTTGAGCTCTTTGAGCCGAGATATTTAGATTCCTTTCACCAATCTTATAAAGGTAGCAATTGGCAGTGACTTTGTAAATAAATCTACTAAATTCTCACTTGATCTAATTTGTTGAATATCTATATCACCATTTTTTGAAGTTCATCTGTGTAAAAGAATTTTGATAAAATATATTTTGTTCTATCACTTTTGATATATTTTTTTTGAATTGGACGATGCATGCTGCGTATCCTCATATAAGACGGTCGATATCTCTTTTTCTAAAGATAAACCACAAACTCCTTGTATGTGTTGGATCACATATCTTAACTATACATATTCGCGACCAGTTTCATGGATTACCAAAGTTTTAGCATAATTAGAGGATGTAGATACTATTGTTTGTTTCATAGAATGCCATGAAATGGTGATGCCACCATATGTAAATACATATCCAGTTTGTGATCGACCATTATGAGGATTAGATTGATACCGTACATCGACAAAACCAATCAAATTTGTTTCAGATAGTTTAAGAAAATATAAACCCACATCTTTTGTACCTTGTAGGTAATGAAGTACATGTTTAACCTCATTCTAGTGTTTTTGGATTAGACAAGAGCTAAATCTCGCTAATAAATTGATGGAAAATGATATATTAGGTCGTGTATGACTAGTGAGATACATGAGTGCTCCGATTGTACTTAAATATGGTACTTCAAAACTAAGTATCTCTCCATTATTTTCTCAAGGTCGAAAAGGGTTTTTATTTACATCAAATAACCTCATAACCATCGGGGTGATCAACGGATGTGTTTTGTTCATATAAAATAGTTTAAGAATTTATTCTGTATAACATGCTTGATGCAGAAAGATTCTATCTTTTAAATTTTCAGCTGTAATCCAGTACAAAATTTTGTCTTTCCGAGATCTTTTATGTCAAATTCTCTATTCAAGTATTTTACTGCTTTTAAAAGCTTTTCAGAAATTTCAATAATATTCAAATCATCAATATATATTGCAAAAATAACAAAATCACATCCAAATCTCTTTATAAAAGTGGATGGACAAACGGAATTGTTTATATATCTCTCCTTTAACGGATACTAACTGAGGCGGTTATACCGCATGTGACCAAATTGTTTTAATCCATATAATGATTTCTTTAATTTGATTGAGTAATGTTCTTGAGAACCGGAATTACATGCTTCTGACAGTTTGGCAGTTTAAATCCTTCTAAGAGTTTCATATAAATGTCTTGCTTCCAGTAATTTAAATCCTTTTGAGAGTTTTATATAAATGTCATTATCAAGTGGACCACACAAATAAATTATAATAACATTTATTCAATGCATACCGAGTCCCCTTTTTTATATGCAGACTGATAAAAAATCAAAAAGTAATAACATCTATCATAAAAGATTATGTCATATCATAATCAATATCGGATCTTTGCGAAAATCCTTGTGCAACTAAACGTGCTTTATATTTCATAATTTTACCTTTTTCATTTCGTTTTTGCACAAAATCCCATTTGTATCCTACTAGTTTTACACCAATAGGTGTACGGACTATTGGTTTGAAAATATTTCTTTTGTCAAGAGATTTCAATTCTGACTCAATTGCACTTTTTCAATTTGGCCAATTCTATTTATATTTATATTCCTCAATAAACTTTTGTTCAAGATCCTCATTTTCATTTTCAATACTCATTGCTATGTACTATGTAAAAATATCATCAACATTGATATTATTTCAATTCCATATTTCTCTAGCCATAATATAACTTACTGAGATCTCATGATTATCAATATTTTCAAGTGTCTGATGGTCTTTTGGAACATTATCCATGGCTAATACGTCTTTGAGACAAGCAATATTCTCGTTTAAATCATCTAATTTCTTTACTTGTTTCCTATCTTTATCTTCAGAATTTTTATCTTTAAAACCAATAGGTCTACCATATTTTGCGTGCACTTTAGACTCATTAGAAATATTATATTATCTTTCGGGGACATCAATTCTAATATGAGTATTAACAGTCGAAATATGTGATTTAGTCACTTTTTGTGGTCAGTAAATATGTTTGACAACTGATTTGCTAAAGTTTATAGATGAATTAACTTTTGAATTTTTTGTTCACATTGTTTTATTTGAGGATCAAGATAAGATAATGATAATTCATTCCAACTGATTTTATTTCCAAACTGTTTATTCTTTTCTCCCTTTAATGTTGGGAAAACAAACTTGTCAAAATGAAATTAGCAAAATAAGCCATAAATAAATTTCCTATCATAGATTCAATATATTTAACAATCGATAGAAATTCATACTCAACGTATATTTCAAATCTCCTTTGAGGTCCCATCTTAGTCCATTGTGGTGGAGTGATAAGAACATATACTGCACATCAAAAAATTCTAAGATGGGAGATACTCGGTTCCTGACTATAAACCAAATGTAATGGGGAAGAAGTTATTACTACTTGTTGGCCAAATACGAATAAGTGTTGTATCATGTAAAATAGTATGTCTCAAAACAGAAACCGAGAATTTTACTTTAATAACAATGGTCGAAACTAAGAATTTTACTTTCATAACAATGGTCTTACAATCAATTGAATACACTTAATGAATGATTCTGATTGACCATTTTGATTGTGAACATTTGTTACAAGATATTCTACATTTATCTTAATCAATATACAATATTTATCAAAATTTTAAAATGTAAATTCACCAATATTATCAAGATGAAATTTTTTGATTGGATAATCTGGAAAATGTGCTTGTAATCCAATTAACTGAGCAAATAATCTTACAATTGCCAGATTGTGAGTTGATAATAATGATACATGTGACCACCTCGTTGATGTATCAATAAAAATCATAAAATATTTGAATGGTCCACATGGTGGGTATATAGCCCCACAAATATTTTCGTGTATTCGTTTCAAAAATTCAAAAGACTCAAAATTTATTTTAACTTGTTATAGTCTCACAATTAATTTACCTTAAGAGCAACCAATATAGGTAAATTCATTAGACTAAAAAATCTTCTGGTTTTTAAAAAAATGTCCACATGAGTTATTTATAAATTTTCACATCATTATTGACTCGAGATAGTCTAACTGGTTATACCAAATAATAAAATTATTCAACTTAGTAAACTTCTAGTTTACTATGTATATGTTTCTCTTGCACCAATGTACGTGTAATACAAACCAAAAGAATATGATGATAATTTTTTTTAATATTCTTTTATCGCCTAGAATTATACTCGTAATATGAAGGTACTCAATGTTTCCTTCATTTGTTGTCTCAATATGATACCCATTTTTGTAGATATTTTTAAAACTCAATAAATTTTTATGAGACTTGGGAGAGTATAATATTTTTTTAATTTCAAATTTAGTTACTCTAGGCAAGAATATGTTAGCTCTTCTAGAGCTTTCTATCAATTTTGTACTAGCAAATATGGTATTAACATTGACCTTTTGCATTATCAAATAAGAAAATATTTCTTATCTTGTAATATAGTGTGTATAGTGATACTGTCTGCGAGACATATATCTCCACCATTCATCGCGAATCAAATCAAGAAAGTATTTATGTTTGTCAATAAATAAATATTTTAGAATTCATGACAATGTTGATACTAGTGAGCTTTAAAAATTATTTATTTTTGGATACTCCCATTGTCAATGAAGTAGTCAATTTTTCCTCCAGGGATACATATTTGTGCTCTATTGGAGTTTTTAATTAATTTCATACTATCGCTTATGGTATTAATAGTTGTTTCCCTCAACTTTAGGTAGTGGAAGTAATTCTTATTGTATGTATCGCAACACTATCTATAGGATATTCATCTTTTTTGCTTTTTATTGATCTCAGAATATTCTCAGAACGTTTTGAGAACTTATTTTATCTTTTCCTATCATTATTGTCCCACTTCTGATAGTGACGTTTGCTTTTTTTAATTTGATGGCCCATAATTACTAATATCATCATATTTATTTCATCCTCAGTCACAACCACGACCATGGTTACAACAACTTCTGGTGATCGTTTGGTGCAATAAAAATAATTATAAATTGATAAATAAAAATCATTTGATCAATTAATATTTTTCATCATTTCTTTGTCTTATTTTTCATCATGATTTTTTCACTTTTGGTGATTCGATAAATTTGCATGATCACGACAATCATTATAGTAAAATTTATAACTATAATTACGGTCTCTTCCATATTCATAATAATATTTAATTGCATTCGTTTCAGAAAATTGATTAAGACCAGTAGGTCGAGTTTTATGATTTTTATCAATAATTCATAATTTTGTTTAGCCACGAGCAGACATAAAATCAATTCCGAATATTTTCGAATCTCTTTTCCCAATATTGTTACTGTAGGAGCAAATTTGAGATATAAAAAGTGAAAATTTTTCTAGCATATGTTTATCAATAATATTTTCTTCATAAAACTTTTCTATCATAAGAATAACCATTTTTAGGTGGTTATATTTTTCTATCATTATTATTCATTCAAATTATCTTAATGGTATCTTCAAGAACCATTGTATCTAGATGCATTTTAGTATTTAACACTTATGATAAATAATTTTTTTCTATAATATCAAGAGTCACAAATTCAAGTTTTACAATTTACAACATTATTAACTATAACAATTGAGGAAATATATATATATATTTAATGAAAACTTATTGATAAAATACACAGTGTTGTTACATCAATCTACATCTTATAAAAGACTTTTGGAATTGTAACCCACAAGATTTGGTTTCCAGTATATATATTTAATCAATAATAAAATTATTTAACTAAAAAAAAAACAATGAACACAATAAAACCATAATAGTTCTTTTTTTGATGTAGAAGATCAGAGTAAACTGCAACTACATAGCATACTTTGAAAAAACCATAATACTCATTGAAATTTCTATATAAAATAATAAATAAAAGTTATAAAATATTCATACAAAAGAAAACTTATTCTTCGTTGGTGAGAACTTCGTACTCTGTTAGGTAGAGTTTCATGCTAATAACGTTTTGTAAATTAAAGAGAATACTAAAGAAGAAGAAAATAGAGAGAAAGAAAAGAGAGATTTCTTATTCTCTTGAATGTGTGTAGAATGAAGTTACAAAAGGGATATCTATATAACTTGGGATGTGTATATAAATGGAAAATTCTAAAGTCATTCTAAAGTCAAATATTCTCTCAAATATGTGATATTTTTATATTGTGATATTAATATATAAAAGATGCTACTAATAGTAATATTGATGTCATATGTATCATTTTAAAATATTTACCTTTTATATATTAGACATCTATCTAAATTTTTAAGGGTTTATAACAAAAACTACATTAAAAGAAAAACAAAATTTAAAAGAGGAGGCTCAATGAGAGAAATCCAAAGAAATCATCATCATCATCATCATCATCATCATCATCATCATCATCATCATCATCATCATCATCATCATCATCTCTACATTAAATCAATCAGAGTAACAAATATCTAAGAAAACCAAGAAATTTTAAAATTTTCATAAAAATATAATAATTATCAAAACTCTAAAAAGAATATGAAGTTAACCGTAATAGAGTTAGTTTCAATGTAATTTGGTTCTCACTAACTTGTTCGAAGGAGGGAAAGAGAGAAAAGAGACGTTTTTGGGATTTTGAAAGAATAAAGAGTGATGAAGAAATGAGTGTTTATTTTATTTTATTTTTGTTACACAATCATTTGAATTTGAGATCTTTAGATTAAGAGAGGAGAATTGTGACCAGTAGGTTATCTTCTTGGAGACTGCGTTTTTTGATACCTCATTTTGCCTAAGAAATCCTAATGAGGTTGAGGACTTGAGACACAGTAAGGTGGCCGTGAAATCAATGTTTATTATTATTAAAGTAGGATAAAATGGTAAAAGAGGTCAAAAGCAGCTTTTAATGATTTAGGTGGCTGATAAATTTTTTTTTGAACTGTCTACTGGGATTCCGTCGACTCTTTTTAACGTTTGGAAAAGTCAAAGTTAAAAACATTTCTTAATAACCATGTCAAACACCCCTTTGCCAAAGAATTTAAAACATATTTATTAAGCAATTAATCCACTTGATTATTTAATTAAAGAGCTAATGAATGCTGTATTAACTTATATACATATATGTATATTAATGTATGAATCATTACCAAAGAATGTTTATTTTTAGATTAAAGATGATAATCAAAATTTTCATAAATTTCATATTGAGACTCACAATTCAAGAACTTTTTGATATGCGGACATCAACATCAACGTATGAAATGATTTGAAGTTGAAAAACTTTATTTCAAACAAACAATGACATAATTTAAAGATATTTATGTATGCATGCATGTATGTTATATTTTATATCCATCCAATCAAAAACCAGTGCTAGCAAGATGCACATTTATATTTATGTAAATAATGAAAATTAAAATAAGTATAAGAGAATCATTGTATACTAGTTGTGAGAATTTACAAGATAATATGTTATAAAATTATAATAAAATATAAAGAATTTGACGGCAATCGATAGAAAAGATAAAGAATACAATTATTTTTTTCATTCAATATAACAACAAACAACAAATTGATTTTTAATTCAAAATTTTGGGATCAATACTAATATAAGAAAGAAAAAAAGTTGAATATAATTTCCCCCTGAGCCTACAAATGCTTCATTATTTTTTCATTCAATTTATTTAAATTTTATATTTTTCAATGAAATCCTTTGAATTTCATAATATAATTAAATAGAGATTAATCTTTTGTAATTAAATGATATAAGTAAACGAAAATAAATTTCGTAGTTAACAAATACCTCAAGAGTTATAATTATCTATTAAACCGTTATGATTTATAATATAAATAATTTTTCTATAATCTTCTATAACTATTCATATTATTTTTTCTCTAAACTTCACATTTTTTTTAAATTATTTTTTTCTTAATTTATTTTCTACTAAAGTATAATTTTTCACATATATGATGAAATTTTCCGATAATTAATAAAATTTAATTACTCCAAATGGGAACGAAAAGATAGAAAAGAAAATCGGGGAATTAAGCCAACCTTCGAAACCAAACCCCACCAACCGCAAGCAGCCTCCCTCTCTTCCCTCCTCGCTGGAGGCCAAAGCTAAAACCTCTCTTTTTGCAGTTAAACCCCAAACCTCAGCCACCGCCACTAACACCACCTCTCATTCACTCCAACCAAAACCCTAGCTTTTCCCAAAAAATCATGCTCTAAATTGAGCCCAACAACACAAATCCCAGAATCTCCAACCACAACCATGTCCCAATACTCCACCATTCTCAGGGCCCCTTCACTCAGATTCCGCTTCCGCTCCTTCCCTCCCCTTTTCAGACCCATCAAAACGCATTCTTTTGCTTCTTCTCCTTCCTTCTTCATCCCTTTGTCTCTCCGCTTAGGGTTTGGTGCTCCTGTGACTTGCTCGGCAACTCGCCCGGTCGAGTTTGACTGGAGAGACAACCAGCGCACGCTTTCGCGGCGAAAAACAGTTCCTTTTCCGTTTTGGAATCAGCAGCAGAGTTCTTGGTACGGCCGTTACGCGTATGATGAGGTTTCTGATGATGATTCAGATAAAGATGTCGGTTCTTCGCAGCAGATGGTTTGATTTTTCTCTACCCTGTTTTGTTAATTGCAGTGAATTATGTTCTGGGTTTTGTTTATTTGCTGGTTTTTTTTTTGGGGGGGGGGTTTGTAGTTGCATTTGATTAATTAATTGAGGGACAAAGGTTTCTTCAGCTTATGACTTGTTTTAGTCATTTAATGTTGTATGAGTCCAGGTTGGAATTTTAAAATTAATTACTTTTGCTGCTCAGGATTGTTTGGTTAGTGTCTGGAGCGTAATAGTGATGTCTTATTTGTCCATTCAAGCACCACAAATGAAGTTGCAAGTTACCTGAATCTCTATGGTTATGTCAGAGGGACTGGGTAGAAACTTAGGGGAAACAGGAATAGGTGGAAATAGTTTAGTTTTAAGTGGCTAAAAATTACCTACACTCTCCTTGGAAACATAATACTGGTGGCAGAACCTTTAATGAAGAGTTTTGAGCGAATATACAAAATTTATATATAATGTTTTGTTCTCTTTATTGCATCCTTCACAAGAGGTAGAAAGAGCGATGGAGTGAGTATTGCAGATTAACCCTTCAAATCTCCACCTTGAGATTTGGTCAGGATTAATTTTTTACTTCTTATCCTTGACCCTAAAGTGGTTAGCCTTAATATCCCGTTCATTAGAGAGAAAGAGACAAAGACTAATTAATAAACTTGCCAATGTCAAAATTAAAATGTTATGAATGGATTTAATTTTTCCTTGCAATCAACAAATGTGTATCAAATTGAAGTATCTGGCTAGTGGATTTGGATCATCCATATTTAAGTAGAAGAAGAAGAGGAGGAAAACAAGCGAGAGCTTATCGGAGACAGTGAGTGGAGGCCATAATTTCCACAAAAATGGTGGAGAGTACTCTTGGTGGATCTTCAGCTATGTTTTGATCGTTGCAACAATGGAAGGGGAAAGAGGTAGAGAAACTGAATAAAGGTTTTGAAATAGTCTATGTAAGGATTATCCCCCTTTTTCCTTCTTCTGGAGAGATAATACTTATTTCGACCTCACCCAGAATCTCCAGTCGAGTTTTACCCTTTGAGTCCAGAACTACCCCCACCATATCTACTTCTATATACAAACCATGCTTATTAGGGGTTCAGTGAAGTGGATCTATTGGGTTCTGGTCCAAAATTGCGATCCCTAAGCAGAGGTCTCACCTGCATGAAGAAACTCTTACCCAAGCCCTTTCCTTCCAGGTAGCTTCTTATAAAGCTTGACTACTGTCTTGCTGTGTTTACTTCCTGAAGGTCCTTTAAATGATTTCACATTGAAAAGACCAGTCCTGGGAAAGAAGGCTTTGTTTGTTGATAGACATGCAGGAATATGTTATGTGGTTCTTTGGAGGGCAAGGAGTTGTTGCACTTTTGAGGGAGCACTTATTTATTTATTTATTTTTTCCTGTGGTTGAAATGTATCTTGAACAACTTCTGTGTGAACAGAATGCCTTATTAAGTAGTTGCATGTTCTATTCCTAGGTTGTTCTGTTAATCCTTTTGGTGCAGCTTTTTAGCTACTATTTCCCCCCCAAAAAAAAAAAGTTTAAAACGCCAAAATGGGTCTTGGGTCTGTTGCATTGATATTTGCTCACAACTCTTTTATGTGCATTAATTTTCTCAGTGATATTCAATGACTGTAAACAATCATCTGAACTTCTTGATTCTCACAACTAACAGGGTGCTTCGACACTTGATAACATTGATGAGTGGAGGTGGAAGTTGACAATGCTACTCCGTAGCAAGCAAGAACAAGAAGTGGTGTCAAGAGAGAAGAAAGATAGGCGTGATTTTGAACAACTTTCAGCATTGGCGAACAGAATGGGTTTACACAGGTATCTCCAATTCCGTTTCGTAGATATTACCTTGGCTTTCACATTGATTGCAATTTTTTTGCTGGATTTTTATTGGCTTTGGCAGCCGTCAATATTCAAGGGTGGTTGTCTTTAGTAAAGTTCCTCTCCCAAATTACCGATCTGACTTGGATGATAAACGTCCACAGAGAGAGGTACACTCTCCAGACCCTTATATTATCTAATTCTATAGAACTATTCCCTAAATGTTTCTTGTTTATTAATGATTACGCAATATTGTTAAAAAAGCACGAAGTTATTTAAATATGAAGGAAAGGGAACAAGCACATTTATATTGCCCTGGGTTTAGATGCTTTTGGTTCTCTCTAAATTACTGTTGCTTCAGCCTTATGTGTTTTTAAGAAGGCAGCATATTGACCTGCAATATAGATTGAAATGCCTTGGAAGAAAGGTTTTAGACTGCTGATTGCTTACCTAGAATACATAAAGGGAAATAAGTGGACATTTTAGGACCATGTCATGATGTTCTGTACTTTCTTTATGCCCCCTTTATGGGAATTAATGGAGGTTGTCCAAAACTCAGGTGGTTATACCTTCTTGGTTGCAAAGTGAAGTGAACACTCATTTGAAAAGATATCTTTCTCGGAAGCCCACAAAGGGTGGTCTTTCAGATATTTCATCTTCGAAATTTGTTAATGGAGGAAGTACTGGTTATGATGAAGCATTTACTGAGCAGCAAGAGCCCTTCGTGCAAAATAATATCGTAATGGAGCGAATCCTCAGGCGTAAAAGCTTGCAACTGCGCTATAAACAACAAGATTGGCAGGTATTCTCCCTTTTTCAAGAATTTTATATTGTCAAGCAGCTTGCTTAACTACTGCATTTTTTTTGGTTGTTAATGATGTGTGGCCCTGTATTACTTATGCCATATTCAACTTCACTTAGTTCTGGTGGTAGTTTTGATTTATTTTCGTATAGACATGGAAAAAATCTATAAGACGAGTCGCAAGAGTGACCTATGAGTGTAAAATGTAACTCTGGGGTTTAAAAATTTGTAAGATCATCTAGATCGTATACTGAGAGAGAATACAACTGTCCACACGCCTTCCATTGTTGATTTGAAAGTTAAGTCTAATTATTTCTCTCTAGATTAGACTTGTTTCCAGAATCAGCATTGCCAATCTCTGAAGAAGCTAGTACGATTTGCAAACTGACTTAAATTTGGTAATGAATAACTGCTTAAATCTGAGTTGTTGAAGAAGCAGCAACCAAATGGCTAATACCCTCTTGATTTGCCATCATGCACTATATAAACTTTAATAATCGGGGTGTACCCACTTCTGGTGAAAAGTGATTTTCTGTTGGAGGCTTTGAGCTCCTTTTAGTTTATCAGATAATCTTCCAATAATTAAAATTGCATACTTTCAATAAAGGAATACTTACCGGCATGGTGCAGAGTAAGGTCATTTCCTCATTTCAAATACCTCAATGCTTGATTTATATGAACCAGAGTATTAAACTCAACTGCTGTAACTGCTGCATATGATTCTAAACTTAGACCGAATAATATTGGTCCCTTCATATAATTTCCTATTTTAGAAGAAGCCATGGGCTCTTGTCCCAATTGAGAACGACCCTAATTCCTAGTTTTGGTAAATCACACCCTGTTGTGAAGATTTTCAATAATCTTTTGGAACTCTATATTTATAAATTCTTATTGTTCTTGGAGTTAACATGTTTTATAAACCTCCTGAGAAGAGTGTAACCATGGAAAATGCTGAAGCATCGGCCGGTCCTTGATCATTTGAAATTTCTCAAGATGTGTATAAAAACTTTCTTGCCTGAAATATGCAACTACTCCAAAAATTTAAACAATATATTGATTCATATTCTAACACTCCCTTCTCACTCATGGATTCTCCATGTCTTATAAGGGGGACCAGATGCATGGAATGAGAAGTGTGATTTAAGGAACCTGTTAAATTTTGAACTTAAGAACTCTTGCTTTCAGGCCATGTGAATACAATAAACCAACTCAAATTAAATTGTTGGAAAATAGTAAACAATGATATTTATACTGAAATATACACACAGAAAACACAACTATGTTCTACAAGTTAGAGTACTTGTTTTAGATCTGCATAGTGTTTCTGTGTGTGAAACCATTTCCCCCCCCTTTTTGGGATAGTTTTGTACATCAATAAAAAACTTCTTATAGATTCATTTGTGATAGCTGAGGTCAACCCTTTTCTGTCTTTCCTCATGTTATTACTATTATAATTATTATTTTCATTATATATACATTTTTTATTATTTGACTTTTTTATTTTTATCAATCAGTATTTTGACTTTTTTATTTTTATCAATCAGTATTTTGTCATGTAGCTCTGTTTACCATCTTATTAAAAAAAAAAATGTAACTTCGTTTCCTAATAAAATCTGAGATTTTTCCATAGGCACGTCATTGGATAAAGCTACTTCTAGTTAATTACCATTCCCTATATAGCTAATCAAAAGGGAAGTGAATGGAACCTTGTTTTACTCTCGAAAACTTGCAGTCATGTTGAGGTTGGAAAACTTCCTTATTATCAAATCAGCTTCCTAGAGGATTAAATCCCCCCCTCCCCCCGGGTCTCACGGAAAAAAAAAAAGAAAAACAGAATCAAGTTGCTGCATCCCCCATCAAGATTTACATTGCAGATACTTCATTTAAGTAGATGTACAAAATGATACAAAAAGAATCTTTTGAGCATAATAGCCTCTGAAGGCTGCTTCAACTGAAGCCTAAAGACATTCCAATAAAATTATCCCACGGCACATTTAGAGGAATGTGCTGGTTGTTGAAGCTACTGGCTTGGTCCAAATTTGGATATGTTCTGCATGTATAATAATTTTGGTTTCTTAAAGAATCTTTTATGGACATTTTGTAAAGACCATGCATGAGGTATTGATGACTGTGGGTCATGGTTTGTGGTGGCAAGTGTGGGAGGTTTAAGATACCAGCACTGATGGGAAACGGCGGTAGAAACAGCCTATAAGGCTTTATACGAGGTTTGGAAAACCTATGTCTAATGCCCATGCCTTGATTTAGGACTCATATGAGGATTTAGGGTTGTTATGAGATCTTGACTATTGGCTGAATTTGGTAGTTTTATGCATTCTTTAAGTTGTGCAGCTGCTATTTGAGTTTCTTTAAGTTTTCAAGTCTTTTTTGAAGTCAGAGGTGTTTTGGCCATTTTGAGTCCTCTGGTCAAGGATCAATATGGGTCTTTTTTTGCTCATTATTAGGCATAGTAGCTGATTATGTGTTTCATTTGGTGGTTTGGGTTGTCCATAGCTTATATAATTTATTTTATTGTATGTTTTCTAGTTTTCTTATTTGAAAATAGGGTTTCTTTCATTACCTATAAAAGGAGTTGTAACCTATCAATTAGTGAATAGAGTATTATTGAATTTCTGACCGTCTTATGGAGTATCCTTCCTGCAAAAATTTTATTCATATATGCTGATTTAATGTCTTGGCAGCAGACATATTCTTCATATTTTTCTGTTCATGAAGTTTGTCTCTTTAAGGGGACACATCTATGTTTACTTAATACCTCTTTTAGGGAACAAGTGGCATGAGAATTTCATTTTGGTGGAGCAGCTGGTCACTTTGGACATGACAATAGGATTGCTATGGTGGAAGATTGCTTTTATTGGCCAGCTTGAAGCGAGATGTGGTAAAAATTTTCTCTCAGTTGTCGTACTTATCAATTGGCCAAAGGATGAAAGAAGAATACAGGATTTTACATGCCTTTACCTGCACCACATGAACCATGGGAGGATCTTAGCATGGATTTTATCCTAGGATTGCATACGACCTTTGGGGGTTTGACTCCATATTTGTGGTGGTCTACCGGTTTTAAAGATGGCTATTTTATATCATGTGTGAAACCATTTGATGCTGTCAATATTGCAAAGATATTCTTCTGGGAGCTTGTATGTTTGCCTGGTTTGCCTCAAACTATTGTTTCAGATCGTGATGTGAAGGTTTCGAGTTATTTTTGGAGGATTTTGTGGAAGCTATTGAATACGATGCTCAAGTTCTCTTCCCCTTTTCATCCCTAAACAGATGGGTAAATAGAAGTCATTAATAGGAGTTTGGGTAATCTTTTGAGGTGTTTGGTAGGTGATTATGTTACTATGTGGGATTAGGTACTTCCTATGGCAGAATTTACATACAACAACTCGGTGAATAGGACTACAGGTCAAAGTCCTTATAAGATTTTCATTGGTTTGCAACCTAAAAAACCCTTTGACTTGATTCCCTTGCCATCGAATGCACATCAAAGTGCTGATGTAGAAGGTGTTGCTAGTCATATTAGAGAGATTCACGATGAGGTAAGAAGGAAGTTGCACTTAGTAATGAACAGTATGAGACAAGCTAATATTTGAAGGTGGTTTGTTGAATTTAATTAAGGAGATATGGTGCTCGTTAGGATAAGGCGTGACTTGATTCCCTTGCCATCGAATGCACATCAAAGTGCTGATGTAGAAGGTGTTGCTAGTCATATTAGAGAGATTCACGATGAGGTAAGAAGGAAGTTGCACTTAGTAATGAACAGTATGAGACAAGCTAATATTTGAAGGTGGTTTGTTGAATTTAATTAAGGAGATATGGTGCTCGTTAGGATAAGGCGTGAACGATTTTTTAAGACACTTATAAGAAAATACACTCAAGAAATGCTGGTCCTTACAAAATTTTGAAGAAATCAATTCAAATGCTTAAGTTCATGAACTACCAGATTCTGCATGGACCAGCAATGTATTTAATGTTGAAGACACCATGTATCCTCGTCACTATGATGATTCCAACACTATAGACGGTGGTCTTCAATTTCTAACAGTACCTACTATGAAGGAGGAAATTGAAGATGTTCTTGATGATGAAGTAATGTGTACAAATGGTGGTGGCTATCAAAAGTTCTTGGTAAAATGGAAGAATCGACCTCTCTCAGATTGCACTTGGATTACAGATGTAGAATTTTAGAGCCTGGATTGAGACCTTTATGAAAAATATCATTCCTTTCACTTGTCGGAGTCAAGTTTTTCTAAGTTAGGAAGAGATGATGGGAAATGACATTAGAAACAGCTTATAAGGGTTTATAAGAGGCGTGGAAAACCTACGTCTAATGCCCAAGCCTTGACTTGGGATTCATATGAGAATATAAGTTGTCATGGGATCTTGACTAATCGGCTGAATTGGGTAGTTTTATGCCTTCTTTAAGTTGTGTGGCTGCTATTTGAGTTTCTTTGAGTTTTCATGTCTTTTTTGAAGTCAGGGGTATTTTGGTCATTTTGAGTCCTGGTCAAGGATCGATATGCGTCTTGCTTTGCTCGTTATTGGGTGTAGTAGTTAGTTATGTGTTTTGTTTCGTGGTTTGGATAGCTTATAGTTTATAATTTATTTTATCGTCTGATTTCCAGTTTCCTTATGTGAAAATAGGATTTCTTTCATTAGCCTATAAAAGGAGTTGTAATCTATCAATTAGAGAATAGAGTATTAATGAATTTTCTAGCCATCATATGACCTTCTCTCTAAAGGTGTGACTGCCTTCTCTCTAAGTGTAATTGCTTAAAAGCCCCTAGGTGTGATTGCCTAGGTTTAGCCTTAGTGTTGGAATCTAGAATCCTACATCAGGCACTGAGATTTGTTTGGTAGATAATAGCAGGTGGTATGGTAGTGATGATAGCTTTGAAAATGCATCTAGAAGATTTTCCAACAACCTGTGAATATGTATTTGAGGGTATGATCTCTACCACTCCTGCCTAGTATTCTCAAATGTTGTTTTGAGTCATTTCAAATGGTATCAAAGAGATTTTATGCCATATTTATGTGGCAAAAATCCAAATTGCATGGTTTACGTTAAATTTAGTTTGGGATTTCAGGTTGGGTCTAAGTCTAAAATATTTTTGGTCAAAGGGGGTTGTCAAGTTGCTATCAAGAATAACAGTTTTAGAATTGGTATTCTTGGTACCAATTTCGGCTCAATACTTGTAACATTAAAAGTGCAGCTTTGTGTAATATAATAAAATGAAATCTTTATTCTTAATATTGCTTTAAAAACCAATCGATCATTGACACACATGGATAACGGTTCTTAAGGTGCCTGGTTGAGTAAGTTGCTTTGCATTGTGCCTTTTCGATGTCTATCGCAACAATGGAAGTGGACAGAGTACCTAGGCTATTTTTATGGGGCCCAAGGAATCTAAGAAATAACTCTTGGATAGCTTTTTTAGCAAGACCTTGCTTTGTTATACTTGCAGTAATGATAAAGTGATAAGAATGTAATGGCGATAGTGGTACTGGTAGGCTCAGTGGTGTTGGTGGGTGAATTTACAATTTAAGGTCGAATGATGATGGAATTGAAACCGTTTGATCAATGGATATGTGAAAAACACCTTTTGCATAAGAATATCGATGTTGACCTTTCCATTCCAAAAATGTGTCCTCAACATGTGTATTTTCATTCCAAAAGGGGTAAAAGGGTCAATTATCATGGCAGCTCTTCATGTCGCAACACTTTTTTGGTTAATGTTGTCCATGGATAAAAAATTGCTGTATGATTCGCAATATCAGATATAGTCTTGAGTAGAACAATTTTTATACTTATTACTTACTTTTTACAATTACATTCATAGCAACTGTTACAGCCCTGTACAGGGCCACGTTGGAGCCCGTATTTGCTGATATTTCCCCAATTTAGCCAGTATCTTGACCATACCTGGTAGAAAGTATATAGTGGCTGTATTAGTCAAGGTGTCGACAGATATCAACAGATATAAGCCAATATGGATGATATCCATGAATGTGGTCTATATGGACAAGGATTAAGTCACTTTGTGATGTTAAAGATGTAGTTCAGAGACATCACTTCCGACCATCTCAGGTGGTATACTAATATCAATTTTCATCACAGAATTCTTTTCTAGCTTGATTGATGTCTGCTTCCTATGAGTTTATATCTGGATTTCTTAATTTTGGGTTTCTTTCTTAATCAAATTTTATTTTGATGACCAAGTGTTTGAATAAACAATTCTGTCCCGGGGAATAATCTGGTATGTCATAGGTCAGTTGTGTCCCCGGGAATAATCTGGTATGTCATAGGTCAGTTATGTCAATTGAAAGCTCGGGAATGGACACTCATTCAGAAAAGCAATATAAGTTCCAATCCACTTCCATTTATCACTCTTTTTAAAGTGGAACCTGAATTTTACCACCCAGATGTGATTATTGTGTCCCTGCACCTCAGGCTTGTGCTTTTTGATGTCTTATTGATATTAAGCTGCTCTCACTTTCTCTTTTTGTCCAAGTTTGGTACAGCTGCTCTTTAGTTCTCAAATTGGGTATCTTACTTCTTATCATTTGTCTTTTGATTTTCTTTCATTTTTTGAATCATATTTTTATTTTTATTTTAAAATTTGTTTTACATAATGATAACTGGTATTATTGTATATATCTCTTTCATAAATACATTTGTAATATTAAATTGAATATGTAAACTTTTAACTAACATTGAAATATGCTAAGCAGCAATTTTATAGCATGATCACTCTCATCTTTTTCCTGCTTATGTGGCTTTTTCAATTTTTCTCTTTTAATTTCCTAGTGCTAATCATACTTTTCTAAAAAGATTTATTTAGAAAAGCTAATATATAATTCTATGTATTCTATCCAAAAAGAAAAATTCTATGTAAACCATGGAATTGGAGATTTAAAAACAAAATAACTTTTATCATTGTTAAAATCTGAAAAGTTAAAGGAATACAAAAGGGGCTGTCATTGTCAACATAAAACTTGAAAGTGGCAAAATGGGTTAAGGGAATACTATGAAGTCTAAAAACTATTGTAAACATAAAAACTATTGTAAATGTTTCCAAGAAAACATGACAAAATTTAAAATTTTTCTAAAGAATGAAAGGTTGGGATGGAAGATATAGTAAAACAAATGTGTATCATAATTCCCATAATATGGTGACATACGTATTGTGTATCGTTAAATAGCAGCTTTACTTAAGATATGGACAGAAGATACACATGAAATACCTCCATTTAGATACCTATCGTAAGGTTTTGACAATTATGGCTGCACCCGGAAATTCGCTTTTGTCTTAGCCATCATCTCTTTTAGTTTTAAACTGCACGGAGTGTTGTTATTAGCTTGAGTATTGTAATTGGTTACATAAGAGCATGTATACAATCAGTGTTGTCAAAGGCACACAGTTGGCCTGCCTAGGTGCATGTAATGATAAGTCACAGCCATATTAAGTTTGTGGTAAGAATGGGTTCGTTCAAGTTCATGATGATAATTTTCCAAAGCTTGCATATGTTCCCTGCTACTTGCATGGATATGGCCCAGGCAGGGCAATGTGCAACCTTAGTGCCTTGAAGTTTCCCAAGCGGGCACCACTAGTAAAATGCTTGCCAAGGTGCTTGCATATCTTGCCCAGGTGTCCTGGTGTGCCCTAAATTTTTCAAAAAATGTTGTTCATTAGCTGTAGAATGGATATTTCTGTCCTTTACATGCCCACCCTCCCTCGCCCCCACACTAAGCCGGGGAGCACTTTGTGCACCGGGTGAGCCCTACTCGTGCTTTGTCTCATTCAGGGTACTTATTCTCAGTCTTCTACTTGTCCTGTTTCTGAGTTGGTGTCTGTCTGTTCGTTCGTTCGTTCGTTCTTTCCCTCCTCCTTTGTCTGTGTCCTAACCTATGATCAGTTTTTACTTCCCCCTCTGCTTTTCTTCTTTCATGTCTTGAGTGCCACTTCTTGTCCCTTTAATTTCTTTTTCTTCTTCTTTCTAGACATATAGCATCTTGTCTCTCTTGCTGGAGGAGCACAAAAGTAACAAAAGGCTTCTGCTTGGAAATATAGTTATTTGATAATCACAAGGACCCTAATCTAATGACTTGTTTCTTTGGTCATAAGACCGCTAAATGCAAAATATACTGAACAAAATAACTAGGAGTTATTAGACATATATCATAAATTTATTTGTTCTTCAATAGGAATATATTATGAAATTTTGTTTGTTAAACACAAGGCATTTAATGTGAAATTACTGTTTTAGTTATGTGCCTTAGTTTACTTGGGTGAGTGCCTTGCCTTGTTTCTAGCGCCTTATCTGTTTAGCAGTCATAGTGCCTGTACAACCCACAACTCCTTCCACACTTGTTAATCTGACATCTCTTTTCGTTGTGTGTGTGTGATTTTTTTTTTCTTTTCTTTTTCTTGGCAGGAATCTGCGGAAGGCCAAAAGATGCAAGAATTCCGTCGAAGCCTCCCTGCATATAAAGAGAAAGATGCACTGTTGAAATCCATATCAGAAAATCAGGTGAGCAGTGCTGTTATTTTGTATTCGTTTAAATTTGTTTATATGCTTTTCATTCACTTGCATCTTTCTATGAACTTAGTGGATGTGAAGGCCTTGTGACTTTCAAAATTAAGTGTGCTTTAACCTTATTGTGTATATGTGATATATATATGCATATTATTTTTGGACAGAAACAAAAGAACCTTCAGAAGAGGAATAAGGTGAAGAAGCTAGAAGTGAGGATAAGGTATCATTAAAAAAAAAAACCCAAAAAAAAAAAAAAGATGCAACCAACTTAATCAATTCAAGATGGCCACGTTTAAATCTCTTGGAAAGAAACTCCTCTGGAAGCTCCAGCTGGCAAGAACCATAAGGACACTAAGAAAACTATCCAATTCTAGAATAGCTCAAGTGGGAGGATAGTGCCTGAAATTTCTGAATACTTCTGTCCAATTACACCTTAAAACTGTCCTCACACTGCATCTGATGAAACATTGCATCCTTACGTAAGTCAAAAACCTTATGTTGAATAAGTAAAAAAATCATCAAGAGTTCTTGAAGAAGCTCTATAACTTCCCAAATATGCCAAAAACTCTAATACCAATATGACCAAGCAACTGACCAGCAAAGGAAGAAAAATATTTACATATTTCACCAGTTCAAAAGCACATAATATAGATGGTTGAGGTTGAGTTCTTTTCCAGGTCAGATCATCTTGTGTGTAACCAGGTATTAATTAATAATCCTATTAAGCTCAACTGACCAAACAAATGCTTTTATTGACTTATTTATTATTATTTTTTGAGGTGCGTGTTTGAATCTTCCAGATGGTATCAGCAAATCAAAAGGGATCGTAATTTGTATTTTAGACAAGGCTGGCGAATGAGGATCATTTGAGGGATGAAACACAATAGACTCAAAAGCCTCTCAATCATTTATACTGGAAAAAAGTGAAAACTTTGGGAAGATTGCCTATGTGTATGATTGACAAAATTTAGAATAGGGGCATTCTGCATGGTTGCTAAATAATCTTGGATAAAGTAACTGTACTAAAGAGGAATATCCTTAATCCATGGGGAAGAAGGGGTTATCCAAATCCTTAACTTTCTACAAGGTCTGGCTTTTGATCTCCTTTATTTGGAGAACTGGACCCAAGGCCTAGATCTTTTGCATCTAGTCTGCATCCTGCTGACATGGTCTAATTTTCTGTTATCTTGGAGCCTTTTGGATGCGGTGGTGCTCTCCAAAATACTTGTATTTTTCTCTTAAAGTTTTGAGAAGAGCCTTCTTTGTCACTATACAATCAAAATTTATGTAGCTGGTGATATTGAGCATGTATCGCTCTAGCGGGGCCAAAATTTGAGGTATTACATAGCAAGTCCCGCTTTATTGCACTGCACGGTGATGCACTCATCTTTTTGCTTCTCCAACCGCAAACATTTAGAGTAGTTTATGATTTGGACATATCACCCATCTTTTTGCTTCTCCAATTGCAAACATTTAGAATAGTTTATGATTTGGACATTTCATATATCTGATTTTGAGTTCTAAATTCTAGTGCTTGCATGATATAAGGTTGGTGTTAAAATATTGAGATATATTCCCACCTTATATAAAATATTGTAATATCTGCCTTCCTCGTGAGATTCATCTAGCTGAAAGTTTTATGTAAAGTTATCATTTATATCACTATTGTGCTCTTTTTGATATATCATTCTTTTGCTTCTCATGACTTTCTTAAGAAGCTAGTGGACAGTGGAAAATGTTTATATGTTGTTCAAAGTTGGGTACTTCCATTTGTGTTGCTAGTGTCAAAGGTGGTATAAACTCTTAGTGGTGGCTGACATGCTTCTTTCTTTGTGATGAAAATGATATTTTGATATAAATTTGTGGTATTCTATAGCTGTTGCAACAAACAAGTGAGATATATATATATATATATATATATATATATTTATATATATTTTGGAAAAGCTATCAGAAAGTGAAACTAGTTATGATCAGTTCTTTCCTTTGGTGCTTGTCTTTCTAATGATTCTGCAGGTTGTTGTCGTCTCAGGTGAAACTGGTTGTGGTAAGACCACACAACTTCCCCAATACATTTTAGAATCTGAGATTGACTCTGGTAGGGGAGCTGTCTGCAGCATCATATGTACACAGCCTAGAAGGATATCTGCTATGGCTGTCTCTGAAAGAGTTGCTGCAGAGCGGGGCGAGAATCTAGGAGAATCTGTTAGTATCCATTATGAGTACCTTGTACTGTTTAACCACATAAAAGAGTTCATTGTCATGCTGCTTTTCTTTGGCAGGTTGGGTATAAAGTTCGGCTGGAGGGTATGAAAGGTAGGGACACACGGCTTCTATTTTGCACGACTGGCATCTTGTTGAGGAGATTACTTGTTGACAGAAATTTGAAAGGCGTAACTCATGTGATTGTGGATGAGATCCATGAACGTGGGATGAACGAAGGTAACTGTCGAATGCATCTGTTCTTTAACTTCCTGAGTATTAAGTATGACCAATTTCTTCTTGCTGCCAGATTTCCTACTCATCATTTTGAAAGATCTCCTCCCACGTCGGCCAGAATTGAGGTTGATTTTGATGAGTGCAACCCTAAATGCTGAGCTTTTCTCATCCTACTTTGGTGGTGCTCCGATGATCCACATTCCTGTAAGTTGAGGGTCAAGCTATAGAAACATTTATTGGTATATGTAGAGAATTCATATCATTGGTCATCCCAGGTGATTGAATCAGGTTACAGCATTAGTAATTCCTTTCCACTTCTTATATAGTGTCAATAATGCGGGTGAGTCTTGGTACCATGGTTATGTTTGGGTTCTAACTACAAGGTAGTCTCACTGCTTGCATAGGTAAGGCTGCACAGACCGGACCCCCTCTGGTGCTTGCAGTGGTAGAAGTCAGAACCTTTTTGAACTAGTGTCAGTAAGAAATAGCATCATAGTTCTCTAAAATCTCATAGGATGTCTCTTGATTGCTAACATTTGGGTGCCTAGTTTGCTGATTTTTTGTATTGAAACGAGAAACTTCTTTATGTAGCTTCCCATGAAATAAATGTTTATTACTATCTTGTAGTTGCATTTGGATCTTGCTAGATGGGGAGTGTATTGTCAATATTTACAAACTGAGTTTGTCTCTTGGGGCAGCTTAGAGAAATTTTTCCTTTTTCTTCTTTTAAAGAATATGGTAATTGGTAATCCAGAGGAGCTTCTGAAGGGTTAGAAACTGATGCACTTATCAAAGCTTTGTAAGTTGACCTCATTGATTTGTTTATTTATTGGAAAGGATAAATATGACATGGTATTAATTGAGGGAAAAAGTGCTGAATGACAGATAAGGGGTCCTCATAGGTATTAGGGACCCCCTGGGGGGGGGTTTGGCTGGCTGGGTGGTTCATATTAATGCCTGGACTTTCGACAAATTTATTGGGACATGCTGGTGATGAAGATGTGCAAGTTTAATCATCTATCCGTTTTATGCATGATAACTCTCAGCTTTGGGCATTACTGTTTCTTTAGCAGTTGTTTGGTTATGCTTTGGAGTTTTGATGCAAACTCTTTATGGGTCAGTGGTGCTTTAAGATGGGGAGAGAAGATATGGCTAAGTAGGGGAAGATCATCTTGCTATGTTATCCTTGGATTTGGACCTGGTTGGTGGATTAAAAAAAGAACACACTTTAGTAATCTGGAGTTGTCTTTGAGTCTCAAGATCACCATCTTTGGGATCTTCATTGATAGTTGCATATTATTGTTTATTTTCTTGTTGTCCTAGGATTTTCTTCAAATGGGCTAATATGTTGTCTTTCTTGTTCTTCCAGATATGTATACTTCTTGGGTACATGTTTTCCTTTTCCCATTGTGATTGCCAGAAATACTTTCATAGACCCCAATTATCTCTAAGAAGTGTGAAAATTTTCTTAAAATCATGGAAGGTGCTATGAATTTACTAGACGTAAGAGGTACCAAGCCAGGACGATGGCTTCTCATAAAGTCATTTGCAAAGATAAGGTGCTAATGGTTATTTCATAATACAGGGAAATGATTCCTTCAGCATTACAGGCCATGCCTAAAGTTGAAATTCAGGGCAAAGAAAAAAGTCTATGAAGTCCTGTGAAAGAGCTTTTCACATACTTTTACCATGTGAAAAAGCAATTGTTGATAAAATAAAAACAATCTGAACCTTAATCCCAAAAATTGGGATCGGTTATTTGAGAGACAAATATATATATATATATATAAATCATACAATAAATATACAAAGAGAAGTACAATGTTAATGTAAGTTGACTTATATTATTGTACAGTCTGCAAAATTTGTCTAACCTCTCAGGTGTGCAATTGATTCTTCTCATGAAAGTAGTATCTGGAATTCTAAGAGTGATTGCCAAAGGTTTTAATATTCTACAAAGTCCATAGTTTTGGTTGAACCTATGATTCTCCTTCCTTGTTCAAACCTGACACATATTGAGTCCATCTTTATTATCGTCTTATGTCTTTGATCCTGATTGGCAGTTGGATTGGTCCATTTAGTGTGGAATTTAGTGAGAGGTACTATTGTGCCTAATCCGTTGTATCCTGGATTGATGTTTCTGCTGGATTGATGTTTCCCCTGCTTTTTCAGGGTTTCACTTATCCTGTCCGAACTCATTTTCTTGAGAATATTTTAGAAATGACTGGATATCGGTTAACTCCATATAACCAAATTGATGATTATGGTCAAGACAAGATGTGGAAAATGCAGAAACAAGCTCTCAGAAAGAGAAAAAGTCAGATTGCTTCTGTTGTTGAGGTATAAGAACTTTGACTTGTAAAAAGGTCACTAATGTTCTTAATCTTCATTCAAATTTATCTAATTTTTTAAATCTGCTTAACAGGATGCTCTGGAAGCAGCTGATTTTAGGGAGTACAGCCCACGGACTCGAGATTCTTTATCATGTTGGAATCCTGATTCCATTGGTTTTAACCTTATTCATCATGTGCTTTGCCATATATGTCAAAGGGAGAGGCCTGGTGCAGTTTTGGTTTTTATGACTGGTTGGGATGACATAAATTCATTGAAGGATCAGCTTGAAGCTCATCCTTTTTTGGGAGATCGTAGCAGAGTTCTGTTACTTGCTTGTCATGGATCCATGGCTAGCTCTGAGCAGGTAGCTTCACTTTACAGTTGATTTTTAAATATCTGTGTGCTTTGGCATTCATATCTTTTGCACTGTAATTATTTATGGAGATTTCTTACAGTTTTCTGTTGACATTATCATATGGAGTGGACTTGCATGTGACCAATGCACTTTACAAAAATGTGCTGTGTTCCATACTTTTCAAATTATTGTATCAAGTTCTGAAAATTTTGAGTTTCCTTTCCCTATTCAAGAATTAAAAGGTCCAGTCAAAACGTATTTATTTGACTTCGATGGGACAGTGTAAGAGCATGTAAAGGATTTCTCCTTTCCCATAATTGATATAAAGACCTCTTTTGAGGTGGTGAAGTATTTAACTTCATTTTGTATTTACAAATATGTGCTCAAGGTAAGTTCATTGGGAAGGCATTTAGGCCCTTTTCCATTGGCAATCACGTCGTGATTGTCCTGTGCCAAGTTATCTCTCACATTAACACATAACTGAAGTGGGCATGAGAGATGCTGTTCTGGTTTAATCTTCACGCCCTAGTAATTCTGCTGATGGACCCGTCTAGTGTGTAATCTTAAATATTTTTAATCAGTGGAAATTTTGTTTAAATAGCTTGGTTAAAAAATGCACTAGAATTAGATAATGCTCACATGCAAATACACTGGGGATGAGATAATACTTTTTCCCCCTTTAATTTCTTTAATGACAATTGTTTCTTGTACAGAGACTAATATTTGAGAAACCTGAAGATGGGATAAGGAAAATAGTTCTAGCCACTAACATGGCTGAGACTAGCATCACCATAAATGATGTGGTTTTCGTAGTTGACTGTGGGAAGGCAAAGGAGACTTCATATGATGCGCTGAACAATACTCCTTGTTTGCTTCCATCATGGATTTCGAAAGCTGCTGCTCGACAAGTAAGACAGTTGATTTTATCTCATTTTGATGATTAGGTTATTGCAATGCTAGTCTATGATATTACTCAAAATTTATTTTTGTCCTACCCCCCAAAGAAGTTAGATTCCGTTGATCTTTCTTATTTTATGTCAAGATTATTAAGGAAGAAAATTCTGACGAGGAGATTGTTCAAAGCTAACTATAACTTATCTTTCTTCCCTATCATGAACAGTCATGCAACAAGCTCGTGATGGATTTTTTTTTTTTTTTAATCATTTCTCAGAGTGTCTGTAGCTTCACTGCAATTCTAAGATTCCAGACAGATATCTAATACAATTGGTTTAACATGTCCAATATGAATTGCAATGGATCTCATAATCAGGTTCTCAGTGAATAATTGATATGTTAATCTTTGATAGAATCGCAATACAGAAGCCCCTCTTTTCTAATCCATTCTAGTTTGTCATCTAATGGTTTGCCACCCTCAACAAGGATGATGACTGCTGGATAAATTAAAATCATTTATCTTGTGTCTGTTGCACTCAATGTCTCGTGAATTAGAATTTCTTCTGCAGATCTGGGTTTGTGATCAAGCTTAATAGTCCATTTTGACCTAAAATTGTATTAAAAGAAGTGGGTTGTTTCTATGTGTTCATTGTGTCATCAAGAAACTTTGTGTAAGAATGATACTTGAGTCTTGTCCTTGGTGAAGAGAAATTTTATCATTGGACTGTTTTTGCAATTTGTTCTTGATACACAGTTTCTGCACATGCACATGTGCACGTACTCCTGGATATTTGCTTTTGGATGTTTTGCCCTTTTCTGAAGAGAGCATAGGAGCATGTGGAGCTTGTATTTTGTGTCTAAGTTGTGAGGTTTGAGCAAGCACTGTGAATAAGAAATAACAACATTTCTTTAATTCTGTAGCGGAGAGGAAGGGCTGGGCGTGTTCAACCTGGCGAGTGTTATCATCTCTATCCCCGATGTGTATATGATGCTTTTGCGGATTATCAATTACCAGAACTTTTGAGGACACCCTTGCAGTCACTTTGTTTGCAAATAAAAAGTTTACAACTTGGGAGTGTGTCAGAATTTTTGTCTAGGGCATTGCAATCCCCAGAGGCCCTGTCGGTAAATTTCAACCAACTTTACTCCTCTGTTTGCTTTTTGCTCTTTTTTCTGTCTTTATTTATAGTATAGCCTAAATTATTGGCGTTTCACTCTGTAGGTTGAAAATGCTATTGATTACTTGAAGATAATTGGGGCTTTAGATGAGAGTGAAAATTTGACTGTGCTGGGTATCCTTTTGATAATTTTCGATGTTCATAGATGTGAAAATTTTAAAATCTTGTGGCAATAGCAATTTATTTTATTTCAAAAGGGTTGACTTTTAGTTGCACTGATTGCTTTATAGGACGCCACTTGTCTATGCTACCAGTTGAGCCCAAACTCGGCAAAATGCTCTTACTTGGAGCCATCTTCAAGTGTCTTGATCCAGTATTGACTGTTGTCGCTGGATTAAGTGTCAGAGACCCATTCCTGATGCCATTTGACAAAAAGGATGTAAGCTCTTATTTCTGCTTTTTAGTATTATAAATGATGCCTTCTCCTTGTTTGCTGCTAATGTACAGTGCACTGATGGTCTGTGTGCACTGCATTCTTAACATTGCTTTCCTTTTATTTTTTCTTACCCAAACGTTTGTCTTGGAGCCTTGCTTGTATAGTTTAGGTCCTTCAACTGCTTTATTTTGCTTAATGCTTCCAGAAACCTCTCTGCTTCTGCTTAAAGAGTTCTCCATGTCATGTCTTGTGCTTGGCTAATAGCTGGTTTTAGTGGGGGCAAATTTCAGTAATCAAACTGCGTGGAGAATTTGGCAATTTTGTTAGTAGGTTTGGCCAGATTCCTGTTTGTGTGCGAAAATGTTCCAGCTGTATGCCTCTCTATTTTTTCTTTTCTCTCTAATGAACACATCAAGGCCTTGAGTTAAATTGTGGGGGAGAAAAAATAATATAAGAAACAGTTGAGAAAAGGAAAACATATTTAGCAAAAAATCAATTTCAAAGAAAACATTCATCCCAAATTCTTTTAAAATTCCAATTATCAACAGATGAAAGTGATATGCATGATGCATTTATCGGAAACAAGTACTCTAGAAAAATATTTAGAAATTAAGAAGAATGAAAGATTCTAGAAAAAAAAAGAGTAACTTTCTTATTTTAACTTATAGCAATCTTTTTAGTAGTTATTTTATTCTTGGAAGATATTTTAAAATAGTAGTTTTCATTGAGATTTATTTCTAGTAACACTTCTATTTGTAACCTCTAGTTTTCCCTATTTATAGGAGGTATTATTAATAAAGAGGTTAGCCTAATTTCTCATAAAGAAGTGTAATGAGAAGCTTGTTAGGGAACAAGTTTCTAGCCATCAAAACTAGGGTTCTATGAGAGGGAAAACTCTAGCAAGGAAGAGAGGAATTCCTACAGAGTATCCATTGACTAGATCCTGTACTAGGGTTTATATCAATTTGGTATCAGAGCCAACCGTCATGGAAAACTTTGCAGAATGGTTTAGCCAGATGGAGAGATTCATTAGGGAATTTGAGCAACAAAGGGAGCAACGAATGCAGCAACTAATGGAGCAGACACTAGCTAGGATGGAAGAACTCTGGCAGTCCAACAAGAAGTTATTGCAACAACAGCAGACAGCATTGATCTTGCTGATAGAAAGGTTTCAGCAAGGGCACAACAAGGTGGAAGAGGTTAGGAATAGCAGCCACACCCTTGGTCCCTTGCAAAACCAAGGGGAGGAAAGGATTAGTTTGCTCGAAGGAAGGACTGCCATCCCTAGAAAGTGCCTTGACTTCAATAGCTATGAATATAATAAGTTTGGGCAGGATCTTGAGCTTTCTATTCATGACAGCAAGGCAGCCGTTGAAGGAAACATTGGTTCATACATTCATGATAGCAAAATTGGTATCTTAATAGAGTTAAACTATGAGACAGACTTTGTCGCTTGTGGAGATATCTTCAAGGAACTAGTTGATGATCTAGCCGTGCAAGTGACTGCCTGTCTACAAGTGCTGTATCTTGTTATGGAAGCATGTCCTAATGATGCTAAATTTATAGGAGAGCGAAATTCTTGGAAGTCCAAAGAAGAGGATAAGGGAGGAGGCTTATTGGGACTTCTTGAAGTCTTTGAGAGGAACTACCATGAAATCAAGCTTGAGAACAAGCTTTTTGTCCAGGAGGGGAGTAATGATATGCATGATGCATTTATTGGAAACAAGTACTCTAGAAAAATATTTAGAAATTAAGAAGGAAAGATTCTAGAAAAAAATAGTAACTTTCTTATTTTAATTTATAGCAATCTTTTTAGTAGTTATTTTATTCTTGGAAGATCTTTTAAAATAGTAGTTTTCATTGGGATTTATTTTTAGTAACACTTCTATTTGTAATCTCTAGTTTTCCCAATTTAAAGGGGTATCATTAATAAAGAGGTAAGCCTAATTTCTCATAAAGAAGTGTAATGAGAAGCTTGTTAGGGAACAAGTTTTTAGCCATCAAAACTAGGGTTCTACGAGAGGGAAAACTCTAGCAAGGAAGAGAGGAATTCCTGCAGAGTATCCATTGACTAGATCCTATACTAGGGTTCATATCAAAAAGTATCCCCAATCAATTTTAGACTCTAAAGGGTTAATCCAGAAGAAAAATATCGGAACAAACCTTACCTGGCTGAATCTCAGAGAGCGGCACTTGCTGATTTGCAGTTATGGTTGGTGGGCCCCTTTGCTTGGTTTGTCTAGACCAACCCAAGAACTGAAGCAAAAGCATTGATTGTAGAAATTCCAAAATGAAGAAACCTGTCACCTGATCTGAAACACAATATGAAACTGTTCAATTTTTGTTAAAGTTCGCTTCCCTCTTCTTCTTGTTTTGGGTTTTTATTCTCTTTTTTCATTATTATTTTCAAAATCCTGTTTAAATGTACTTTCGCTGCTCTTGAGTTTGCAACCAGTTTAGGTTCTTATTTTGCATCTGTTTCTACCATCTATAGCTTTAATAATCTTTATGGTTGCTTGTTGACTTTTGCTTTTAGTCTGAGAAATCTTTCTCCTTCCCCATCTTTTGAGAATATTTGGTTAGAAAAACATTGATGAGTTTTGTGGACTTTTTCATTGTGTATTTTTGTGTGTTTTTCAAATTGTTTGTTTCTTTTGCAGTCATTGTTGGGTTTGCAGAGTTATTATTGTTGTAGCGTTTTGGGGTCTTCACTGCATTGGTGCTCATTCCTCTTTGTTTGGTTTGTTGTGAATAAATCGTTTTTTCCCCGTGTTAAATGAATATGGTTTAATCTGCTCAAATATGGGACGGCAACTTTTTCCTCTATGGTTTGAAGACGACTTTATAAACTTTGGAAGATTTGAAACATGGTTAGACAAGACCAAAATGACAAATAACCCTGCGAACTTTAGGTCTACTTTCAAATAGCTCCATTAACTTTAAATGCAGTCAATTACTTCCCAAAATTTTTGAAGTAAATTTCAACCTGCCCCATAAATAAGCAGGATTAAGGTTACATCCATTGCTTCATCTTTTCAATGTAAATTTCCAAGTTCATGGAAAAGTTTTTAAAGTTATGATTTCTCTATATTCTAATGTCCATTCTACACAAAAGTTGACCTCCCTACTTGACTTCTTGCAAGGATTTTGAATTTGACCTCCAAACTATGCATGCAACTTCCTTTTTTCCTGTTTTTCTCTCTTCAAAGTAATCTGTATGAAATTTCTGAAATAACTAACTTTTACAGGCTAGCCTTTTGGATTTTGATTCTTCTCTACACTTGTGATAAACTTTTTCCAATTTCACATGACCTTTTGGATGAAATCCGAACTCTGTCTACTTATAGGGCGCATTGACTCTTATTTTAAAAGCTTGGGGTAATCGACTACCATGAATATTTGGAGGTTTTTTGATTGTAGGCCTAAAACTCAGAGTTTATTAGTAGTTTTGTCCTGCACAGTGATACCAAGCATTTCATCTACAGAAAACCTTATTTCAGAAAATTTAACAAGTGGAGACATGCTACATTTTTCATTCTGTACGGATGGGAAAGTAGCAACTGCAAACTAGTTTTTCATCTTTTATCTTGCCTTTTTTGTCGAAATCCATAGCATCCATGCACCTTGGGCAAGCTAGCATAATTTACCCTACAGCACTCATGTTGGGAAAAGCTTTTGCTTCATATGATGCAATAGTATATTTAACATTGATCTTTTTGGTTCATCCATTGTGTCATACGTGTTAGTAGCTGTACATATGAAGGATATGTTCCTAGTCACAAATATTACTAACTGAATTATTTATTTTGGATACGAATAAAGGAGATATTGTTCTTGATTAAAGAGGGGAGAATGGATAGGAGGAGAATAAGGAATCCTCCATGAGACCACCAACATTTGAAAGGAGAAGAAAAGAGAATACCAACTAGATTAAAACAATAAAAGTTTTTCAACTGCTCAAAATATCCTCAACTCCCACATGACTTAAAATTCCTTGTATTTTTCATTTTTCATTTCTTTGTTTTTCTTCCTTTTGGGGACTGTTACTTTAAAGCTATACAAAATATCAGCCAATCAAGGCAGGCAATGTTAGATAGAGCATGCAGTCTAGGTTTGGTAAGATTACTTTGGCAACTAGTGGGTTCCTTCTGCCAGGAATCTGTCATTTCCCCCTTCAAGCCCTCTAGTCAACTTATGAATTGTGAAGACTGATCAAAATAGACAAGGCTGCTAATTTAAGGCCCTGATAGATATCGAGGGTATTCATTCAGATCTGATGAAGATCATTTTTGCTTAAGTCATTTCAAGGAAAAAATAGTTGCTAGGTTCTCCTAAGTACCGAGGCTCAATATAAAAGGTGATCAAAATATAAACAGAAATGGGTTCTGTTGTTACATTTGTACTGGGACGAATCCTTCATTTAATGTTTTATCTATTCTTGTCCAATCAAAAAACATTCATTGAGAACTTGGGACTAAAAGTTTGACTTACCCTGCTCATTTCTTATCAGCATTTCCAGTTGATATCACAATTATATTCAACATCATTAAATGTATATCCATCTAATCTCTAACCTAGAATTATCAAATCTTATTTTCTAGTTTGGAGTCATAGTACTTTAAGATTGCTTGGTGAAAAAAAACAAGAAAAACTAAGCAAAAGGGATAATGTTTGAGAAAAATATATAAGCAAGCATGCTTCTGTTTGACCAATGGGTGTTCTAGGCTTATCTAACATAAATTGAGGCAAGTTAAATACCAAAAGGGCTCCATGGAGAAACATGATTTTTCTGCTAATGTGGCCTAAAGTGAGGCATGTTTGTGTCAAAACCAAGTAACATATATTTTTGTTTTATCTGGTTTGCAAGTAGTTCAGTGTGATGTTACCATGCTCTTCTATGAATGGATGCAAATTTGTGAATATGTGCTAGTTGAACAGAGAGTATAATTGAGATCTTTTGGTTCAATTTCAAAGAAATTGGGAGTTGTTGTAATGGTTCATTTTCCACTTTTACAGCTTGCAGAATCTGCAAAAGCCCAGTTTTCTGGCCGTGAATATAGTGATCATCTTGCCCTTGTTCGAGCTTACGATGGTTGGAAAGATGCTGAAAAACAGCAATCTGGTTATGAGTACTGTTGGCGAAATTTCCTTTCTGGACAAACTCTGAGAGCCATTGATTCTCTTCGGAAACAGTTCATTTCACTGCTAAAGGATTCTGGTCTCCTTGATAATGACATGGAAACCTGCAATGCATGGAGCCATGATCAACATCTCATCCGAGCAGTCATATGTGCGGGTCTCTTCCCTGGGATATGCTCTGTTGTGGTGTGTTTCACGTTTTCACCCCTTTTCTCATTTTTGACCAAACTGTCTTCATGGCACTAATTCACAGAATCAACATTTAACTTTTGAGTGTCCTTTAAATCTTCTGCTTCTTGCTTTTGTGATTAGAATTTGTTGAGATCACAAATTGAAAGTGAATGGGGTTTATTATAATTACCTATAATCAAGCTGTTAGGTGTATTGGAAGACTTGTCCTATCCTTAAAGAGTAATGTTATCTTTTATTAAGGTCTCAATATCTTCCTTAAGTCGGTGATTTCTAATTTGACTCTTTCTTCAGAATAAAGAAAAATCAATATCCCTGAAGACCATGGAAGATGGCCAGGTGCTTCTGTACTCGGTGAGTTTTTTATCTCCTGAATCCTCAACATGTGCTACATTTCTCAATATTCTGGCCTTCACTTTGTGTTTTCCCCTTTTGTTTTTAACAGAACTCAGTGAATGCTCAAGAGCCAAAAATACCATACCCCTGGCTAGTATTTAATGAGAAGGTGAAAGTGAACTCAGTTTTCCTGCGGGACTCAACAGCTGTTTCTGATTCCGTGCTGCTTTTATTTGGTGGAAATGTCTCCAGAGGTGGGCTTGTAAGTTCTCTTGCTTGGTTGAGCTCCTGCCTTTTTAGTACCTTTTTTTTATGAATAATAGTAGATTTATTTTACAAGCAACTGGCCCATTTCATATTGTTTAATAACTGCTGCTACTTGTTAGGATGGCCACTTGAAAATGTTGGGAGGATACCTGGAGTTTTTCATGAAATCTTCCCTGGCAGATACATATCTGAGCTTAAAAAGAGAGGTTGAAGAATTAATTCAAAACAAAGTGAGTAAATCAGTATATCTAGGCCACTCATAATCTTTCATCATTCTTGGCAATAGTCTCTCTCTCTCTCTCTTAAGCGCGTGCACACAAGCACACACTCACATCTATTCAGTTACCTGAATTTGTGTTAGTTTGTTGCTGGTTTATATATTTCTTATTCACATCTATTATTCTGTGCCTGCTTATGCAGCTTTTAAATCCTAAATTGGATACACATGACACAAGTGAGCTCCTTTCAGCTATAAGGTTGCTGGTCTCAGAGGATCTGTGTGATGGTAGATTTGTATTTGGTCGGCAGTTGCCTGCATCCTCAAAAAAGGCAGCAAAAATGGCATCACTAGATGTTCTCTCAAGGAGTGCCAATGGTGGAGGTGATAATTCCAAGTCTCAACTTCAAACTCTACTGCTGAGGGCTGGGCATGAGTCTCCTACCTACAAAACAAGACAATTGAAGTATAATCAGTTTCGTTCCACTGTGGTTTTCAATGGTTTGGATTTTGTAGGCCAGCCTTGCAGCAGCAAGAAGCTTGCAGAAAAAGATGCAGCTACTGAGGCTCTGCAATTCCTCACCGGAGAGGCTCATTCAATGCCAACAAATCTTGACCACATATCAATGCTTCTAAAGAGGAGCAAAAAGCGATCTAGGAAAACAAGTTAGAAACTTATGGCACCAAGCGTGCTCAAACCATCAGTAGAAGTAATATACAATCATTAAACTTTTGGTCAAAGTTGAGCAAGTGGGGCGGTTAAATATGGAGATCTAGCCATCATGGAGCTGGACACATGGAGAAATCAGATCTCAAATGTTATCCCTCAGTTCTGTCAGAAATCCTCCATTTTTTTTTTGATCGGTGGATTGAGGAACTGCATACTTAAGAGATGAAACTGCAGGTTTTATCCTCCCTACAGATGCATGATGATCCATTTTTTTGGACAATGGCAGCCTAGGTCTTTCAGAAGGATCACATGATGACCACTGTTGCTGTCTGTACATAGTTAATTCATTGCTGGCATGGTAACATATTCTGCTTCATGTAAAGAGGTTTGGACAAGCTTTTGTTGAAAAACCTAAGCTGCTCAGTGTTCCTGCCTATGGTTATCAAGATGCCCAACCAAATTAAACAGATGTCATGACAAGACTCCCTTATTGTTTATCTACTCTGCAGAGCATTGTTGTAGAAAGTCATAATTTGTATACAAAGAACGAGAAAAATAAAATGCTTCTTGCATGTCGAAACTCTCTCCCTTGTGCAATTTCCATTTCAGGTTATTATGGGTGTCTGTAAAACCAGTGTCAAACCCTAGGGGTTAATTTTGCCAATTTATTGAGTTGGTTATGAGTTCATCGCTTTAAACGTGGTTGTTTCCTTGGGGGGCATATATCCCTGCGAATGAGAAGCACTTCATGCATGGGGTGCTGGCTTGTTGGATGCATATGAATTCATCTAAATTGGAGAGTTTGTTGACATTTTATTTAAAACTTCCATCGAGAATTGTTTATCACGACTGCTTTGTGAGATTTTCCTTTGTATGCAGAGTTGTATGATTTTGAGCATCTGAATAGAACTTCTTAGTTTAGATTGTTTGGCTCTTTCACTCCAGTTTGTCATAGAAGTTTTTTCCCAGTACTCGAAAAGTACTTCGGTTTTCAGTTTACTTTTCCACACGTGTCTTCCTTGAGCGATGTCTTTGTTTGTATGTTCAGGTGGGTATACCTTAATGCTAACTTTTGATCTACCAAGCGATATGGAATTCATAGCATTATCTTGTATGCCCCATCATCATCAGGTTCACAGAGACTGTACAGTGTGTGAATCTCCACACTCTTTTATCTACGTTTGGCATCATTAACCGGCTGGTTCTTGTCCAAATCACTTCTCTTTGCTGCAAAATACCATGTTTTGCTTAGAACAAGAGGTGGTTATGTTGAAGTGGTTAACCAGTGCATATTCATTAGGGTTTACGGATTTTACTTCCAAGTTGCACTTCATGTATTGTGACTCTCTGGTCTGAACGGCCATGATCAAAGGCTTTCTTCTCTGATGTTAGATAATGTGACTTTATCACGCAGCGGAAGAATGTAATAAAATTTTTTCGGAACCATAAATAGTGAGTTCGCGGTATACCTCAATCAGTGATACAAAAAACTTTGGAAATCGCAAATTCTGATCGCGAACAATTCGTAGTTGGGATGATAGCCATGAGAACCGAACTATCACCACAGCGCCACAACGTTTAACCTTTAACCCGGTGATTTTGAGACAATCGGAAAACCCTTAACAATGTGTTTTTCACTCTTTCTAAAATTGTTGTTCTCAATAATAGTTAGAGTGGTCTCTACAATTCTCTCTCTAGAATTATTAGTATTCAATCAATTCTCAAGTTGAATGAATATAAAATAGTGTAAATTGTAATTCACATAGAGTTGTGAAGACAGAAAATAGGGAGAGTGGGGATACTGGGTAACTACCCATTATCCCTTATTTAAAATTTAAAATTTAAAATATTTACTTTGGTAAAATTGCCCCTACGTGGGCATTTATCAATATCTCTCACTTGCATACGAGAGCATTTTACTTCAGTCATCAGATCACAACTCATGCGATCCATCGCATCACCTTACTGGGTTTTCAAACAAGGTTGGATGTCGTGCGACTAGCAAGTACACTTGCAAACAAAGATTTCTCGATATACCTGTTAGGATGATCGAGTAGTCACCATTAGTACCAAAAGAAAAGCTCGCTCTACTCCAAATCCAAGACTAATTACATCCATCGAGTTACTTTCCTCATTAAAAGTAATTCCCAATAAAAATACTCGACTGTGTATTCACTATTATGTTCAAATCTCTACATGGATGAACATAAAAGACCAGTCGGTAAATACAATACAGTGATGTAATGTCAATTGGTCTTCCTTTTCCTAAACTTAAATCTATCGGTCTCAACTCAGCTATTTTCCTAAACCTGTCCCTTAGACCTCAATTTATCTTTTGGACTATCGGTAAACAGATTAAAGTAGCAAATATTGAATTACGGCCTCAAGAAACAGCCGAAAGTAGTAAGGGTACAAGAGATCCCACCAAATGGATCTCGGGTCTCACACGTGGGGCTCGGGGATAAATTTCAAATTATTGTCTCAAGTAATATTGTTCCCACTATCCCAAGTCAACTTATCACACGTGGTATGAAACACATGCTGTAACACCGAAATTGCATTGTCCGTACTAGTGTTCCTATTCATGAAATTTAATAAAATATTTTTCAATTTATATATATTGAGAAATATTTAATTTTATTGATTTTCGATTTTGGGTATTAAATTTAAATTTTTGGTATATTTTAAAATATTACGTCCGTAATTCGCAGTAAATCCCAATTCTACGAAATTTATACGCTAGAGAAAAGTGGATATAATATATATATATATTGATAATTATTTATTTATTTATTTATTAAATATAAAAAAAAGGGTTGCAAAACGCAGCAAAACGCTTCGTTTTGCCCCAATTAAGGATTAGGGCTAAAAGCCCTAATCCCTCACTCTCTCTCTCTCCTCTCTCTCTCTTTACTCCCTCTCTTCCCGCGGCCACCTCTCCTCCGCCTTCCCTCCCTTCCGCCGCCGCGGCTCTTCCTCCACCCGATCAACCCCTCCACCACCATCTCCATCTCTCTATCTCTCTCCTTCTCTCTCGGCTTCTCTCACCCGTGAGTGTGTCTCTCCCTCCCTCTCGCGGTTCTCCGCCATCGCGCCACCCATAGCCGCCGCACGACCACCACTCTCTCTCTACCTCCCTATTCTCTCACTCTCTCTTGGTTCCCTCCCCATTTCTCTCTCTATCACTCGCGATTCACTCTCCCGATCTCCCCCCTCGCGGTCTCCCAATCTCCCTCTCGCGGTTCTCCGCCGCGACTTGGCGCAACCACCGCCACCCGTAGCCACCGCGACCCACCACGGGTCGCCACCTATCTCTCACTCCCTACTCGCGCGACTACGCGCTACTGTTCGCGCGAATGTCCTTGCCTCAGCGCGCGCGAGGCTGCGCCAGCGTGCAGCTGCCCTGCACGCCCGACTGCAGCGCTCACCTATCCTTCGCGCGCGACGAAATCCCCTCTCCCTCTGTTCGCTCGCGTCCCTGCTTCTCCTCAGCCACGAACATTTCTGCGATCCTTGCAGAAACCCCAGCAGCAGGAAGCCTTCAAAACCCTAGGCCAAATCTGCTGACTTCACTTTCTGCATAGGTAAGGATGAATTAGGTCTAGGGTTTTGATATTTTTAGTGATTTGGCTAAATTATTGAAATTTTAGTTCAAATTGGACACATTGCAGGTTTCGGACTGAATCGAATATCGCACAGACGTTAGGATTTGGACCGCAGTGAACCCTAGGTGAGGGATTTCTAACTCATTCGATTTATTGGATGCATTTAGGGTAAATTAGGATAAAAAGTGTTGTATATGTGTAGGATGTATGTTAGATTCGATTTTATAATGCTTTGGGTGAAATTATATGTGATTATTAAGGCTAAGTATAGAATTTTAAATGAATTGGGTTATTCTAGATGATAGAATCGTATTGACTTGATTAGAATGACTGCTCTTAGAGTTTAATATGACTAATGCATGAAAACAGTCAAAATTTGAGATTTGAGTTTAAGGATCGATGCGGTCTTTTCATTATAAGCTGTCCTACATATAGGAAATCAAAATCCTATTTCCGTATGATGAAAATAAACTTCAATACTTTGAAAATAACATATGGTTTGAAGAAATCGGATGAGAATTGAAAAGTATATGATTTTTCAAAGATTTTTCTATTTTGTAGACAGTTTATTAATCTACGCATGTTTCCGACTTTGAGTGGTTTTGGAGTTGAATTAGACTTGGTTTTGAATGTGTTACTTATTTATAAATGAAATGCAATTGATGACATTAGAGTGTATTCATGAATTGAAGAATTGAGATTTGTACAAAAATTAGAGAAAATGGAAATTGATGACATAATTATGATTTTGTATTAGGAAGGTCAATCGAGGATCGAGTAAGATTTCATTTGATTGAATTGTGAGTATATGCAAGTGTGTATGAGCTGAAAAGTGTGCATAATTTTTGTGATGTTGTGAATGTACATGGATATAATTGAGGTCGAGGTGTGAGAAATATATGATGTGTTACAATTGTAGTGACTTGCTTGGAGATTGATCGAGGGGAGCACGGTTTCGACACTTGTGCATTGTAGGGAGTGATTGACCCTCCCGTATACTGTGAGTGGGTTTTATTTCAATGTTTTCGTTTAATATGTAAACCCTACTTTACGACAGTTTGATAAATGAGCATGATTTATCGTGTGCTTAAAATGTTTTGACTGGTTTTGGAAATGATTTTTGTGAACCGATGGAGTGTCCAAAAATGTGGTTGAATTATGAAAATATGCATCCATGTGGTTGAAATGAAAAAATGTGCCATTTTATGATATATGTTGCATTTGGTTTGTGAACCTGATTTACGGCACATGTTTGATATGATATTGATATTGGCCTTGAGGGCTGTGATATGTATTGTTGATATTGATATTGGCCTTGAGGGCTGTGATATGTATTGTTCTGTAGCTACGAAGGACACCGTGAGAGGCGCTTGGGTGGTGTCCGGATATGCCTAGGCCTGGGGTATCCCACGAGTTGTCGAGATGATATTTACGACACGGTACTAGCCAGGTTGAACCCGAAAGGGGGAGGATTTGGATACAATCTTCAAGTCTAGCACCTGGACGAGGTTCGTCGCCAACGCCGGGGTAGAGAGCACTTTAAATAAAATCGCATATAACACCCCCGATGCGCCTATCATAGGTCGTGGTAGACCTCTGCCGGGACATTTTCGGCTGGCAGCTCTATGATTTTAATGACAGTATTTTGGATGCATATTTGATTTGCTGATGCGTGTTAATGATATATTGTTGAAATGAAAAGCATGATTTGAAATATGATTTGTATACTTATGATCTGACACTCCAGTTTCACACCCCATATTACACGATTACATTGACCCACTCACTCACTGAGTATTCTTCCCTGAGTACTCACCCCTCCTCTTTCCCTCCCCAGACAGGATTATGGTGCTAGGGCGATGCATTTGGCTCTGGAGGGTATGATAGCTTGTTGATGGATTGGTGTTTATGACGGTGAGATTAAGTTTTAATTGAAAAGATGAATTTCATATTTTATTGTCGACCCTGCGTGGTCTTGTTGAGGTCCGTAGTTGACCGTGTACATATTTTGGGATGACTGTATAATTTTTTAACTTCTGTTTGCGAAACTCTCATTTCACTTGCATTGAGGCATTTGTAAATGTTTAAAGTGTTAACTTGGGAATTTATAATATATTTGTATAAATTTAGGCCCGCTCGGTGTAGCGGCTACTCATGCTCTAGTTGGGCATGACAGTAGAGGTCTGTGGCTAGAACTGTTGGTGATTTGTTAGCCTTGCGTTGTCTGGATGTCGGTTGGGAGATTTGGTGGATTGTTTGAGGCCGGGATGACCATGTGTTTAATTTACATGATGATGTTAATTTATACAGGTATACAGGTTTAATTGTACATGGGAGACCTCCGATTTATTAGGAGGTTCTGCCCGATTTTCTATAAAAATACAGTCGGCATCCAGGTCAACGGGCGGCTATTCACGATTCCCGGTTCGGGGCGTGACACGTGCCACTGTGTTATTCCCTCATCTCTCAAAAGGACATATGTCAGATTTATCTAACACAGTGCAGGTATGGAACTCAGTCCACATATAAGACTTTACCTAGAGATCTCAGAGAGAGTAGTTTAGAGACAATATCACAAATCGCAAGTGATATCTGAGATCTCAAATCTGACTACTTACAAGCAATATGAATATGGGTATGTCTATGTTGGTCATGTCGCATATGACCTCATCCTGAACACGTATCAGGGTGACTTATATTCTAGCAGGGCTACTCTCAAAACTTCTTACAATTAGAAACTGTCTCATCTCCGTTCACTCAGAGCTGGACGTGGTCACTCGTGTGAGTGAGTCGACCTCGCCTGCCTAACATATTTATTATCACATCATAGAATATATATATGATAATAAAAGCAAGTGCATTAAATAAAATATAACACAAATGTGACTGAATAATGCACAATAATCATATATATAGAAAAATTAATAAGTATCAATGTCGTCAATAAGTACAAACTGAGAAATGTCAAAAAATACCCAAACCCAATGACTCTCTATTCCCTAAAAAGAAGTCTCAGTGATGGGTTTGGTGAATGAGTCAGTCACTATGCTGTGTGTAGAAATGTACTTGACGGTCACTTCACCCTTCTCGATGATGTCTCTCACAAAATGGTATCTGGTGTCGATGTGTTTTCTTACTATGAAACTTAGGGTCTCGAGTGTAAGCGATAGCGGTCTGATTATCACAATAAATCATTACTGGCCTCCCACTATCTGCTACAATCCCTAAGTCATCCAATAGTCTCCGAAGCCAAACACTCTCCTGAACTGTAACTGAGTAAGCCACGAACTCAGCCTCCATCATAGATAGAGCAACACATGTTTACTTTTTACTGCTCCAAGAGATGGCCCCGCCATTGAGCAAAAAAGCAAAACTTGATGTCGATTTGTGCTTATCCAAATTGCCTCCCCAGTCTATGTCTGAATAACCCACAAGGCGCAAATTGCCTCCTCCAAAAACAAGGAGAAGTTTGTAGTTCCCTTTATATATCGAAAAATCCTTTTCACTGCTCTCCAGTGACCCCTTCCAAGATTTGCCTGATATCTGCTCACCAGACCAACTGTATAACATATGTCTGGTCGAGTACATAACATTGCATACATTAGGCTTCCTACTACACTGAGTAAGGTACTTTACTTATTTCTCTTACTTCTTCCTGAGTTTTAGGACATATTTTCAGACTCAGGCCTTTATCTTTAGTGATTGGAGTATCTATGGGATTATAGTCACTCATCCCAAAGCGCTCGAGAATTTTCTTAATGTAAGACTCTTGAGAAAGACCCAACGTTTTTCTCAAACGATCCCTCTGAATCTGAACTCCGAGGATGAACTCAGTTTCACCCATGTCTTTCATGTCGAAGCTAGATAACAACCATGCTTTAATGGTCATTAGATACTAATGTTGTTCCCGACCAATATTATGTCATCCACATACAACGACAGAATCACAAAAGAGTTATCGGACCGAATTAGATAGACACAATGATCCTCCTCGACCATCGTAAAACCGTAAGATATCACCTCTTCGTGAAACTTTAGGTACCACCGCCTGGATGACTGCTTTAGGCCGTATATCGACTTTCAAAATCGACAGATCTTATCATCGTGAGCTACTAGAACGAATCCAGAGGGTTGTTCCATATAGATCTTCTCATCTAAACTCTTATTAAGGAAAACGGTCTTAACGTCCATATGGTGTAACTCTAGATCTAAATTAACGTAATCGTCAAAAGTAAACGGATCGATGTAAACTTGACTACTGGGGAGAAAGTCTCATCGCAGTCAATGCCCTTAGTTTACGTGTAACCTTCGGTTACTAGATGGGCCTTATACCTCTCGATCGATCGTCGGCCTTCCTTTTGATTTTGAGAACCCACTTATTTCCAATGGCCTTTCTATCCTCAGGTAAGTCAACTAGGTCCTAGACCCCATTGACTCTCATTGATTCCATTTCCTCCTTCATGGCCTGTAATCATTGACCTTTTGCTGAACTCTCAAGAACCTCCTGTATAGTCCTCGGTCTTCATCGTCTTTAGGAGTCACAATGAGGATCTCATCCTTAATCGGGAAACGATGATATGATACATATCCTCGACTACTCCTACGAGGGAAGAGAGCCTCTACACCTTTAGATGGACCGCTCCCACTGGGACCAAGATCCGTAATAGGGTCTTGAATCCCGCCGCTGGGCTTAGCTGAGTCACTAGGTTCATCCATCTCATAGAAGGTGAAGTCTCGATCGATTTCTTATCTCTTAGGGAAATCATTCTCGAGAAACGTGACATCATGAGACTTAATCTCAGTGACAGTACCATTCGTATGTTCTCCTAGGAACACATGTCTCTTGGAGTGTTCAAAGTATCTAAAGAAGATACACTTCTTTCCTCGTGGGACTAACTTGTCGTATTGATGCGAGGAATCATGAATATATGCGGTACAACCCCATGGCCTCAAATGGCTAAGGTCAGGCTGCCTCCCTATCCAAAGCTTGTATGGGGTGCTGATTATGGATTTCGTCAGAACACGGTTAAGGACATAGGCGGTAGTCAATAACGCATCCCCCCAATAGGAGATGGGTAAATTGGCCTGCGCCATCATCAATCTCAGCATCTCCAATAGAGTCCTATTCTTTCTCTCGGCTACTCCTTTCTGATGAGGAATAGTAGGAATAGTCAACTGTCTCGTAATACCTCTCTCGAAACAGAGCTCTTTGAACTGCTCAGACAGATACTCGTGCCCCCGATCGGTTCTGAGAGTTTCACCTCAAGTCTAGCTGATTTTCAACCTTCCTGACAAACCTCCTGAAGCACTCTAGTACCTCAGACTTGTGCGAGATCAGGTAGACGTAACCAAAACGCATATAGTCGTCTATAAACGTAATGAAATACACGGCCCCATTTTGGGCTCTCACATTCATGGGTCCGCAAATATCGAAACGGACTAATTGCAATGGAATCACAGCTCTCATTGCTTTCTCAAATGGAGTTCTAGTGGCTTTGCCTGCAAGGCAAAACTCACACAAGGGTAACTCGACTTTGGTTAGCGGGCCTAACAAGCCACTCGCATCTAACTGGCCCATTCTCTCTTGCCTTATGTGGCCAAGTCTACTATGCCATACAATCATATTATCCACTACACTATCAGATGCAAAGGCAATAGGAGAAGAAGGATAAATCTCATAATAAGAAATCAAATCCAGTACATAAAGTCTCTCATGGATTAAACCGAAACAAATTAAAGAACTGTTATAAGAAATGGAAACTCTAGAGTTTCCCAACAAAACAGAGTATCGTAACTCGTCTAAACATCTGACAGATACAAGATTCCACCTAATCTCTAGAGCATATAACACATCATGTAGATATAGAACTTGGTCACTTCGCATCAACAGTTTGTACGTGCCAATCCCTCTCACTTCTATAAATGCTCCGTTTCCCATGTGCAGCCTCCTCACATGGGGACTCAAACGGTGGAACTCCACGTATGTGCTCCTGTTGCAAGCTACATGGTTTGTGGCTCCTGAGTCTATAATCCACAAATAAGAAGAGTTAGCTAGCATCACACTAGATGACACATAACTCAAGCCATGTAAAGAAGAAAGACATACATTTTGCTCGCCACACTTACGTGTGAAATGCCATGCTTGCCACACACATAGCATTGGACCTTGCTCTTATCGAGCTCCTTTTTCTTGTGCTTCTACCCTTTGTCGTCGGTCTTGACAGATTGCTTCTTCTTGCCTTGTCCCTTGGCTTTCTTCTCATGCTTGCGCCACTTGCGCTTTACTTCCTGGGAGCCCTTACTCGACTCTGCGACGTTAGCATGAGCAGAAGAAGACCTAGCCACCTCCTAACGCTCCTCCTCGAGCTCACAGTGCCAACCCACGTCCATAAAAGTACGAATACTCTCAGTATGTGTGAGATATGTCTTAACCACATCCCAGGAGTCAGGCAAAGACTGGATCACACCCAATACCTGAAGCTCATCAAACATAGGCTCCCTCATACTCTTGAGAGAGGCAATCATACTCGACATATACATCAAATGCTACTTCATAGTATGATTGGGCCTCTTTTTGTATGTGATGAACTTATAGGTCAGCATCCTCAACTTAGGAGCTGACGGGGTGCCATAATGCTCTCTCAGAGCATGCCAGATCGACATTGCAGTAGGATACTACTCACAGATCAGAATCAGCTCATCGTAGATGCTGTTAAGAAGGATCACCCTGGCTTGGTCATCCTTCTTTTTCCAAACACGCTATACCTCCTGATCCTGTCTAGCCTGTGCCATGGTACCCTCCCTGGGGTCCACCATCTCGTGCTTAAGAACTTTCCCGAGCTCTTGTTCCTCGAAGACAAACTGAACCTTCCCGTGCCAAATATCATAGTTGTCATCGTTCATCTTGTCTCCGTTCACGAGATCTAGAAGGACAGTCTTTATTGCAGCCATGTCTTTGTCATATAGAAAAGAGAGATGTTAGTAACAATTGATGCTTAAATTCACAATTTTTTGCACTCTACAAATTACCAAGAGCCAAATGACTCGAATACAGACCCCAAGACGAGCGTATAAGTCAACGAACACCATACACCACAATCTGGGATTGCATCTCACAATTCGGACTAGGATTCGGTACACAAAAAACACACAATTAGTTACATTTATAGCATAGAACCCTTAAAAATTGGAAAAATTTTAATTTTAAGACGGTCTACGCGGTGCTATACCCTGGCGGCGTATCCCCACGCGTCGGGGAGGGGCTTGGGTATGTGCCAGATGCACACCGTATCTGGCACGCGCCCGCACGCGCACTATACACGTCGGCGCACACGCCTGACGCGCAGGCATGCGAGTCACGCTCCCACACAAGCGTGACCCGCTCGCCCTGGTCGGATCCGGCTCGCGGGCGCGGGTCAAAACCCAAAACTTAGATCCGGATCCGGACGTGGGTCGGGTCTGGACTCGGGTCGGTTTTGACCTGGTCTAACCCGAGAACTCACACGGCCTCAGAGCGTGTGAGCTCCATGCGCCCTCTTTCTCTGCATGCAAGCGCCTGCGTGCGCATGTCGTACACATGCCATGGGTTGGGCGCTTTCTTCTTCACCCGAATTTTCATGCAACCTGGTCTTTCAACCCGGGTGCTGGAAAATCACTTTTTCGGCCCCATTTTCACTGGATTTTTTTAGCAATCTCTAATTCCATTTATTCCAATCATCATTGACTCAATTTTTGGAATAATCACGCCCTAATCTTGGCGTATTTTGAGTCTAAAATTCCAGCCATTCGCGGTCAATTTTGAAATACCACTTTCTGGCAATAATAATATACAATATTTATGCCAAAACGTAGATCATGAAGAGAGGAACACAAATCTATAATTTTGATGCATCGATTTGCCCTAAATCTTAACAAATCTGGGATTGAATGATTCGGTCATTATTCACGACTGAAAATTTCAACCGAAATTTTCTTACTCTAAACATGCTCAGAAAATTACGAAAAAATTATTTTCGTGATCTACGTGACATGAGTAACATAGTGGTATAATCGGATTCATGAAACTCATCCATGATCCGTACCCTAAATTCTGTACCCAATATTTTTATACCCAAAATTTAATTTTGAAAAATTATTTTAAATTAAATTTAACATGCTCTTATACCAATGTTAGATAATGTGACTCTATCACGCAGCGGAAGAATGTAATAAAACTTTTTCGGAACCGTAAATAGTTGAGTTGGCAGTATATTTCAATTGGTGATACATAAAATTTTAGAAATCGCAAACTCTGATCACGAACAACTTGTAGTCGGGATGATAACTACGAGAACCGAACTATTACCATAGCGCCACAACGTCTCAACTTTTAACCCGATGATTTTGAAACAACTGAAAAATCCTCAATAATGTGTTTTTCACTCTTTCTAAAATTATTCTTCTCAACAATAGTTAAAGTGGTCTCTGCAATTCTCTCTTTAGAATTATTAGTATTCAATCAATTCTTAAGTTGAATGAATATAGAATAGTGTAAATTGTAATTTGCGTAGAGTTGTGAAGAGAGAAAATAGGGAGAGTGAGGATAATGGGTAACTACCCATTATCCCTTATTTAAAATTTAAAATATTTACTTTGGTAAAATTGCCTCTACGTGGGCATTTACCAATATCTGTAAACGAAGGCAAGATTTCAAGTTTGACCTCACCCATTTTGGATGCCATTTCTATTGAATAAAGATCTTCACATTTTAAACCTTTAGGAGTTTTTACTTGTAGGCTTAGCTTGGGGATAGGTATACTTATTACTTTCAGTACTTGTTGGAGGTTAATTAACGTGAATTTGAATAATTTTCTAAAATTCCAAATTTTTGTTTGGGTTCAATGATTTTTATTCTTAAAACCATTTAGATAGGTTTCCAATTTTAACAGCCTTTTTGCTGGTAAGCTATATGCATGCATTAATGGAACTGTTATCTGCATGTCGAGGTTGTCTAATGTGTTTCACCTAAGCACCTTCATAGTCACATGAGGCATATCATTTTACGAAGAAAAACAGAAATGAGAAAGTGGGGTTTTATGGTAAATCTTGGGAGCTGACTGCATTGGATAATTACCAATTCAAACGATCAAATTCATTACAACCCAGATTAGGTTAAATTCTTAACCATGGAGCAATTAGACCCCAGTCCAAAGGCATCATTTCTTGGCCTTGGGGACATCATGGGTGTCTCTGGTAGTCACTCGATACACATGATAGAGAAGATATGTTTCAAGCGTGGAAAGTCACGCATTAAGGTAAGCCCATTTGTTTCCCAAGAATAGAAAGTTGCTTTTTGTGATGAAGAAACGGTGTCAAAGTTTAAAGGAATATGTCCCTTAGGGATAGCTTAAACGATAGAAATTCTCCACTTCTATCCTTATTTTTTTGATTTGATTCAGTATGGTCGCATTTTCTTATACCAAAAAAAGTTTAAAGGAAGATGTCTGTTTGATAGGGGTTTGCCCACTGGGCACCATAAATGTCATTAACAAAATCCTCTTAATGAAGGGCATTTGTTGTTTATACGCATCTTACGAGAGAAAATAGGACTTTGAAAAATGTTGGAAAGAACTTTTATGTACGGCTTATAGAGCTCTTTCACCTTCTTTTGTAAAGCCTTCTCTTAAGCATGGCTCTCACAACAATATTTCCTTGTTTTCTGATTCCTTGTCCACTCTGTCCTTCCTCTTACAATGTCTTCATTTTTCAATTGTTGGATTTAATAACAAAAATAAATGTGTTACCCCAATCAATTTAGGTCGGTTTCTTGACGAATCCTCTTAAGCCGATCGTCGTATTGACCACCTTCATGAACCATTACTTTTTTTTCCATGATGCTACGCTCTTCTCTGATTTAGAGTGGATTTATGTGCCCAATTTTGTCTTGTGATTTGTTATTGTTCTACCATCTATACCCCTTTGTTTTTTACTTTTTTTTTCTTATGTACGGGGGAGAGAACTGTCGACTACTTTTTGGAGAACGGTTGACTGGTACTTCTTTAACTGTTGCCTCCCCTTTTTTATTATTAAAATGCCCTTGTGGGCATAGATTCTTTTTATCTCCCATTTGCACATAACGAATATTTCATGTTTACCTCACGATCACAACTCATGTAATCTTTGACAAAACTTCTTTGAATTTTCAAATTGAATCGCGTGTCATGCGATCAGTGAATATATCTGTAAGTAAAAACTTCTCTCGATACACTAGTTAAAGTGATTGAGAAGTTATTGTTAGTATAAAACTTAATGTATTTCATCTATCGAGTTACTTTTCTCATCAAAAGTATTCCCCAATAATTGATTAATCATATATTAACTATATTGGTTGGTATGCTCATGTAGGAGTATTTTTGGGTGAGGAGAAAAATAATTTAAATTTGAATTTAGATAATGGGATAACTTTCCAACTGACATTAACCTCCCCATGATCTCCTATGCACTTTTAGGGGTTATATGGTTTGGAAAAAATAACCAACGTAGAAGAGTTTTTTGATAATTACTTTGACTGAGAGACATTATCTATTGAGAGATTTGTGAAAAACTACTTGAGGGATCGAAATATTTCGTGAAGGAAATATTTCCCATCATTCAAAATCACTGGATTAGAGTTGTAGTGCTGTGAAATCATAGTGGTGGTTCGATCTTGTAAACAACATCTCGGCTGTGCGTTTTGGTTAAGGGATTTGTAGTCCGGTTTATAGATTTTTGGAGACCTACAAATTGAGGTATTTATCCCGAAGTTCTGATCCCATTTATATTGTGATTTTCCATGCTTTCGCAATGCATGTGAAATAAATCCAACATTGGTATTAGAGTATGCAAGGATTTATTTAAAATTTTTTGGAATTTTTTAGAGAAAAAATGTGTAGGGTAAAAATTTAGGGTCCAAATCATGAATGAGTTTCGTGAATTCGATGATACCATAAGATTACCTACGACCCATGGAGCATGAATATGATTTTTATTTAATTTTTGGAGCATGTTTTGACCATTAAATGTCTAGTCAAAATTTTCAACCATGCTTGCCCTAGAATTTTAGATCTGTCGAGTTAGAGGACGAATTGATATGTGAAAATGGTCTATAAATGTTTCTTATGTTCTGATTTGCATGTTTCATGTATTAATTATGAGTTTTCGTTGCCGAAAATTGATTTTTTCGACATGGCCACAAAGGGTGCGACAAAGGATGTTCAATTCGCCGAGGTTAGAGCTTGAATCCTTCAAAAATCAAGTTAAGGATTAATAAAGGAAGTTTAACTTCAAATTATAATTGAAATTTGTGCCAAAATTTAGTCGGAAATGGGTATTCCAGTAGCTAGGTCACAGAGATCTAGTTGTAGAATCGTCGAGTGAAGAAGACCCGACTTAGGTCCAAGGCACGTGCACGTCACGTGCGCAGAGGCGTATAAGGTGCACAGGGGACAGCATGTGAAGTCCACATGCACTGAGGGCGTGTGAGGCTGGGTTGGGTCTGGGTCAGATCCAACCCAAATCCACATCCCAACCCAGGATATGACTTCCGCGCGTACAGACACGTGATTGATGCACTGTGCATCTGGCATGTGTGCCAGCGCATAGCTGGTGGGTGTAGGTACATGGAGTGTTGCCACTGGTGCGTGGTTGCATGTAGGACTCCAAGCGGCACGTCAGGTTGCTCAGGACTTGACTTTTTCCTCTTTTTGAGGGTCTCACATCATTATTTATGACTTTTTATGAGTTTTTGTGTGTCAAATCCAAGTACAGATGGTTCGATATAACTCCAAGTTATGGTGGATGGATTCGTTGATCCATTTGCTTGCTTTGGGATTTACATTCGAGTTATTTTGTGCTTGTTGATTTGAAGGGTGCACAAAATATGTGGATAAGCATCAATAAGTCACTAATGTTTCTTTTTGTGTAGTAGAGACTATAGCTGTTTCGAAAACTATCGTACTATATTTTTGTAAAGGGGATAAACTGAATGGTGACAACTATGACATTTGGCACCGGAAGAATCAATTTGTCTTCAAGGAGCAGGATCTTTCTGAGATTCTGAGGTACAAGATGGTGGGCCCTAGGGAGGATATCACACCTCAGGTTAGGCGGGATCAGGAGGCCTATCATGTATGGAAAAAAAAGGATAGTCATGCTAGAGTAATCCTGATTAGTAGTATGGACGATGATATGATCCTAGTCTATGAGTAGTATCCTATGGTTATGTCGGCTTGGCTTACCTTAAAAGAGCAATATGGTGTTTTTTCATTTCCAAAGGTGAGGAAGCTGACTTATACTACTTATAAGAAAAGGGTTGATCATACGATGAACCAATATTTGATGTAAATGTCGAGTATGATTGCCCGACTGAGGAACATAGGCAAGCCTATTTGATGAGCTTCAGGTATTGGGTGTGATCCAATCTTTACCTAATTCATGGGAGACCCTGAAAACTTACCTCATGTATGACAAGAGTATTCATATATTCACTGATATGAGTAAACACTGTGAGCTTAAGGAAGAGCGCTTGGAGATGAGTAGACCACACTCGGGTCATGTTTATGTAGTGGAGTTGAACAAGGGCTCCCGTAGCACTAAATGCAAATGGAATAAGCATGAGAAGAAGAGTTGAGATCTAGGCAAGAAGAAGCTATTTGTGAAATTCGATAGTACAGTACAAAAGCGTAGGAAGGAGTTAGATAAGACCAAAGTGAAGTGCTATGTATGTGGTATATTTTGTCATTTCGCTTGTGAGTATGATGAGTGGAAGGTATGTCTTTCTTCTTTACATGGTTTAAGCTTTGTCTGTTGTACTGTAATGCTCACTAACTTTTCTCCTTTGTAGATTATAGACTTAGAAGCAACTGACCATATAGTTCGAGATAAGAGCATGTACATGGAGTTCCGCTGATTGAGTCCTCAGGTTTGGAGGATTTACGTGGGGAATGGAGCATTCGTCATCATCAGAGGGATTGGCACTTGCAAGCTGGAGATGCAAAGTTGCCAGATTCTATATTTACATGACATTCTCTATACTTCGAATATTCAATGGAATATCATTTTTGTACTTCGTTTAGACCATAGGATATGTTTTATCATTTGGAAACTCTATTGTTTCGTAGGTATGATAGTTCTTTGATTTGTTTTTGTTTTGTCTACGATGGATTGTTTGTACTGTATGCTATTTCTTTTAATGATAATTCTTATTATTCTTATATTACCTTTACATCTGATTGTGTTGATGATGATGTGAATGTATGGTATAGTAAACTTGGGGACATAGGACAAGAGAGAATAAACCAGTTAGTTGCAAGTGGTATGTTAAGCTCACTAACTAGGGTCGAGTTGGCAGTATGTAAGTTTTGTCTAGTCAACAAAGCTACAAGAAAACCATTTGGTAAGACAATGAGAGCTAGACTCCATTGTAATTGGTCCACTTCGATATCTGTGACCCTATGTATATGAGAGCCCAAAATGGAGCTATGTATTTTATTACGTTTATAGACAATTACACGCGTTTTGGTTACATCTATTTGATCTCGCACAAGTCTGAGGCATTGGAATATTTCAGGAGTTTTATTAGCGAGGTTGAGAATCAGTTAGACTCAAGAGTGAAAACTCTCAGAACTAATCGGGGGTGTGAATATTTGTTTGAACAATTTAAAGAGCTCTGTTTCGAGAAGGGTATTACTAGACAACTGACTATTTCTACTGCTCCTCAATAGAATGGAGTAGCCGAGAGGAGGAATAGGACTTTATTAGAGATAGTGAGGTCTATGATGGTGTAGGCCAACTTGCCCATCTCCCATTGTGGAGATGCATTATTAACTGCAACCTACGTTTTCAACCGTATTCCATCAAAGTTTGTAGTCAATACCCCATATGAGTTTTGGACAGGGAGATCTTAATCACCTAAGACCATTGGGTTGTGCCATATATATTCACGGTTTCTCGCATTCACACAATAAGTTAGGCCTGAAGGAAATAAGTGTATCTTTATAAGATACTCAGAACACTTCAAGGGGTATATGTTCTTAGGTAAGCATACGAATGATACTATCACTGAGATTAAGTCTCGTTATGCCATGTTCCTTGAGAATGATTTCTATAAGAGAGGTGAAATCAATCGGAACTTTATCTTTTATGAGATGGATAAGTCTAGTGGCTTAGTTGAACCCAATTGTGGGACCTAAGAACCCGTTACGGATTTTGGTCCTAGTGGGGTAATCCATTTAAAGTTGAAGAGGTTTCCTTTTCTCGTAGGAGTAGTCAAGGATACGTACCTAAACGTCATTTCTCGATTAAGGGTGAAACCCTCATTCTGACTCTTGAGAATGATGAGGAGCCTCAAACGGTCTAGGAGGCTCTCGAGAGTTCTGTAAAGGACCATTGGTTAAAGGCCATGAATGAAGAGATGGAGTCAATGAAGATCAATGGGGTTTGGGATCTAGTTGATTTGCCTGAGAGTAGAAGAGCCATTAGGAACAGGTGGGTTCTTAAGATCAAGAGAAAGGTTGACGGAATCGTGGAGAGGTATAAGTTCTGTCTAGTAGCCAAGGGTTATACATAGACAAAGGGCGTGGACTATGATGAGGCTTTCTCCCTTATAGTTAAATTTATCTCGATTCATTTACGTTTAGCGATTGTCACAGACATAGATTTGGAGTTACACTATATGGACGTCAAGACTGCCTTGTTTAATAGAAGTTTGGATGAGGAGATTTATATGGAGTACCTATCTGGCGTTATTCCTATAGGTCAGGAGGATAAGGTCTATCAACATCGGAGGTCGATATATTGCCTTAAATAGTTATTTAGGCAGTAGTACCTGAGATTTCATAGGAGGTGATATCATATGATTTCGTGATGATCAATGAGGATCATTATGTTTATCTGATACATTCTACCAACTCCTTTGTGACCATGTTCTTATATGTGAATGACATTTTATTGACCGAGAACATCAGAGAGTATTTAATGACCATTAAAACATAGTTATCATTAAGTTTGGATATGAAGGACATGGATTAGACTCAGTTCACTCTTGAAGTTAAGATCTGGGGGACCACTCGAGATGGGTGTTGGCTATTTCATAAGAGTCCCACATCAGGAAGATTCTTGAGCACTTCAGAATGAGCGATTGTAACACCATAGATACTCCTATTGCTAAAAATGAGGGCTTGAGTCTTGAAATGTGTCCTAAAACTCAGGAAGGCTTGAGTTGGCTCATGGATGGAGGTTATGAGTAACAGGGTGACTCATGGGAAGTTTGGGTTAACTTCTAGGTTACAAATTGGAAGGATGAGACGTCTCATTGCATGATGGGTTGGCTTATAAGTGAATTACAAAGAGGATGGGTCACCTTGTGTAGAGCGTAAGATGCCCTGGAAGTAAGGATTGAGGAGATGGGTCGCCTGTGCAATAAGGGGGACGATCCAAAGGGATTTTGGACACAAGGTTCAGAGACTTGGTTGAGCTGGGTCATCCTATGTTGTTGGTTGGGTCGACCCATGCTGTGAATTGTGGAGAAACGAGTTATCTCGTGTTTTGCTCGGTCACCCTGGGAGTGTGCATTGAAGATACAGGCTAACTTGTGTGGGAATTTGGGATGTCTTGCGCTAAAGATGGGCCGCCTTATGAATGTACAGAAGGGGTGCTCTACACCTTGATATGTTTGGGTTGCCCTACCCATGATATTGGGTCATCCCGGGTGGTCAACAAGGTAAGAATTTATGAGAACTTACCTTCTTGGATCGTCCTACCCAATACTTGGGTCGACCCCAGGCTTAGAAAACTTTGAACATGGGTCATCTCGGCCTATGCTTGAGTTGCCTTGTCTCCTAAAAAACCAAGAATAGGCCACCGTGCCCAAATTGTGAGTCGACCCGTGCACATAAAAAATATGTGAAATGACCAAAATGCCCTCCAAACTCAATTAAAGTTAAAAATGTAAGAGAGGCAAAATGGTAAATCCTTCTCTATAATTAATAGGATTGAACAAACCCATTCCAATTCATTCACTCCTTCCTTCATCTCTCTCGTACACTCCACTCTCTCTCTCTCTATGTTCTCACTCTCTCTCCCTCACTCTTGGTTTCTCTCTCTAGAAATCAATTACACTTTCATTAAATCACTCCAACCAACTTGCAAATGCTTCAAGCAACTTAAGGAAGGGAGGATTTAAAGGAAAAATTAGGATTTTGCTTTATGAAGGGAAAGTTAGGGTTTTGAAAACCCAATCCAACTCCAAAATTACGATAATTTCTCCTCCCTAATCTTGGATTTAGCTTCCTTATTACTAGATTGAAATGTATTATTAAAATTTGAGGAGTCATTTTTGGAGATCAAAACCCTAGTTTTGTAAATGTTGAAATTTGGGAAAATTGTGAATGAAAATATTATGTGGATATAAATGGAATGCAAATGGTGGGATTAAGACATGCATTCTTGGATTTGAGGAAATTAGGGTTTGTGCTAAATTAGGAAAAATTCATAAACCCTAGAATTGAACATAATTTAACGTTGAATTTGTGGTTATTGGTCTAGAATATCCAATTAGAACTTGAAAAGGGATTGCATTGGATTAAATTGTAGAATTGAGAGTGAATATCCTCTCAAGAGGTGAGTGGATGGCTATGTTGCATACGAATGGGTAAAATGATTTTAAAATTAAATTATGAAATGGATTTTTGAAATGAGTTTTGAAATAAATTTGAAATGTTTTGTGATTGTGGTGTGCCCAAAGTGAATATCCCCCCATGACTCTTTTATTGATTTGATGAATTATTTGCATTATGTTACAATAAAACATTGATATGTGAATTGTGGACTGCTTTTGTATATAAATGAGCTCAAATCTTGATTGATAAACTGAATTTTTGTAACACGGTGTATGGATAAGAAAAATGACTATAGTTTAAGTCTTGCCACACAACAGGGCCATCGAGGCGGCGTGGTTAAAGTTGGTTAAAAATTTGCTTGGTTATAGGAGAGTTAGAGAGCCTCCTCAAGCCGTTCCCGTGATAATGTGGTGGCATCCCTTAGAACTCCGGGCCAACACCAAGGAGAAGGGGATTTTATGAAAAATTATGAGAAACTCCTTAGCGGAATCCTACCAACAGCCATTGATAGGAAAATGGTTTTGGCAAACCTCAAAATTATTGGAATAGAAATTAATTTGGTTATTATTTGATTATATGAGTCATGGTGAATTTGATATGAATTTCATTTTATGTAAATGGTTTTGTTTATTGTATTGAGATGAACTTTGACATTCACTTTTGGAACCACCACCCTCACCCCTCATTCATATTCGTCTCAAATAATAGCTCCCACTATCTCATGGTCGATTTATCACATATAGGCAACATGGATGTGCGTATGTGCATATCTGTCATATCGCATATGATCTCATCCTGAACACGTATTAAAGTGATTTATATTCTGGCAGAGCCACTTTTAAAGCCTTTTATGCCTAGAAACTATCTCATCCCCTCTCACTTAGAGTAGGAGGTGGTCACTCATGTGAGTGAGTCAACCTCACCTGCCTGATATATCTTTTATCATATCACAACACACAATATATGACCACTCAAAATATAACTAAATAATGTACATATGTCATCTATAGTAATAAGCATCAGAAAACATCAATCCAGTATATAATGAGAAATGTTAAAATATATGTAAACCCAATAATTCCCCATATCCTACAAAGAAATCTCTCATAATGGGTTTGGTGATGGGGTCAACCACCATATTGTGTGTGGAAATGTATTTGATCATCATTCCACCCTTCTCGATGATATCTCTCATAAAATGGTATCTGATATCAATGTGTTTGATCCTACTGTGATACTTAGGGTTATGAGGGTAGGCAATAATAGTCTGATTATCATAATAAATTATCACTGGCTCTCACTATTTGCCACAACCCCTAAGTCAACTAGGAATCTCCGGAGCTAAACACTCTCCTAAACTGTTGTTGACCATGCCACAAACTCAACCTCCATCGTAGATAGAGATACGCAAGTTTGCTTCTTGTTGCTCTAAAATATGGCACCATTATTGAGCAAGATAGCAAAACTTGATGTCGCTTTGTATCCATCCAAATCCCGCCCTAGTGAGCATCTGAACACCCAACTAGATGCAAATCAACTCCTCTGTAACATAAGGAGAGGTCCATAATTCCCTTGAGATGTCTCAAAATCCTTTTCACTGCCCTCCAGTGACCCCTTCTAGGATTTGATTGATACCTACTCACCAGACTAACTACAAAATAAATATCAAGTCGTGTATACAACATTGCATATATTAGAGCAACGAACAAGTAAATATAGCCCAAGAATCATCCCAACGAATGATTTGAATCAGTGGAAGATAAATACCTCAACCCTTACCCTAAAGGAGGAAGAACCTAAGGTATATGACCTTAGGCCCATTTCTTACTACAACAAAAATCTTGATATAAAGATGGAATGAATGACGCCATAACTTAGGTAGTTTAAAGCCAAGATTGATAAGTCAAAAAACTAAACAAGACTCCAATCTTGAATAAGTTCAAAGTTCTCAAAAAAATAAAACTTGTGTTAAGAAACCTTACAATTTTATTAATTCTCTCAAAAGTTGTCTCAAAAGTTATATTTTTACACAATGTATAATAGCTTATTTATAGTTTAAAGGTAAAGACTAAAATAGCAACTAGAAATTTAGTAACTCCCTAAACAATCAAAAATTAGGAAACTAAAATATAAATTACCAAGAAAAAATTAGGAAACTAAAAAAAGTAAACCAAACTATTTTGACCAAATCTTTACTGGTATTTTTCTTTATTTTCGTCCTCCCTTAGACTTGGATAATTTTAGACTCTTTATTCTTCCAATTGGGTTTGTATGAGCATAATTAAGGCCCCCTTTGGTTCTTCATTCACTTGGACTCCAATTTATTGTTGTAAAACTCTCCAAATTAAGTTATTCAACTCTTTCTTAAATCTTTTAACTTGCGCTTTCGTCACTAAACCAACTGAAACTGGAATTGGATCATGCAAATTCCTTGCAGCCTTGATATCCACATCATTCCCCCCTTCTTGACAACGATTTGTCATTAAATCATCACCTGTATGAAAGTGCATCACAACCATATTTTGCTTGGGAAAAGTCTCAATGAATTCAATCTATCGAGCATGTCTCTTACCATCTCAATGAACTAATAACTCTTTATACTTAACTCAAAAATAATTGTCATGTGAAATTCAAAAAAAGAATAACAAGGAAAACAAAGAAGGAAAATAAGTGAGAAATAAGGAAAATAGCAAATTTAGAAAAATTCCAAATTAAGAAAGAAACAAACAAGGAATGAAATTAAAAATAAAGGTAAATAAATAAAGAAAGAAAAACAAAGAAGGTGAACAAATAAGGAAAGAGAAGAAATAAAAAAGGAACAACAAAAGGAAAGAAAAAAAAATTGGAAGCTGCCTTTTTTTAATCAATTTTTTTCACAGCCTTTTTTTTTGAACTACAGCAACACGAGAAAAAAAAATCAAGGATGAAAGATACAAAAAAAAATAAATTAAACCCACAAATGAAGAATTTTGTTCTTTGTGATAAATTGAAATTAGAGATAATCTCAAAACCAAAACGCAAATAAGAACAAAGAAAGATGAAAAATTATAGACAAGTATAAACAATTCAAAGGTTAACCCAAAATTGCTTTAATACCAACTGATATGAACCCGATGGGTAGAATTTCTATACCTGTCGAGTTCACATCCGGACGGATCAACCAATAAGCTAAATTACCCAGGCTAGGATGACTCATACCTTTTTGGGTCGACTCATAGTGCATTAACATAGGGGACAGGTTGACTTGCATTGGAGATAGGACGACCTGGTTAAGCGACAGACCCATACTTCCAAGAACATGATGCTCTAGGTCGACCTGTTATCCCATCCGGTTGACCTTAAGTTCTGTAGAGCCTAGTTTCTAAGGGTCTTATGCATGGGTTGACCTACCTTGCTCTCTTGGTTGACTCGCTCATACTAAATCCCATTTTTGCCCATTTCCTATATCCAAAAAGCTTTAAACGATTAACTCAAATTCTTTAATGGTTTTTATTTATAGATATTATGAAAATTTTTGGCGTTGGTGCCCGTATATTGATTGATACGAGATCAAATAATTCTTTTGTGAGTACAAAGTTGGCTAAACACTCGAATAGGCCTTTGACCCCACTTGAAAAGGAGTTATTGATTTTCACTCTTTTGGGGGAACGGTTGAATAGGGACACCATGTACAAGGCGTGTGAAGTAGTAGTAGAGGGAGGGATTCTCGAAGCAAACTTGATTCTGTTGGAAATAAGGGACTTTGATGCCATACTGGGTATGGATTGGTTATACCTCCATCGAGTTTCAGTGAATTGCTTCACTAAGTAAGTGAAATTCCTTAGACCGGGATGTCCTCCACTTATATTCACTGGTGAGCAGCGAGTCTTACAGAGTTATGTAATCTTGGCATTGGAGGCACGAAAATTAGTGCATAAAGGCTATGAGGCTTACCTATCCCACATTATTGACACCACGATGGGAAGTCCAAAGTTGATGGATATTTCATTTCCAGATGTCTTCCTAGACGAGTTGTCTGGTTTACCTTCGGTACGGGATTTCAACTTCACTATCGACTTGGCTCCCAGCACTGTGTCTATTTCAATACTTTCGTATAGAATGGCACCTACGAAGTTAAAAGAATTGAAGGTCCAACTTCAATAATTATTGGACAAGGGATTTATCTGAGTACTTCACCCTGGATGCTCCGATTCTATTCATGAAGAAGAAGTATGGTACCCTCTGGTCGTGTAATAACTATTGGTAGCTAAATAAGGTGACTACTAAGAATAAATACCCTTTATCGAGAATTAATGACTTGTTCGATCAACTTCAAGGGGCTAGTGTCTTTTTAAAGATCGATTTGAGGTCTGGCTACCACTAGCTAAGGATAAAGCATGATGATATCCACAAGACTGTATTTAGGATACGGTATGGACACTATGAATTTTTGGTGATGTCTTTTGGTTTGACAAATGCTCATGTAGCTTTTATGGACCTCATAAACCGAGTTTTCTATCCCTACCTCGATAAGTTTGTCGTAGTATTCATTGATGATATCTTGGTGTACTCTAAAAATGATGTAGGATATTCTGAACATCTCCAGATAGTGTTGCAAACTCTTCAAGAGAAGTAACTGTACGCCAAATTCTCAAAGTGTGAGTTTTGACTAAGGAAGATTGGCTTCTTAAGGCACATTGTATCCAGGGATGAAATATTTGTTGACTCGAAAAAAGTAGAGACAATTTTGAGATGGGAACAACCCAAGTATGTCACCGAAATGAGAAGTTTTCTTGGATTAACAGGGTATTATCGGAAATTTGTAGAAGGGTTCTCCAAAATTACGACTCCATTGTCTAGTTTGACGCGAAAAGGAGTTAAATTTGAATGGAGTGATAAGTGTGAGTAGAGTTTTCAAAAACTCAAGACGAGACTTACGTCCACTCCAATACTTGCTCTTCCTATTGGCGATAGCGACTATGTGGTTTATAGTGATACCAACAAGCAAGGGTTGGGATGTGTTTTAATGCAAGGTGTTAGAGTGATAGCCTATGTTTCTAGATAGTTGAAGAAGTGTGAGAGGAATTATCCCATCCATGACCTAGAATTTGCTGCCATCCTTTTCGCTTTAAAGATTTGGTGGGATTACTTATATGGAGCCATATGCAAAATTTTCACTGACCACAAGAGTCTTAAGTATTTGCTCACTCCAAAAGAAGTCAACTTGAGGCAACAGAAATGGCTGGAGCTGATCAAAGACTATGACCTAGTGATTGACTATCACTTAGGCAAAGCGAATGTAGTTGCGGATGTTTTAAGCCGCAAATCTTCTTCTTTTTCATCTTGGGGGAGTACGTATCTCTCATGCCTTGTAGGACTCCGTACACTTGGAGTCAATCTGGTCGGTGATGAGCATGGTTCACTTTTGGCCAAATTTGAGGTACGACTAACTTTATTGGATCGTATTAAGGAGCTCCAAGCAGCTGATAAGGAGCTAAAGAGTATAGTGGAAAAAGTCTACAAAGGTGAAAGTGGTAACTTTTATATCTGGGGTGATGGCATGGAAGTGTATAGGAAGCGGATTTGTGTTCCTAAGAATGATGAGTTTCGGAGAGCCATACTTGAAGAGGTATACTCTTCGGTATATGCAATGCATCCTGAAAACATAAAGGTGTACTGAACCATCAAAGAAACTGATTGATGGTTGGGATTGAAGCGAAAAATAGTTGAGTTTGTAATAAGGTGCCTTATGTGCCAACAAATCAAGGTCGAGCATTAGAAGCCGGCAGGAACACTTCAACCATTGTTATACCTGAGTGGAAATGGGAGCACATCACCATGGATTTCGTGGTGGGATTGCCACGTACTCCGAGTCTTCACGATGCTATTTGGATGATAGTTGACAGGCTCACTAAATCAGCACATATCCTTTCGATCCAGAACGCCTACTCTTTGGAGAGGTTAGCTAAACTGTATATTGATGAGATTGTCCGACTCCATGGGGTTCTAGTGTCGATTGTATCAGATCATGATCCCTGATTCACATCCCGATTTTGGCCTAAACTAAAGAGGTTTTAGGGACAAAGCTTAAGTTTAGTACCGCTTTCCATCCTCAAACTGATAAATAATCCGAACGTACAATTTAGACATTGGAAGACATACTAAGAGCATGTGTTATGGATTTCCAAAGGAGTTGGGATAGACCCTCCCATTGGTTGAATTTACATATAACAATAGCTATCAAGTTAGTATTGGGATACCTCCTTATGAAGCTCTCTATGGAAGGAAATACCGAATACCTTTGTGTTGGGATGAAGTTGGAGAGCGGAAGATTGAAAGTGTGGAGCTAATTGAGGCAACTGTAGAGAAAGTAAAGGTGATTCGGGCAAAGATGAAGGCGGCTCAAGATAGACAGAAGAGCTATCCTGATAAAAGAAGAAGACCTCTGGAATTTAAGGTTGGAAATATAGTTTTCTTGAAGATATCACCCTAGAAAGGTGTAATCCGGTTTTAGATACGGGAAAAATTAAACTCTTGGTATATTGGGCCATTCAAGATCTTTGAGAGCATTGGAAATGTCACCTACCGGCTAGAATTACCCCTAAATTTGGAAAAAATTCACGATGTATTCCATGTCTCAATGTTGAAGAAATATTTGTTGGACCCCTCCCACATATTAAAAGCTCTTCCAATAGAATTGAATCCAGACTTGAGTTTCAAGGTACAACTATTACAAATCCTTGATTGGCAACTCAAGCAACTGAGAAGTAAGTAAATCTCGGTAGTTAAGGATTTGTGGAGAAGCAACCAAGTTGAAGAAGAAACTTGGGAAACCGAAAAATTGATGTGGGAACAGCAACTGCACTTCTTTGATGCATAAAATTTAATTAAAATTTTGAGAATAAAATTTTATTTTTAGGGGGTTAAATGTTGTAACACCGAAAATTCGGTGTTAGAAAATTTTTATTTAATTTTTTATTTTTCTTTAAAAATTATCAGGAGAAACCGGTCGTAAATTAACTCTGAATTTGGATGAAACACCAAAAAATTCAATATTTGAATTTCTCAATTTAGTTTTCCATATAATTACTAAATGTTGCGATTTTTAATTTATTTAACCATATAATTCACAAGGTATTAAGTGGCTTGATGGTGTAATTTCGTTTTAGAAATTTGGAGCTCTAAGGTTCAAAACACATTGGAAGCACAACGTTGGATTTATGGAGTGTTGGGTTGTCTCATGAATCCTTGTGTTGGCTTGTGAAAATAAAGGTTATGAGAGAGAGGGTGACTCATGGGGGTCTTGGGTTGGCTCATGGATGTAGTAGGGTGACTCATGGGGAGCTTGGGTTGACTTCTAGGTTAGAAATTGGAAGCATGAGACGTCTTATTGCATGATGGGTTGGCTTATGAGTGAATTACAAAGAGGATGGGCCACCTTGTGTAGAGCATGAGACTCCTTGGGAGTAAGGATTGAGGAGTTGGGTTGCCCTGTGCACTAAGGGGGATGACCCAAAGGGATTTTGGACAGAAGATTTAGAGACTCGGTTGAGCTAGGTCGTCCTATGCCGTTGGTTGGGTCGACCCATGCTGTGAATTGTGGAGAAATGGGTTGTCTCGTGTTTTGCTTGGTCACCCTGGGAGTGTGCATTGAAGATACAGGATGCTTGTGTGGGATTTTGGGACGTCCTGGGCTGAAGATGGGACTCCAGTGTTCAGAAGGGGTGCTCTGCGCCTTGATACGTTTGGATCGCCCTACATATGATATTGGGTCATCCTGGGTGGTCAACAGGGTAAGAATTTCTGAGGACTTACCTTCTTGGGTCATCCTGCCCAATCCTTGGGTTGAGCCAAGGTTTAGAAAACTTTGAACATGGATTGTCTCGACTTATACTTGAGTCGCCTTGACCCCTAGAAAACCAAGAATAGGCTGCCTTGCCCAAATTGTGAGTTGACCCTTGCATATGAAAAATATGTAAAATGACCAAAATGCCCTCCAAACTCAATGAAAGTTAAAAATGTAAGAGGTAAAATGGTAAATCCCTCTCTATAATTAATAGGATTGAACAAACCCATTCCAATTCATTCACTCCTTCATCTCCCTCGAGCACTCCACTCTCTCCCTCTCTACGTTCTCACTCTCTCTCCCTCACTGTTGGTTTCTCTCTTTAGAAATCAATTACATTTTTATTAAATCACTCCAACTAACTTGCAAATACTTCAAGCAACTCAAGGAAGGGAAGATTTAAAGGAAAAATTAGGATTTTACTTTATGAAGGGAAAGTTAGGGTTTTGAAAACCTAATCCTCAAAACCCAATCCAACCCCAAAATTATGCTAATTTCTCCTCTCTAATGTTGGATTTAGCTTCCTTATTGCTAGATTGAAATGTATTATTGAAATTTGAGGAGTCATTGTTGGAGATTAAAACCCCTAGTTTTGTAAATGTTGAAATTTGGGAAAAATTGTGAATGAAAATATTATTTGGATAGAAATGGCATGCAAATGGTGGGATTAAGACATACATTCTTGGATTTGAGGAAATTAGGGTTTGTGCTAAATTATGGAAAATTCATTGACCCTAGAATTGAACATAATTTAACGTTGAATTTGTGGTTATTGATTTAGAATAACCAATTGTAACTTGAAAAAGGGATTACATTGGATTAAATTGTGGAATTGGGAGTGAACACCCTTCCAATAGGTGATTGGATGGCTATGTTGCATATGAATGGATAAAATGATTTCAAAATTGAATTATGAAATGAATTTTTGAAATGAGTTTTGAAATGAATTTGAAATGTTTTGTGATTGTGGTGTGTTCAAATTGAATTATTGCCAAGTCCATAACTCTTTTATTGATTTGATGAATTTTTTGCACTGTGTTATAATTATACATTGATATGTGAATTATGGACAACTCTTGTTTGTATATGAGCATAAATCTTGATTGATGAATTAAAATTTTGTAACACGGTATATGGATAAGAAAAATGACTATAGTTTGAGTCTTGCTACACAACGGGGCCATCGGGGCGGCATGGTTAAGATTGATTAAAATTTTGCTTGGTTGTAGGCAAGTTGGAGAGCCTTTTCAAGCCGTTCTCGTGATAACGTGGTGACATCCCATGGAATTCCGAGCCAACGCCAAGGAGAAGGGGATTTTATGGAAAATTATGAAAAACCCCTTGGTGGAATCCTACCAACGGCCATTGGTAGGAAAATGGTTTTGGCAAACCCCAAAATTATTGGAATGGAAATTAATTTGCTTATTTATTGGTTTATATGAGTCATGGTGAATTTGATATAAATTTCATTTTACGTAAATGGTTTTGTTTATTGTATTGAGATGAACTTTGACATTCATGTTTGGCACCACCACCCTCATTCTTTATTCATATTCATCATGTCATTGTACTCCATTCATTGAGTATTTTTAATACTCACTTATTTCTTCTAAAATTTTCAAAGAAAGTTTAGATTGGAGACGTCATCTAGAGCTAGTCGAAGAAGTCATTTTTGCTGTGCCTTGATTGGTAAAAGTTGTGAGATATTTTTGGGATCTAGGTTGTATAAACTATGGAATGGAAATTTTATATATCTCTCTATATTTGAATTTAATTGATACTTGCTTGCTTTTTACTTGGATAAGTATTGGTAAAATCCTTACTTTTATAATGTGTAACTTTCTTTTGCAATATATATATATATATATATATATATATATATATATTGGTTTATTGGGACATTTGCTAAATCTTGTGAATTTTGAAATATAATTTGAGTTTGTAAATTTATGAGAATGTTTGGAAACTATTGGAATGGCCGGGATGGTCTATGATTGTCTTAATTCATTTATGAAATGATTTGAATATCGGAAAACCTTGGGGTACTTAGAGATACGTGTGGGGTTCACACGTGTCTCGGGGCAACACGACGGTTGTTAAGTGATCGACGAGAAAGTTGGGGAATGACTGATTTCTAGCAAATCCAATTCGACAATTTCATTTTTTGCTTAAATAATGTTTTTTCTTTACACTCGTCCAGATTTTTTTCTTCATGGTCAAACAAACAAACAAAATATTTGCAACAAAATTTCACATTTTGTATATCATTCCCACTATTCTACCATAAAGTTTGAAAATAACAAACTCTTATCAATCCAATGAAAATCAAAAGTAAATGAACAAAATTTATGTCATGAACTAAACTATAAATTTCAAAATTTAAGAGACCTACTATATTCATGACAGAAGAGCCTTTTTTGAATTCCTTGATATGAGAAAAAGATTAAAAAAAAAAAATTAAAAGATTGATAGCAAAAGATTACTTTGTTTTGTTGATAATTGATGAAGAATCGGATGACCCGATATTCTTCTTCTCCCAGTAGTTACACAATGATGAGTATTGAACCTATTTGAATGCTATGAATTTTGCAACCTTCACTTGGAGATGCATGTAAGTTGGACAACGTTTTATACCATCTATACGATATATTGAGTATAAATTTATTTTCTATCAATTTTTTAAGGGTGAACTGGTAATTGAAATTCCCACTCCCTCCCATCAGTCTTTCCCTTTGTTTATTTTCATTTTTAGGAAGAAAATTTTTATATATTTGGAAACATATTCATTTTTTTTCTCTTCCTTTTCAACTTTCAAACGAAGGAGTCTAATAGGTTTTCCTTCAAAATCTTTTCCTTTTTATCCATTTCCCTACTTCCAAAAGTAGCTTAAAGTTAATGGATCAATGACGGGGCATAAAAAACATCATCCTGCCAATTCTGCCTTATAGCGTCTCCCAATACACAACATAACATCTCTGTCTCTCTCTCTGTCTCTCTCTCTCTGTCTCTCTCTCTCCCCCAACAAAATACAAATCACAAAATTGCATCTTAGGGTTCTCTCTACCCGCACTTCTGGTTCTCTCCTTGTCGTCAGAAATTATTATTATTATTATTTTTATGTGGATCTCTTAGGGTTTTATGTTTATATAGGCCAATCGTACTTTGGAATTGAGGTGTTTAGAATCAGAACTCCCAAGAAGCATTTGCCCGTCAAATTCCCACTGATTCTTTGTGATATCTTTACTTTGATAAGAAGTTGATCAGAAAAGAATTAGACTTTTTTGTGATGTCAATTGGATTTATTATCTCTGCAAACTCATCTGTATTTTTTCTCTTTGTAATTTGATGCATTATATGAGAAACAAATCCAAGATGCCATAGAACTTGGGTTTATTCTCTAAAGGGGAGACAATAAAAAAAAGTTTGATGGTTAGATATTATATCCAATTATTTTTAAATATAGTGAATCGGTCTAACTAAACTCAAGAGATTTGGTCACATACCATATTACATTTTGTACCTTTAGGATAGATGCACAAAATCCAATGTAAAATTTAGGTGGCCTCTATTTGGGGTATAAATCTTTGTGAGATTATGAACATGGGTTCCACTCTAGCTGAAAGGGGAGAGAATATAGAAAGGTAAAAGCTACAGGTCAAGGGTGAATCTGGTCACCATTTCGGGCTATATATGTTGAATGGGGCTACTTTGAATTAGGGGAATGTCATATCTAGGTCGAATTTTATCGGGTCCATTATCCTTTATCATTTCTTTTCTTCGCCTGGTAAATTTAAGTTACAAATATAAGAGGACATAGCCCAACATGTAAATATAATTATATTTACATTGGTCATAATCATGTTTTTGCCACTCCATCTATTTATATATTATTTTTAATATTATTAATATTTAAAATAATAATATACAAATAAATTTTGAACAAATATGTTTTTTTATAAATTAAAATTTAAAATATCAATACATCATGTGGTTATATCCAATACATGAACTTATATACAAAATCATTACAAAACCAAATTATATTCTGAATTTAAATCATTACAAATTATCAAAAAAAATAAAAATAAAATCAAGTCATTACAAAATTCCGAATCCATCCATCCACGCTCCAATCTGCTTCCCTAATAGCAACCAAGTCATATTCTACTATCTGCACACATATAATAACATGAATTATACCCAAATGATAGTATTTGCTTATGACAACTAAAATCAAATTCTAATAGCCCACCTATATACTCTAATATCCAACATGAACATTCAATATCCAACAATAAACATATAGTGTATGAATTGATACACAAAATAGGGGACTAAATCAACCTTAGATGGTTATATGATAGATCCCTACATTCCATGAAGAGAGATTCCAATCTTATACATTCCATATGGATGTAGGTCATAAAATCATTCATGAATTGGAGGTAAGTAAAAGTGAAAAAAAAGAGGAAGAAAAATACCATTCAACATGCTGCAGGAGGAACACTTACAGCACTTACAGAGAATTTACTTTGGTTAAGGCATACGGAATGGTTCCACTGAGGTGTCGTTGTTCAAACGCCTGACCTTCCCAAAAAAAAAAAGCAATTAACAACATTGACATATCAGTCATATGGTAGTTGTAAAGTTCTTCAAAGCACATAGTAGATTTAGTCCAAATGTACTCGTACTGTTGAAATGGATATCCAATGCAAACAAAATGCTAGTTGCAGTGATAAATGTATCAGAACCACATTTAGTCCCCAAGTTATACTCCCATGAGGTCCCAACAAATCCTGATTCTGATAATAAAATGTGACTAGCCAATGTGCCAACAAATTGCTACTAGGGGAAAGTAATATGTAAGCCAACAAAAGTCAGAAAAGAGATGAACCTTTTCAGCATACAAGCAACTTCATCTAATGACCAACTGAATACGCAGGCAAACCCTTTTTAAAGGAAATTAAGTCCTGAACTGAATTCAAATAAAAGCATAATAGTCACTAAAATAGAGAGCAGCAAAGAAAGGACGACAAAGACAAAAACTCAAGAACTGGAGCCTGAGAAGAAAGGCAACAATACCTCTTCAACGAACAATATAAATAATTCAACAAAATTTTTTCACGTGTCAATGTCAAAAAACGTAGAGAACAAATGAAGCCACATTGATTCCAACTTCAAAAGAATTAAGGTAATGAACAAAACAAATGGTGGACAATTAGGCACATTCAGACTAAAAGATTGCAAAAACCCTTGAACCAGCTCAATAATGGAGAAATTAAGGATTATGCAAAAAAGGGTGCAAGATTAATAAAACAGAGTACCACCAAAAAATTGAATATTGTAAAGTTCAATCGAGTCAAGAAAAATTATGAACTTGAAACAAGACCAGCAACAGTGCTAGGCACTTAAAAGTCTTTCCATAAGTAGTTTGAATGCCAAGAAACTTTAGATAGGGTAATGTCACGCCCCGAACCTCGGATCGACCACGCGACAGCCGTCGCGAAATCTCAATATACGGGCAGAACCTCCCCATATACTGGAACTCCGCAAGGCTACAAAGACAGCACCACAGTTCTTTCCATACATCAATCATCAGAAAAAAAAACAAAACATCACATAACAAAACACATGCAAGAACTCATCCGGTCCATCCCTGTAGACACGAGCATACATCGGGGAGAGGGAACCTGTACATGCGCATTTACACATCAACACACAATCGGGGAGAGGGAACCTGCGCATGCACGACACACAATATGGCCATCCAAGCCATTTCAAAGTTCACAGTATAAGGAAAGCACTTAACAACAAGAAGTCCCAAAACATGGTCGTAGGATTTTTCTAACACTTGCCTGAAGCAATCAAGCTAATGTCAGTAAGATCCAAACGATATGAGTTGTCCAAGACTTCGTGAAATTGAAAGAAAATAACCATTCTCAATTTACAAACCAAATGTATCACTCAAACGATGAGTTTTTTTTTTTTTTTACCAAAAATGGGAGAAGAGAAAATAAACAACAAACCACGTAAGGATTCCATCAATACTTGTTCCTATACAGGAAACAAGTATCAATTAAATCCGTACCAAAAGAATTGTACAAGTCTTCCTTTCCATGGAATTCAGTTCAGATCCAAAATGACTATACATCACGATGTATACCTACAAAAGCCAGCTGGTAGGCCCTCCCCAAGCTCCAATCTCTGTCACAAGTCTAATCTTCCTCTGAAAAATGTTAAAGAGGGGGTTGAGTATTATAAATACTCAGTGAGTGGAGTGCAATGACATGATTGTGTAATACATAAGGGGTGAAAGTGGGGAATGTCAAAACATACTTCAAACATCATTTTTCATATCCAAACATTTTCAGTAATTCAACATCATTTACAAAATATGCATCCATGTCAAGCATTCATTCAAATATTCTTTTAGAAAATCACAAGGGTCCCATCAAAAACACTTCCGTCTTGCGTTTGGCCGAACCAAGACGGAAGCCCGCCAAGGGGTTTTCTATTTTAGTTTTCAAAGCTACCCCCTTCCTTGGCGTTGGCTCGGACCTCCCCAGGGTGCAACCGGATAGTCCGATGTAGCAGAGCAAATGCCGCATACCTCTCTCGCATATAACCCCAACCCACGTCACCCCGTCGGGTCGCTCCGTGGGGGGTATGACTATAGTCATCTACGGCACCTTTCATTTCACAATCATCAATTCACAATACCATAATTTCACAATCCTTCAAATTTCAATCCATGTGCCAAATTTTATCAATTCAATCCGAAATTCATGCTACAAGCATTTACCATTCAAGAAGTCAAAACAGACGGCACAAGTTCATGTAAAATCACATAGGATGTATTCATACTTCAAATTCTCATTTTAGACATCTCACAATCACAAATAATTGCATAAAAATCATATGAAAATCATTTCAAATCATTTATCAAAGAATTTAAAGATATTTTGTTTATTTACTACACAACGATCCTTCCACTCACCTCAAGGGAGGGTATCCACTGCCTATTTTCGAAATCAACTCAAAAAGACTCACCTCGAGTCTCCAAAGGTCAATCTAGGGTTTTTCGCGGTTCGCAATCCTCGTTCAGAAGTCTCCTCAGTCCATCCTCAGACCTTTGCAGTGAAAGTGGGTTGCAGTCTAGGGTTTTCAGTCTCTCAAGGGTGGGTTGTAGTGATGTCTCTTGATAGAGGACAGGGGGCCGTGCAAGCGTGCGAGCAAGGAGAGGGCTGCAGTCGCGCGCGGGGGAAGGAGAGAGGAAGAATCACCCGCTCGTGCGTGGAAGAAAGCAACTGAGAGATGGTGTGAGAGAGCGAGAGAGATGGTTCGGGACAGAGGTGGCGACCGCGGTGGTTCGCGGTGGCCGCTGTGGTGGCGATCGATGGAGGGTGAGGTCGAGATGGCGAACGGGGGATCGCGAAGGGAGAGAGAGTGCAGAAGCTGAAAACAGAGAGAGAAATAGAGAGTGAGTAGAGGGAGAGAGAGGACGGTGGTGGTGGCTTGCGGTGGTCGGTGAGGGAGAGAGGCAAAGGAGTGCGAGCGAATACGCGAGAGGGAGAGGGAGCAGGTGGTGAGAGAGTGAGATTGATTAGGGCTTTCAGCCCTAATCGATTTGGGAAAAAGCTGTGGCGTTTTAACGCTGCGTCTCCCCACTTTTTTTTTTATGCAAATATATATATTTATTTTTATATTCTTACTATGATGAAATTTTAAATTTACCTAAAATAGAATCCACTACGAATTTACAACTCGGCATTTTAATTATACCAAAAATTTAAAATTAAGACCTAAAATCGAAAATCAAAACTTTTAAGATTTTCTTTTATAATTACTTAGATATTTTACAGAACATTTCAAATACCGAATTTTCGGTATTACAACTCTTAACCCCCTAAAAACAAATTTCGTCCTCGAAATTTAAAATACGATTTATACACCAAAGAGCTACAGGTGCTATTTTCGCATTGCTTCTTCAGTCTCCCAAATCTGTTCTTCTAGTTGATTATATTCTCCACAACACTTTAACTATAGGAATCTACTTATTTCTCAACTGTTTGAAACCGCCGATCTAGTATTTACACAGGGTACACTTTGAAACTTAGGTCTGAATTTCATTCTATCAGAGAAGCTTCAATCACATGAAATGGATCCGGCAAATACTTCTTAAAATATGTTAGGACTATTTTACCTTCAGAATCAACAACTAAGCTATCAAGACTCAAAAACAAAATTCTTTAAATTATCTTTCAAAAGAAACCTTAGTGCAACTAAGTGCAAAATCAGCTCAATTACACCATCTCAAAAGAAGAAGAAGAAGAAGAAGAAGAGAACACACAATGAGCTGATTCGTATAAATTGTAGCATTCCCCTCTCCCAATGCAACAAGAAACATCCAGGTACACACATCTCTACGAGAGTGTCTTTTCTCCCACCAAAACCATTGAAATTGGTAAGAAACAAATCAAGAAGGGATCTAGGACGAACACAATCATTGTCACCAACAACAAAAACGTGATTCAATATCTCCCAAGAAACCAGATAATACAAGAAAACTATATTTAAAAAAAATTGTCATAACAAATGGCATGCACATCCTAGAGATAGTATTAAAAGGTCTCTTCTTTTGTAACACATTAGTATTGATCTTGTTAAGCACCATGAACCAAATAAGAGCCTTAACCTAGTAGAACCTTAGCCTTCCAAAAAAAAATCATTTAAAGGAAAAGGAGGGTGTTAGGGAATATTAATTAGATGACAGAAATAAGATTCGCAAAAAAAAGGCACCTAAATTGTCAAGATTTAAAATCCTAGTGTTGGGAATATTACAGGAAAGAGCATTTTTGTGTCAGAGGGAAACTAGGAAGAAACCTCTATGGCCCTTTTTTATCATTAAGATTTCTTAAAAAATATAAATACGAAGAAATCAAATGACAGTCCTAAAAATAAGTCTTTGACAGAGGCCAAAAGGAGCACATGCAACCTGTAGAGACGAGGAAACCGAAGGATAAGGGAGGGTCGTGAATCCATTGATCATCCCTGGAAAAAGACATAAGAACCATTGCTCACTTAAAACACAAGAGAAAGGAAAGGATAATATAATTGAGAGATGGATTTCCAAGGACTACAATGAGAAACTCTTAACTCCAGCATCGGCAACCCACCAATTATATCGAAGACCACACTTGCTTCTGATAACCTTATGCCAAAAAGATTTGGGTTCCAAAGGATCTCTAGAATCACTTATTTACCACGAAACCACATTACCAAACCCAAACCACACTCATCCGTAGACATAGACACCAAATCTCAACTCGACAAAGGATCCCTTATAGACAACCCGCTCCCCAACCACTGAAAATCTCTCATTATTTTCTCAATCTTATAAACTACCAGCAATAGGAGACCGAAATAGGGAGAACAAACAAAAAGGAATTTTGGACAAAATACACAGTGATAAGAGGAATGCGCCTCCTAAAGTGAGAAAGTTCCCTTTCATGGATATAATCTCTTCCTAATCCTATTTACAACAAAATCACAAAAATGAACACTCATAGAATTACCTACTTAAGGAACCACTAGATAAGAAAAATAGGCCACTCCCTCTTCACACCATTGGCAATTGCAACCACCTAATTAAGAGTCTCACCAAAAACATCAATACTTACGTATTAATTTTAAAGCACAAAAATTCTCTCAAAAATGTCAAACAAGGAAATCAAGTTTCTGAAACCCTTGATATCATCTTTAAGAAAGAGAATAGTATCATCTACAAACTGAAAATGAGAAATGAAAATATCAGAGCTCCACACTCTAAAACCAGAGAATGCATTGGCTCAAACCCCTCTCAATCAACCTATTATAGGATCCATCACTAAAGTAATGGAAAGGAAAAAGTGGTCACCATGTCTTCATCCACAAGAAGCCAGGAAGCAACTCTTGGGTTCACCATTGATAATAACAGAAAAAGACATCAAAATCGAGCAACTTTTTGTCCATCTCCTCCAAAGGGTTCAAAAGCACCTCTTCTCTAAAACCGTATTCAAAAGCCACCAGCCCTATCATAGGCTTTCTCCAGAACTATGCCCCTTTCTTACTTCTTAACAAAAGCCGCACCCAGAATCTATCTTCCTCCAATAAAAGCACTTTGAGTGGAAAAGATGACATCATTAAGCACCACACAGTCTATTAGCTAAAACTTTCACCACAGTTTGATAAAGGATGATGGTAAGGAATAAATCTAGAATTCTTTACCCTCAGCCAATAAGATTTTTTTTTTTAAGAATAAGGATAATAAGAGTAGAATTCACACTCTTACCTATCACCACAATAGAATGAAACTCATCAAAGTCTTCAAACAAATACTCACAAATAACATCCCCAAAAAAAACCTGGAAAAAAGCATGGTAAATCCGTGTGGGCCAGGGACTCTATCTCAATCAAACAAACAAAAAATCTTGGAAGAAAGCATTGCTCTCAAAAGGTCTCTCTAAACAAAAGAGCTTTAGAACTCTCAATGGGGTGCCATTCAATGCCCTCAACAATGACATGGAACCTATCCTCCTTATTCTAGAATCCACATAAAAGCTAGAGATAAACTCCATCATAGAGGCTGGATCTGTTGTCATATAATCCTTATCATTCTCTAGCTTTCTTATAGAACTCTTCTCCCTCTTACCATTGGCAACCTGAGGGGGGAAATCTAAGTATTACAATCCCCTTGCCTAACCCACTTCATCCGAGTGTTTTGATGCCAACTAATTTCATCAAGTATAAACTCCTCAAAGATCATTTCTAAGATTCCCTCTGCAATTAAAGAGATCGTAAGACAATCCTCCTCTAACATCTAGCATATCTAACTCATCGATACCCTAAAAAAATAGCAAACTTCTTAACTCTAATACAACCAAAAACTTCCTCATTCCACAATTTGAAGACTTAAGTTCTTCAATTAAACATTCCTGCACTAACACATCTATACTTTGCCAAACTTCTTTAACCATTCTTCTAAAGTCTTTATAAAAGAACCACATGTTCTCAAACCTAAAAGGTCTAGGACCTAAGAGGTGTGGGACCCAAGAGATTGAGCTAGACACCAAAAGGATGGGAAAATGATAGAAAGTAATTCTAGCGAAAATATCATGTCAAAGATTAAACAGGACTCCCAATCATTGAAGCAAAGAAAACGATCGATCCAAGATGCAGCCCTTCTCTTACCTGACATAGACCAAGTAAGCTGACCGTTAGTTGAGGGAATGCCCCTTACTCGTAATCCCTAGTGACAGAGTCAAAGTAAACATAGTAATGGTACTTCTAATCCAATTCATTTTCTCCGAAGGAAATCTCACAAGATTAAAATCTCCCCCCCAAAAAAATATCCTATTTGGAGAAGAAAAACCAAAATAACTCCTCCCAAAAGGAATGACACAATCGAGGAGTATTCTGACCATAAATGTATGCGAACTAGCAAAGGTAGAGACCACTAACCTGAAACAAAACTGAAGAGAAAAGAATCTACGAAAACTATCAATCCAATAATAAGTTCTAATAATCAAAATGATAATGATCCCACCTGAAGGACAACGAGAAGGAAGGCATTCCGAACCCTTAAACCTAGAGTCTGCAACTAGGATCCACCTCCTCCATTTTGAATCCCTAATGGCCAAGTCCTTTTAAATCTCAAATATACTCTTTTATCATGCTTCTTAGCAAAATGAACCACCTAATAAGCCACTAAAACCAGATGTAGAATCTATCTTCAATAAAAACACCCTAGTTATTAAACTATAGATAATAGTATCACCGAGTACCGTAAGCAATCTACTAGCAAGAATCTTAACCACAACTCAATAAAGAGGTGAAATCAAGATATATGAAAACTATAATTAATATGTAGAGGTGTGTAGGAGGAATCTCATTCGGTTCCTCAATCTTCATCTATGAGGGATGGTTCTACGAAGAAGAGTCAAATCTCAGCAAATAGAATAGGAATTGAACTAGGTATTTAACCCCCTAAAAATGAGCATTCCTATCCTCCTAAGAAATCCATGAAAGACTTGTACATTCTCAAAAACACCTTTTTCAAAAACCAAATACTTCAAAGTTTTTAGAAACTTTTCGGGACAATTGGAAAAAAAAAATTTAAAACATTCCAAAACCAATAAACTTTTAAAATCGTAAGCCTAAGCTCTGATACCACTAAAGCTGTCACGCCCCGATCCTCGAATTGACCACGCGACAGCCGCCGCGAAATCTCGGTATACGGGCAGAATCTCCCCATATACCAAAACTCCGCAAGGCTACAAAGACAGCACCACAGTTCTTTCCATACATCAATCATCAGAAAAAAAACAAAACATCACATAACAAAACACATGCAAAGACTCATCCGGTCTATCCCTGTGCACATGAGCACACATCGGGGATAGGGAACCTATACATGCGCATTTACACATCAACACACAATCAGGGAGAGGAAACCTGTGCATACACGGCACACAATATGGCCATCCAAGCTATTTCAAAGTTCACAGTATAAGGAAAGCACTTAACAACAAGAAGTCCCAAAACATAGTCGTAGGATTTTTCTAACACTTGCCTGAAGCAATCAAGCTAATGTCAGTAAGATCCAAACGATATGAGTTGTCCAAGACTTATTGAAATCGAAAGAAAATAACCATTCTCAATATTACAAACCAAATGTCCCACTCAAACGATGAGCTTTTTTTTTTACAAGAAATGGGAGAAGAGAAAATAAACAAACCACGTAAAGATTCCATCAATACTTGTTCCTATACAGGAAACAAGTATCAATTAAATCCGTACCAAAAGAATTGTACAAGTCTTCCTTTCCATGGAATTCAGTTCAGATTCAAAATGACTATACATCACGATGTATACCTACAAAAACCAGCTGGTAGGCCCTCCCCAAGCTCCAATCTCTGTCACAAGTCTAATCTTCCTCTGAAAAATGTTAAAGAGGGGGGTGAGTATTATAAATACTCAGTGAGTGGAGTGCAATGGCATAATTGTGTAATAAATAAGGGGTGAAAGTGGGGAATGTCAAAGCATACTTCAAACGTCATTTTTCATATCCAAATATTTTCAGTAATTCAACATCATTTACAAAATATGCATCCATGTCAAGCATTCATTCAAATATTCTTTTAGAAAATCACAAGTATCCCATCGAAAACACTTCCGTCTTGCGTTTGGCCAAACCAAGACGGAAGTCCGCCAAGGGGTTTTCTATTTTAGTTTTCAAAGCTACCCCCTTCCTTGGTGTTGGCTCGAACCTCCCCAGGGTGCAACCGGATAGTCCGACGTGGCAGAGCAGAGGCCGCATACCTCTCTCGCATATAACCCCAACCCACGTCACCCCGTCGGGTCGCTCCGTGGGGGGTATGACTATAGTTATCTACGACACCTTTCATTTCACAATCATCAATTCACAATACCATAATTTCGCAATCGTTCAAATTTCAATCCATGTGCCATATTTTATCAATTCAATCCAAAATTCATGCTACAAGCATTTACCATTCAAGAAGTCAAAACAGATGGCACAAGTTTATGTAAAATCACATAGGATGCATTCATACTTCAAATTCTCATTTTAGACATCCTACAATCACAAATAATTGCATAAAAATCATATGAAAATCATTTCAAATCATTTATCAAAGAATTTAAAGATATTTTGCTTATTTACTACACAACGATTCTTCCACTCACCTCTAGGGAGGGTATCCACTCCCTATTTTCAAAATCAACTCAAAAAGACTCCCCTCGAGTCTCCAAAGGTCAACCTAGGGTTTTTCGCGGTTCACAATCCTCGCTCAGAAGTCTCCTCAGTCCATCCTCAGACCTTTGCAGTGAAGTGGGTTGCAGTCTAGGGTTTTTAGTCTCTCAAGGGTGGGTTGTAGTGATGTCTCTTGACAGAGGACAGGGGGCCGTGCAAGCGTGTGAGCAAGGAGAGGGCTGCAGTCGTGCATGGGGGAAGGAGAGAGGAAGAATCACCCGCTCTTGCGTGGAAGAGAGCGACTGAGAGATGGTGTGAGAGAGCGAGAGAGATGGTTCGGGACAGAGATGGCGACCGCGGTGGTTCGCGGTGGCCGCGGTGGTGGCGATCAATGGAGGGTGAGGTCGAGATGGCGAACGGGGGATCGCGAAGGGAGAGAGAGTGCAGAGGCTGGAAACAGAGACAGAAATAGAGAGTGAGTAGAGGGAGAGAGAGGATGGTGGTGGTGGCTTGCGGTGGTCGGTGAGGGAGAGAGGCAAAGGAGTGCGAGCAAATACGCGAGAGGGAGAGGGAGCAGGGGGTGAGAGAGTGAGATCGATTAGGGCTTTCAGCCCTAATCGATTTGGGAAAAAGGGGGTATGCGGCGTTTCGGGCTGAAACGCTGCGTCTCCCCACTCTTTTTTTTTTATGCAAATATATATATTTATTTTTATATTCTTACTATGATGAACTTTTAAATTTACCTAAAATAGAATCCACTACGAATTTACGACTCGGCATTTTAATTATACAAAAAATTTAAAATTAAGACCCAAAATCGAAAATCAAAACTTTTAAGATTTTCTTTTATAATTACTGAGATATTTTACAGAACATTTCAAAGACCGAATTTTCGGTATTACAGGTAATGCCAATAAGGAGAGATGATAATTTACAAATTTAGGAAAACTGGGGGAATATAGGGAGATGAAGAGAAACTTTAGATAGGGTAATGCCAAGAGAAGATAAAGTATAACAACAATTTTGGTTTTAAATAGATTATACAATAAAAAACTTAATGTGATTAATTCAAACTAGCTCCTGTTGCAGGGCTTAGCTAATTTGAATTAAGTAGTGGAATGTTACCAGAAGACATGATAAGAATAAACACTAATGCCAAAAGAAAAAGCAATTGCAAAGTAGAGATTGTAACTGAATGTAGTAGATATGATTCTTAAGAACAAGAATAAAATATCATACCCCAAGTCAAAACAACTCAAAGCTCCATCTTCCTGTAAATGTACTGCCTGTTCCTTCTAGCAACACCCACATATATAAAAAAAAAAAAAGAAGCACCAAGAAGCCTCAGCAGTCATGCCCACATTGATACAACCCAAACCATCCACATCAGAATAAGCTCAGCGTTCTCCAGCTTCTCCAACTATGCTTCAGATTCAGCCTTATTCCAAAGGACACTCCTTTAAAAAGGCAGCATTTTTTATCATCATCTCTATTTCCATTTTTTTTTCGTTTCCCTTTTTCACCTACCATGTTCTCTTTTATTCCTAAGAATTCTTTACCCAATATCAGTGGCACGAAGGGAGTAGGAACATTCAAACCCATTAATTCTCCCTCCAAAAGAATCATACTTCCAGCAAGAACAACAAAAACAGTGTAAAGATGAGCAAGTAAATGACACGTTGTGTTATTAGACTGAGATTTGAATCGGAGTTGGTCGGAGTTGGGGGAATGAGATTGTGACTCATAGATTGTCCCCATGGAAACTATATAAATGCATCATCAATATAGAATAAAGATAAAAAGCACTCAAACTCCTAACCTCATGAAAAATCTATTAACTATTTTATCACTAAGCTTACTTTTTTTTCCCTAATAGGCATAAGACCATCTAATCTCTCCCAAGCACAACCAACTTCTTTTTTAGTATATAAACTGGTTTTATTTCGAAATTAACATAAATGTAATATTAGGTTAATTTAAAAAATATAATAAAATATTTAGCCCATCACTTCATACTATTTGTTTGAATTTATGAAATATACTGAGGAAAATACTATCTCTTCATGCTAAGTGCAATGATAGTAAATTTCAACAAAGGTTTCACTACAAAATAGTGTTTTCCCCACATTTACCGACATCAAAAGAAACCAAATGCAATCCTACAGTAGCCCCCCAAGGAATTTGGTCAAAAACCATAATTCCAATCAAAAACCACATTAAAAATCTCATCAAAAATTAAATCCAGAATTCAACTTATACAACACCTGGGAAGAAATTGACTCAAAGACATTTTGACAAACAACAAATAGGCGTCCGACATGGTGAAGCTCATTGCAAAATGCCATCAACAAACAAACCCACAGTCCAATTACATAGCAGAAGCCAAAAATGAGAATTGAGGAAAAATTTTGGGGGGGGAAGAGAGAGAGAGAGAGAGAGAACTACCGCCAACAGAGTTGTGATTCTAGTAGCCGGCGACGGCGCGAGCAAGAACGGGAAGAGGATCAGGGAGACAGGCATCGGAAAATGGGATAAATGGCATGCATGTGCACATTGTGCACGTTGTTCCGCCATCCAAACCCAATATAACCTCTGCCCTATCTCTTGTCACTGGCATTTCCTGATCGAAATCCCAAATCTCTCCATTTCTGTATCCCTTCATCTCCCTCTTTCTCTTCAGAACACAAGCACAAAAACAGAGACTGTCTGTATCTCTCACTCCCACAGACACCTTAGAACGGGAGATTGCGAAGAAAGTTTGTGAGATTAAAAGGGGAAAAAGAACATGAGAGAGAGACGCTTACATTTCTGGAGAACTTGCTCTTCATCGTCGATTGAGAAATTGCTTTTGGCGAATGATTCTTTGATTTTCTCTACCATGGCGATCTAGGGTTTTGAAGCCCCCTTCACCTTTTTCTCGACGCTCACGAGTTTGAGACGCTTGGATTCTGTTTGAGATGCTCTTGCGTTCAACAGCTTTGATTTTTATTTATTTTTATATATATTTTTTTGGAGGGATAAGGTGGAGAAGAGGAGAGAGGGAGAGATGAACCTGAGAAACAGGGAGAGGGTGAGACGAAGAGAGAACGGGCAGAGAAGAGAGAGGAGAGGGAGAGAATCGATTTCTAGGTTTTAATATAATAGCGGTTGTGAAGCCGCTGGCATAGGCTGACAGCAATTCAAGTGTCTTTACCGGCCGTTTTTTTTCCGTCGGCAAATAACCATCAATCCCAGCGGATTTTCCGGCCGTAGGTAAAGGTGGCCGTCGGTTAATGGCATTTTTTTTTTTTTTTTTTTTTTTTGTGTAGTGTAAGTAGGCAACCAGGCTATCAATGAATGGAAAACTTCACGATGATGGCTTGTCAAACATCTTATAATTTTTTTTCCTTTTTTGTTTTGTATCTAGAGTCATATTTTAATTAATCCAATTTAAATATTTATGAGATATTATTTAAGGATAGTTCCCCCAACATATCTTATTCTATATCCAAATTTCAAAATCGAAAGTTAATTAATGAATCTAATGATAGTCGTGAATCTAAGATCTAGAGACAGGTACAAAAATTTATAAGATAGTTGTTCAGTTAACAAACATGAATTATAAAACTATATTAGAAAATCTAAAATATTAATAAGAGAATGATTCAACTATAATATTCTAAAAATTAAAAATTTTAATTGAATACATAATGAGAACTTCAAAAGAATATAAATATCAAGTATTTTACTAATAAACATATTATAATTATTCTTATCTAGTCATCATATTTTGGACCCTCTACCAAATGGCCTCGTTTTCCATACTTCTAAGTACATCTTTTTCAATATATGTCACAAGACAATTATTCATCAAAGTGTCTCTCATTCAATTCTACAATTGACTTTTCACAAAGTTCATTGTTGAGAAAGCTCTTTCAACTATAGTTGTAGTAATCGGTAAAATCAAGATCAACTTCAAAAGTAAATAAATAAGTGTAGAAACCAAATGCTTTCTGGTCATAACAAGTTTCTCTGCAAGTTTGACAGCACCTTTCAATCTTGAGAAATTAGTACTTTGTCTTATATCAGAAATGAAACTCTCAAGCTAGTCATCTAATGCCAAAATATCAATCCTAGAAAAATCAAATGGATAAAATTGAGCAAACTAAATCATCTTTTGTTTATTAAAAGCGATGAAGTTATTTTTAAGATTAAAACATTCCATGCAAAGAAATAATTTAGTAGTTGTTTCTGTGAATCGATCATTCAACTCTTGAAGTTGCATGTCTATGACATTATAAAACAACACTACCCAAAAATAATGCTGAGTAGTATCATTTTTTGCTTTATGACAGGATCTTCCTTTGACATACAAATAATCCATGTAAACAAGTTTAATTCCATAAGTATTACAAAATAAGCAAATCTTTTCAAACAAAGAATCCCAACCATTGTGTCTCATATCTTGTAATTGATCCTTTGAAATTTTAAGAAACTTCATAGTATTGATTATATCTTGATTTTTTCTTTGCAATGGTTGAGATAGATCATTGGTAATCCCTAAAAACCTTCTCATCAAATGCAAAATGAACGCAAAGTCAAATAAATACATTGAATCTGGAACTCCCATAGCTTTAGCTCTTTGCTGTGAACTAAAATCATTTTCCATAATGCTTTCAAGAACATCAACCACTGAAGAAAACAAATCAAGAGTGGCTATTGAGAGTACCATAATGTGATCCCTACCGAGGTCACTTGACCTTTTAAGACTTTGTTCTTGATTTAGTCTTGTACCACTCAAAATTTCTCCTTTTTCCAATGCCTCTCTTAGTTTAGCATAATGGATGTCTTGAACACTATCATGCCATGTACATGAACCTTGTACAACTTTCAATAAAAGTGATAACCAAATTGAAAAATGATGCAACTTCTATATGTTCTTTTGCTACTGCAATTAATGAGTTGAAGCTGATAAGCAAAACAATAAACATAAAATACAGATGATTTTTCTTTGAAAATTAGGCTCTTCAAACTATTGAATTTACCTTTCATATTACTAACACCATCATAGCTTTGGTCACGTAACCTTGATATTGTTAATTCATGTTTGATAAGTAATGCTTTGAGAGTAACCTTTAACAAAAAAGAAGAAATATCCTTAACATGAAGTATTCTAAGGGAGCGTTCAATGATCATGCCATTTTTATTCACATATCTTATGGCAACTACCATTTGCTCTGTATCATAAATGTCATGAGATTCATTGACCATCAAGGCAAATAATACTTCACCAAGATCATTAATTATTGCATTTGTTGTCTCAATAGCAGTAGCACTCATGATATCCTTTTGTATCTTAGGAGAACTTAATTGGTTATTCTTAAGAGCATTCTTGAAAATTACCTTGTTTATATCTTTGTTGTGATCACAAGAAATTTTAGAAGCTTAAGAATGTTACCTTGATTTGAAGAGTGCTTTGATTCATCATGACCTCGAAATGCAAGCTCTTGATTCAAAGGAACCAAATGCAATCAATAGATACAGACAAATGTGTTTGATATAAGTCGCGACATTGACTTGACTGTTTAGAAATTACCAATTGAATGTGCTGATTTTGATTCCTAAGGTCTTGACACTTCAACCATGCTATATTGTGAGCACTGTTTGGACCACCAACATGCTTTAAAAATTTATTTTTTTGGTTCCAATTTTTGAATCCTTTACCAACAAATGTTTCTCCACCACATTTTTGTCCATGACTAGGCCGAAAAAGATGATACAAAAGACAGAATTCTGCATCTTTGGCTATTCTATAACCAAATTGGAAATTCCTTGAACCAAGAAGGACAAATCGAAATACTTCCAATCTTTTTTTTTTTTTTTTTTTTTTTTTTTTTTTTTTTTAAGGAAACTTTGAATTCTTTGGCTGAAATGGCCCATCTTGCAAGTATTTTCTCCTTATAATACCCCGGTCATTAGCATTGTAGTCTAAAATATTTCTACATAGACCAGGATCAGTAGGAAGATCTTCCAATTTAAATTTGATTCTAAGTTTTTTTGTTGAACTTTGTAGTTGACCCAAATGATCACCATTATCTCCAAATATTGTTGCTAACTTATAATACAATTTCATTCCCTAGTGATATGAAAAAAATATCGATTAATTTACTCTAAACACTATCTAAAATTATGTAATCAAGAAACACAACTATTTTTATTGACACCAACTTGACAACAATGAAACAATAATACAACAAAAAATACCCATACAAAGAAAATACTAAATTATTAAATCAACTGAATTCCAAAAAGAATTTATGCCCCAAATATGATTGATACCAACAATATTACACTTGCATATAAAAATCATTCCATCCTTATTCACCACATTCATACAATTACTGCACAAACAAGTGATTAAATACAGAAAATTTTATTCTAAAACCTCATCCAAGAACAAAAAATATAACAAAAAATAAACATAAAAAAATCGATTAAAAAAATTGTATTAAGGTTTAACACTAACTGTTAAATTAAAAGAAATTAATTGAGATTTTAATTCAAACCAATATGTACATTTTTTATGAAACAAAGAATAGATTTTTCTTCAAATTTGAAAGTAGTTTCGGTGGTTAACTGCTAAAAATTGGAGAATGGAGATTCTGACATTCGATAAGTGAAGGAAATATAAAGAGGAAATCATTGATGTGGAAAGAAGGGAGGTACATAGGAAATGGAAAGCAGATAGAAAAAAGATGAATGAGAAAGGAGAGGGAAAAACAAAATGGATGGGGAAGAGGCCGAGAGGGAGAGGGAGACGGAGAGGAGAGGGAAAGTTGGGGAAGGAGGGGAGGGAAAAGAAAAAGTTTCAAAGTTGGTTTGTCAATATCAAATTAATGTTTCTTGGGATTGCAATTTTTTTTTTCTTTCTTGATTTTAAAGATTACAAAATATATATTTTTTTATTTAAAGCATGTGTTAATACCATATTTTGTTTTTATTATGGGGTGAGTTTTTAAAAAAAGATTTATATAGAATTTATTCAAATGAATAAGTTTTTTTTTATTTGAAAAAAACAAGTGAGGCAAAATTATAGCTAAGTGGAGTAAAAAATAGACATGGGTTATAAACATTAATTAAATTTTAAAAAATTAAAAGGGTACAATTGCCGATCATGGTCCCTTTCTCGGTTTGCCACTAACCTATTCCACTAGATTGACTGTACGTTAACATGTCATAATGAAATATGTGTCATAACTGTCCATCCAGTGGGGTTAGTTGTGCAGGCAAATCTCAAGCTGAAAACCCTTTATCCAATTATGGATCCAATCCAGATCTAGTTGCAGTTAACTCACAATCATATTTGTCTTAGATTGGATTGAACTATCTCATGATCTCTGTTGGTTTTAATACATTCCTAAGAGGCCCTTTTTCAAGGGAATTTCATGTTGGTGATCTAATTCATCTCAGCCTTTTTGAAGGGTCTTATTGTCAGTGAGAAATTGTCTCTCTTTGTGGCTGTATAGGTGAGGATGTGGGTATACAACATATTTGCATGTCCTTTGCTGGATTGTTGTTGAGTTTCCCTCCAATGAAGGAGCAATGCCTCCTGTGTCTTAGATCACTGCATTCATGTGTAAGCATGTGTCAGGCATGGGGAGCAGCATTGCAGGCTGAAAAGGATGAGTATGCAGTCAAACAAATGCTATGTGAGAATCTTGATCTTCTGGTATGAATTTTGGGGTTTTATATTTTTGATCCATACCCTTTTTCTGTATGGCTAGTAGCAGCTTGCATCACCATCTCAAAAAGGTTCAAAGAGAGCAACAACTTGCTGTTTTCTATATTGGATTAGCTAAAAAGACGACTAGAAACTTGGGCCCTGGCAGAGCTTCTGATTTTGACCCACATGTAAAGTTCCCACTTCATTTACAGAAACGTCGATCACAATTTCGTCAGGAAACAAATATGTCGCAAATAAGATTGGGCACAAGTGGAATCACACACTTCGTCCATCACAGACCATTTGTGATGGGGCCTATTTCTTGTAATGAATAACCAATGTATAATATAGGAGACTCCCATACAAGGGCTCGAAAGATCACAAAAGAATGTTAAACATGAATAATCTTGAGACTACGAACATAAATCAACGAGACAACATCTTCTGAAGGTCTAAATCGGGCTTTAGTAGGATGTGGTCGCCAAAAAATTGCACTAAGCAACCTAGGTCCTTATTGCCACTGGTAATTGGAGGAGAGGTATTAATCTTACTTTCCATCCTTTTTAGGAATGACACTAGACCCTTTTTGCTTGTGAATTGAAAACACCTCCGTTCACAATTATGAACTTTTGGAGTGAATAGAAGTTTCATTAAAATTAAGATGGTATTAAAGTACCACATCTTAAATTCAAAATGTCACGAGTCCAATAGTTAAGTATTTTGAAAGTATGCTAAACAAGGAAAGAAGATAAATTTATGAGAATATTGTATAAATTCTAAAGTAAAAGTATAGATATATTAGGCATAATAAAATAAAAATAGCGATATTTGACCAAATGACACCAAGTTAAGGAAACATTTTTATAGTACAAAAGTTAGCAAATCAGGTGAAAATCATTAGAGTTTCTTCCATTCTCACCACTTCTTACATACTAAATAAGTACATTAATTAAAGTAACGAATGTTATCAAATCTAAGCTCAATGTAACAAGAAACAATGAAAATTTCTTATTATATAACTAAATCCTATCAAATCTATTCGAGCCCCCTCTTTCCTCTCCTCTTCAATCATTTGGAGCTATATCCGCATGGCTTAGCTCATTCATTTGCATTGTACGATTTTTAGGAATTTGTTTTGAGGTAAGGGTTTGGTTTTTGGAAGTTTTTGATTGAAAATTTTTAATTTTCTAGAGTAATTTTTGTTATGGATGTTGATTTATGGTATTTTGTATGAATGAATTTAATGAAAAATATTGGTTAGGTAGTGTTGTTGGAACTGGTTTTAATAGAATTAGGATTTTCTTTATAAGTTTATTAGTATGAATTTTGATATTAGAGTTTGAATTACGCTGAAATTAATATAATATCAAAACTACTATACTATTAAAACATTGATTTTTGCCCGAACTTTTATATTGTGGTGTGATTGGGTTTGAATTGGGATGAAATTAGTACATCATGGGAAATGGGTTTACTCTTTTTAAATATAAAAATTTTCAATCTTAAAATTTAATATTTAAATTCATCAATTTGTATTCTACTACAGGTTGTGGAGGTGCCAATTGCCAAGTATGGGAGGTATGAGATGCAAGAGCTTAAAGTATGCTTTTTGTACTCTACTGCCCAGTCGTATTGAAAGAAAGGGAATATTAGAAGAAATTAAGAAGCAAATGCGATTAGCAGGGCCTTTGATAGGTGTTGGAATATTGCAGTTCTCTTTGCAGGTGATATCAGTGATGTTTGTAGGTCATCTCGGCGAGTTACCTCTCTCTGGTGCTACTATGGCCACCTCTTTTGCTTGTGTTACTGGTTTTAGCTTCTTGGTGAGTTGGAATGTCACTTATACTCTCTATTCTATGGTTGGTAGGATTCTCCTCATGTTATATTTCCTAGTTTAGTATACTTTTTTTTTTTTGAAAGGGATAAAACAATATGATAAGGAGGCTGCTTAGTGTGATTATTTCAGAATAGTCAAGTGGGTTTATGTAGACCCCAAGTGAGTTTAAAAGACATAATATATCACCAAATATGAAGTTATTGTGTTATTTTGCAATGGTCATCTTTTAAACACAAAATAAATAATATGTTGCTTTCGCCTCTTCCATGTACCAACTAATTGACCCAACATCATAGAGGATATTCGGTCTTATGCATGCCAGATATCTTAAACTTTTAACTAAGTTTTTATAGAGAGAAGCATCCAAAATTTTGCCTTTTATCATACTTTGATAGCTTTATCTCACAATCAGCTGGGGTGGTTATTGGGTTGCTATCTTCTATATTGAATCTTTTGAAAACATTCAATGCATAAGTTTCTTGTGACACAAAAATTGTTTCCTTTGATTGCTTGACTTCCGAACCAAGGAAGTAGCTCATCAGTTCATGTCAGTTATCTCAAACTCCCAAGTCATAGCTAAATTGAGATCCATGAACATGTGTGGATTGCTATATAGAAAAATGAGATCATCTATATACAAAACAACAAATAAGATATCTCAATTTTCCTTTTTCATGTATAAAGCATGTTCATAAAGTCGTACAAAGTCATTAACCTTGAAATAAGTATCAATGTATCTATTCCATATTTTTGGCACTTGTTTCTCCCTATAGAGCGATTTCTTTAATTTTAAAACCTTTTCTTCATCTTTCTTTTTTAAATAACCCATAAGTTGTTGTATATACACTTTTTTCTAAAAGAAGTCATTCAAAATAGTGGATTTGATGTCTATTTGATAGATATGCTATTGAAATTATGATACAATGAAATAAATAATTTAATAGTTTCAATGCCGTAACCAGAGTAATCACCTCATCAAAATCAATTATGACTTGTTGCTTATAGTCTTTTGTAACCAATTTTGCTCTATATTTTTCTACCATTCCAAGAGATATTGGTGAGATTGGTCTACATATATCTGTATGGACTAGATCAAGTGGCCTGATAGATGAGGTACAAAACCTTTTTGACTTTCTTTTGACTTTCTTTTAACACATGCTTATGTTAATCAGAGAGAATTGCACCTTCACCTGCTCTTCATACTTGCCTTCTACAATTACACAAATATCTTAGGATACAATGAGGGCCTTCATTTGTATACTCCAATTTCTATAATTGTTTTGGTAAGATGAGGAAAAGTGGGTTGTAAAAGACTATTAGTTGATACAGCTTTGATATCACAATAAAAGGGATAAAAGAATATAACAAGAAGAATGTTGGGTATTTAAAGAGATTAAGAAACTCAAATTAATAGTGTTATTATTTCAAAATGATTCCATGGGTTTATATAGATTGCAAGGGAGTTTATAAGATATAATATATTAGTTATTGTACCATTTTTTAATGACCATTTTTTAAACACGAAATAACCCTTTGTTTACATTTTTATTATCTCATTTTTGTTCCTATTCATGTATTACTTTTAGAGTGACCATTCATATTTCTATACTAAATATATTCTTGTATTATTTGTATTTCACGTGTAACAATTACAATTGAGTTCATTCACTAACATTTTTATGATTCATGACGTAAGGTTTTTCTCTCTAGTTTTTGTAGGATCATTAGTATTTTGAAAATCAAACAAATATGGTCTGATACTTACAAAAATGTTATGGCACAATAGGTTTTCCTCCTGGGGTTATCGAATCTTTGTACGGATCACTTGTGAGTGTTTGTGGTTCTTGAGATTGATAAGCATATTCTTTAAGAAAGTCGTGTGTGCCATTCAACCTGCAGAATCTCTGTGTTTTACATGTTTATTTATATTCATCTAGATTCCCCCTCACCCTTTTTTTTTCTATTAATTAAATTAGTCGGATATTCTGTGACTGAATGTTTTGATGAACTTCTGATCCTAATAGTAGTATTGAATCACATCTATTTGCCCACAGCTTGAAACTAAACATTGTCAGTAAACATATCAAAAATGGTTAATTACATATCACTCATATTAATTATCATTTTCTTAATTAGATTGGAGTGACAGGTGCATTGGACACATTTTGTGGGCAATCTTTTGGAGCAAAAGAGTATCGTATGCTTGGTATCTATACACAGCGAGCAATGCTTATATCTGTGCTGGTATGCATCCCCCTCTCACTCATTTGGGCAAACACTCGCACTATCCTCCTTGCTTTCGGCCAGGATGAAGACATAGCAAGAGAAGCTGGAGTATATGCCCGTTATTTGATCCCTGGCATGTTTCCTTATGGCCTTATTCAGTGTCTCGTCAGATTCTTGCAGACCCAAAGCATTGTTTTCCCAATGATTGTTACTTCTGGCTTCACAACTTGTCTGCACTTATTGGTTTGTTGGACTTTGGTGGTCAAGTCCAGCCATGGAAGCAAAGGGGCTGCCTTGGCGAATGCAATTTCTTATTGGTCAAATTTCTTATCTTTGGCACTTTATATCAAATTCTCTCCTTCATGTGCTAAAACTTGGAAGGGCTTTTCAATGGAGGCATTTCGCAATGTCCCTTCATATCTTAGACTAGCCATTCCCTCTACAATTATGGTATGGTAAGGATTTTATCTTTAACCATGTTATCTTAGGAAGGTTTATTTTTATTGTGGTTTTGGTGCTAATTGGATGCGTATGGCCAGCTTGAAAATGTGGTCTTTTGAAATGATAGTTCTTTTGGCTGGTCTTCTTCCGAACCCCCAGTTAGAGACATCAGTGCTCTCTATAAGGTTAGTCCTCTGAAATTTTACACAATGTCACTTATGCCAACTACTATGCACGGTAGATCTACATTTCTCTCTCTATTATGCAGCCTTAATATATACTCACTAGTGTGGATGATTTCGAATGGACTTCAAGGTGCGGTGAGGTTAGTAAAGTAGAAAGAAAATGTCTAAACTCAACTCCATGTAGTGCATATATATTTTCTCTCCTTAGGATCTCCACAAGTAATGAAGCATTGTATGATTTCTGTGTATATAGTACAAGGGTGTCAAATGAATTGGGGGCAGGACATCCACAAGCTGCACGTTTAGCTGTTCAAGTTGTTCGATTGATGGCCATAACGGAAGGCATAATAGTGGGGCTACTACTAATTTTGGCACGCCACATTTTAGGGCATGCTTATACAAGTGAAACACAAGTGATCAATTATCTTGCTGTAATGATGCCTCTTCTTGCAATCACCACCTTCTTGGATGGCTTACAGGGTGTTCTTACAGGTACCGTTTACATTTACCTTTTCAAAAATCTCTATAAATAATTGATATTAGGTTTTTTTATTTGTGATGTGAAAAAGGTGTTGCTAGAGGATGTGGTTGGCAAAAAATTGGGGCTATCATCAACTTGGGATCTTATTATCTTGTTGGCATTCCCTTTACTGTAGTTTTTGCATTTGTTCTACACATTGGAGGAAAGGTATACTTCTTCCTATGATATCAGATGTTGGGTTAACAAAGGTTCTTCTTCTTCTTCTTCTTTGGATACGATGATGAAGTTTTTCTAACTTGTTTGAATAGGGACTATTGTTGGGGATTATATGTGCACTACTTGTGCAAGCTTTGTCACTTCTTATCATCACAATCCGCACTAATTGGGATCAAGAAGTAACATTCTAATCCTTGGAATTCCACTTTGCTTTTTCGTTTTGGGACAATACGATTCTTAAGCATCGTGGTATTTTTATTTATTTACTATTATACATTAAGTTTTTCTTCTCCTTGCATAGGCAAAGAAGGCGATGGACAGAGTTTATGACTCCATGATTTCCCGGAGGTTTTATGAAGCACATGAAGCGGATTAATTATGGATGTATGTTGATCGAGAGGAGTTTGGTACAGCTATCGGGAGAGTGTTAATGACCCAACCGGCAATTGATGGAATTCGAATCCAAAAAAAAAAAAAAAAAAAAACCCCTTAGCCACCTAAATGCTTTTGGACGTCTTTCTTCGTATTGTAGTCTTACGTTAATAACAACAAATATCAGACATTTATGACAACAGAGTAAACTACATTTTTAGAACTTATTTAATCTTTTATAAAATAAGAATTATTTAGATTATTATTATGATATATATTTGGATTAAATTATTCTCTTTTTTTAAGTAGTTATAAAGTTGTATTTTCTTATAAAATTATGGATATTAAATTTATGAATTTTATAGTTCAAATACAATAATAACATTAAAAGAAATATATTAAAAAATCAAATAAATTTAAATGACATAAATTTATCTTTTTCATGATTTTAAATATGATGAGTGACTGTTATCAATTAAACAGGCAAATATAAACATTGGTTGAAAATAACAATCGGGCACTGACCATTCAATCATTAACTTAATTTTATCCGTTAAATTAAACAAACAAGAAAAGAAAAGAAAACCACAAAACGAGAGTCTAAGTCCCACGAGAATTTCTGGATAGTTCAATCTTTATCATTTGCTATGTATGGATCACTCCCTCACCCTTAGTTTCCGTCGCTGTAACACACACACACACACACATAGCTGAATACGAATATTTTTATAACATAAAATTTCAATCATCACTTGCTATATTTCAATGTAAAAATTTTTACCATGGTCACGCGGCTTCTGATCGTAGTTAAACTAATTACTCTACTGATAGGTGGTAATAATTGTTAAAAGTTGCGAGCATAATGTTAATGTCAATAAATTTGGCCAAGGAGCTATATCTTAATTGCTTCCACTCCCCATTCGTACTAATCATCAAACAAATTTTTATGCAAAAATTTTCGAATCGAGTTGGGTTATAATCACTTACCTTTTTTGACGATTGGATATTCTAGGCCGAAAGGATATCACGAAAATAAATCATTCTCTATTATTCATAATCCAAATGCTTTTAGTGCGAGAATGATCAATTTTTCAAAACCCTTAAATAAGAGAAATCTCCATCTCTTTTCACTCTTTCCTTTCACGTACTCAAGAGAAAATCTAAGGCTTCTACGTGTTTTTGTGTTTTTTAAAACAAGCAACACATCACGTCCATTCATGCATACCAAAAAAAAAGGGAAAACTGTCTTTTTCTTCAAATCTACTGAGAATAGACGGTTCTACCCTCATGGGCGGATCCGTTTTAATTGTTTCTAATATCTCCTACACTCACATGAGATGTAGACTCTCACATAGCGTGATTATTACTATCGAATATCAATTTCATAAAGGCAAAATGACCGTGTGACCTGTAAAAACACCAAGACTTCTAGAGCTATACACCGGTTAAAGATATATAGCAGCTTATCGTCAAAGTAGTGATGAGGATATTGTATCTTATTATACCGCAGGCCTCTTCTATTTGACATAGTCAATATATCTCTCATCCTTTAAAATAATGTAAGAACATACTTGACTCAAATCCAATCATGTATTCACAATTACGTCTTAAAACACTAAATTACAGATATAATTGGTCGACTTCTGAATATAAAGTAACGTGTCACTTAAAGACAGTCTTCCTTTCATGCTACTAACTTTCAACTTTATCTTAGTTGTTTTTCTAGATATGCACTGCTAAATCGAATCATCCATGGCTTATTGGTGACATGTTAAAGTAGTAACACTAAAATAAAATTTCAGAAAACAGACAAAAGTCCTAAGAGTATAAAATAAGGTTGAATATAAACCTCTGAATCTCACACAATGAGATAAACATAATGAAATGAAGAGAGATATACCATCTCATTACTCATATGGTCACATAAGCACAGGTAGTATGAAACACGTGTTACGATACTTTTCTTTTCATTTGGAAGCGTATGTCTTCTTTTCTAAAATAACGCATCGTAAAGCTTTTAGTCCAAGTATACACAACACTTGACCTGAGTTTTCCTTCTTATAAATCCTCCAAAATATCACAACATTAAGAAAAACCAACATCGGGCTATTCGACAAGTTTAATGGATTGTGGGAAATCCATTTTGATTACCATATGTGTAGTATATTTAATCAATAATTTCATTTTAGTACTAAACTAAGATGGTTTATATATGTGTTAATTCACCACAAATTAACACGTCTTATCTCTACATATCACATAGACATTAGAGGCGATTGCTCGTGTGATAGAGCAAATCTTAAAACTTACTTGACATAATTTTAATTCCAAACACAAGAATTTTGGGGACAAAAACAAAATTCAAATGTCAATGAACATGAACATTACAACATATATATTTTCTGTATATAATCACAATCACTACTATAGTAACAAATACTGTCACAATCTATACAATCTATATCATCTAATATATTTCACAAACATGTCTTTAGGCATTGGCCACCGAAAAAGGACAAACCATCACCAAATGTATAGATACATATCTCAATATCATTTCTCTAATCGTGTCTCTGACAAGATTGATCTTTGTATCTATGTTTGGTTTTGCCATCATATTTGGAGTCTCTTGTGTAAGCAACAGCTGACCGATTGTCATAATGAATCGTCAAACTCTCACTGAGTTACTTACTACTCCTAAATATTACAACATCCACTTAACCAAACTCATCTCTTAAACTGCGAAAGCAATGGTCTCAAATTCTGCTTCCATCATAGAAAGTGATATACTAGTTTGTTTCTTACTTCTTCATGAGATAGTGTTATCAATATGCAAGCAAACATGACCAGAGACAGATTTTCTCTCATGCAAATCTCCTCTCTAATCAGCATTCGTGTATTCTTTCAATACTATATCATTTCCTTAATAATGAAGGAAATAATTTGCAATTCCACTCAGATATCCCAATATCCTTTTCATAATAATCCAATCATTCTACCTAGATTGGACAGATATCTGTCGATCAAACTTCATAACATGACAAATATTGGAACGAGTACACTTCATAGTGTACTTCAAATTTTTAACTGTACTAAAATATGATTTTTTGAATATTTCATCAATTCCTTAGGAGTTCTTGGGCATATGTCATCTTTTGAACTATCACATATAATCACAGGAGTAACAGCGGGTTTACAGTCTTTTAAGCTGAACAGTTCCAGTGTCTTTATAATATAAGACTTTTGAGATAACTCAGTAATCTCCTGAAATGATTTCTCTAGAATTTAACTCCCAATCCGCCTTATTCATATCCTTCATCTTGAAAATTATACTCCTTATCATTCGCCGCTAATAATATATCATCGACATATAAGAATAGAATTACAAACTTGTTATTAGACTTTTCAAATTGAAACAATGGTTTTCGTCTAGTATGACGAAATCATAAGATATCATATCTCTGTGAAATCTTAAATACCATTATCTCGAAAACTGTTTAAAACCATCAATTGATTTACTCAATTTACTAACTCTGTCTTCTTGACCTTTAATGGCAAAACTCTTTGGTTGTGTCATTTAGACTTCTTCCTTAAGTTCACCACTGAGGAAGGCAGTCATCACATCCAATTGACGTAATTCTAAATCTAAATTGGCCACTATTTCTAACTACGCGTGAATGGAGATAAATCTCACTACCAGAAAAAAATTTTCTCATAATCAACACTCTTTTACTGAGTGTAACTTTTTGTTATCAGTTGAGACTTTTATCTCTCAATAGTTCTATATGCCCTACGCTTAGTTTTGAAAAGCTAGTTGTTCTCAATAACCTTGTGCTCTGATAGAAGTTCAACCAATTCCCAAATATGGTTGGACTTCATTGACTTCTATTCTTTCTTCTATTGACTTTTCCATTCAACCTTGATGGGACAAGGTGGAGTCTCATATATGTTTTGAGACTCTTCTTCATTTTCTAAAGAAACATCAAATACGTGTCCTTCAATCTCCAAGTGACCATTAGGCACTGCTTTCCTAATATTTTTCTAAATCTGTAATTCAATTTGATTGCTAGAATTTAAATTCCTCCCACTGGGATCAGTACCATTCTAATAATCCGCAATAAACAAACCTATCATTTGAATTAACTAATTCAAATAATAGCTCTATGTCCTTCATGTCACCTCTGCTAGGAAAATTATTATCCAGGAATATGACATTTGTGATTTAATCTCTACTCTAGTACCATCCTCTTATTCACAAATGAATATTTAACTTTCAGACTGGTTAGAGAATCTAATAAAGATACTCTTATTTCTATAAGGATCCAATTTTCCAAACTTATTAGAAAAATCTCAAAATATAGAATGTTGATCCTCAAGGTTTCAAGTCACTAAGACACGACCTTCTATCAGTCTAAAGTTTATATCATGTCATTGGTACCACCTTTGAAGGCACTTTGTTCAAAACAAAAGTCATAGTTAACAAAATATCTCCCCAAAAGGAAATCGACAAGTAAACCTATGTCATCATGGATTTCATCATATCTTACAATATCCTATTCATTCTCACTATAACACCACTCTACTGAGGTGCATAAGGAATGGTTCAATATCGGATTATTCTTTTTTTATTACCCAAATCCTTTAAATTGATCTGATAAATATTCACGTCATCTATTCGCCTGATTCTATATCTCGCTCATATAATATTTAAAGCACTCAAATACTTTAGACTTATGAGAAATCAAATAGATAAGGTTAAACGAGTGAAATCATCAATAAATAAAATGAAATACGAAGTTTCATGTTTAGCCTTCATATTTATTGGATCATAAATATCTGAATGAATTAAATACAATGGAAATTTAGCTCGTATGGCTTTTCCAAATAGTTTTCTCATCATTTTGCTGACAATATAATATTCACACATTCGTAAATCAACTTTTGTAAGCAAACCCAATGATTCTGTTCTCATCAGTTGATTTATCTTGTCTTACCCTAATGTGATCAAATCTAGCATACTATGTCACATTATCAATATTAGCAAAGTAATGAAACCATTTACAAATTGTCCAGAACCAATATACATGTCATTCTTATACAAATCAATCCTATATCTTTGAAAGTTCAAAAAACATCCAAATTTTAAAAGAACAAGAACAGATAAGATTCCGTCGAATTTTTGGTACATAGAGACCATCAAGCAGAATGAGAGTTCTGCCACTTCATAACTGCAGTTTACAAGTGCCAACTCCTCTAATATTCATTCTTGTATCATTATCCACATACTATCTATTACCAGAAAGCAATCGACGAAAAACCAAAATGTCTTTATGTCTGTTCTTATATTCAGGTTTGTTTTTTTGCGATCCTTTTATAATCTTTTTTTCTTTTCTTGCCTTTGTTCCAGTTCCTCTAACACTTAGAGTCCGAAATTCTAAACTAGATTCTATAACAAAAACATTTGCAATGGATCTTGCAGCATCAAGCTGCTTATCTCCAAGCTTGACGTGGTGAACAATGTCCGAGAAAGTTTTTACATTATTATTGTAAATCAAATTGACTTTCAATTACTTCCGCTTGGCAAGAAGGAATCGGATCAAGATTGGAACTTCTGTTCATTGGAGAGGATATGACCAACTGACTCTCATTCTCTAATCATGTTAGACATGACCTTAAAAAACCGTTTGATACTGTGATCACTTCACCTTTTATAGTTATCGAACTTTAAGGTCATCTATCTAAAATGAGCCATACTGGTACCTCTATGTTTCTCGCTGAGGTACACCCAAATGTCATGAGCAGTCACATATTGCTCACACTTGGATATCATGTCATCAATTATGAAGTTAACCAAAGTTACTCAAACTATGGAATCTGTCTTTTTCCATGTCTGGTAAGTATCTTGTTCTCTTCTCTATAGGGCAGCATTGCCTATTACAGGGTATTACATGACTTGCTTGATGCCTTCTAAAGCATCTCATTCTTTCAGCACTTTTTATATTTTTATGGCGTCATATCTCATGATTGTTGCCATTCAAATTGTCACTTTCATTCAAGTCCCTAATAGTGGATTTTAATACTATAGTTTGGATTTTCTAAGAGGGTAGACATATGTACTATTGCTCACATTATATATATAATTTTGTACTTCAAGATTAACATTCATGACAAGTCAACATCAAGTATAGAATCGAAAGTTTATTATGTTCCCAATCATCATCTATGATTCTAATATATCACTATCACGAATTTAATTTAAAATTACAAAATTCTACAAATTTTATGAAAAAATTACTAAAATTTTTCCAACCCAAAACCTCTCAGTTAAATACACAGAATATTTAAATAATATCATAATTCTGGATGAGAATTATTCAAATTCTACAAATCCAAAATTTTCATTCAAGAGAAAGACTTTAAAAGTCCTTTTATATACATGATCATCAATAATGAACATAACTGACATATATTCGAAAGAAACTAAAATTTTGAAAGTTCATCTATTATATGATCATAATTATAATCAAACATTCATTACATACAAAAGAAAAACATATGAATAAATTATCTGATTCAAGATATATCCATTCGTGATACCATGTTTACAATTCCCTTAGATAGTTTATCCCTAGGAGTGAACCTCCTTACAGCATATAGGAAACTATTTATATTTTGGGAAAGTCTTTTCTTCACTTGGCTTTTTAGATTCTTGACTCTCCATATTTCTATTAATATTGACCTTACAACATCAAGAATTATGTATTCATTCTCGACAAGTAACTCATCAACCACATTAGCCCAATAAGGAGGCAGAGAATTTCTTAATATATACACGTCATCCCCTAAAAGGAATGACCAAACTAAATGAGTTCTAAACATTTCTACTCCATGATCTTCAAATGATCTGGTAAAAAATGAGATGGGTCCATTTTGTACATCAACATTTGACCCAACCTCATTAAATACTCTAAACTTTTCAAATCCCTTTCCCTTCCCCAGAGGTTCAGAAGTTCTCCAAGAATACATTCGATTATCACTATTTTCCTAAAAATGGAAACAATATTAGGTTAGGCATATAGCCAACTATAATATTACAATAAATTTCAAAGACATTTGCTTCAAATGAGATGCTCAAATTTAATTAATTTTTATGTTGAAAAAACAAAATTTTCAAATATAAAAAAAATTGAGCATAAAAACAAAGGAGTGTAAAAAATTTATACTCAGGTAGCCAAAATTAAGAAAATAATTTTTTAGTTCCACAAAAATTTTTCAAAATTTTCTTGGATAGAAAAATGATTTTTCTATAATTTTTTAAAAATTATTCATAATGAATCAATAAATAATAATTTTCAACTCTGGAAAATATATTAAATTCACAGAAAAATCTAAAATGATTTTTTAGATTCATACAAAATTTTCTAGAATTTTTTAGACTGAAAAAATATATTTTTTAATTTTCTAACAGTTTATTGATATAATAATCAATAAAAAATATTTTTCATCTCCGCAAAATAAATTATAAATCAAAGAAAAATCATAATAAATATAAAATTTATTTTAGTGAAAATTGGGACTAAAACCTGTCCTACACGTACCTCCATGTGCCTACAGAGCTAACTGTTACAAAACAAAGTTTGAATATGACTTTCACTCGCCGAGATGGGACGTGGGATTCACGCGCCGCCTTCTCGGTGGCTTCGAATTACCAAATTTTGGCTACCCCCTATTCTCAATGTCTCCAAGTTTAGTGGTGGTTTCGGATTTTCAATCGGACGACTCTAACTTAGGGGGTAGATTTCACTTGCCGTTGTCAAGAGTGAGATTGAACATTTTACTATTTATCATCTTCTTCCAAAATTCTGGTTTTTAACCCAAACTTTGAATGGTCATATCTCTCTTAATTCTTAACCATTTTTTACGATTTTTATATGGTTGGAAAACATTTTTTATAAAAAACCTAACCATATAAATTTCATATCATAAAATCGAGTATTTTAAAAGTTATAAGTACATTAAATTTCGGCTAGAGTTTATAATATCTTTTAATATACTCATCGGATGCATGCCAAACTTTGTATATTTCATCCCTATGTCATAAGCATGCTGTGGTATAAATTTGAGGGCATTTTCATTAGTCTTATTGTAAGGTGCCATTAATGCACCTCTAAGATCATGCATGACAATTTTAATTTTTTTTAAATACCTAAATGAGGTAGGAAATAACCTATGCATACTCTGATACCAATGATGATTTTCGTACTAACCATCAAACAAATTTTTATGCGAAAATTCCTAAATTGAGTTGGATTAGGATCACGTATCTCTTTCGATAATTGGGTATTATAGACCGAGAGGATATCACGAAAATGGATCATACCCTATTGTTCACAATCCAAATGCTTTCGGTGTGAGAATGATCAATTTCCCAAAGCCCTTAAATGTGAGAAAGCTCCCTCTCTTTTCACTCTTTCCTTTCGTGTACTCAAGAGAAAATCTAAGGCTTCTCTATGTTTTTGTGTTTCTTAAAACAAGCAACACATCACGTCCATTCATGCATACCCAAAAAAAAGGGAGAAGTGCCTTTTTCTTCAAATCTAGTGAAAGGGTGGTTGAGGGGATAGCTATTACCAAATAACCACTCCCCCTCTTCAATTTTAAATTCAAATAAAATTGGATGGGAATGGATGGGTCTAACCTCATGGGCGGACCCGTTTCAATTTTTTCTAACACCATCTCCTAGAGATCTTAATTTTGAATCTTCTCAATGTATAAAAAAAAATGTCAATATATTTGAGAAAAAATTAAAAAAAATAAAAAGGAAAAGTAAAACATAACCCTTTTGGGCATATAAACTAAGCGAGTCTGCCATGTTTGTCCTTTTATTTATTTATTTGTTTTTGTTTTCATCAATTGGTATACCGATTTTGTCTGACTAATTCAGTTCGAGTATTATCGGGGGTTCATTAAAGGGTTAGCTCTCCTAAATTTCATTTTTTTATTCCCATAACTCGAACTCGAGACCTATGATTAACTGAGCATAACATTCTATATTATCATTATTACCATTGTTATTACTATTTTTATTATTATCACTAGTGTCACTATTCCCATTATTATTATTATTATTATTATTATTATTATTATTATTACTAGTACTAATATTACTATTATTAGTATAAAATTTATTACTATAAATTTAAAGTTATTAAAGTTTAAAATATTTCAAACTTATAGTGGTATGGTTATAAAACTATTATTTTATTGTTTTTCTTGTTTTATTTTATTTTTTGTTTTCTATTTTTATCTTTATTTTTTTAATTCGTTTTATTTATTATTATTCAAAGAACTTCACTATGGCCTATCCCAAATCCGTGTAGAAAAGTAAAATTGCGGTAGGTAGATAGTCAATGTAAAATCTTTTGTCAAAACGAAAAAATGAGAAACAAATATATAAAAACTTTTAGAGTGTTTTTCCCTTAGCGAAACACTACATCGGATCGTAGATGTAGTGACAAGTTAACAAGGGACCCTAGGGTGTCGGTAAATACGTTAGTTCATGAATATAGGATTTGTCTAAACACTTGGAACATAGGATCTTTGACCTACAAATTAGGAGAGATAGGAAAAGCAATGAATAGACAAAAAATTGATATCATGAGAAGACTAAAATAGTAGAATCTTATGGTCATAAATTTTGGTACACAAGTAAGGATAGAAATAAGAATGAGGTAGGAATAATAGTATATAAGGACCTCAGGAGGATGTAGTAGAGATTAGAAAGAAGAGAGATATGATTATACTTATCAAATTAGTTAATGGTGAAAACGTATTTAATATAATAAGTGTGTATGCATATCAAATAGGTATAAATGCAATTAGTAAAAAATAATTTTGGGAAGATTTAAATGAGTTTATAAAAGCTACATTTAGAGGAGAGAAGTTATATATTGGAGGAGACTTAAATGGACATATAAGAGAGAATAATGAGGGATTAAAAATCATACATGAAAACTTTGGATTCGGTAGTAGGACTAAGGTGGAAGATATCATTTTAGAATTTACCCTAGCATTTGACATGCTACTCGTAAACATTTTCTTTAAGAAAAAAGAGTTGTACATAGTTACATAAAGAAACGGGACAAATGTCAGTCAAATAGATTTCTTTCTTTCGAGGAGGGTTGCTAGAATAACTTGTCAAGATTGTGAGATTATATGGGTGAAAATGCAGCAACTCAGTATAAATTTTTAGTTTTAAATATACATGTACCTAAAAGGTAAAAAAAGGATCTTCCATTTGTAGAGTCAAGAATTAAATGGTAGAATTTGAAAGAAGAAATGGTGGCAACTTTTAGAGATAAATTAAGTCAAGTAGCAAATTGGTTTGCTAATGATGATCCCAAAACAATGTGGAAAGAGATGTCTAATAATATTAAGAGTATAAGCTAGGAGGTTCTTGGCATATTTAAGGGTCGGGCCCCTATAGGTTAGGAGTCGTGGTGGTAGAATGAGAAAATACAAATTCATATTCAAACTAAACGAAAGTGTTAAAAGAACCTTAAAAGTAGTAATAGTAGTAGCGATACATATGAAAACTAGAAAAGTGCAAAAGAAAAAGAGGTAAAAAAAATTATCCATGAATCAAAAAGTAAGATGTATAACGAATTATATAAGAAACTGTAGACTAAAGATAGAGAAAAATAAATATACAGAATTGCCAAAGTAAGAGAGAGAAAGGGACAGAATTTAAATAGTATTAGGTGTATTAAAAGTGAAAACAATAATATACTTATAAGGAATGAAAACATAAGAAAGTGTTGGAGGGATTATTTTGATAATGTGTTTAATGTTAAGAGTACAACAGATATAGAAAATTTTGTGATATCTATAGAAGAGGTTAATAGAAATTTTAAATATAAAATTCATCCGCATGAAGTAAATGATGTTTTAACGAGAATAAAAAATAATAAAATCATAGGATCTGATGGTATTCCCATTGAAGTATGAAAATATTTAGATGAATTTGCTATAGCAATGTTAATGAATTTTTTTAATAAAATTTGACAAACCAAGAACATGCTCCAAATATGGAGGGAGAGCACACTTATATCACTATGAGAGAGAATGATAAAGTATAGATTGAGATTGAAGATAAGTTTATCTCATAATCAATTTGGAATTATACTAGAAAGGTCCACTAACGAAATAATTCACTTGTTAAGACATTTGATGGAGACATTTAAAGCAATAAGAGAGACCTACATATGGTATTCATCGATCTAGAAAAAGTATATGATAGAGTTCCTAAAGACGTATTATGGAGGACGTCGATAGAAATATAGATCTTCTTGAATATATTATTCTTATTAGAGATATGTATGAAGGAGCTGTAACCAATATAAGAACTTGCGGGGGTCTGAGTGATAACTTTCCTATTAACATTGGACTCTATCAAGTATTAAGTTTCATTCTTTTTGTAATAGTGATAGATGAAATCACAAAAAATATAAAAGATGAAATACAATGGAGTATATTTTTTACAGATGATATAGTGTTGGTTAATAAAACTAGATAAGGTATTAGTGTTAAATTAGAGTTATGGAGGGTCACACTAGAATCCAAAGAGTTTAGATTGAATAGGTCAAAAATTGAATATATGAAATATAGATTTAACGACAATTATCAAGATAATGAAGAAGCGATTAAATTAGAGAGAAAAGATGTACAAAAAAGTGACCGCTTTAGATATCTTGGTTTCATTATTCAAAATGATGGCAATATAGATAAGGATATGAATCATAGGATTTAAGCAAATTGGATGAAATAGAGAAAAGTATCGGGATTTATTTGTAATCGTATGATGCCATTCATTTGAAGGGAAAACTCTATAAAATCGTAGTAAAACCGATACTACTATATGACATTGAATATTAAGTTATTAAACAAAAACAATAAAATAAAATGGTTATAGCAAAAATAAGAATATTTAGATGGATGTTTGGTAAAACTAGAAGAGATAGAATTAGAAATGAAGAGATACGTAATAAGTTAGGAGTTAGTTCAATTGTAGATAAGATATGAGAGTTTCATCTAAAATAGTTCAGGCATGTGCAATGAAAACCTAAAGATGCATCAATGTGGAGAACCAAGAATTTAAATATAGGAGATTTAGTAAAATTTAAAGGTAGACAATTAAAAATTTGAATACAAATTATCCGTAAAAATATGATAGTTAAGGGTTTAGTTGAGGAGGTGGTTTTGGATAGAAATAAGTGACATAGGAGAATCCGCATAAATTAAACCAAAATTCTTACTTTTTTTTTAATTTTTATTCGTTTTATTATTATTATTATCATCATCATGTTGATATTTGTCTTTCAGATGATTGACCCTATAATTCAGGATTAAGGTTCAAGTTATTGTTGTTGTTTTTACAGTAAAATATGTTGCCCCTTGTTTTGGGTTTCTTTTTTTTTTTGGGTTATAAAGAAAGAGGGAAGGACTAAATTCTAAAAAAAATCCTATCCTAAATACCACACTTTAATAAAAAATATACCTTAAATGGAGGAGAAAATAACTTATGAAATTCAGGTTGATTGATGGGCCTAATCTGGCAACCATATCTGCACAGGTATTCCTCTCTCTATAAAAACTCACCTGATGTATTGATGTGTTACGGATTAACTCTTGACATTCTTGAGTCATATGATAAATTACATGTGAAAGAGCTACATTAGTGGTAAAGATCGACATAAATTCAATTAAGTCAATCTCAAGAATAACTAGACAAAATTTTGTACAACTTAGAAGGATCAGTCCCTCTCTAACTCCATATTGCTCTACTATAAATGAATCTAAAATCCCAGATTCCCTATAATCTCCTAGACCTATAAATCATACTCATCTCTGAGAAGATCCTCTGTATCTATAACCTAGGAAGTAAACCCTAAAGATCCATCAGTATTTAGCTTATAGAATCTCGAGGGAGGAGGGATCCGCCTTATCTAATATCTTGTGTGAGGGGAAGTCCGCGATTTGCTTGCAAATGTTAACCACCCATCCTGACAGCAATTGAAAGCAAAGGTAGCAACACTTTTTGAAGAGAAGGTTATACTCTCAAAGACACTTTTACAACGAGTTTTCCAAATAGCTCATAAAGTGAATGAAAGCAGATGGCTCATGGGAGGCACTTATGAAGAGCATGGAATTTATTGTTCTTAAACAGACATTTCTTCATTGGTAGACTCCCTACCACCAACCTCGAGAGGGAGTATATATGTAGAATTCGATCCTACAAATGATGGGCCAGGGCGTAATCCTAGAATAAATGAAAGTATATCTTTGGCCTTTCTCGACAAAGATGGTACCGCAGGTCATTGTGAGACCCCAACAACACCACTTGGAGCTGGTCATTAGAATGTCATGGGATATGAGCCAGATTAGAATTTTAACTTGTTCCTAACATTTTAACCTCCAAATCCATCGTCATGAGCTAGTCGATGAAGTACTAGGTTCCTCTAGTTGACTAAAAGTGGAATAAGTTGATCGTATCAAGAATGTCCCTAAGGAGTCTCCCGCCCAACATATTAAATCCCAAACTTCCACAAGAATTGCAGCAAGACTAGGAATATCCCATTGCCTATTTGGAGAAATAAATTGGTGCACCCATGTAACTATGGGAGAATCCAAAGCTCCACTGGTGATCTTCCTTGATAACGGACCCTCTCCATCCTAATGATCTTCCCCAATTCTAACACTTGCCCATTCCCTAGCTGCCGGTGTAAACCCCTCTTCAAATATTCTCAAATCCATAATAGGCCACTCCAAAGTGGAGAACACCTGGGAGGATATCTACAATGAAAAAATATTCTTGTTGGAGATATTTCCTCCTGAGTACCTCACACCATAAGGTTGAGTCTGATGATAATACCCTCCACCCTAGTTTTATGAGAAAAACACGATTAACATCGTGAGACTTATGAATTCCCAATCCACCCTTATCTTGCGACGGGCACACTAGATCATACCGAATCGTGTGTATCTGATGAATCTCTTTTGAGTGCCTCCAAAGGAATTGGAAATTAAGCTTATCAAGATGATCACAAACCAATTCTGATAGTCAAACTCACTGCATAGCATAGACAGGAATCGTCGATGTTACTGCCTGGATAAGGGATTTTTGCCCAACAGAACTCAAGGTTTTTGATTTCCACCCAGAGATCTTACTCTAAACTCGATCTATCAAATACTGATATTGTAATTTACTTACATGGCCATGTGAAATTGGGAACCCAAACATATTCTTAAATCCTTTATTAATTGGAACTAACTTTGGGAGGTTAAATACCTCTTTAAGGTTAACGGTGCTTAGAAGGAAACAAATAGTTTGGAATTGTTAGGATTTAGTGTCAAACCACTACAGTTTGAGAAAACCCTAAGACAGTCCAAAACTATAGGTAAAACATGGGTTTTAGTGTCTGCAAATATTATAAGATATTGGCAAAGAACAAATGAGAGATATCGGGTCCTGAGAGAGAGGTATAGATCAGAATCCATCGTCTTTCACTCACCTTCTCCTGAATCAAATAGAGCAATTTCTCCATTACTAGGATAAAAAGGTAGGGAGACAAAGGGTCACCCTACCATAGACCTTTTCCAGTGGCAAAATTGGGAAGGACCTCCCCATTCCAAAGCAAAACAACCTAAGCATGAGTAAGTACAAGCATGGTAAAACTAGGTGATTTGATCCCCTTGAAAGAACCACAAAATTTGGGATTTTTGACACCAGAAAGTTTCTTCCACATCCAAGATCCAATTGTACTCCTTCAAAAGTCAGCTCTCTAGCTTTCTTAAAGAAACCAAGCAATCATAACCCAGGGCACCCTTTATACCACGCAACATGGCCTCAAGACGGTGCTTTCCACTAAACATGTTGCCAAAAACCTACTTGTTGCAGAGCTTAAGGGCCATTGTAGTAATTTGTATTGAACTCAATAAAGGCTGATCCCCATCTTCCCCACACCAAGGAGAGGCAAGAGCCTACTAAAACTAGGGTGTTGCGACACCACTATCTCAAACCGGAGGGAATGACACCATGCAAAGGGAAATTTATCACTCTTGCTTCAGGAAAGTTAACACGGCTCTCAATCTAGCCGCTTCCAGAGAGTAACAATACCAATTCTTCTCCAGATCTAGGTGAACGAACTTTTTGTAGCACAAAGGTCATGCAAACCATAATGATTCCACAAATCATGGAAACATTAAATCCAAGGCATAATGATGGCATTCCCATTACTTGTTTCTGATCGACTCAAAATGTCATCAAAACCCCAAAACAAACCAAGCTTTCGGGGACCCATTTGATAAGGTATATTGATCTTGCCATGCCTCTATAATTAAATATGTTAAGCATTTTCTCAAATTCAATATACTATAATTAAAAGTTCTAGAATTTCAAAAAGGAGATAAATATATTAAATATATTAGAGAATAGTTTGAATATAGCTCTCGCACTCGCACTGCCGTTAGCTCATATGGTTAAGTAATACTGATTTGTATCAACATTAGCGATACCATCGGTTGACTAAATTGGTCCAATAGGATTTTAACAAATTATTAATGGAAAAAAGTACATGATATTTAATTACAAGTTTTAAACCCTATGGTGGCAACATGAAAAGGAACAAAACAATGGGGGAGGTACTTGTAATTTACTCTATTTTCTAACAATTGGAAATATATATATATCTTCAGAAAATTTGGAAGAGTTAAATAAATGAAAAACTTTGAAAAAGGAAATTTTTTCTAAAAATTATTTTTTTACAAAAGATATTTTTCATGATAGAGAGTATTTCTAACAAACAAACATGCTTAGTAACTTTATTTACGTTTATTTAATGTATGTTCTTGCTTATCTCTGAAAAAATAAAAATAAAATTATTATTATAAAAACAACAATAATAAAATCATAAGAGTAGAAACCTACAAGAAAAAACAAAACTTACAAGAAAAATTTCCAACACAAAGAAGTAATTAGAGGAAGACACATGATAAGAATATGAAAATTTGAAAAAAAAAAATTGAAAAATATAAATTTTTTGCAATAATATTTTATTTAGTTCACATGATAAGAGCACAACGCAATAGTACAATGTTGATTCCAACTTGCAATGCCATGCTTGAAAACATAAAATTTCATATAACTATTTAAAATGAATTTCTTCCGCATTTATGTAATTTATTAAGTTAGTTTTAATATCAAGATACAAGAATTTACGTTAAAAACTTAAAATGATAAAAAAATAAGATAAAAAAAGATTAGCGGAGAAAAATATTGGCAACAAATTCCTTAAATGTCGGGATAAGACCATCAAGAAAACCCTTTTTTTTTTAAGTGAGAGAAGATAAATGCAGTAAACAGGATGTGTGAGTGCAAAGTGTAGCATTGGACAAGTTCGAATGGTGATATTAACTCTAAATGGACTATTTGAAAGCTTTTATATTTTATGAAAATGTGGAAAAATAATTAATTAGATCTAAGTGTAAAATTTTGTCTTTTGAACTATCCAAGAACCCCTTAGGCACTTGGTTGGTATTTTTAAGTGTTCCATTATTAGAGTGTTGGTGGTTGATGGAATTTGATTTGTGTTTAGTATTCGGTAGAAATTGACTTTTTTCTGAGAAATTGAGTTACTCGGTAAAGTTTTAACATTGAGTGCACTGTTCCTTCTAACTTTGATTCCTCGGTGGTGACCACCTTTTGGAGATTGCTATCTCTTGGGCCACTACTTTATTGTTATCTTCTCAATGAAATCATTGTGAAACTGTTCGGTACACTACTCTCAGTACATTTTCTTTCCATTTATTTATCGGTACAAATCTTCCAATCACCTCTCGAAATTTGAGTAGTAACACTAAGTCTCTCCGTACATGTTTACTTCTCGGTAAATGTCTACTACTTTGCAAATGAAAGCTTATCGGTACACCTTCTTATTTCTAACTATTGAACTTCTTAGTGCTGAGTGCTGGATTTTGTGAGACTTGTTGGTTCCACCTGTTATTACATTACAAATTTGCATTCACCTTTTGTCACATACCTCAATTTAATTACAAAAAATAACTTACTATTAATTAAACATTAGTAAGATTACTCAAAACAATTGAAATGAGTATGAAATCAAAGATTTGGACTATTAAAAATATAAATTTGACCAACTCGTTGGAGACTAAGTAATCCAAAAACTGAAATATCTAGAAAATAAGAAGGAAAAGTCCTGGTAATTGTTGCTCATATATCAAATAGGTAAAAAACTATTTTTCTAAAATTTTTCTAAATCATTAGCCATCTGAACAAAATTCAACAAAGTTTGCCATTTCGAGTTTTGCTCTTACTTTTTATTCTTATGAAATTAGGTTTTGAAACTATTTTTATTGAATCTAAATAGGAGTATTTCCTTATTTACGTATAATTCTTAAGTAAATAATTTACTTAAATGACATTATATGGAAATAAGTATTCAAAAGTGTTGAATGCCTATACATTGAACCTGAACCCCTAAAACAAACACAACCGACCAAGGATGGATAAGGACCAACTGACCAAGGATTGGATAAGGTTGGACCAATCACCCACTGACCATGAGAAAAATGTGATGAATATGTGTCCTATACATGTCTTGCATCAAGAAAATATGCCTTATATAATTGACACATAGATAAGTATCAAAGTTGAACTTGACAACTAAGAAATGAGTATCAAAGTTGAACTTGATAACTAAGAAATGAGTATCAAAGTTAAACTTGACAACTAAGTAATTAAGGTGACATGTGTCATGCATAATTAAAACATAGGATACACTTGTCAACAATCCATGAACAAGTGTCCTATATGATGAACAAGTATCCTAACACATGTCAACAATCTATGAAAGGAGGTGATGACTCATCACCCAGCCATGGCTATAAATACCCTTTCCCCTTCCCATTCCAAACCACAAGCAAACCTTGGGAAAAAATAGAGGGAGAGAAAGGAAGAGAGAAAGAGAAAGAGAGAGAAAAGAAGAGAAAGAAAGAAAAGAAAAGAGAAAAGTGCTGAAAGAAAAAAAACAAGTCAATTAAGTAGAAGATCTTAGTAACTTTTTCAATTGAGTGTCCTTTGTATTCATATATTTTTATGCATAACTACTATAATGTCTTGTTGCTGCCATGATTTATTTCTGTTACAATGATTTCCTACTGTTACATTAATGTATGCGTTTGTGATTGTTATATAAGCCAGTATATTTGGAGATCCGTCGAGCAAGCAAGGGCTATGTCGAATGTTGAAATACATATCGGTAACACCCCATTAATGTGGGCAGGTGGTTTGTCCACTTAATGCAGGGGAGAGTGATAAGTGTTTCTGGAAATGGACCTCATGGGAGGGATAAGGAGACTGTTCTTATGGAGTGATAAGACGAAAGTGAACTATCACCTGTCATGCATGAAAAACTTTTTTCAAAGATTTTACAGTGAAACCGTTATCGTACAATTTTACAATGAAAATATTTTCACACATGAACACATGGACCTCACAAGGCTGTCAAGGTTACACCAAAAATTATTTTAGACTATGTAGGAACAGAAGTTAAGGAGAATAAAATGAGCCGACAAATATAACTTTATTATGGATAACATTTCTATTATAGAAGTTTCGCTTCTTTACCATGTATAAAAGATCTTGTAATATTTAGTGATTGAAATAAATGAAAGATCTATTATTTTAGCATGATTTCTACTATGCAAGTGAGTGTGCGAGCCTTATCGCGAGCCAGGCAGTCTGTCGCCGATGAAGCACTGGGAGGGGGCAGAGTTGGGCCATGACAATTGAGTGGTATCAGAGTCTAGGTTTAGAAAAGATGATACTAGGAGCACAACACTCGATTAGAAGAGTTTATCGTGATTAAATATTTATCATGATTAGGAATAGCCATTTGGTCTCATAAGTATTATCTAACCTTGTTGAAAATTTTGTAGCAATGGAATCAAATAGAGATTTGTCTTCTATGGAAGAACATCCTTTAGAAGAAAAAACTATTGAGGAAAATAATGAAGTTCCAAATATTGTAATAGAGGATAGTGATGAAGAGCCAAAAAATGTTAAGTCCTCTAATACAAAAAGATATTCGGTAATAGATAAATTATAGTAGGAACAATACATAGCCAGCAAACATGCAGTCATTTTTGGCAACAACTAAATAAGGCTAGAAGGGAAATAAAAATAGAAAGGTAACTGTAAGGTTCCATTTTGAGAAACTACTAAATTATACATTTGCATTTGCATTTATCTTTCTCTTATTTTATTTTTTTGAGAACACTTGAATTCTTTGCATTATTTGTGCAAAAATTTGTTGAATTCCTTTTATATATGTGATACATTCTTTGGTTTTCTATGTCCATGATTTTAAGCATGGGTCAAATGTACTAGAATACATTAGTGAGACCTATTGGCAAATGAGAATGGTTGGAATAAGTTTACAATAGAACCAAATTGGGGTTGGTGTGGGACCCGCAAGGAAGATGTGTCACAATATCATAAGGGACACCATGAACACATGTTACAACATTATTAGATAGAACACAAGATACATGTCCCAATTACTTGACACCACCTATACTAGGGAGAGGGCCCACATTTCACTTTAATAAAGTGAGAGAGAGATAGAGAGAGAGAGAGACAGGGGAAGAAAGAACTAGAAAGACAACTTTTCCCTTTTAAGAATCCAATTTTCAGATTTCACTAATCTCTCCCAAAAACCACCCACAAATTTTATTGAAACTACCACTTGAGCTTAGATTAGGCAACTTTCATATATATAATTACAATCCCCAGCATAAAGAAGTGTAGAAAAGGTGTAAAACAAGGATAGAACAAGCTGGAAACATGGGGAAGGCTAGGGAGTTGGAGGAAGAGAGCATATGAGAACAAAAAATTGATTTTGAAGCTTAGAAAGGCAAGTACCTTGCTTGTGCTTGGTTATTTGATACCAAATAACCATGAATAATATGTTTCTTAAGTTTTTATCATGCTGTGATAAGAGTAAAGCGGGGAAAGGAAGAAAGAAATTTTGGATGTTGAATATCAGGTTTAGAAATTGAAAATTCTGCTCTGTTTTACAGATTGACCATGCCCTGTTCTTTATGTTATATCTTTTTTTGCACAACTGCAAATTGTATAAGGTTTTATTCTATAAAAACTAGACTTACATAGCTTTAATATGACTTATGACTCGAAGAGTTTCATAGAGAATTGAATTTTTGGTGAATTTTCAAACATAGCACAAAGTTTGCAGAAAACTCTGTTTTCTGTCTTATTTCTGTTTTGAATTTTGCTGTGATTTTGAGCTACCCTTTGGACTAAATTAGGCTACGCTCTGAGCATAAAAATTGTAGCCCTATGTCTAATCTTTAAATAGCACTGAAATCACCTCAATCTGATTTGTGTAGGAGAAGTTATGTTTATTTTTCTATGACTGCACAAGCTGTGTTAAGGATTTTGAGCTGTAACTTTGATTGATCTATGTTTCCATGTGTAAGTGGAATTGAACCTGGCTATAAACATGAAAGTTATAGCTTTTTATCTTATTTTAAGTAGCGGTTAGAATCACCTTAATTCGAACACTGTAGTTCAAGTTATGCCATTTTTTCCAAAACTGCTTGTGCTAGAAATTTGTTGAGCAAGTTCTTGAGTGCTCAAAGGGTTATATGGCATGTATAATTGTGATGTTGGATTACAACTTGTGTGTGATACTAGTGATGGATTGTGGCCTTTGTGGTTATTACATTGTGAGAATCACAAAAATATATAAAGAGAAAGTGATTTCATAGGAATTCCTTCGAAAGTTTGTGCGAAGCCTGCGAGCAAAGCTTGAGGAACATGGATGGATCTCTTCTCTCTTTGAGGGTGGAATTAGAAGCCAGTGAAGTGTTTGAGGTCTAACTCCAAAAATAATCTAGATTCATTTAGGAATCCCTAAATTTAGCTTGCTCTCTAGACTCTCATATACTAGCTTGGTTTGACACTCCATTCCTTTCTTTAAATGTTGGAACAACAAAGATGGAAAAAGGATAATAGTTTTAAATATGACAATTGTAATTGTTTTCTTGAGTCAATGTGCATCTCTGGTACACCTTGCTAGATTTTCGATACTTACATAGTGATGTTGATATTTTTATGCCTGTTTATTTGCTATACATGCTATTAGTTCCCTGTATACTTGCTTAGTTCATGCTGACTCCGATATCCTTGTTTTTAGGTGATCTGGGAGACGAGAGGGAACCATCGGGTAAAGGCACTTGAGCCGAGGGATTTAGATCTCTACTAGTCATTAACCCCCTTTTGTTTTGACTAAGTATATAAATATTTGTGCTCTTTTGAGTAGTTTGAATTTTGTTATATACATAAATGTTTGGTTCTGTCACATAGATACCTTATGTGTGATTTTGAGAATATAATGACTTTATACAATGGAGTGTTGTGCTGGGCAGCTAGGAAGGCCATTGATGCCAATTGGTTTGATAATAGAAGTGTGACATTTGTTTTATCAAGTTTCGTACTTACCTCCAGGTTTCTAAATGGTCACTGCATAGGGGAGACTCTACCAAAATTTTCATTTCTTAAAAGAACCATTAACTTCTCCTCTGTTAATTTAAATCTCCTTCCGTGTTATCACACACGGGGAGTACGATTGTCGCGAGTCTAGACGTCACATTTTAATCGTGATTAGTTACTTTCACATTTGCATGTTTGTCCCTTTCTGCTAGGGGTGAGACGCCTGGTAGTGGGTTATCGCAGTTGGTATTAGAGCCCAAAGTTTTAAGTGATCTACACCTTGGATTTGAGACTATAGGTATAGGTTACTAGGTAGAGGGTGGTTTATCTAATGAGTAACATTGTTTGTCATTTGCATTCATCAGGTTTTTAGCATACAACATGGTTAGGACCAGGAGATTGGGTGAAATACCTCCTGAGGGAGAGTGTAGGGATGATGAGCAAAGGCAGGAGCCTCAGTCATAGACACCAGGTGCACAGAGACCACTGGAGCCAGATCTGTGACAGGTTTTGGATGCTTTGATGACGATGGTAGGCACTATATCTGGGGACATGCATAGATTGACAGAGAGATTATCTCAACCAGCAATAGGGTGTGAGACTACAGGTGTCTCTCCAACTACTCATGCCACCCCTCCCCCCTCGCTATGTCAGTTTCAACAACTTCAGCTATATCGGTTGGTTTCGAATCAGACCGACCTAGTTTGGATCAAGATCAAAGAACCACAGAGTATACAAAGTATGAAGATAGAGGGAACATACGTATACCTTGGGAGGACCGTCGATTCTAGAAATTAATGACTGAGTTTAGGAAAATGGAGCCGATGATCTTTTCAGGAAGTGATGACCCTCAAGTTGCAGAGACATGGGTTGTTGAGATGCAGAGACTTTTTCTGAGTTTATGGTTATTGAGGAATACAAAGTTAGACTTGCCACCCATTACCTGAAAGAAGCCGCTTATGATTGGTGGAGTTTAGAGTTAAGACTCTGATATGGGAGTGACCTTTAGTATGTCACTTGGGGTGATTTCACTTAGTTCTTTCGTAAGAGATATGTGACTTCTTTTATTAAAGATCAGAAGATGTCTGAGTTTCTGAATTTGAAATAGGGTAGTTAGATTGTTAACCAGTATGAGGACCGCTTTGCTATATTATCAGTTTATGCTCTAGATTTGATCAATACGGATGAAAAGAGAGCAAAGAGATTCAAACAAGGATTGCGATCCTTTTTCAGAGATATTTGATAGCCTAACCTTTTACCACATATAGAGATCTGGTGAATAATGCTAAAGCTTTGGAATTGATCACCGAGGACAAATAGGAAAGGTTACGGGGAAAAAGGCTAGTGGAAATTCATATTGCAGGCATAAAGAAGAAAAAGGAAAAGAGGAAGAATTATGAGTAGGGTGAAGGTTCCCGTAAAAGACCATCTGTCCTAATTGTAGAAATCTTCATACAAGATCGTGTGACGGAGAAACAAGACTTTGCTTCACATGTTTCTAGTCGGGCCATTATTCTTCATGACGTCCTCTTAGGTTTGGTCAGCCATAACCTGTTCCCTTACAGTATGCTCCACCACCTAGATCTCTATCGGCCAAGCAAGTGATAGTCCCTCCAATTCCATTGAGGCCAAAACCACGTAAGCCAGTTCTACCACCAAGGCCATAGTAAAGATGACCTCAAGGTATGCCATCAGCCTAGGAGGTCAGGCTAGGGTTCATACAGTAACTGCTCAAGAGGCTCGTGCTTCACTTGATGTAATTACAGGTAGGATGAAACTATTTTCTAATGATATACGTGTATTGATTGATTCGGGTTCCATGCATTCATTTATTTTATTAGCAATTATTAGGCATTTGCTATATGGTTCTAGACCTCTAAAACACGGGTTGTGGGTTGCTACACCACTTGGTGATGAAGTTTTGATTATTGAGATTTTTAGGGGTTGTGTTATGAGCTTCCATAAGCATGAATTTAGCATTGATTTACTATCATTATGTAACACTGACACCTCGATGTATCCAATATTGTACTCCTTCTCCATATTATATATGATATTTTTCATGTGCCTATATAGAAAATCCCACTAAGAAATTTTTTCGCTAAAACTGTTTCAGAAAGATTTCGATCCTAATTGGCGGAAACTAAAAACTTCCAAAATGACCAACCATAGTCAAATGATAGTCACAATGACTCTAGAGTGTATAAGGACCTCAAAATCAGGGTAAATCTTGCTTCATAGAGGTAAACCGCAAATTTCTGAAAAAGTAGCCAGGAAACCCTAATTTGGGACAGAGGGCATCCGGAAAGACTAAACGATCATATTTTGATATGAGATGAATTAAGTTAGACCTAATAGGAGGTTAGGGGTCTAGTGTACAATTATGAAAAATTTTGGGGTCAAAATGGAATTTTCATAAGTTAAAGGACTTGTTTGTAATTTACAAGAACCTAGAAATAACTTAATAATTTTATTCTCCTAAAACCCTAATTAAACAAGTGTAGAGCGGGAGAGAAAATGTGATTGGCCAAAGGTGTGAAATGGTGTGAACAAATATGAACACAAGGAGTTGAAAATGTGGACTTTAGAGAAAATAATCCAAGGGTGGAAAATTTGTCTAGGTGTGATAGACCAATTGAAACCTTAGGATCTTGATGGTGGGACCACACATTAAATGAGAGTATGAGTTGTAGAGAGTGAAAGAGACCATGTAGAGAAATTAAGAGAAAGTCTTGTTTTAATTAATGAAATTCAGTAGTTAAGATTGATTTTGAGACAATGGATGGCCAAGATTAGATTGAGTAAAGTTAATGAGCTTAGAAACCCTAGCCTCTTCTTATTTCTTCCAAAACCATGAGGAACAAAAGAAGAAAAGAAGCAAATCTCTCATTCTCTTCTGTCAAGGCCGTGAACCTCCTTGTTGAAGAGACACTTGATTCCTTCAAACAACACCTCAATATTTTTGCATAAATCCAACACTCTCAACCCCTAGAACAACATACCCAAAAACTAGAACCGAAGAAGATGTTTTGCTTGGTGAAGATTCAGAGGAAATTGTGGGCTTCAAGTGCTAAGAACACTTGGGTTCATCAAGTTTTATTCAACATCTCTAGGTAAGAAAGTTTTCTCTTCACTCCTAGTATAACATATTATGGTTTGGAGCCAAAATAAGGAAGTTAACATGTTGGATCTAGGGAGGCCGAAAGCTAGAAGCAAGGAGGAGAGAAGGATCTTTGAAGATAAGTTTTGTTTGGACTTGAGACAACAAAATCTAAGGTAAAACAAACTCTACACCTTGCTGAAATTTTTAGATCTTGTGTTTGGTTAAGAACTTGTGATGATTTGGTTAGTTGTTTTGAAGAATCCTTGAATCTAGTCCAAAGTAAATCCTACTTCTATTTTTTTAAGTTCTTAATCATCATAGAAATCATATTGAACATTATGTTTGGTGATCTGAATTTCAAAGAGGAAGGAAAGATTTGATTTAATCATAAAAACTTTAATTTTTTGCAAAACAGGGTAGTCTAACCTACCTGTGATCTTTCTATCCTAACTTTTTTTCACAAATACAAATTATGTGAGGCTTTCTACATATGAAACTAGACTTTCATAGCTTGAAAATGAGATATGATTCGTTGAATTCTAAAGAGAATTGGATTTTTAGTGATTTTTCAAAGTTAGATGTTCTGCAGAAAATTGTCTTGTCTTGCCCTGTTCCTACCGTGGACTTGTCCTCCATTTTGAGGTCTTCTGGTCTGAACCAACCTGACCCCTAGTTATGAAATTTGTAGATCTATATCTTATCTTTAATTTGAGATAAGAATCGTGTGATTTGGATATGTGTGGTGAAAGTTACAGTCCATTTTCCATGACTATGCAGATTAGAAATTTTGCAGTCAAGATTAACTAGAATATTCTTCATGTCTTTGTGTAATTGAAGTAGACTTAGGCTAAAAATGTTAAGAATTGTTATTTTATAGTTAGCATAGGTATACTAAATTTGATGACAAAATTGTGTGTTATTTTGGTAAGTGGTTTAGAATATAAAGAATGGATATAAACATTGTCTTCCTTTGGAATTGTGTAATCGAAGTTGTCGGTTAGGTGACTGAAAAGGAGTTGGTGTTTTTATACATTTGGAGCCTACTTGTAATATCCTAGGCTTTGATCCTAGATAAAGGGTTAGATAAAATAAAATGTAATATTGAACTTTTCAATGGTATGACACTTATATATAGATATTATATGTATTGTTATTGTAGTGATATATTTGTTGATCGATCGAGGGGAATACATTCTCGACATGTTGTGGTGTTTTCAGGGAATGACATACCCTCATGTATGTATGAGTGTGACTTTGATGTTATGTTTTCGATTAAACAAATTTATATTTTATGACTTTTTAAATGACTTGTTTTGATGGCATATGTGAAAACATATGATTTGGACTACGTTTTATAATTGTTCTTTTGTGATTCATTGGAGTGTCTCAAATGAGTTGATTCGAATGTTATGCATCCATGGTTTGTATTGAAATAACTTGATCTGTTTTATATGCTACCATTGCATTGGCATACTGATTTGAAACGATTTGATGAAATATATTGGCACACGGATTTGATATGATTTGATGATATATGTGGGACAGATGTCTACTTGAGATATGATGATATGATGATATATCCTTGATGAATTTCTGTAGCTATGAAGGGCATTTGTAGAGGCACCCATTGTGTCCGGATACGGTTTTGTAGGAGGTATCCCCGAACGTCGTGTTGTATAGTTATAGCCGGTTGAACCATATCAAGGAGGACATGTGTAACGCCACTGTCTAGTACCGGGAGAGATTCTATACATGGTTGATGATATGATTGTGATATTTGTATGGGCCTAGTTGAACCATTGTAATAGGGAGGTCTGTTATTAATAGGTGATCGAGCACTGGGAGTTGCCTGTACGTGCCAACGTTGGGGTAGAGAGCTAATTTTATATACTTGCATATGAAAAACTCCCAATGCCCCCGTCATTGGTCGAGGTAGACCATTGCTGGGGATATTTTACTGGCAAACTCTAAATGATTTTGAAATATTAATAGATACGTATGTTTGACATTATGATGTATGATCCATGATTACATGATTTATGGAAATGTTATGCTTGATTTGTGATATCATTAAGTTTGAAAATGTGTTTTGACACTCCATGTTCACAATTATTATTGAGAATATATTGTCGATCCCCTCACTCACTGAGTATTTTTCCATAATATTCACCCCTCACTTTCCCTTGATTACAGTTATAGACTTGGTAGAAAGACGTGTCGAGAGAGTTCGACACACCTGATTTTATTTGGTGACATTGGACTTGGGGTATGGAACCACCTATATTTCCGCTGTGATGCATTTGATGATAATGATGTACATTTGAGGTCTATAGAATGACCATTGTATACTTATATTGGGATGACTATGATTTGATTATGTAATAAAATTGAAACTCTCACCAATATTGTATAATTATGTATTGAGGCATTTTCTTGCATTTTTATATTCTTTACTTGGGAAACGATGTTTTTTTTAGAAAAAGTAGGTTTTAAACAATTTTGAGCAGATAATTGTTTTAGCCTTTGTTACCTTGGTATGTGTGTCCTGTGATGGGCAGTGTACGGGGTAACGAGCGGCTGTTCACGGCCTCGGATCTAGAATCGGGGCGTGACACATTAGAGTTGATAGATTTGCATAAAATTCTAGGTATGTATTGGTTATCAGTTAATTATGCATTGGTGGATTGTCATCGGAAGATTATTTGTTTTTTGCCACTAGGACGATCACAGATTTTGTTTATTGGTGATAGATTTATCAAAACTCCTGTCGTATCTTTTGTTCGAGCAGCTAGAATGCTATCCAGAGGTTGTCAAGGATATTTAGCATATGTTACAGAAGACAAGAAACAACAAGTTCAATTGTCTAACATATCAGTGGTATAAGATTTCCCAGATATATTTCCAGCTAATTTACCAGGGTTACCACCAGTTAGAAAGATAGAGTTTACCATTAATGTGATGTTAGATACCATACCCATTTCTATAGCCCTGTATAGAATAGCACCAGCTGAACTGAAAGAGTTAAAAACTTAGTTATAAGAACTGGTAGACAAGAGATTTATTCATCCGAGTGTTTCTCTTTAAAGTGTACCAGTTTTGTTTGTAAAGAAGAAGGATGGTTCTTTGAGGTTGTGTATTGATTACCATAAGTTGAATCAAGTTACCATCAAGAATAAATACCACCTGCTGAGAATTGATGATTTGTTTGATCAATTGAGAGGTACTATGGTTTTATCTAAACTGGATCTTAGATCAGGCTACCATCAGATTAGGGTCAGAGAAGAAGATAAACCTATGATGGGTTTTCGCACCCGTTATGGCCATTATGAGTTCCTGGTGATGCCATTTGGATTAACCAACGCCCCAACAATTTTTATGGATTTGATGAATCATGTTTTTAGACCTTATCTAGATGACTTTAATGTAATATTTATTGATGATGTTCTAATGTATTCTAAAGATAAAACTCAACATGAGCAACATCTTTTTATTACCTTATAAACTTTGAGAACTGAGAAATTGTATGCCAAACTAATAAATGTGAGTTTTGGTTTAGTGAAATAACCTTCTTGGGTCACATTGTCTCGAGTAAAGGAATTTTCGTAGATCTGAAGAAGGTTGAAACTGTTGTTAACTGGTCCACACTAATACAGTTACAGAGGCGCGTAGTTTTCTGGATTTGGTAGGCTATTATCGTAAATTTATTAAGGATTTCTCTTCGGTAGCTACCCCACTTATGAGATTGACTCATAAAAATATACCTTTCAGGTGGGATGAACAATGCAAGACTAGTTTTCAGACTTGAAAGGATAGGCTTATATCAGCCCTACTGTTAATATTAACAGTCAGTGGATAGGGATATGTGATCTTTAGTGATGCATCTAGGACCGGTTTGGGGTGTGTACTGATGCAGGGATAGAATGTGATAGCTTATGCTTTTAAACAGTTATAATCTCATGAAGAGAATTATCCTACACATGATCTGGAGCTTGCAGCCATTATCTTTGTTTTGAAAATTTGGAGACATTATCTTTATGGTAAACACTGTAAAATATTTACCTATCATCAAGTCTCAAGTATTTGTCTACTCAAAAAGAGTTAAACTTGAGACAATGTAGATGGCTTGAGCTATTGAAGGACTATGATGTTACCATTCAGTACCACCCCGGCAAAGCAAATGTTATTAAGGATGCACTCAGCCGCAAATCCACAGTATCCATAACATCACCCGAGTAAAGGAGTATCAAATGATAGTTGAATTTGAGTAGCTAAGGATTAATGTTAAGGTTTCTAAACAGGGATCACTTTTGGCATGGTTTATGGTCCGACTAGATCTATCTGATTATATTAGGGTGTTTCAACAAACTGATGATATGACTATTAAGCTTAAAGAAGACGTGCTAAAAGGAGGGAAGCCTAAATTCAACATATTAAATGAGACAGTCAGATTTCAGGACAGATTAATAGTCCTAGAGGCTCAAGGGTTGCGGAGGTTGATCATGAAGAAGCGCGTAATTTAGCCTTTTCTGTTCATTTAGGATCCACCAAGATGTATGAGGATTTGCGTCAATCCTTTTGGTGGCCTGGTATGAAGAAAGATATTACAGAATTTATCCACAGATGCTTAACATGTTAGCAAGTAAAGGCTGAACATCAAAAACCTGGTGGATTACTTGAGTCACTCCCTATTCTTGAATGAAAATGGGAGCATATTACCATGGATTTTGTCTCGGGATTGCCCAGAACTACGAGAGTATTTGATGCTATATGGGTGATAGTGGATCTCCTCACCAAATTAGCTCCCTTTCTCCCGGTCGCAGTGACTTCCTCTATAGAGAAATTAACTAAACTCTATATCGATAAGATTGTGAGATAGCATGGCATACCAGAATCTATTATTTCTAATAGAGATCCGAGATTTGTTTCCCGATTTTGGCAGAGTTTTCAGACTAGATTGAGAACTATGTTTAATTTCTCCACAACATATCATCCTTAGACAGATGGTCAGTCGGAAAAGACTATACAGACTTTGGAGGATATGTTGAGGGCTTATGTACCAGAGCTCCATGGTAGTTGGGCTAAGCATTTGATGCTAGTAGAATGTGCTTATAACAATAGATACTATTCCAGCATTGGCATGGCTCCATTTGAAGCATTATATGGCAGAAAATGTAGAATTCCTCTTTGTTGGAATGAAGTAAGAGAGAAACAAATACTTAAATCAGAAACAAGGTCTACTTATCTATAAGAAACCATGGAAAAAGTTTGGATTATTTGAGAAAGGCTTAGAATAGTTCAATCCTGTCAGAAGAGTTATGCTGATCAAAGATGCAGAGATTTGTAGTTTGAGGTAGGAGACAAAGTTTTCCTTAAAGTTTCTCCAATTAAAGGTGTGATGAGATTTGGGCAGAAAAAGAGAAAATTCAATCCTAAATTTGTTGGTCCTTTTGAAATTCTAGGCAAATTCGGATCAGCTTCTTATGAGTTGGCTCTACCCCTAGCATTTGATGGAGTTCACCTACATTCCATGTTTTTATGTTAAGGAAGTATGTTCACAATCCTTCTCATGTGATCAGCTATGAACTGCTCTAAGTTCCAGAGGACCTAACACATGTTGAGCAACCGTTCTAGATTTTGGATTCTTGAGAATATAACCAAAGAAACAAGACTATTAGATAACTAAAAGTTCTATGGACACATCACACCTCTGAGGAGGCATCTTGGGAGTTGGAGTCAAAAATAAAAGAGCAATATCCATATCTTTTTGAGTATGAGTAGTGATCCGGAGGACTGGATCTTTTAAGGGGGGAAGGATGTAAGGTCCCAATTTGAGAAACTACTAAATCATGTATTTGTATTTGCATTTATCTTTATTTTATTTTATTTTTCTGAGAAAACTTAAATTCTTAGTATTATTTGTGCAAAAATTTGTTGAATTCTTTTTATATATGTGATACATTCTTTGGTTTTCTATGTCCATGATTTTAAGCATAGGTCGAATATGCTAGAATTAGTATACATTAGTTAGACATATTGGCAAATGCGAATGGTTAGAATAAGTTTACAATAGAACCAAATTAGGGTTGGTGTGAGACCTATAAGGAACATGTGTCACAATATCATAAGGGACACTATGAACACATGTTACAACATTATTAGATAGAGCACAAGATACATGTCCCAATTACTTGACACTACCTACACTAGGGAGAGGGCCCACATTTCTCTTTAGTAAAGTGAGAGAGAGATAGAGAGAGAGAGAGAGGAAGAAAGAACTTAAAAGACAACTTTTCCCTTTCAAGAATCTAATTTCGGATTTCACTATTCTCTCCCAAAAACCACCCACAAACTTCATTGAAACTACCACTTGAGTTTAGATTAGGCAACTTCCATATATATACATACAATCCCCAACATAAAAAAAGTGTAGAAATGGTGTAAAACAAGGATAAAACAAGCTGGAAACAAGGGGAAGGCTAGGGAGTTGGAGGAAGAGAGCATAGGAGAACAAAAAATTGATTTTGAAGCTTGGAAAGGCAAGTAACTTTCTTGTGCTTGTTTATTTGATGCCTAATAACCATGAATAATATGTTTCTTAACTTTTTATCATGCTGTGATAAGAGTAGAGTGGGGAAAGGAAGAAAGAAATTTTGGATGCTGAACATAAGGTTTAGAAATTAAAAATTCTGCTTTGTTTTATAGATTGACCATGCCCTGTTCTTTATGTCATATCTTTTTTTGCACAATTGCAAATTGCTTAAGGTTTTCTCCTAATGAAACTAGACTTACTTAGCTTTAATTTGACATATGATTCGAAGAGTTTCATAGAGAATTGATTTTTTGGTGAATTTTCAAATATAGCACAAAGTCTGCAAAAAACTCTGTTTTCTGTCTTGTTTCTGTTTTGAATTTTGCTATGATTTTGAGCTACCCTTTGGACTAAATTAGGCTATGCTCTGAACATAGAAATTATAGCCCTATGTATAATCTTTAAATAGCACTGGAATCATCTCAATCTGATTTGTGCAGAAGAAGTTATGTTCATTTTTCTATGACTGCACAAACTGTATTATGGATTTTGAGCTGTAACTTTGATTGATTTGTGTTTTCGTAAATGATTGGAATTGAACCTAGCTATGAACATGAAAGTAATAGTTTTCTATCTTATTTTTAAGCAGAGGTTGGAATCACCTTAATCTGAATATTATAGTTTGAGTTACTGCATTTTTCCCAAAACTGCTTGTAGTAGAAATTTGTTGAGCAAGTTCTTGAGTGCTCAAAGGGTTGTATGGCATGTTTAATTGTGATGTTGGATTACAACTCATGTGTGAAACTTGTAATGGATTGTGGTCTTTGTGGTTATTACATTGTGAGAATCACAAAAAGATATAAAGAGAAAGTGATTACACATGAATTTCTCCGAAAACTTGTGTAAAGCCTGTAAGCGAAACTTGCGAAGTGCGGGTTGCATATAGAGTTCCACAAGCTTGTGCAAACCTTGCAGGCAAAGTTTTAGGAACATGGATAGTTCTCTTCTCCCTTTGAGGGTGGAATTAGAAGTGAGTGAAGTGTTTGAAGATCTAACCCCAAATATAACCTAGATTCATTTAAGAATCCCTGAATTTAGCTTGTTCTCTAGACCCTTATACGCTAGCTTGGATTGACACTCCATTCCTTTCTTTAAATGTTGGAACAACAAAGATGGAAAAAGGATAATAGTTTTAAATGTTACAATTGTAATTGTTTTCTTGAGTCAATCTACATCTCTAGTACACCTTGCTAGATTTTCGATGTTTGCATAGTGATGTTGATATTTTTGTGCCTATTTGTTTGCTATGTATGCTATTGATTCGCTGTCTACTTGCTCAGCTTATGTTGATCCCGATATCCTTGTTTTCATATGATCTGGAAGATGAGAGGGAACCATCGGGTAAAGGTACTTGAGCTGAGGGATTTAGATCTCTACTAGTCATTTACCCCCTTTTGTTTTGACCAAGGCATGTTAATATTTGTGCTCTTTTGGGTAGTTTGAATTTTGTTATATGCACAGATGTCTAGTTATGCCATATGGATACCTTATGTGCGATTTTGAGAATATATTGACTATATACAAAGGTGTGTTGTGTTAGGCGGCCAGGAGGGTCATTAATGCGAGCTAGTTTGACAATAGAAGTGCTACATTTGTTTTATTAGGTTTCGTACTTACCCCTAGGTGGCTAAATGGTCACTAAATAGGGGAGACTCTGCCGAAATTTTTATTTCTTAAAAGAACCATTAACTTCTTCTCTTTTAATTTAAATCTTCTTCTATGTTATCACACATGGGGAGTGCGACTGTTGCGAGTCTAGAGTCGTATTTTAATCATGATTAATTACTTTCGCATTTGCATATTTGTTCCTTTTTGCTAGGTGTACGACACTTGGATAGCGGGTCATCATAGTAACTGTCACTTGAAGCTTGCCATGAAAACAATAGATATAATAAAGAGTTAGCTACGCTTAAATATGTGCATGAGATGGATGTATTTGCACTTAAAGAAAAGTTGGATTATTAAGAAAAGTGAAATGAATATTTGGGAAAATACTATAGTCAAGTAGTTGAAGAAGTTGATAGCTTGACTAAGAAGAATTTGTAGTTAGAAAATGAAAAAGCAAGATATGTAGACCAAGTTCTTGAATTGACTAAGAAAAGCATATCATTAGAAAATGTAAACGCAAGATATGAAATAATTCTCGAAAATTATAGAAGACTAATTTGAGAATTGTAGGATGAATTACCAGGAATGAGGAGGAATAAATAGGTGCCTAGTGAAGACTCAGTAAATAAACCAAATTGTGGAGTTTAGTCCAAAGTATGCTTTAGTTAAGAAAGTAGTGTCATGTAGTTATATATCTGAGTAGTGTAATATAGTTGTGAGTTTGTAAAACAGTTGTGTATGAGAAATGTTAACTTTTCTTTTTACATTTTCCAATGATTTGCATCTTCTGCCTTAAAAATGGTTAGAACAAGGCAACAACAAGACAATTCGACCGATCAAGCCTCAAACTCTATAGATCAAGTAATTATAACTCTAAATAGAGTATCTCAAATAATGGAATAACAAGCCAATAATATAGCCAATCATCAGTCCCATCATAACCTGCTACTAAACATTGAACGACCTAAGGATATTATCTTGGAATGATTTTTGAAGTTTCATCCTTTATGGTTTGATGGAGGGTATGGAGATAATGAAAAAGCTGAATTGTGGTTAGAAGAGATGGAGGGAATTTTTTCAATATGAAACTATTCAGACAAATGAAAAGTTAGGTTAGTGGCATAAGTGGGAACCATCTCAATAAGTGGGAACAAAATAATACCCCACGTGCCTAGAAAATTTCTTAAAGGAATTCAATGAAAAGTATTATCCATGCTATATACAAGAAAAATGAGAAGAAGAATTTCTTGTTCTCAAATAAGATTGTATGATGATAGCTCAATATAAGACCAGATTTACAAAACTCTCCAAGTTTACTCCTTTATTAGTAGCAACTGAAGGCGATCAAATTAAACATTTTGCTAAAGGGTTACATTGGGAAATTCAAGATGCTTTAGCCCCTGTTGTCATAGAAACTTATTCTAGGGCAACAGAGTTAGCATGTCGAGTAGAAGAAAGCAAAAGCAAGTGGCAGGTGGGACTCAGTAAGAGAACGGCTCCATTAGATTGGCAACAATGAAGAATACGAGAAAGCACAAAGGTACCAAGAAGGGGTTTCAATAGTTTAGCACCTCAAAGCCAAGAAAAAGGTATGACAAGTTCTAATAAGCAAGTAGGACAGATAGACTTTTGTGATTATTGTCGAAAGCCTTGATATAATGAAAATATATGTTGGCTAAAAACTGGAAAATGTACAAGATACAGAAGTGATAAACACTACACCTAGGACAATAGGAAAAGGAAACCAACCTCAAGGTCAAAGATGGAGCAATCAGAATGATAAACCCAAGATGCAAGGTAGAGTCTTTGCCATAGAAGGAGAAGAAATTCCTCAAGCATGTAATATCGTGGAAGGTACGCTACAATTCAATAATCATAAGATTAATGTATTATTTGATCCTGGTTCCACACATTCATTTATTACTCCTAGTTAGATAAAAATCTTAGATGTTGAGGTTGAATTGGTGGGAGATAGAAAACTCTTTTCTAATCTTATTATATCTGTGGCAGGTTCTAGAGAACTCCTTTACAAAGGATGTACTGGATATCTAGCTTATCTTATGAATTAACCCATTGAGAAAAAGAAAATTAAGAATATCCCTATAGTGATAGGATACCCAGATATGTTTCCTAAAGAATTAACTTCTTTACTTTTGGAAAAAGGAAATAGAATTCAGTATAGATCTTGTTCTAGGAATGAAACTAATATCGAAGACCCTTTATAGAATGACCCCTCTAGAATTGGAAAAACTTATGATACAATTGCAACATTTACTTAAAAAAGTGTTCATTTGATCAAATGTATCACCATGAGGAACTTTTGTGTTATTTGTTTAAAAAGAAAAAAATGGTACATTGTGATTGGGTATCAATTATTGAGGATTTAATATCCAAGACAGCCTTTAGAATTTGATATTTTCATTATGAATTTATGGTCCATGCCTTTATGGAATATAGTATTTTATCAGTTTATTGATCGCTTCATAGTAAATTTTTTTAGATGATTTATCGGAAATTAAAAAGAGAACACAAGGAGCATTGACATTGTAGACTCTTAAGAAAATAGATTGTATGACAAATTTAGCAAATGCGAATTTTGGTTATGAAATTTCAATGAATAGAATTTCCGTTGATCTTTTGGAGAAGAATCCATTTTGTATAAAAAACTCAAGGATAATAACTAAAGAATGAAGTTTTCCGGGATTAGCAAGTTATTATCAAAAATTTATACAAGATTTGTTTCGAATTTGAAGCTAACTTGGAAAAAATTAAGTTTTAGGATAGCAAATATGAAGAAAAGTTTTCTTAGAGATTAACTACAGTCCCAATACTTACTTTGCCGAAGGAAAAGATGGGTTTGTGGTTTATGCTGATTACATCAAAAGAAAGGGTTAGGTTATGTATTAATGAAAAACACAAAGGTTATAGCTTATGCATCAAGGCAATTAAAACTTTACTAGCGAAATTAATTCACTCATGATTTGGAGTTGGTAGCTAAATTCTCAAAAATGGAGACATTATCTGTATAGGATAATTTTGAGGTATTTATTGATCATAAGAGTTTAAAATGTTTATTCTTTTAAAAAGAACTTAACTTGAGACAAAGAAGAATATGAATAATTATGGATAGGTTAGCCCTACCACCAATTTTGTCTAGGATCCATAATATATTCCATGTGTCATTACTCCATGTACCCAAACCGATCCAAATCTTGTACTAGATTATTAGCAACTCTAACTTCGTTAAGATTTAACTTATAAGGAAAAACCGGTCAAGATTTTAGAATTTGATATAAAGAAGCTAGGATAAAAGGAAGTACATCTAGTAAAAGTAATTAGGAATAACCATGGAATAAAAAAGCTACATGGGAACTTGAAAATAAGATATGGCAAAAATATCCTACTCTATTCCAACAATTAGCTATAAATTTCGATGATGAAATTTTTTTAAGGGAGAAGGAATGTCACATATGTCATGCCCCGATCCACAATCAAAGGCCATGAATAGCCGTCCATTACCTCGTATGCTACCCATCACACGACACATATACCGAGGCAACGAATGCTAACATCTTCACCTGTTTAAATCCTGTTTTTCCTAAAAAATGTAATTTCCCAAGTAAAAGAAATTAAAATGCAACACTTTGCCTCAATGCATGAATATATAACTATTTTGAGACTTTCAAATTACAAGTAGCATAATACAATTACAGTCATCCCATAAAATATGTACATGGTCATTCTATAGATCTCGAGTATATACATCATCCAATGTCATCATGGAAGAATGGTTGGTTCCATACCCAAAACTCGAACTCTCCAAATGTAAGTCAAGTGTGTCGAATGCCTCTCGACATGTCTCCCTGTCAAATCTATATCTGTCATCATGGAAAAATGAGGGGTGAGTATTATGGAAAAATACTCAGTGAGTGAGGGGATCGACATTTATTCTCAATAGCATATGTGAGCACAGAGTGTCAAAGCACATTTTAAAACATGATAATCTTATAAATCAAGCATGACATTTCCATAAATCATATGATCACATATCATACATCATAACACCAACATATGCATCCATTAACATTTCAAAAGAATCATTTAGAGTTTGCCAATAAATATCTCCAACAATGGTTTACCACGATTAATGACGGGCGCATTAGGGTTTTTTTTTTTTTCATATGCAAGTATAAACACATTTAGCTCTCTACCCCAATATTGGTCACGGGCTTCACCAAGTGCTAGAAAGTGGCGTCACACACGTCCTCCCCTTACGGTTCAACCGGCTAGCCCGTGTCTACATGTATATATATAATCAACCATATATAGAATCCTGCCCGGTGCTAGATAGTGGCGTCACACATGTTCTCCCCGATTTGGTTCAACCGGCCACAGCTATACATATGATGTTTGGGGATACCTCCTGCAAAAGCATATCTGGACACAATGAGTGTTTCTACAAAAGCCTTCGTAGCTACGGAATCCACAAGGAACATCATCAAATCATCACATCACAAGTAGGCATCTGGCCCACACATTTTCATCAAACTATTTCAAATCAGTGTGCCAATACAATGGAAGTATATAATCATATCAAGTTTTGAAAGAATGACACGATATCATTTCAATACAATTCATGGATGCATATCATTTAACCCAATCATTTGAGACACTTTAATAATCACAAAGAGAAGCATTTATAAAATATAAATCAAATATCATGCTTTCACACATGTCATTAAATATGTCATTTGAAAAGCTATAAAACATGGATTTTTTTTTTCAATCAAAAACACAGTTTCAAAATCACACTCACCGTATATGGGAGGGTATTTCACTCCCTAAAATACACAAAAATATGTAGGAAATGTGCTCCCCTCGTTTGGTCACCAAGTGTGTCACTATAATGGCAACACATAAAATTGAATCAAAAAATTGAAAACCACTATGTTACATTGTATTTTTTAATGAATCCTTCATCTAGGATCAAGACTTAGGGTATCATAGGTAGGCTTCTAATGTGTACATATGTTGTCCCCTTTTTCAATACTAAACCGATAACTTTATATACTCATTTATATACACACCTTATAACTTCACCACCAACTTTGGCAAATAAAAATCTACATCGTAAATTTAGGGTTCTCCCGAGAACTTCCTATACATAACTCATCATATGCACATATATGTCTCCAAATTACATGCCAAACTCATTCCCAATCTCTACCACATTCTATCTCTTTGTACACTTAAAACAGTCCACCAAATTTCAGCATTTAGCATGCTCAAAATCTCACCTCCTTTATGCACAAAATAGTCCACACACACATTGCACATTATGTAATTTATCCTTTAAAATTCAGCATGCTAACACATCAATTGAATTCATCATCCATTTATAAGATTTCACATTCTACAATCATTACACACCCACATGCTCATACGCACCCCTTATATTCTCGGAAACTCACCAAACTACTACACATTTTATCATATCACCTTAGCACAATATATGCAAACTATAATGCATACATACAACACATTCATCACCACTTGACCAAAAATTCTGCACACAAGATGACTCTTTCTCCTCACAATTCATTCTCAGGTTAGCATGAAAATGGCCTCACTTAGATCATTTTTAGGTGTAGAAAATTTCTGCACAAATTAAACCACATTCCTTGGCCTTTAATGAAATTTTCTTGCACAACCACAACCCATTCTTTTCAGAAATCAAATGCCCTATTTTTCAGCCCATATACACATTACAGACTCACACTTCTCATTCAATTTTCTGCAAACAAAATTCACAAAATGCAGGACACTTTTTCATCTCACTAATACACCTTTCTCTCCTCCAAATTTTTAGCCAAACAAAACCAAATTTCTGCACACTTTTCTCACATCCTTTCAATCAACAAACACACATATATTCATCACTTTTGCACTAAACTTCTGCACACATGATTGGCATTTTGAAACTAAATTCTTAGCTCATCAAAAACACATTCTCTTATCCATGTTCTCAGCCACACAAAGTCTGAATTTTCTGTACATATTTCTCATGCTTCATTTGGGTTCCTCTTAGACTCTAGGTTATATAAACATGCTAAAAACATCACCGTAACACATTCATACAAGGTTTTCAAATTTCAGCAAAGTGCAGAATTTTACTTACCTCAAATTTGGATGTTTCAAGCCCAACCAAGATTTCTGTTCGCAAGATCTCCATGTCTCCCTTGCTCCTAGCTCTCGGTCAAAGTTAGCTTCCTCCCTTTGGCTTCAAATCAAAATATGTTATACTAGAGGGTGAAAGAAGACTCTTTACCTAGAAATATTTGGATGAAGCTTAAAGAAAACCAAGAGTCCCTTTACTTGAAGCTCTCGGCTGCCCCTTGATCTTTACTAAGCAAAACTCCCCCTTTTACTTCATTTTTTGGATATGTTATAACTGGACTTGTGAGAAATTGATCTATGTAAAAATATTGGGGTAGTGTTGTAGAAAAATTTGGAGTTCCCTACCACTGAAGCTCATGGCCATAGAGAGAAAATATGGAGAGTTCTTTGTGTTCTTTGGCTTGAATGTCTCATAACTTAGAATTAAAAGCTAAGTGTTTTAGCTTTGTTAATTGCTCCATTCAATCCTAGCCATTCAACATTTTCAAGATCAATTCTTAGCCCTAGGATTACATGATTTCTAACAAGACTTCCACTCTCTCTCTCACGTTTTCTCCCTCTTTCTCACTCTATAAACACACTTCCACTCACTACACACATGTCTTCATTAATTGATGTCTCCCACCAACCAAGATCCAATGGCTCAAAATTTTGATCCACTTTTAAGTTAAATCCTCACCCTTGATTGGTTTCCAAGAAATCCCACACTATCACTCAATGAATAGTCTTCTTGTCTCCCACTAACTCAATCCTAGTGTTCATATTAATTCATCTCTCTTCAAATAAGTTTCCACCATTGGATTAACTTCTCAATGATCAACAAATTTCTTCTCTCCTCTAACATCTGGCCAACTCATCTCTCTCTCTCTACTCCTTGTTTGGGCTTGGTTTGGGAGAGAGAACACTTATTAAATTTGCCTATATGTTTTTTTTTTTAATTTCAATTGAGTTCCTTGACTTATAAAAATTACATTTGGACCTCGAAAATTTTTAAAATTTCAAGTTAGACCAAAAACCTTATATTAGGTCTAATTTAATTTATCCTACATCAAAACGTAGTCGTTTAGCCTTTCTGAGGCACATTCGACCTGCCTAGGGTTTTACCAGTGATTTTTTGAAAAATTAGTGATTTAGCTCTACGAAGTAAGGTTTACACAAATTTGAGGTTCTTATATACTTTAGAATCATTCTTATTATTATTGGACTATCAGTGGTCATTTTGAAAATTTTTGAATCGTTGGCGATTGAGCTAAAATTTTCGAGAGCAGTTTTAACGGAAAAATTTCTTAGTGGATTTTCTATATAGAAATACAAGTAAAATCATATATGAAATGAAGAGAAATACAATAATAAGTACACCGAGGTATCGGTGTTACAACATACCCCAATTTAATTGTAGGAAATAACTTATTATTAATTGAAGATTAGTAAGATTACTCAAAACAATTGAAATGAGTATGAAATCAAAGATTTGGATGATTAAAAATATATGTTTGACCAACTTGTTAGAGACTAAGTACTCTAAAAAATTAGGTATCTAAAATGTCTAGAAAATAAGAAAAAAAGTCCCGATAATTGTTCCTCTTATTTCAAATAGGTAAAAAACTATTTTTCTAGAATTTTTCTAAGTCATTAACCCTCTGGATAAAAGTAAACAAAGTTAGCCATTTCAAGTTTTACTCTTAGAAGAGAGAGTTGACCTTTTATTTTTAAGGAATTAGGTCTTGAAACTATTTTATTGAATCTAAATGGTGGATATTTTCGTATTTACATGTAATTCTTAAGTAAATGAACTAAAATAACGTATAAGTATCCAGAAGTGTAACCAGAAGTGTTGAATGCCTATATATTGAACCTAGACCTCTAAAATAAACACAACTGGCCAAGGATGGATAAGCACCAACTGACCAAGGATTGGAAAAGGATGCACCGACCACCCATTGACCATGAGAAAAATGGGATGAATATGTGTCCTATACATGTCTCGCATTAAGGAAATGTGCCCTGTATAATTGGGACATGGAATGAGACATGACTTATTACTAAGAAATGAGTATCAAAGTTGAACTTGACAACTAAGTAATTAAGGTGACATGTGTCATGAATAATTAAAACATAGGATACACTTGTCAACAATCCATGAACAAGTGTACTATATGATGAACAAGTGTCCTAATACATATCAACAATCCATGAAAGGAGATGATGACTCATCACCCAACCATGGCTATAATACCCCTTCCCTTTCCCATTCTAACCCACAAGCAAACCGTGACTTGATTTCTTCAAACCCTAAGACTAAACAATTAATTAAAGAGTACAAGAGAGGAAACCATGAGAAAGAGAGAGAATAGTCTTGTTTTATTATACGTGATCCAAGGGTTAAAATTTATCTTGAGATAATGGATGGCCAAGATTAGATTTGGGTAATGAAAATGAGCTTGAAAACCCTAGTCTCCTTCCTTATTCTCCAAAAATGTGAGAGACCAAGAAAGAACACCAAAGTTCTTCATTTTCTCCTCCCAAACCGTGGCCCCTTGCTTGAAGAAGAGTTTGATTTTTTTTTTCCAAACAACACTTTAATATTTTTACATAGATCTAACCTTCTCAAACCCTAGAATAACATATCCAAAAACTAGAATCAAAGAAGAAGTCTAGCTTGGTGATTCATGAAGGAAACCATGAGTCCAAGAAGGAAGAAATCCAAAGTTTCTTCAAGTTTCATTCAATCTCTTTAGGTAAGAAAGTTTCCCCTTTGTTTATACTCTAACGTATGTTGATTTGAAGCCAATGTAAGAAGGATTTCTTGTTGGATCTAGGGAAGGTCGAAAGTTAGTTCAAGGAGGAAGGGAAGATCTTGAAGGGAAGCCTTGAGTTGGGGTTGGAACATCAAAGATCAAAGGTAAAACAAACCCCACATCTTGCTGAAATTTCTAGATCTTGTGTTTGGTTAAGGAATTGTGATGATTTGGTTAGTTGTTTTGAAAATATCTTTGAATCTAGTCCAAAGCATATCCTAAGTCTATGTTTTTAAGTTCTTAATCATCATAGAAATCATGTTGAACACAACGTTTGGTGGTCTGAAATTGAAAGAGGAATGAAAGATTTGATGTAAACATTGAAACTTTAAATTTCTGCAAAACAGGGCAAAGTGACCAGGCTGTAGTCTTTCTGTAATAAATTTTTCTGCACAAACACAAATTGTATGAGATATTCTTCATATGAAGCTAGACTTCCGTTGCTTTAAAATGAGATATGATTCATTTAATTCTGAAGAGAATAGGATTTTTGGTGATTTTTCAAAGTTAGGTGTTCTGCAGAGAAAAACCCTATTCTGTCATGTTCTGGCCATGGAGTTGTTTTCAATTTTGAGGTGTCTTCTTTTATGAATCAGCCTGAGCCCTAGTTATGAAATTTGTAGATCTATGTCTTATCTTTATTTTGAGATAAGAATCATGTGATTTGGATATGTGTGGTGGAAGTTACAGCCTGTTTTCCAAGACTTCACAGATGTGAAATTTTGCAGTCAAGATTTCTTATAATGAATCGTTATGTCTTTGTGTATTGGAAGTATATTTAGGCTAAAAATGTTAAGAATTGCTATTTTATAGTGAGCATAGATGTACTAAGTATAGTGACAAAGTTGTCTGTTAGATTGGTAAGTGGTTTGGAACATAAAGAATGGACATGAGTGGTGTGTTTTCTTAGGAGGGTAAGGGAGATGTTAGAACCCTACCTATGTTTGCCTAATCTTGATTCTAGGTATAGGGTATTATTTGTAATACCGACTCAACATAATGACTTCTAGTTTTATGACATTTTTTTTTATATATGTTATATGTAGCATTGTTGTGATTTGCTTGGTGATCGGACGAGGGGATGCCTTTTTGCTTGCTGTGGTGTTTAGGGAGTGATGTACCCTCCCGTATACAGTGAGTGAGACTTTGATACTATGTTTTCGATTGAACAAAAACTCATGTTTTATAGCTTTTTTTCAAATGACATATTTCTTGACTTATGTTAAAGCATATGATTTTGACTATATTTTGTAAATGTTGCTTTTGTGATTATTGGAGTGTCTCTAATGATATGATTCAAATGATATGCATCCGTCATTTGTGATGAAATGATATCGTGCCATGTTTTAAAATTTTGAAATATGATTTTTGATATGACTATGCATGTTGGCATGTTTGATGGATACTAATTTGATACTTGGACTGAGAGTCCATGGCATTGACGGATATGATGATGTGATGATATTCTTATGGATTCCGTAGCTAGAAGGGTGTTTGTAGCGGCACCCCATGTTGCCTGGATACGCTTCTACAGGAGGTATCCACAAATGTTATATGTACAGTTGCACTCGGATGAATCAAATTGGGGAGGACGTGTGTTACGCCACAGTCTAGCTCCGAGTGAGGTACTATACATGATGTGTTAGTTATACGTATAGACACGGGCTAGCCGGTTGAACCAAATATGGGGAGGACATGTATTATGCCACTGTCTAGCACTTGGTGAGGCCTGTGGCCAACGTTGTGATGGAGAGATAATTTTATATACTTACATATGAAAAACCCCCAACACGTCCGTCATTGGTCGAGGTAGACCTTTCCCGGGGTTATTTTCTTGGCAAGCTCTAAATGATTTCGGAAATATAAATGGATTCATATTTTGATACTATGATGTGTGATATGTGATCACTTGATTTTTGAAAATGACATGCTTGGTTTTGACATTAGTATGGTTTAAAAATGTACTCTGACACTCCATGTTCATACTTATTATCGAGAACATAATCTCGATCCCCTCACTTACCGAGTATTTTCCCATAATACTCACCCCTCACTTTGCTTGATTTCAGAGATAGATTGACAGGAAGACGTGTCGAGAGAGTTCGACATACTTGATTTGTATTAGAGACTTGGACTTTGAGTATGGTATCGACCATTCTTCCGCAATGATGTAATTGGTGATATTGGATGACATATATGTACATTTGAGGTCTATAGAATGACCATTGTATACATTTATTGGGATGACTATAATTATGTTGTGTAATGTAATTGAAACTCTCAAATGTGTTGTATACTTATGCATTGAGGCAAATCTCTTGCATTTTGTATTCTTTACTTGGGAAAAGATATTTTGAGAAAATCGGGTTTTATATATGTATTGATTTCTAGCTTTCGTTGTCTTGGTATGTGTGCTCTGTGATGGGCAGCGTACGGGGTAACGGGCGGCTATTAACGACCTAAGATCGAGGATCAGGGCAGGACAGTTCGGTTGGTATCAGAGTTCCAGGTTGAGAGCTATGTTTTATGAAAATAGTTTTGAAAATATTTCTAAGTATGTTTTAAAAGTCTTCAATGCATATGAGAGTTTTTTTACAGTCATGAGATCCCAGTACATGGTTTTAGGCATATGAGTTATTCATTTTAGGGGGTTAGATACGACACGTATCTAACCAAGCGTATTAGTTCTATCGGTTCTTAAACCGATAATTTCATTCATTTTATGTATTTAGACTTGAAAAGTGTATGAATTTTCAAAGATTTTTCTAACTTATAGAGAATTTATGTATTTAGACTTGTTTTCGATTTTGAATGATTTTAGGTTTGAATTTAGTTTGATTTTGATTTGGTTATTTACATATAAATGGAATGAAAATTAATGACATTGGAGTTTATTCATAAATTGGAGAATTAAGGTCTGTACAAACTTAGGGAAAATGATAAACCCTAAGAATAATTGGAAATTTGATGATTATTGTGATAATTTGATTAGGTTGATCTTGTTGGAGACTCGAAAAGTCAAATTCGGATTTATTTTGGAAATATGGAGTGATTACCCTCCCTGAAATGTGAGTGGGACCCTAATCTCTTGCATGAAATAGTGAAAATCTGATTTTACTGTGATTTTAAACAAAACATGCTTTGATATGCATTGATTCGACGTGTGATATTAAATCTCAAATCTATTTTGTGATTATTGGAGTGTCTTAAACTTATGTTTTCCATGACTATGCATCCACGTTTGAAATGAAACAAAATTGTGTCATTACTTGAAAATTGGATAAGTTTCCTTTTCTACCGTTGCATTGGTATACTGATTTGAAATGATTTGATGAATGTATTGGCACACAGATTTGAAATGTTTTAAGATCTGTGAGGGCACTGGGATGCCCACTTGTGATGGTATGATATGACTTGATTGATTTCGTAGCTACAAAGGGCATTTGTAGAGGCACGGGTTGTTCGGATACGCTTTGGCCAGAGGTATCCGTAAACGTCGTGATTGCAATATGTATGGGCCCGGTTGAACCATGTATTGGGGAGGTCCGTCAGCATTGGCGGTCTAGTATCGGGAGTTGCTTGTACATGATTGTGATGTTTCGTATGGGCCCGGTTGAACCATGTATTGGGGAGGTCCGTCAGCATAGGCGGTCTAGCACCGGGAGTTGCTTGTACATGATTGTGATGTTCCGTATGGGTCCAGTTAAACCGAAAGGGGAGGTCCATCAGAATAGGCGGTCTAGCACTGGGAGTTGCTTGTACGTGCCAACGTCGGGGTGGAGAGCAACTTTTAAACATTTATGCATAATAAAAGCCCCGATGCGTCTGTCCTTGGTCATGGTTGACCCTTGCCAGGATTCTTTCGGCTTGCTCTATGATATACTTGATTTTTAAATAGATGCATATATGTATGATATCGTGTGAATGATTAAATGAGTTCATTTTATCGAACATATCATGATTTACTGCAAAATTTGAAATATTGATTACGAATAATATTATTTGACACTCCAATGTTCACCTACACTATTAGTACTTGAGATTCATCCCCTTACTTACTGAGTATTCTTCCCCGAGTCTCACCCCTCCTCTCTCCCCCCTCAGACAGGATTATTGTTGTGCCGGAGCGACGCTTCAGATTTTGGAGATTTTGGTAGATTTGGGTGATTCACGATGGTGAGATCAAAGTTTAATTTAAAAGATGAATTATGTATTTTATTTTTGACCCTGCGAGGTCTTGTTGAGATCCGTAGTTGGCCGTGTACATATTATGGGATGACTGTATAATTTTTGGACTTTTGTTTGCGAAACTTTCATATTTCACTTGTATTGAGGCATTTGTAAATATTTAAAGTGTTAACTTGGAAATTTGTAATATATTTGTATAAATTTAGGCTCGCTCGGTGTGGCAGCTGCTCATGCTCTAGTTGGGCATGACAGTAGAGGTCTGTGGCTAGGACTGCTGGTAATTTATTTAGCCTTGCGTTGTTCTGGATGTCGGTTGTGGGATTTGTTGGTTTTGGAGAGGCCGGGATGGCCATTTATTTAATTTACAGGATGATTTTAAATTATACAAGTATACAGGTTTATTTGTACATGGGAGACCTCCGATTTATGGAGAGATTCTGGTCGATTTTCTGTAAAAATACAGCCGACATCCAGGGCAACGGGCGGCTGTTCACGATTCCTAGTTCGGGGCGTGACACCTAGCACTTCACCTTGTGGAGCTCCGGTTTTATTTGTTCGAAAAAAGGATGACACTCTCAGACTATGCATCGATTATCGACAGTTGAATCGGGTGACCATAAAATATCGATACCCGTTACCTCAGATTGATAATTTGTTCGATCAGTTACAAGGGGCCCGGGTTTTCTCTAAGATCGACCTGAGATCTAGATATCATCAACTACTGATCAGGGAATGTGATATTTCCAAGACAGCCTTCAGGACCCGGTATGGTCACTTTGAGTACTTGGTGATACCATTTGGGCTGACTAATGCCTCAGTAGCTTTTATGGACCTAATGAACCAGGTATTCCACTCGTTCTTGGATAGATTTGTTATTGTCTTCATCGATGATATTCTTGTGTATTCGAGGAGTGATGAGGAACATTCCCAGCACCTATGGGGTATACTACAGACACTTCGTGAGAATGAGTTATATGCCAAATACTCCAAGTGTGAGTATTGGTTGAGAGATATTGACTTTCTGGGACATGTGGTTTCGACTGATGGGATCTTTGTGGACCCGAAGAAAGTTGAGGCTATTCTGAAATGGGAACAACCACGGAGCATTACAGAGGTGTGAAGTTTTCTTGGATTAGTAGGATATTATCGGAGCTTTGCAGAGGGATTCTTTAAGATTGCCACTCCACTCTCCAACTTGACATGGAAAGAGGTCAAGTTTGTTTGGGATGATCACTATGAGGCGAACTTTCAGGAGCTCAAACAGCAACTAACGTCAGCACCTATGGTCGCTCTACCAACTATCGATTGTGAGTACGAGGTATACTGCAATGCCAGCCGATAGGGATTAAGTTTTGTCCTGATGCAGAAGGGTCGGGTCATCGCTTATGCATCCCGACAGCTGAAGAGGCATAAACTGAATTATTCTACTCATGACTTAGAGCTTGCTGCTATTGTGTTCGCCTTAAAGATTTGGCGACACTATCTATACCAGGTTACTTGCAGGGTATATATAGACCACAAAAGCTTGAAGTATCTACTCACTTAGAGGGAGCTCAATCTCAGGCAGATGAGATGGTTGGAGCTTCTCAAAGGCAATAATCTGATTATTGACTACCACCCAGGATAAACAAATGTCATTGCAGATGCACTGAGCCGTAAGTCATCATCATCAGCACCCACCGAGAGTTCTTATCTCTCATGTCTTATTGGACTCCGCTCACTTGGAGTCAGACTGACCACAGATGATTTTGGAGCACTTTTGCCTAGATTTGAGGTGAGACCGACTCTACTTGACCACATTTGGAAATTTCAGTCTACTGATGAAGAGCTTCAGGGGATTGTTGAGAGGATCAACAAAAGAGAAGGCATAAACTTCAAAGTCAGGGATGATGGCTTAGTAGTTTTTGGGACATGTATCTTTATTCTCAAGGATGATAACCTTAGGCATTCCATATTAGAGGAGGCTCACTCTTTAGTCTATGCTATGCATCCTGGTAGCATAAAGATATACCGGACGATTTGAGAAAGTTACTGGTGGGTGGGCATGAAGCGTGAGATAGCCAGTTTTGTTACCCGGTGTTTGGTATTATAGCAGGTGAAGGTTGAGCATCAACAGCCCGCCGGCACACTACAGCCTCTTCCCATTCCTGAGTAGAAGTGGGAACATATCACCATGGATTTTGTAATGGGTCTTCCATGAACTTCGGCACGACATGACGCTATCTGGGTGATCGTAGATAGACTCACCAAGTCTGCACATTTTCTTCCCATCCGTAGTAGCTATCCACTAGAGGGTTTGGCTCGCCTATACATCAGTGAAATAATTCGACTGCATGGAGTTCTAGTGTCCATTATTTCAGACAGAGACTAGCGTTTTACTTCTCAATTTTGGCTGAAGTTGCAAGAGGCTATGCGTACCCAATAGAAGTTCAGTACAACATTTCATCCCCAGACGGATGGTCAGTTTGAGAGAACAATTCAAACATTAGAAGATATGTTGAGATCTTGTGTCATGGACTTCAAGGGTAGTTGGGACCAGTACCTCACATTGATCAAGTTCGCCTGCAACAATAGCTACCATGCTAATATTGGAATGCCACTATACGAAGCCTTGTATGGGAGGAAGTGTCGGATGCCCTTATTGTAACACCAACCCTTGGTGTATTCTATTGTATATTCGATTTCATTTATATATATATATGATATTCTACGAAATCATTTATAAATTTCACTAAGAAATTTTTTTTTTCTTTCTTTTCTTTTTTTTCTGATAAAGTGATCCCGGAGAATTTTGTCCCGATTGGCGGCATGGGTAAATATTTTCGGAAATGATCACAAATGGTACTACAATGATAATAATGAATTTGGGGAGTATAGAAATTATTAAATTGAGTGAATACAAATTTTAGAGTTTAAATCGGCAAAACTCCAGGAAATTATCGGTAAAACCCTAGTCGGGTCAACTATGACTCGAAAAGGCTCAATGAACTTATTTTTACACTAAATAAATTAAATTAGGCATAATATGAGATTTTGGGTCTAGTGTGTAATTATGAAAATTTATTGGGGTAAAACTTGAATTTTTGTAAGTTTAGGGACATGTTAGCAATTAACAACAAACTTAGAATTTAATTGACAAGTGCATTCCTCTTATTGTGGGAGTTAATCCAATAGTGGAGAATCAATTGAAGTCACATGCATAATAAGGACCCTTGGACTGAGTTAGTGGGTGATGACAAGACTCTTGTAATCATTTGAGGTTGGAAACAAATCAAGAGTGGGGAGTTTGCATGGAGAGGATAAAGGATTTTGAGCCATAGATCTTGGATGAGTACAATGTGATAAAGCCAAACAAGAATGCCATTTCTTTCCTTACCTTAACCGTGAGAAAGCCAAGAGGGGGGCTGCCAAAGAGAGTTCTTCCATTTCCTTGCCAAACCAAGAGCTTATGTGAGAAGATCTTGAAATTTCGGCAAGTGATCTTCAATTTTCCATAGGTAAGGCCTTCTTTTGCATCCTAGAATACTATATTTTTGTTTTGAAGCCAAAGGGAGACTCTTAACTTGGTGTACATAGGGTGACCGAAGGCTGGGACTAAGTGGAAAGCTTGCTTGAGATTTGGAAGGCAAAGAAATTGGGGTAAAAAGATTCTGTTCTGCCTTGCTTTAAATTTCATTTCTGTCCGTATTTTCATCCTTATTTTAAGGTGTTTTATAGTCAGAATTTGAAAATACTCTAGTTAAGTAAATTGTAGATCTAGTCTTATCTTTCCAATTAGATAAGGACCACCCTAATCAGATACCTATGCCAAAAGTTATGGCATTTTTCCTGAAACACAACAGAAAGATGTCCTGTTTCAAACCATAACAACAGTGTGTAAAAACGACCCTTTCCAGGCATAATGGAACGAAACTCAAAACATGAAAGTTGTAGATCTATATCTTGGGTACAGCATGTTAAAATTTTATTAAGTTTGGATAAGTAGAATAAAAGTTATGGCTTCTGCACAAAAATTTGATAGAAGCTGAAATTAGAATGTGACTGAAATAAAGTGAGGATTTCTAGGAATTCTGTGATGTGAATTTGAGAAAGTGTATAAAATGAAAGTTATAGTCATGAAGTTACCTACAACATATCAAAATTTCGCTTGAATTGGAGTTGTGTGCAAAGAGTTATTGCATTTTCAATAAGACAGGATAGGATTGACATAAAATCGGCCTAGGATAACATGATTTAATATACTTTTATGTGTTGAAATCTTGTGTTAAAATGGCCATAAAGGGTGCAGATATGTGTGGTGAGATTTTGATGATATGTAGTGGTGTTTGAGGCCTTAGTTGTGCTGAGGATTTTGGTGCAAGGGCACCGTGTGCAGGGAAGATGTGCGCAGCGCTGTACACTACGGGTGCCGAGCGATGAGCGCAGAGCACTGGGCCACGGCCCGGCTGGCCTTGGCGCGCGGGTGATGAGTTGGGTGAGCGTTGTGTGCGGCCCGGCTAGTGCAGTGCGCGCTGGCGGTGGGCCGGCATGGGCACGGTGTGAGCACGAGGACCGTGCAGTGATTTTTGACCGGGCCAAACTTTGGGAAATTTCATATGTTGTTATAAAAACACTTGGAGATAAATTAGAACACCCTAGAACTTGGCCCTAGACTAAGAAATTGCTAAGATACAATTTATATACATTGTTTTTCATATAGTGACATATATGTATATGTGATCCTTGTGGTGATATATTTTGGTGATTGAGCAAAAGGGAACACATTTTCCTACACGTCGTGATATTTTGGAGAGTGAGCTACCCTCCTCCACAGGTGAGTGGGACTTTGACGTCTACTATTGATTGAAAACCTGTTTTAAATTCTTTTTACTAACATGTTTTGAAATGGTGTGCTGATCTGAATTTCATATGATTTATGAAATATTTTTGTGACCACTGAAGTGTCCCAACTATTGATCCTATTGATATACATCCATGGTTTTGATACTTGATGTTGTATCACTTTTCGATATATCCATATGTTTTAATGCTTCCCTTGCATTTGGCACATTATTTTGACCTGATATGGATCTGGATATATAATTGGGCTGGATGCCCTGTGTTGAAACTGTGATGACACTGTGGTGATTGTGATATGCTTCTTATGGCATTCTGTAGCTGCGAAGGATATTTGGTAGAGGCACCTGATGTGCCTAGATATACCTCTGCAGGGGGTATCTGCCAAATCATCATATGTATGGACGCGACCGGTTGAACCTCATCGGTGAGGACGTGAGTGCTGCGTCTGTCTAGCACTGGTCGGGGCACCATACATGATTCATGATTGATGTGGATGGTTATTTACGGGCTAGTTGGAGTAGCCTATGGCCAACGTTGAGATAGAGAGCCTTGTTTTATCACTTGCATTGTGAAAAACTCCCAACGCGCCCGTCCTTGGCTGAGGTACGCCCTTGCTGGGGTATTTTTTAGGCCGGCTCTTTATGACTTGATATATATTGGATGCATATGTTGATTTCGATATACGCTATGGAACGATTTATTGAAATACCACGATTGATTTGCATACTATGGATTTATTAACCTATCATTTGACACTCCATGCTCACACATGATATTAGTAGTACGATGTCAATCCCCTCACTTACTAGGTACCATCTCCCCCTTACGGTACTCACCCCTCACATTCCCATCTTACAGGTATAGTCTTAGATTGAGAGATTTGTTGAGGCTTGCTTAATTGAGCTGACTCTGGAGACTTACTGGGCTTGGGTATGGTTTGACTATTCTTCCGTTATATTTATTCGAGGTTATTGTTGTATTTTGGAGTATTTAGTTTGACCATTGTATTTAATTACCTGGGATGACTGTATTATTTTTGGATACGTATTCGTGAACTCTCATGTTGATATATAATCATGCTTTGAGGCACATTTTGACATTACTATATTTTTATACTTGGGAATTTAAATTATTTACTGGAATCTGGTTTGGATATATTGTTATTAGCCTTACAGTGCCTCGATATCTCAGAGGGTTGTGCCCATGTATCGAGGTGCCGCGGCGGTTGCTCACGTACTCTGGTGGTATCAGAACTGTTGGTTTAGAGCTACGTGTTATATAATGATTTTAAAAACCTTCCCAAGTATATTTTATTTGAAAGTCCTCAATGCATGTAAGAGTTACATTACAATCACGAAATCCCAGTACATGGTCATAAGCAGGTGAGTTCATCTATTTTAAGGGGTTAGATATGGGTCGTATCCAACCTAGCATATCATTTTTATCGGTTCCTACACTGAGAATGTTGTTTATTTCTTTTAGGGGGTAGGTATTCCATAACTAACCTTAATTCCTAAATTCCTGCCTAATGCATGTTATTTTCCTCATAGAAGTATGACGACTAGGCAAGGTACTCGTTTGGCACATACTGAGCCTTTTGGAGTACCGGAGGATGTGACTTCTTTGCACGTACCTCTTTCAGCACCTTCTCCGTCGGCTACGATAGCCATAGCTCCACCACCACCACCACCATTGCCGGATGCTTACAGATAGGTGTTCGAGTGGTACGTAGATCATGGCATTCAGATGCCACCTCCACCACCAGCACCGATGGCCGCGCCGACTCCTATGGCTGTGCACCTCCAGTTATACCAGATCCACCACCAGCAGTTGGTGCTTCCGCTGTTTCATGACCCACTGACACTACCTCCTCCACCTTGAGACGTATTCACGAGCTGACCCAACTGGTGAAGGAGGTGAGGCAGTTAGGCTGCACAGAGTTCGTGGGAACGGGTGATTCCACAGCAGCGAAGCACTGGATCAACCGCACTTGCAAAATTTTGACTGATCTGGGGTTGAGTGAGGACTATCGGCTTCGGGTAGCAGAGAGACTCTTGGATGGTGACGCCCTCATTTGATGGGAGGCGATTTGTGACGATCCTACTGAGCCTCTACGATGGGGGGACTTTCTACGGGAGTTCGATCACAGTTACTTCTCCGAGTTCTAGCAGGACTGCAAGAGGGCAGAGTTTTTACACTTGCGGAAGGGAACCAGGACAGTGACAGAGTATGAGACCAAGTTGAGGAGACTAGCTGCATTTGTCCTAGACTTGGCGACGCCGAAGCAGCTTGGATTCAAGTTTGAGGACGACCTCAACTTGAATATTCGAAGATACATGATGGTGACTCCTAGCCTCTCCTTGGCGGAGATAGTAGACTCAGCACACTGGGCGGAGGAGATCGTCTGTGCTGAGGGACGACAGAGGTAGAGCAAGGACCAAAGGAAGAAGAGGCCCGGGTTTTCTATGGGCCAGAGTTTGAAGAAGGGCAGGACCTCAGAATTTCACGGAGGCCCTTTTCAGGAGAGGCAGGCACAGTCCGGGCAGGGATCACGATCCCAGGGGTTTAGAGCACCAGCACCGAGTGTCACTACTCAGACAACAGCTCAGCGACACCCCTTCTATCACCGGTGCGGCAAGAACCACCCCTTCGGAGTTTGCAGAGTGTCAGTTACTTGCTTCTAATGTGGGAAGCCGGGGCACATCAGGAGTCAGTGCCCTGATCTTGGTGTTGGGGGTTAGACAGTCTTGGTCCAGTTGAGTACTCCACGAGTGGGACAGTAGGGAGCACCTGCTCATTCTAGCCACACAGCTCCATGAGTGGCAGCCGAGAGCAACATGGCACCGGAATCATCGCGACAGTAGCCGAGGGCACAGGCCCGAGTCTACGCGATGACCCAGGAGGATGCACAGGCAAAGCCCGATGTGATTATTGCTACTCCTCCTTCTGACCCACATATTTAGAGATTTCTTGTACTTTCTTTTGAGACCATCATAAGTTAAAGCCTTAGAGGCTAAACTATGTTGGTTTGTACATACCTTTTGATATATATATGAGCATATATTTTTATTTATATCTTCTATTAATCTCTTTCCATTCCTCACATACAGGGATTATGAGGATATTTGGAGTCGACGCCCATGTCCTTATTGACACCGGATCAAATTACTCTTATGTGAGAGCGTCCCTTGCCCACTAGATGGGTAAACCCTTATTGCCACTTGATGAGGAGATATTGGTTATCACTCCTCTCGGTGAGCAGCTTCTTAGAGACTCAGTCTATCAAGGATGTGAGGTCATGATCGGGGATGCTGAACTCGAGGCAGACTTAATTCCCCTTGAGATGACAGATTTTGATGCCATCCTCAGGATGGATTAGCTGAGTAGACATAGAGCTTCGGTGGATTGTTTCACCAATAAGGTTGAGTTTCGGAGATCAGAGGGATCCCATTTGAGATTTTTTGGCGAGAGGAGAGTATTACCTCACTGTGTCATATTAGTGATGGAAGTGATAACATGCAATTTATTGAATTTATTATTGTTATCATAGTTTGAATTTGAATTGTTTAATACCCTAATGGTTGGTTTTATTGAATTTTATTTTTAGGAGGTTGAATTTAAAGGTTTGGAGTAAATTGGGCTTAATGAAGCAATTTTGGAACTAATTTGACTCAAGATTTTATTGGGCCTTGAAGAAGAGAAATTTGAATTTTTTAGTAATTCTGAAGGCCAGGAGTAGAGAAAAGGCAACTCTCAATTTTTCATGCCATTATTTATGTTCCAAAGCAATAGTACTACTGCAGCTCTTCGAAAAGAAAAAAAAAATTCCAAAAAGGCTCCCGACTGCCCATATTTTTTCTTTAATCTTTTCACCGGAAGCTGATACACCTTCCTTTTAAAGAAACAATAGTGGGGGTTGCCAATCATTTTCATAATTCCAAAAAAAAAAAGAGGACCGACTACTTATATTCGTAATATTTCTAAAAGTTGAACCACCGTTTACTATTTTTATCAACTCCTCAAGAAGGCAAGGTAGCTACTATTATTTTCTTTCCAAAAGAAGTCAAGGAATCATATTCAAAGGAACACAGGAAACCTACTGTTCATCATATATTCACAAGGGGCTGCCGGCTGGGGTCATTCCTTTTTCTCTCCCAGAATTTTTTTCTTTTTGTGTTTTTCTTTTTATTTTTATTTTTCTTTTGTTTAAGACTCACCATCATGAGTGGTTAATTTATTTTTTCTGATTCAAGGGGAATTTTAATCGATTGTTCTTAATTGTGAGGTTAGGTACTTAATTTAATTTTTTGTCTTTTATTCAAGTATTCGTTGATTCTTGATTTAATTATAGGGAAACCTAATATTGGTTAATCTGACAATTTAATTCAATATTAACTTTTCTATTACTATCTAGGAATTTAGTGATCCGTAATTGTCATGAATGAATGATACAAGTAGCAACTAGGTTATTTTTGTTTATGGGTCTTTTATCGGTATTTATATGACCTAGGAAATCAATGGAACAAAATTGAATAATTGTGGCTATCCCAATTATTTATATTTTGGTTTAACTGTTTTCCCATAACGTAATGCTATCATTTATTGATATAGAACACCATCGTACCCAGTCGATTAATGATAAGTATTAATTGGATGCTAGGTTTGGTTTATTAATTTAGGAAAACACAAGATTTATTTTGGTTATCCTAATAGATCTAAGGTTAAATACTTGAATTACAAGAATAATATTTTTAATCAATGATCAATAAGACAATCGAATATATGAACCCTTGGATCGGAGTTTGGTAAATTGAATTTCTTCCTTAATTTTTAGTATTTTGTATTATTGATTTGTTTCTTATTTTTAGGTTATTAATTTTTATTTAGTAATTTTTTATTTTAATAAATTATTTGAAAACCCCCAACTTTATTTTTAACATTAACTAAGAGATTAAATTAATTAGTTCCATTGGTATTCGACCTGGTAACCACTACTACTATAGTTTGTTGCATTGGGGGAATCAGTTTTTAATTTGAGGGTTTCGACAACTCGACCAAATTTTGGCGCCGTTGTTGGGGAACTATATTAATTTCTTCACTTGTTTGTTGATTTTTGAAGAGGAGGAAAAGATAGCAATGTATGCAGGAATTTTGAATCAACAACCCTTGTGCATTGGGTATCCAACTTTTGAGGTAAGTCATTCAAACCTTGAAACTCAAATTTCAGAACTAACTGTTTTGATTCGTCAGTTGGCTATAGGGCAATTGCAAACTGTTAAAGTTTGTGACATGTTCAACTCCCGGACATCCTACGAATATGTGTCCAATGTTGCAAGAAGAACCTTTTTATATATATGATCCTTATTTTAGCAATTACAATTTTAAATAGAGGGAACATTCAAATTTGGGCTATGATAATCAAGGAGAACAGCCAAGACCTCCATCTCAATTTTTTAATGGATCATCACCAGTACCAACTCAATCATCTAATTCAGGTATGTCATTAGAGGATATTGTAAAAGCTCTCGCGACTAACACGCAATAATTTCAACAGGAAACGAGAGCCAGCTTTCAAAAAACGAGAGCCAACATTCAGGAAACGAGGGTGAACTTACAAGACTTGGGGAATCCAATCACTCAACTAGCAATTTCGATTAGTAATTTGGAGGCTCGAATTTTAGGAAAGTTACCTTCACAAACGGTCGTGAATCCCAAAGAAAACGTCAGTGCGATAATGTTGAGAAGTGGGAAGGAACTTCACTCGATCTTTACTCCATCTAAAAATGTGGATGAAGGGAAGAACGTTGACAAAGAAGATGAATGCATATATGAAAATTTAATCAAGGTAACATCTGAATTCTTTTTGTCTAACACTTCTAGTGCAATTGCACCACCTTTTCCTAGCCGATTGGTGAATTCAGAGAAGGAAGTTAAGAAGACAAGAGGTGATGAAATAGGTGAGAATGTGTCTGATGGGAATAAAAGAATTTTACCCAAAAAATGTACGAATCCAGGTATGTTCACTCTACCTTGTGTTATTGGTAAGAAAAAAATTGAGCATGCCATGTTAGACTTAGGAGCACCTGTAAATATCATGCCTTATTTAATTTATAGTGCTCTAAAATTGGATCCCGTAAAAGAAACTGGGGTTGTTATTCAGTTGGCTAACCATTCCTATGTTTACCCAGAGGGGATTGTTGAAGATATTTTGATACAGATTAATAAGTTAATATTTCCAGCAGATTTTTACATATTAAAAATGGAAGGAGACACTATCATAGATTCAGCTCCACTTCCATTAGAAAGATCATTCATGAAGACATCAAAGACAATAATAGATGCGGATGAGGGTACTCTCTCTGTCGAGTTCGACGGCGAGATTGTTAAATTCATTATTTTTGATCCTATGAAGTACCCAAATAAGTGTCAATCAATTTGTTTTGCTGATATTGTTGATTTAATTGTGCATGAAATTTGTGAAGAAGAACGTGTCATTAATTTTGAGTCGAATGCACAATTAGATACGGAAGGAAAGTTACATGAGACTCCCAAATTGAAGTTGAAGCCTCCTTGAAGAGAAATAAATGAAGATCGTCAAGCATAACGACGTTAAATAATTGCGCTTGTTGGGAGGCAACTCAAAATTTTTAAGAGTTTGATTTAGTTTTCTAGTAATTTTATTTATTTAATTTTAAGTGTTTTATTAGTGTTATTTATCTCTTCTCATAATTTTTGCATGTGTCCAGCAATTTTCTTAAGCCAAGTCACAAATAGAGCAGCACTTAAAGGTTGGCAGAAGTAGTCCCTCTCATACCAGATGATCACGCGGTTTGCTGAATAGGGTGTCAAATTTCGGGCAGAAGCACTCTTTCTTATAGGAGATGATCATGAGGTTTACTAAGTAGAGGATTCACAATTCGGGCAGAAGCACTCCCTTACTTAAAAGATGATTACGTGGTTTTTGGGTTATTCACCAAAAAAAAAAAGGGGTCGAATGGGAGAAGAGAGAGAATGCCTCCAACAATTACAACACATTCTATTCTCTTTCTCGATTCTCTTACGAACCCTTGGCAATCGCCTCCTTCAATCAACCGACAGCATCCCGTGTTCTTCAATCCATCAACTGTAGCCTTCAATCAAAACATCCTTCAAAGAACCCTAGATCATCATTTTCATCTTCACAACTTCAAATTTGCTTGAAACCCTAATTGCAACTACCCAAGAATTCCTCTTCAACGCCTACTATCATCAATCAAATTTGGTTCCTTCAAAATCCCTATCATTGATCACTTCTTTACATTAAAGAATCCTCATAAAACAACCCCAATAGATCACTCCTTCACTCTAACCTCTTTTTGACGAACCACGGTTAACTCTCTTCGCATCTTCTGTTTCTTCTGTTTCTGCGATTTCTCTGTTTCTTCGACCAAACTTGGTTCAATCAATAACCGTTTCACCATCGACCATCCATTGTTCATTTCAATCAAAGACTCCAACCTCATTCGATCGCAAATCCCAATCGAACCCCCAAATCCTCCTTTCGGCCGAAACCCTAACCACCCCCAATTTTGGGTACTCTCGATTGAACATCCTGATTTGATTAAAATCTCTACACTGTGATGTTCTAGCTTTCAATCGAAAAACTAGCCTCTTTTTTGTTCAAATCAGGACAATAATCACCTCTGTTTAGCCCTTCTTCGTTATTCATTTGATCGAAGATTTCTGTCCATCCTTCTACACACCATCTATTCGATTAAAGCCCCAATCGACCAAAGTTTGGCGCCTCAACTGCACACAATCTCTTCAAGCAACGGTTTCAGCAATTCAAATTTATCGATGGGAAAGAAAAGGGTGGCAGAGCATAGTCCTCTCCTCCAACCGCTGAAGACCTTCCGCAGCAGCAAGAACCACACCAAAGACCTAGAATGTAACTGCCCAGGACTGAACCTTCACACAGGAAGCCGTGGGTGATGCTTCCTCGGTCGACTTCAACCTCAACTAGTGCCAACAAGACATAGAAACACATCTCTCAGATGGAGCAGAACATTCAAACGCTCGCGGATTTTGTGGGATTTCAACTCCCATTCCCGTCACCACCTTAAGGGAGTTCTTTCTCTCTTTTCTTCATTGTCTTCAATTCTAGCATTTCATTTCATTGTCTTCATTTTTAAGTTGGATTTTTTAGTTGGTTTATCTCTTTTATTGCATTGAGTCTTCATTTTCTGTTTCTAGTTTCTGGGCTAGGTTAGTGTTGTGTTAGTGGTGATTTCTTTTTGCTTTGTGTCTAGACATATTATTTTTGCTTCATTGAGGACAATGTAGCATTTAGGTGTGGGGGAGGATTTCATGAAACCATGCCATCTCTCTGTTTTCCTTCGAATTCTATACTCTTTTGATTTTCATCTGAAAGTGATCTTTGAGTTAGTATACATTGTCGATTTGAGTTAGAACTCATGAAAGAGACAATTGTGATTAGTTGTATTTAGGATAAAAATTGTTTTAAGCATCCCATTGATTTTGATGATTGAATTAGATGCAAATGTGCAAAATTCGATACAATATTACACACTTTTGTGAGCATTTGAGCCTTGAGAGTATATTATCATCTTTGCTCTAATTTTTTTATGTGTGCATCAATCATAGCATGTTTATTCTAGAACTTACTTTGCAATGCTTTTCAAGACCATATTAATGAATTCAAGCATTAATATGATGGGGACAATTAAGTTTACACACTTTATCTATCTTAAAAAGACATTCCCGTGCATATTCATCCCCTAGTGAACCAAATTGAGCTTTTATCCTTTTTTTTATAACCGCACAACTTTACACACAAGCCTTCTTTTTGCGCTTAATCTTCTTTTTGGTCCTCATATCAAAGAAGCATATGTTTAGATATTCAATGGGTGGTTATTCGTAAAAGGAATTGGAGAATTTTATGTTGGGGATTGTTTTTAGAGATTTATTCATATGATTTGGGGAAATTTATGTACACAATCTTCATTCATTCTCGAGATTATCATTCAAAAAAAAATAAGATTTAAAAAAAATAAAAAAAAAAACATAAAAAAACAAAGAAAAGAAAAAAGAAAAAAGAAAAAAATTCTCAGAAAATTCAGATGAGAGAATTTGAAGAAAAAAGGAAAAAAAAAAAGAGCTCACAAATTTTGATCGAGGAATAAGATGATCTTGTTTTGAATATTTTTCTATAGGTTGATTATACTTTATGTTATGGGATGGGTTGGTTAGTAGGTCTGTTTTGTAATATTTGACATGCTTCTTTGATATGCATTTACACATAATATTCCCTCTTATCCTACCCATACCTAAGCCAAGTTACAACCCTTGTAAAGACCCTCAGAATTTTGTTTTGAATTCATATATTCAGTGGTGGAGATTTGATTAATAGCAAACTTATGGTAATAGCATACTATGCTTTGATTTTGAGAGTTATCGATAAATTTAAACACTTGAGTGCATAGAGCGATCTCCTTATGAGGATAACGGATCTTGTTGCATTGAATTCTGATGAGATTGTTGAGTCTATTGGGATGCCTATATTTTCTTTTAAAGTTATAAAAACTATGATTACTTGTTCTCTGGATTATGGTTCTCGTTTGAATGCTTCAATATGTGTACTGCTTGGAATTGTTAGATGATGAAACAAAAGAGGGGAAGAAGTGAAGAGGAGAATAGTTGAGAGGCATTGGTATAGTAAATGCTTGAGGATAAGCATTAGTTTGGTGTGGGGGAATTTGATAACATGCAATTTATTGAATTTATTATTGTTATCATGGTTTGAATTTGAATTGTTTAATACCCTAATAGTTGGTTTTATTGAATTTTATTTTTAGGAGGTTGAATTTAAAGGTTTGGAGCAAATTGGGCTTAATAAAGCAATTTTGGAGCTAATTTGACTCAAGATTTTATTGCGTCTTGAAGACGAGAAATTTGAATTTTTTAGTAATTCTGAAGGCCAGGAGTAGAGAAAAGGCAACTCTCAATTTTTCATGCCATAGTGCTACTGCTGCTCTTCTAAAAGGAAAAAAAAATTCCAAAAAGGCTAACGGCTGCCCATATTTTTTCTTTAATCTTTTCGCTAGAAGCTGATACACATTCTTTTTGAAGAAACAATAGTGGGGGTTGCCAATCATTTTCATAATTCCAAAAAAAGGAGAGGACCGACTACTCATATTCGTAATATTTCTAAAAGTTGAACCACCGTTTACTATTTTTATCAACTCCTCAAGAAGGCAAGGTAGCTACTATTATTTTCTTTCCAAAAGAAGTCAAGGGCTCATATTCAAAGGAACACAGGAAACCTACTGTTTATTATATATTCACAAGGGGCTACCGGCTAGGGTCATTCCTTTTCCTCTCCTAGAATTTTTTTCTTTTTATGTTTTTCTTTTTCTTTTTATTTTTCTTTTGTTTAAGACTCACCATTATGAGTTGTAAATTTATTTTTTCTGATTCAAGGGGAATTTTAATCGATTATTCTTCATTATGAGAGTAGGTACTTAATTTAATTTCTTATCTTTTATTCAAGTATTCGTTGATTCTTGATTTAATTGTAGGGAAACCTAATATTGGTTAATCTGATAATTTAATTCAGTGATCCGTGATTGTCATGAATGAATGGTACAAGTAGCAACTAGGTTATTTTTGTTTATGGGTCTTTTACCGGTATTCATATGACCTAGGGAATCAATGGAACAAAATTGAATAATTGCGGCTATTCCAATTATTTATATTTTGGTTTAACTATTTTCACAGAACGTAATGCTATCATTTATTGATATGGAACGCTATCGTACCCAGTCGATTAATAATAAGTTTTGATTGGATGTTGGGTTTGGTCAATTAATTTAGGAAAACACAAGATTTATTATGGCTATCCTAATAGATATAAGGTTAAATGCTTGAATTATAAGAATAATATTTTTAACCAATGATCAATAAGACAATCGAATATATGAACCATTGGATCGGAGTTTGGTATATTGAATTTCTTCCTTAATTTTTAGTATTTTGTATTATTGATTTGTTTCTTATTTTTATGTTATTAATTTTTATTTAGTAATTTTTTATTTTAGTAAATTGTTTGAAAACCCCCCAATTTTATTTTTAATATTAACTAAGAGATTAAATTAATTAGTTCCTTGGGATTCGACCTGGTAACCACTACTGCTACAGTTTGTTGCATTATGGGAATCAGTTTTTCATTTGAGGGTTTCGACAACCCGACCAGGAAGCCAGGAGGTTGATACGCCGAGGCAGTATGGCATACCTGGCTCATGTGGTAGACACCACTGTAGAGGGGTTGAGGATTTATGATGTCCCAGTGGTACAGAAGTTTCCAGATGTATTCCCCGAGGAGCTACCTGGACTACCACTGGTTCGGGAATTCGACTTTGAGATTGATCTAGCTCCGGGGACCACTCCCATTTCTATCCTGCCATACAGAATGGCGCCGACAGAGCTTAGAGAGCTCAAGGTCCAGTTGTAGGAGTTGCTCGATAAGGGTTTCATCCATCCGAACACTTCGCCTTGGGGTGCTCCAGTGTTGTTTGTAAAGAAGAAGGATGGGACTCTACGACTATACGTGGATTATCGATAGCTGAACAAGGTTACCATCAAGAACTGGTATCCACTACCATGCATTAACGATTTATTTGATCAGCTCCAGGGTGCGAGGGTTTTCTCGAAGATCGATCTACGATCTGGATATCATCAGTTGTGGATCAGGGTTGAGGATGTGCCCAGGACCACATTCTGCACCCGCTACAGATACTATGAGTTCTTGGTCATGTCGTTTGGGCTAACCAATGTACCAGTGGCCTTCATGGACCTTATGAATCGGGTTTTTCACGACTATCTGGATCGGTTCGTCATCGTCTTCATTGATGATATTCTTGTGTACTCGCAGAGTGAAGAGGAGCATGTGCAACACCTTAGGCTGGTTTTGTAGATTCTCCGTGAGCGACAGTTGTACGCCAAGTTCAACAAGTGTGAATTTAGGCTCAGGCAGATTGGATTTCTAGGCCATATTGTTTCTGCGGAGGGTATTTTTGTTGATCTGTAGAAAGTGGAGGCCATACTGAGATGGGTGTAGCCGCAGATAGTGACCGAGGTTCGGAGCTTCCTTGGTCTTACGGGATATTACCAGCGATTTGTAGAGGGTTTCTCGAGGATTGCTACTCCACTCTCAAGATTGACGAGGAAAGACATCAAGTTCGTTTGGAACGATCGCTGTGAAGTGAGCTTCCAGGAGCTCAAACAGCAACTGATGTCGGTACCGATTTTAGCTCTCCCTACCAGTAGCAGAGAGTATGTAGTTTACAGTGATGCTAGTCGACAGGGACTGGGCTGCGTATTGATGCAGGATGGACGGGTGATTGCTTATACTTTGAGGCAATTGAAGAAGCATGAGTTGAACTACCCGACTCATGATTTAGAGCTGGCAGCCATAGTCTTCGTATCGAAGATATGACGACATTATCTTTATGGAGTGACCTGCAGGGTCTTTACTGACCACAAGAGCCTGAAGTACCTATTCACTCAGAGGGAGCTGAACCTCAGGCAGCGGCGCTGGTTAGAGTTGCTGAAGGACTATGATTTGGTTAGCTCATGTGGTAGCTGATGCCTTGAGCCGGAAGTCCTCTTCAGCTTATTCCTCTTCACTGGCAGTAGAGAGAGCTTACATCTCCTGCTTGGTAGGACTCCGCACTTTGGGAGTTAGTTTGGCTAGCGACGGACAGGGTGCACTACTAGCCAGATTTGAGGTACGGCCGACTTTACTTGATCGCATCAGGGAGGTTCAGGGTTCAAATGAGGAGCTTCAGGGTATTTACGATAAGATCCGCCGGGGAGAGGGTGGAGACTTTCGAGTCTGTGAGGATGGACTTGTTGTGTTCAGAAGGCGAGTTTGGGTCCCAGCCGATGCTGACCTTCAGCGTGCTATTCTTGAGGAGACTCACTCTTCCGCTTATGCTATGTATCCCGGGGTACAAAGATGTACTGGACCATCAGAGACAGCTATTGGTGGTCGGGCATGAAGTGGGAGATAGTAGAGTTTGTGACGAGATGCTTGGTGTGTCAGCAGGTGAAGGCCGAGCATCAGCGGCCAGCTAGTACATGCAGTCTCTTCCCATTCCTAATTGGAAGTGGGAACATATTACTATGGATTTCGTGATAGGGCTGCCGAGGACTTCTGCACGGCATGATGCGATTTGGGTGATTGTCGATCGACTCACCAAATCTGCACATTTTATCCCCATCCGCGACGATCACTCATTGGAGGCGTTGGCTCGCCTATATATTGATACCATAGTACGCTTCACGGAGTACCTATGTAGATTGTTTGAGACAGGGACCCCAGGTTCACATCTAGATTTTGGCCCAGGTTGCAGGAGGTGTTGGGCACTAGACTGAACTTCAGCACTGTAACGCCGACACTGCGGTGTTCATACGGTTGTATTTCCGTTTCTAGATTTAAATAAAATAATTCTTAATTTATAGATATATATAGAGTGAAATATTTAATTTTATTGATTTCGATTTCGGGGTATTAAAAATTTAATTTTTGTTATAATCAAAAGTATCCGTATTCCAATTCGTGATGTGAAGAATATATTTTTCACTTATTAATTTAATTATTTACTCAATTATTTATTTATAAATCTATTTATCTAAAGTAAAAATTAGAACTTAAATTTTAAAATGGATATAAAAAAATATATATATATATATATGAATAATTATTTAATTATTAATTTATCAATTACTTATCTATTTATTTATAAAATGTTATATATATATATATATATATATATGTATTAAATATATAATAATAATAATAATAATAATAATAATAATAATAATAATAGTAAAAAGAAAAAAAAAAGAAGAAAAAAATCAAATTAGGGCTTAAAGCCCTAATTCTCTCTCTCTCCTTCTCTTTCTCTCGTGCGGCGGTTCGTCTTCTCCCCTTCCCTCGCCGCGCCACTGCTCTCCGCTGACCTCCATCCGCCGTGTTCGCCGCCCCTTTTCGCCACCACCCGCAGCTACCACCTCCATCTCTCTATCTCTCTCTTTCTCTCTCTCGGCTTCTCTCTCACCCGCGGCACTCTCTCTCTCGATCTCTCTACGCTCTCTCACTCTTCGCCGCTCCCTCCCTCTTTTCCGCCACCCACGGCCACCCGCAACCGCCATCCAACCACCGATCACTTCTCCCTCTATCTCCCCCTTGGTCTCACTCTCTATCACTCTCTTTCCCTCTCTATCCCTCGCGGTCTCGCGATTCACTCTTTCCATTTCGCTCTCTATCTCTCTGTTTCTCCCTATCTCTCTTCCTGCTCACGCGACTGCTCGCGAGACAACCCTAGGCGCGCGAGACAGCTCCTGCAGTGCGCGACTGCCGCGCGACCGCCCCTGCACGCGTGCGATTGCAACGCGACTTTCCTTGCGCGCGCACGATAACTTCTAGCGCTCCCTTTCTTCTGCGCGCGACTGCAACCCACCCTTGAGAAACTGAAAACCCTAGACTGCAACCCACTGTTCACTGCAAAGGTAAGATCAAACTCTAACCCAAATTCTAGGGTTTCAAACCTTCTTAGGAATTAGGTTTAGATTTCTGAAATTAATGCAAATTGGAACTTTTGCAGGCTTTGGAATGGACTGAGGAGGCATTCGATTTAGGCTGCAAATTGTGGAATCCTAGGTGAGAGAGATTTCTAAATGCATTCAATAACTGATTTAGTTAGGTTGAACGTAGGATAAGAAACTTTATATGTGAATTGAAAATGAGTTGAATTCGTAAGAAATGCGTTATTATTGGAAGTTTGTATGAAATGATTGAATTTAGGTCTAGGATTTGATGTAAATTGGACTGCGAAGCATGTTAAAATGTCGTAGATAGTATTAGAGTTTTATTTGATTGATTTGCGTAGTTTTCCTTGGGATTTGAATTGAAATTGGCATGAATTAAATTAGGATTATGTAAATTCGGGAGAAATTGGTAAAATTGAGGAATATTGTAAATTTAAAGTCGTTGGTGATTTGAAATGATTTCTCTTAGAGTTTAATTCGACGTATGCATGAAAACAGCTGGAAATTGGGATTTAAGTTTAAGGATATATGCAGTATTTTTCATTTTAAGTTGCCCTGCATGTAGGAAATCAAAATACAATTTTCGTATTATGAAAATAGGATTCAATACCTTTAAAATGACTTATGGTTTGAAGAAATCGGATGGAAATTTAATAGTGTATGATTTTTCAAAAATTTTTCCATCTTGTAGGAAATTTATTTAATTTAGGTTGGTTTTGATTTCGTTGTTTATTTATAAATGGAATGAAATTGATTTCATTGGAGTATATTTATAAATTAAAGAGTTTAGGATTTGTACAAACTTAAGGAAAATGATAAATCCTGAAAATAGTCGGAAAATTGATGAAATTGATGATTTGATTTAGGTTGACCTCTTAGAGACTCGAGGAGTCGAGTTTGGTTCGATTCGTGGTATTATTGGGGTGTGCACTACCCTCCCCCATACAATGAGTGAGACTACGACATCTACTATTGATTGATAAACCATGTTTTACCGATTTTCAAATGACATGATTTCTATACGTGTGAAAATTGAACTTTTGGATTTTGATAAGTATATATGTACATATTTTTGTGACCATTGGAGTGTCTCAACTGCTGATTTTATTGATATGTATTCATGAGTTTGATAACTGAATATTGTGCCAACCTTTTGATATATTAATGAGTTTTAAATGCTTCCACTTTCATTGGCACATGATTTGAATGGATTTATACGTACCATTTGGGCTGTATGCCCGGCTGATATTATTATACGATGCATGGGGCTATATGCCCGGCCGAAATGGTGTTGGGATGCATGGGGCCACGTGCTCGGCTGATTTGATATTGTTCCGTAGCTACGAAGGACGTCTGGTAGCGGCACCCCTTGTGTCTGGATACGCTTCGGCCGGAGGTATCCACCAGATTGTCGTGTGTATGGTTGTCCCAGGTCGAACCCTCATCGGGGGAGGACATTATCTTTGTCTAGCACTGGGCGGGGGCATCATACACGGCTGACTATTTATACATATATGATTATTATTATTATTATTATTTACATGCTAGTTGGAGTAGCCTGTGGCCAACATTGGGGTAGAGAGCCATTTTTGAAATTTGCATTGTGAAAACCCCCAATGCGCCCGTTCTTAGTCGAGGTAGACCATTGCCGGGGTTGTTTATTTGGCCGCTCTTCTCATGTGATTTGATACATAGATGGATGCATATGTTATTTTGTGATGTGTGCCTTGAGATATGTTTAAAACTGCACGCTGTTTTCATATACCCGATATTGTATTACATGCTTTGACACTCCAAGTTCACACTTGATATTGATAGCACGATGTCCTTCCCCTCCCTTGCTGAGTATCCTCCCATAGATACTTACCCCTCTTCTTTCCTCCCTCAGATAGGATCGAGCGACGTTTCAGAGTTTAGAGATTTCAGTTAATCCTAGGTGGGTTTAGTTTTTCTCGACGGTAAGGTTTAAATTTAAATTTGAAGGATGAATTACGTATTTTATTTTCGACCCTGCGAGGTCTTGTTGAGGTTCGTAGTTGACCGTGTACATTTTTATGGGATGACTGTAATATTTATGGACATTGTTGTGAAACTCTCATATTATGCTTACATTGAGGCATTTGTAAACATTTAAACTTTTGACTTGGGAAACTATTGTATATTATATAAAATTTAGCTCCGCTCGATGTGGCGACTGCTCATGCTCTAGTTGGCATGAAAGTAGCGTTCTGTGGTTAGGACTGTTGTTGATTTACTTAGCCTGGCGTTGTTCTGGATGTCTGCTGTGAGTTGTTGGTTTTGGAGAGGCTGGGATGGCCATTTGTTTTATTTTCAAGATGATTTTGAATTATACAGGTTTAAACAGGTTGAATTGTACATGGGAGACCTCCGATTTATGGGGAGGTTCTGTCCAATTTTCTGTAGAAATACAGTCGGCATCTAGGGCAACGGGCGACTGTTCACGATCCCAGTTCGGGGCATGACAAGCACGGCATATCATCCTCAGACTGATGGGCAGTCAGAGAGGACCATACAGACGTTAGAGGACATGCTCAGGGCATGCGTGATTGATTTTCATGGTAGCTGGGATCGACACCTTCCCTTGGTGGAGTTTGCATACAACAACAGCTATCAGGCGAGTATCAGGATACCTCCATACGAGGCACTATATGGGAGGCGATGCCGCACACCTTTGTGTTGGGACAAGGTTGGTGAGAGGCGACTCAGCAGCGTCGAGCTTGTTGAGGAGACAAAGGAGAAGGTGATGATCATCCGCGAGAGGATGAGGGCCACCCAGGATCGGCAGAAGATGTATACAGACCGTAGACGGAGACCACTGGAGTTTTAGGTTGGAGACATGGTATTCTTGATGATCTCGCCATGGAAAGGGGTGATCCATTTCAGGCAGCGGGGCAAGCTGAGCCCCAGGCATGTTGGGCCCTTCCGTATTCTTGAGAGGATCAAAAATGTGCCGTATAGATTAGAGCTGCCGGAGGAGTTATCGTGGATATATGATGTATTCCATGTCTCTGTGCTTAGGAAATATATGCCTGATCCTTCACATGTATTGGAACCTCCACCAATTGAGCTACGGGAGGATTTGAGTCTACCTGTACAGCCCATAGTCATCCTTGATCGGCAAATTCGGAGACTGCGGAGCAAGGACGTCCCGTTGGTGTGAATTTTGTGGTGAAGTGACCAGGTCGAGGAGGAGACTTGGGAGCCCGAGGAGACTATGAGGGGACAGTACCTTCATCTATTTACTGAGTAGTTTTCCTTTCCCTGTATTGCTTTCCTTTAGTTTCGAGGACGAAACTTGTTTATAGGGGCTAAGAAAATGTGACACCGACCCTCGGTGTATTCTATTATATATTCGATTTCATATATATATATATATATATATATGATATTCCACGAAATCATTTATAAATTTCACTAAGAAATTTTTTTTTCTTTCTTTTCGTTTTTTCTGATAAAGCAACTCCAGAGAATTTTGCCCAGATTGGCGACATGGGTAAATATTTTCAAAAATGATCACAAATGGTCCTACAATGATAATAATGAATTTGGGGACTATAGAAATTATTAAATTGAGTGAATACAAATTTTAGAGTTTGAATCGGCAAAACCCCAGAAAATTATCGGTAAAATCCTAGTCGGGACAACTATGACTCGAAAAGGCTCAATGAACTTATTTTTACACTAAATAAATTAAATTAGGCCTAATATGAGATTTTGGGTCTAGTGTGTAATTATGAAAATTTATTGGGGTCAAACTTGAATTTTTGTAAGTTTAGGGACATGTTAGCAATTAACAACAAACTTAGAATTTAATTGACAAGTGCATTCCTCTTATTATGGGAGTTAATCCAAGAGTGGAGAATCAATTTAAGTCACATGCATAATAAGGACCCTTGGATTGAGTTAGTGGGTGATGACAAGACTCTTGTAATCATTTGAGGTTGGAAACAAATCAAGGGTGGGGATTTTGCATAGAGAGGATCAAGGATTTTGAGCCATAGATCTTGGATGAGTACAATGTGATAAAGCCAAACAAGAATGTCATTTCTTTCCTTACCTTAACCGTGAGAAAGCCAAGAGGGGGGCTGCCAAAGAGAGTTCTTCCATTTCCTTGTCAAACCAAGAGCTTATGTGAGAAGATCTTGAAATTTCGGCAAGTGGTCTTCAATTTTCCATAGGTAAGGCATTCTTTTGTATCCTAGAGTACTATATTTTTGTTTTGAAGCCAAAGGGAGACTCTTAACTTGGTGTACATAGGGTGACCGAAGGCTGAGACTAAGTGGAAAGCTTGCTTGAGTTTTGGAAGGCAAAGAAATTGAGGTAAAAAGATTCTATTCTGCCTTGTTTTAAATTTTATTTCTGTCCGTATTTTTATCCTTGTTTTAAGGTATTTTATAGTCAGAATTTGAAAATACTCTAGTTAAGTAAATTGTAGATCTAGTCTTATCTTTCCAACGAGATAAGAACCACCTTAATCAGATACCTATGCCAAAAGTTATGGCATTTTTCCTGAAACACAACAGAAAGAAGTCCTGTTTCGAACCATAACAACAGTGTGTAAAAACGACCCTTGCTAGGCATAATGGAACGAAACTCAAAACATGAAAGTTGTAGATCTACATCTTGAGTACAGCATGTTAAAATTTTATTAAGTTTGGATAAGTAGAATAAAAGTTATGGTTTCTGCACAAAACTTTGAGAGAAGCTGAAATTAGAATGTGACTGAAACAAAGTGAGGATTTCTGGGAATTCTATGATGTGAATTTGAGCAAGTGTATAAAATGAAAGTTATAGTTCATGAAGTTACCTACAACATATCAAAATTTCACTTGAATTGGACATGTGTGCAAAGTGTTATTGCATTTTTAATAAGACAGGACAGGATTGACATAAAATCTGCCTAAAATAACATGATTTAATGTACTTTTATGTGTTGAATCTTGTGTTAAAATGGCCATAGAGGGTGCAGATATGTGTGTTGAGATTTTGATGACATGTAGTGGTGTTTGAGGCCTTAGTTGTGCTGAGGATTTTGGTGCAGGGGCACCATGTGCAGGGAAGATGGGCGTACAGATGCTGCGCACAAGCGCTATGTGCTGCGGGTGCATGGGCGCCGAGCGATGAGCTCAGAGTGCTGGGCCATGGCCCGGCTGGCCCTGGTGCGAGGGTGATGAGTTGGTTCAGCGTTGTGTGCAGCCTGGCTGGTGCGGTACGCGCTAAAGGTGGGCCGGCATGGGCACGGTGTGTGCACGAGGACTGTGCAGTGATTTTCGACCGGGCCAAACTTTGGGAAATTTGATATGTTGTTATAAAAACACTTGGAGATAAATTAAAACACCCTAGAACTTGGCCCTAGACTAAGAAATTTCTAAGATACAATTTATATACATTGCTTTCCATATAATGACATATATGTATATGTGATCCTTGTAGTGACACATTTTGGTGATTGAGCAAAAGGGAACACATTTTCCTACGCGTCGTGATATTTTGGGGAGTGAGCTACCCTTCCCCACAGGTGAGTGGGACTTTGACATCTACTATTGATTGAAAACCTGTTTTAAATACTTTTCACTAATATGTTTTGAAATGGTGTGATGATTTGAATTTCATATGATTTATGAAATGTTTTTGTGACTACTGGAGTGTCCCAACTGTTGATCCTATTGATATGCATCCATGGTTTTGATATTTGATGTTGTGCCACTTTTCGATATATCCACATGTTTTAATGCTTCCCTTGCATTTGGCACATTATTTTGACCTGATATGGATTTGGATATATGATTGGGCTGGATGCCTGTGTTGATACCGTGATGACACTGTGGTGATTGTGATATGCATCCTATGGCATTCCGTAGCAACGAAGGACATTTGGTAGAGGCACCTGATGTGCCCGGATATGCCTCTACAGGGGGTATCCGCCAAATCGTCATATATGTGGACGTGACCGGTTGAACCTCATCGGTGGGGACGTGAGCGCTGCCTCTGTCTAGCACTAGTCGGGGCACCATACATGATTCATGATTAACGGGGATGGTTATTTACGGGCTAGTTGGCGTAGCCTGTGGCCAACGTTAGGGTAGAGAGTCTTGTTTTATCACTTGTATTGTGAAAAACCCCCAACGCGCCCTTCCTTGGTTAAGGTACGCCCTTGCTGGGGTATTTTTCAGACCGGCTCTTTATGACTTGATATATACTGGATGCATATATTGATTTCGATATGTGCTATGAAACAATTTATTGAAATGCCATGATTGATTTGCACACTATGGATTTATTGACCTATCATTTGACACTCCATATTCACACATGATATTAGTAGTACGATGTCAATCCCCTCATTTACTGGGTACCATCCCCCCTTTACGGTACTCACCCCTCACATTCCATCTTACAGGTATAGTCTTGGATTGAGAGATTTGTTGAGGCTTGCTTAATTGAGATGACTTTGCAGACTTACTGGGTTTGGGTATGGTTTGACTATTCTTCCGCTATATTCATTCGAGGTTATTGTTGTATTTTGGAGTATTTGGTTTGACCATTGTATTTAATTACCTGGGATGACTGTATTATTTTTGAATACGTATTCGTGAACTCTCATGTTGATATATGATCATGCTTTGAGGCACATTTTGACATTACTATATTTTTACACTTGGGAATTTATATTAGTTACTGGAATCTAGTTTGGATATATTGTTATTAGCCTTATGGTGCCTCGATATCTCGAAGGGTTGTGCCCGTGTATCGAGATGCCGCAGCGGTTGCTTACGTGCTTTACACTTATACTGGGACAAGATCGGGGAGAGACAACTCAGTTGTATAGATTTGATTGAGGAGACCAGAGAGAAGGTGAAGGTCATCCGTGCTCGGATGAAAGCTGCCCAAGATAGGCAGAAAAGCTATGCAGATAGACAATGGTGACCTTTGGAGTTCGGGGAGGGAGACATGGTGTTTCTGAAGGTATCCCCTTGGAAGGGGATGATCCAATTCAGACAACAGGGAAAGTTTAACCCCAGATACATTGGATCTTTCTGAGTCCTTGAGAGGATTGGGAAAGTGGCATATAGATTGGACCTGCCTCTTGAGTTAGCATGGATTCACGATATATTCCATGTTTCGATATTAAAGAAGTACCTTCCTGATCCTTCCCATGTACTGGAGTCTCTACTGATAGAGTTGAGCGATGACTTGTGCTTCCTCGTCCATCCTGTGCCATCTTAGATAGACAGACCAAAAAGCTACGGGGCAAGGAGGTCCCCCTGGTCAGAGTATTTTGGAGAAATGACCAGGCCGAGGAGCAAACTTGGGAGCCCAAAGATGCTATGAGGAGACAGTATCCCCAGCTATTTGATATATAGTTTCAGTTTAGTTTCGAGGACGAAACTTTTTATTAGGGGGTTAGGAATTGTAACACTGATTTTCGGTAACTATGTATTATGTACCACTCTTCATGATTCTATATATATAAGCATCCTTTTGTGACATATAAAATGAAAATTTATTTATCTATTTATTTTTTTTAGATTTCGCCTCAAAATTACAAAAAAATCAAAAAGTTTATCGGTAAGCCGAAAACCTTTTCGGTAAGGGCTAACAAGGCCTAAAGAAGTCAAAAATGACTAAGAGAATGCCTATACACCTAAATAAAAATATTTAAATGAAATTTCACATATTTAAGAAATTTCGAACAAAATTTCATAGAGACCAAAAATGCAATTTGTTAAAAGTTAAGGGTCTAAATGCAATTAAGGAAAGTTGAGGGAATAAATTGCAAACCACTCAAGGATAGACAATTGGCTCATTTTCTTCATTTAAACCCCCCTTGCATGAAATATGTGGACTCCATATCCATTTTAAGTTCAACCATGGAGCTAAATAGGTAAGTACAATTTTGGAAATTCTTGAATTTCAATTGAAAATATAGAAGTATTGTATAGGAATTCATGTTGATGGTGATTTGATTTTGCTAAGGTGATAAAAATTCAAAGATCTAAATGGAGAGCTGATATATATTGTTAGCAAGAGATCTTACAAAGGAATTAACATGTTCTAACTTATGCTAAGATTAAATTATTTGATGAGTAGTTACATTGGTATCCATACTAGCATGCTAGATATGATTTCTAGATTGAATCCTTTATAGTATTCTTATGATATCCCATTCTATAGAAATCAAAAATCTAAGCTATTTATTGTTTTATAAACTAGACTTTTTAAGCTTTAAAATGGTATATTATGTGAAGTATTTCATGAAGGAATCAATTTTTAGTGATTTTTGAAAATTTAGTATATTTCACCAATTTTGTTTCATGTTCTGTGTACGACCAGTACATTTTTAAAATTTTTGAGGTATCTTCTGTACTGCATTTGGAGAAATATTAAACATGAAATTTTTAGATCTCTGTTTTATCTTTAATTTAAGGTAAAGATCACTTGAATCGGAATTGTATGCAAAAAGTTATGATATTTGTACTAAAATTGTGCAGAAGTAGTTTTAAAACTGAAACTGAGATGAAAATGGAATTTTATAAAATTATACATTTAAAATCTGAAGATATCATAAACTAGAAAGTTTTAGATCTATGTCGTTTTTAAAATATTTGATAAGAATCACTTAAATTGGATAAGTACACATGGAGATATGAAAATTCTCCCAAAACTATACAGAGTTGATTTTAGGAACCAAGGCTGAAAAAGTTATAAAATTTTATAAATTCGTGTATTTAGAATTTGAAGTTGATCTAAACATAAAAGTTGGAGATATATATCTTAGTTTTAAGAAAAAATTTGAATTATTTGAATCTGATCAAGATTTTAGAAAATATCATGATTTTACTAAACCTGCGCTGATAGGTTTTGTAGGAATTTTTCTCTAAGTATGGAATTTAAGATTTGACCTTAAAGAAAACATTTTCATGTGTATTTTGTAGACCAACGATATGATATTATCGAAATAATTGAATTGATGAATAATACATATTGTTTAAATTACGCGTAGGGTTATGTTTTCGTTTGAAGGGTGACTCATTCGAGAAACGAGGATAGTTATGGGAGTGGCATACCCTCCCCAGTCGAGGTGAGTGAGATGAACTATTTATGACTTTAAATGAAAAAAAATAGTTTTCGATCATGATTTTTATAAATAAATTTTGAAATGTGATTTAAAAATATTTTAGTATTTATGGCATGTCTTAAAATGATATTTTGTGGAAATTTGCATCCTAATATTTTGATTATTTGATAGTGCCTTGTTTTTATGAGTAAGGATTTATGAATGATGATATATGACACATGTGTATGATTATGGAATGGTGTATAGTAGCTATAGTGCACTCTCTACCAAGGTATTGAGCGTTTACCTGACGGGGTAACATGGTGGGGTAATACAGGAGCAGGGGTTTGAGTTCCCTGTTTCTGACCAATGGATCCAATAGACAAGTACCACATGAGGACCGTGTTAACACCAAAGGAAGGAGCAAAAATATATTTGTTTCATTCTTATGACATTTTGGTGACTCCTTGGTATATTTTACCTTAGTTAGACCAAACTATGGGTAGAATGAAATATAATTTAAAAACAATATTTTGACTTGCCACTCTCACAAATTCATTTATTGTCATTATATAGCCATTACACCTCACTCACTGAGTATGTAGATTATACTCACCCTTCATATTTACATTTTCAGCTTATATTATACTTGACTCACATTGAAGTATTGTTCCACGAGCCTTACTAAGAGATGCTACCGAGTATGTGATCATACCCTTCCTTGTTTACGATTGGACTATGCATATAAATATTATATATAAATTCGAGGCAACTGTTTTAAAGAAAAGTTTTATTGAAAACTATCTTCTTCAAATCTTCCGTTGTATGATTTTGATTTAGTGATATCGAATAGGGTCATAATATTGGTTATAATATTATCCTTGTGTCTCCTCGATGTGCGAGTACGGCATACCCGTGCCTTGAGGAGTTGCGACGGTCTGTTTCATGTGCTTAACCTACGGGTCAGGGCATGACAACACATATCAGTTATATAATAATCACAAATACATATATTGATAAAGCAATGTAGGTAATTAATAACAGTGGTAAAACATGATGGCAATAGAAAATCATGGAAACAGTACCAACTCATGGTATTTATGGAAAATCATGGAAAAGTAGTAAATTATAGAATTAACAGTAATTCATGATAATCATAGAAACTCATGTTAGTTTATGTATAAGGAAATATAGAAATATAAGAACACTCACTTTAAATGTAGACTGAAATCTTTTTGCCATTTTCCCAACACTTTTCTTCCTTTTCCTTTCTTTCTTTCTCTTCCTCTCTCTTCATTTCTCTCTTTCCTTCTCTTCTCTCTTGTCTCTCTTCCTCATGGTTTGCTTGATGGTTTGGAATGGAAGAGAATGGGTATTTATAGGTATTAAGTTGCCATGGATCTTTGACAAGTGTTAAGACACTTGTTCTTTATCTAGGGTTATTGCCCTTGATGTAAACCAAGTGTCCTTCCATGTGGTAACCATAGAAGATATATATCCTTGATGCAAGCCAAGTATCCTTCCATGTGGTTTAACTTGTACATCACAAGTGTGGTCGACGGTGTTGTCCTTTTGTGGCCTTTATTTAAGTAATATATATATATATATATAGTTCTCTTATGTCCATGTAATGTCATTTAAGTAAATGGTTTTACGTTATTTTAGTTTATTTACTTAAAAATTACATGTAACTAAGGAAATACCCCTTATTTGGATTCAATAAAAATAGTTTCAGAATCTAATTTCTTAAGGATAAAAAGTCAATTCTTCTTTCCAAGAAGAAAATTCAAAAATGTGAATTTTGTTAGATTTTAGTTGGTAAGCTAATAACCTAGAAAAATTCTAGAAAAATAGGTTTTCATTTAATTTAATCATAAAGAACAATTACCGGGACTTTTCCTTCTTATTTTCTGAATATTTTAGATATTTCATTTTTGGGTACTTAGTAACATCCAAGCCTTTGATTTCAAACTTATTTCATTTATTTGGGTAGTCTCACTAATTCACAATTAGTAATTACATCTTGTAATTAAATTGGGGTATGTGACATTCCTTCCTCCTTAAAAAATTATGTCCTCAAAATTCATTCCTGATTGCTGGAATAATGTAGGATACTTTTGTCGAATCGCATCTCCCATGTAACATTTTCTATTTTATGATTGTTCCAAAATACTTTAACTAGATACACTTCCTTTGTTCTCAGTTTCTTTATATCAAAGCCTAAGATCTTGACTGGTTTTTCTTCATAAGTTAGGTCTTGACAAAATTAAAATGGCTGGTAGTCTAATATATGATTTGGGTCAGGTTGATACTTTCGAAATAATGATACATGGAATATATTATGGATTCTAGATAAAGTTGGTGGTAGGGCTAACTTATATGCTACTTTGCCAATTCATTCTAGTATTTCAAATGATCCAATATATCTTGAACTCAATTTTACCCCTTTTCCATGCTGAATAATTCCTTTTTGAGGGGACACTTTTAGAAAAACTTGATCTCCCACTTGGAATTCCAAATCCTTTCTACGATGGTCAACATAACTTTTTGTCTGCTTTGAGCGGTTATCATTTTTTGTCTTATTACCTTGATTTTGTCAAAGGTTTCTTCCATCCAAGGTATGGCATTTGGTGCATTCACATTTCTTTCCCCAATTCTATCCCAATAAATTGGTGATCGACACATTCTCCTATATAGTGCTTCATAAGGAGCCATACCAATCGTTGATTGAAAACTGTTATTGTATGCGAATTGTACAAGTGGTAGATGTTTATCCCAATTTCCCTTGAAATCTAAAATGCATGCTCGAGGCATATCTTCTAATATTTGAATTGTGCGTTCAGATTGTTCATCGGTCTGAGGATGAAAACTTGTGCTAAATTTTAATCTGGTACCTAAAAGTTGGTGTAGTTGTTTCCAAAGTCGAGAAGTAAATCTTGGATCCCTGTCAGAAACAATACTAAGAGGTACTTCATGTAATTTAACTATCTCGTCTAAATATAACTTACCCAATTTTTTAGTAGGATATGTCATTTTGATTGGCAAGAAGTGAGTGGATTTGGTGAATCTATCCACGATTACCCATATTACATCATGTCCATTTTTACTTTTTTGGTAGTCCACAAACAAAATTCATAGTTACTTCATCCCACTTCCATTCTAGGATAGGTAAGGGTTGTAGCACCCCAAATGGCTTTTGATATTATATTTTGACTTGTTGACATGTCAAATATGTAGAAATATATTCTGCAATATCCTTCATCATATTATTCCACCAATAATGTTTCTTCAGATTTTTATACATTTTAGTTCCTCTAGGGTGGATAGTATATTTTGAGCAATGTGCCTCTTCAAGGATTTCTTTTCATTAGACCTCATTTTTAGGTACACAAATTCTTCCTCGAAACTTTAACATTCCATTCTCAATCTCTTTATAATCTGACAATTCATTCTTTCTGACTTTTTCCCTGATCTTTTGCAGTTCTTGATCTTATTCTTGAGCATTCTTGATCCTTGAGTACAAATCGATGTGTATTTTTATATTGGCATATCTAATTCCTTAGTGAATCTTGATAGGCTTCCAATAGATTAATTGTTTTCTTATTTCCCACTCTTTTATCCTTATTATTGCTATCTTCACCTTTCTGCTAAGGGCATCTACAACTACATTTGTTTTCCCTGGTTGGTAGTTGACGGTACAATCATAATCTTCAAGATATTTTATCCATCTTCTTTGCCTCATATTGAGTTCTTTTTGAGAAAATAAGTGCTTTAAATTCTTGTGGTCTGTAAATATCTCAAAAGTAACCCCATACAAATAGTGTCTCCACTTCTTAAGGACAAATATCATAGCAGTTGATTTTAATCATGTGTGGGATGGTTTTTCTCATAGGGTTTCAATGGTCGTGATACATAAGTTATAACCTTTTCTTTTTGCATTAACATACCCCCTAGTCCTTCTTTTGATGCATCAGTATATACTACGAATCCATCCTTTACTTCGGGCAGAGTAAGTATTGGAGATGTAGTTAATCTTCTTTTTAATTTAAGAAAACTTTGCCCACATCTGTTATCCCATTCAAACTTAGTATTCTTTCGAGTTAGCTTTGTCAATGGTCCGGCTATTCTTGAAAAATCTTGCACAATTCTTCGATAATAACCTTCTAATCCTAAGAAACTTCATACTTCCATTACCATCCTTGGTGTTTTCTATGATAAAATGGATTCAATCTTAGAAGGATCAACAGAAATTCCATCTACAGATATTATGTGACCCAGGAAAGTAACTTTTTCTAACCAAAATTCACATTTGCTAAACTTGGCATACAATTTATTTTCTCTAAGTGTCTACAACACACAATGAAAATGTTCTTTGTGCTTTCCTTCTGATTTTGAATATACCAGTATATCATCTATAAAAATCATCACGAAACGGTCGATATATTGATGGAATACTCTGTGCATTGAATCCATGAATGCAACTGGTGCATTAGTTAACCCAAAAGGCATGACCACAAACTCATAATGACCATATCGAGTTCTGAAGATTGTCTTAGGAATATCCTCCTTTTTAATCCTCAATTGATAATACCCTTGTTTGAGATCAAACTTGGTGAAAATTTTAGCACCTTTGAGTTAATCAACAAATCATCTATCAGAGGCAAGGGATATTTGTTTTTTATTGTGACATTGTTTAGCCCTCGATAATCGATACACAATCGCAATTTACTATCTTTTTTCTTGACAAACAACACAAGAGCTCCCCATGGTGATACATTTGGTCATATAAACCCTCTTTCAAGCAAGTCATGTATCTGTACCTTAAGTTCTTTTAATTCTAGAGGGGCCATTCTATATGGAGCTTTTGATATTAGTTCTACTCTTGGAACAAGATCAATGCTGAATTCTATTTCCCTTTCTGGGGGTAATGAAGTTAATTCTTCAGGGAATACATTTGGATATTCTCAATTTTCTTCTTCTCAATAGGTTGATTCATAAGCTAAGTAAGATGTCCAGTACATCCTTTATAAAGGAGTTTTCTAATGCGTGCCCCAGATATAATAAGATTAGAAAAGAGTTTACTATGTCTCACCAACTTAACCTTAGCTTGTCCTGGAATACAAAGTTTTACTTCCTTTGTTCTACAATCTAGTTTTGCATGATGCCGAGATAACCAATCCATTCTTAGTATCACATCATATTCTTGAATGGGTAGAATTATCAAGTCTGCTGGAAATTCTTTTTCTGCAATCTTGATTTTATATGATTTTACTACAATTTCAGTAGTCATATTACTTTCCATTGGGGTACTTACCTCCAATATGTATGGTAACCTTTCAACCTCAACATCTAAGATTTTTATCCAACTAGGAGTAATAAAGGAATGTGTGGAACCAGGATCAAATAATGTCTTAACCTTATGGTTATTGAATAGTAGCGTACCTTCCCCAACATTAGATGCTTCAGGGATTTCTTCTCCTTCTATAGTAAAAACTCTTCCTTACATGCTGGGTTTATTATTCTGATTGCCCTGTCTTTGACCTTGAGATAGACTTCTCTTTCCTATTGTTTTGGGAAAATCTTTAATGTAATGTTCATTATTTCCACATCTCATACATTTCCCGGCCTTTAGCCAACAACTATCTTCATCATGTCCCATCTTTTGACAATAATTACAAAAGTCTCTTTACCTTACTAGCTTACCAGAACTTCCCATATCTTTTTCTTGGCTTTGAGATGCCAAGCAATTAGAACCCCTTTTTATCATCTTTGTATTTCCTTGAAACCTTTCCTGCTGCCAATTTGCCGAGGTTGTTCTTTTACCAAGTCCAACCTATCGTTTATTTTTACTATCTTCTTCTCGACATGCCAACTCTATAGCCTTAGAATAATTTTTAATAATAATAGGGGCTACAACATATTGTATTTCCCAACGTAAGCCTCCAATGAAGCATTTAACTCTATCATCTTCAGTTGATACCAAGGAAGGATCAAACTTTGAAAGTTTTGTAAATTTGATCTCATATTGAGCTACTATCATATGATATTATTTGAGAATAAGAAATTCTTCTTCTTGTTTTTCTTGTATGTGGCATAGGAAATACTTTTCATTGAATTCCCTTAAGAAATTTTTCTAAGTACGTGGGATATTATTGTCCCTACTTATGTAAGATGGTTCGCCACCATTCTTTTGCTGTCCCGAATAGTTGATATACGGCTAGCCTAACTTTTCGTTCATCTGTATAGTTGAATACCGCAAAGATTCCTTTTATTTCTTCTAACCATAATTTAGCTTTCTCATCATTTCCATACTCTCTATCAAACCTTGGGGGATGAAACTTCAAAAATCGTTCCAAAATGATATCCTCAAGTTGTTTTGTGTTTGGTGACAAGTCATGGGACGACTGGTGGTTGGCTATGTTGTTGGCTTGTTGTTCCATTATTTGGGATATTCTATCTATTGTCACAATCACTTCATCCAAAAAGTTTGAGGTTTGATCAATTAAGTTGTTTTGTTGTCGCCTGGTGCTAACCATCTTAATAATATTCCGAGAAAAGACCTTCAAAATAATGAAGATAGTTAATATTTCAAAAAAAATATACAAGAACCACAGTATTAATATTACTTATTACTGTGCAACTATATTACAATATCAAAACATAATCCTAAGTATTTTCGATAGTACTCATAATTTGGTCCTATAGAGTTTAGTTAGCTAGGCTATAAGGTTTGGCTTGTTCTCTGAGTGTTGGCTATGTTCTTGGCTATCTCTTTTTGCCATATTACAGAGATCATACAAGCCCATTTGCAAGGTTTGGATCTTGTCTTCATAATTTTGGATAATTTTTACAGATCCTAACCTTTCTCTTTCCAATAACCTATTTTTTTAAACAGTTGATCAATTTCTTCATCTACCTTAGTACAATATTTGGCTAAGAACTGACCTCACTTCTCTTGGTAATCAAGTTTTTCTTTTAGCATTCTATTTTCGTGTTTTACTGTAATCAATTGCTCCCAACTCCTTTTGCTGTCATAAAAGGCCTCTTCTAGTTGTTGATGAAGATGGCTATAAGCTTGGTAACTATGAAACAATTCTTACTGAAGCTCATTAATCTCTTCTGTTTGAGCATCCATTACCAAATCTTTTCTTGATAGCCTAGTTGACTCTATTTCTTCCTCACTATCTTCTATCACAATATAACAATCCTTATTATTTGGCTCATCAGCTTTTTCTTCCATTTCCACTAGAGATCTTCCTCCATCGATGACTGATCTCTTTCTGGTTCCATTACTACAAAATTTTCAACAAGGTTAGAAAATCCTCATAAGACAAAATGGCTATTCCTAATCATGATAAACATTTCTAATTAAGGGTTGTTTTTCCTAGCATCATTTTTTTTTCTAAACCTGGGCTCTGATACCATTCTATTGTCATGCCCCAAATTCACCTCTCGTCGGGATTCTATTGGCAACGGACTGCCTGGTTCTCGCTAGGACTTGGTAACTTACATGAGTAATAATAGTCATACTAAATTAAAAGATTTTCTTTATTTAATCACTATGAATATTACAGAGATCTTTCATACATGATAAAACAGTGGAACTTTAACACTAGAAAACTAATTCACGATAAGGCTATCTCTATCCGTTCATCTAATTCTCCTCGATCTCTATTCCTACAGGATTTGAAAATAATTTTTGGTGTGAGCTTGATAGCCCAGTGAGGTCCATGTGTGCATGTACGGAAAGCATCTCATTGTAAAATTATATGTTAATAGTTTCATTGAAAATCTTTTGAAAAGTTCTCAATACAGTAGCAGCATGCATAAATAATAGTAGTATGTAACAATATAGTACAGATAATAGTTCACTGGCGTCTTATCTTTCCATTACAAGAACAGTCTACTTATCCCTCCCAGGAGTCCATTTCCGGAAAGGTTCATCAGTCTCCCCCGCATTAAGTGGACAAACCTCCTATTCTTATTAATAGGGTGCTACAAATATGTACTTTGGTGCTCGATAGAGCTGTTGCTTGCTTAAGCAATCTCCATACATATCAGTTATATAGCAATCATAAACACATACATTGATGAAGCAAACAGTAGGTCATAATAACAGTGGTAAAACATGATAGCAATAGAAAATCACGAAAATAGTACCAACTCATGGTAGTATAGAAAATCATGGAAATAGTAGTAAATTATAGAATTAACAGTAATCTTGATAATCATAGAAACTCATGCTAGTTTATGCATAAAGAAATATAGAAATATAAGAACACTCACTTTAAATGAAGACTAAAATCCTTTTGCCTTTTTCCAGCACTTTTCTTCCTTTTTTTCTCTTCCTTTCTCTCTTTCCTTCTTTTCTCTCTTTTCTCTCTTCCTCACGGTTTGCTTGATGGTTTGGAATTAAAGATGATGGGTATTCATAGGTATTTGGTTGTGATAGATCTTTGACAAGTGTTAGGACACTTGATCTTTATCTAGGGTTATTGCCCTTGATATAAACCAAGTGTTTTTCTATGTGGCAACCATAAAAGGTATATATCCTTGATGCAAGCCAAGTATCCTTCCATGTGGTTTAACTTGTACATGACAAGTATGGTGGACGGTGTTGTCTTTTTGTGGCCTTTATTTAAATAATATATATATTTATATAGTTCTCTTATGTCCTTGTTGTAATACCGACACTGTGGTGTCCGTACTAGTATTCCTGTTCATGAAATTAAATAAAATATTTCTCAATTTATATATAGAGAGAGAAATTTTTAATTATATTGATTTTCGATTTTGAGGTATGTAATTTGAATTTTTGGTATATTTAAAGTATCCGTGTTTTCGATTTGCAGTTTATCTTATTTTGTAAAAAAATTTGAAACCTTGAAAAATAAAGTGAGTATAAAAATATATATATATTTCCTTTATTAATTAAATTACTTATTTACTCATTTATTTATTTATAAATCTATTTTTATGAAAAAATATATATTAATAAATAATAATAATAATAAAAAAAAAAATTGAATTAGGGCTTATAGCCCTAATTCCTCTCCTCTCTCTCTCTCTACTCTCTCCCTCACCCGCCTCTTCACCTTCCTCCCGCGGCGCTTCCTCCTCCGCCGCCGCCGCCGCCGCCGCTGCGACCGTCCGCCTTCACCACCACCACGGCCACCCGCAACCACTGATCACTTCTCTCCACCTCCCCCTCCCCCTCAGTCTCACTCTCTATCGCTCTCTTTCCCTCTCTATCCCTTGCGGTCTCGCGATTCACTCTCTCCCTCACCCTCGATTTTGCAACCTCCACCGCCGCCGCCGCTGTCTTTCTTCAACACCACCAACCACCGTAGCCCCACTCTCTCTCTTTGTTTCTCCCTGTCTCTCTTCCTACGCGCGCGATAGCGCGCGACAGCTCCTTGCATGGGCGCGACTGCACACGCAACAGCGCGCGACTGCTCGCGCGACAGCCCTGTCCCAACGCTGGCGAGACAGCCCCTATGCGCGCGTGACCCCGCGCGAGACTGCCCTTATGCGCGCGCGATGGCCCACGGTCTTTCCCCTGTTCTCCCAACCGTGCACCGCTTACTGTTGGGAGCCTGTTTCGATCATCGCAGAGCCCAAGCCTGTAGTGTAGACCTTTGAAGAACCCTAGGCTGCCTACAAACTCCATTCTCTGCGTTAGGTAAGATGAGTTAATTCTAGGGTTTCGATATTCTCTTGATGATTAATCTAAATTTCTGAACCTTGCTTTGAATTTGAAGCATTGTAGGTCTTGGACTGAGTAGAACAAAGTTTGGATCATAGGATTGTGAACTGCGAAGACCTTACGTGAGGATTTCTAACTCACTCGATTTATTTGGACGAATTTAGGGTAAATTAGAGCAAGAGTGTATTGCATATGTTAGGATGAATGTTAGAGTAGATTTGAAATGCATTGTTTGACATTATATGTTATTATTTAGGTTAAGTATAGAATTTTATACAAAATTGAGCTGTTTCGGATGATAGAATTGAGTTAAATTGATTTAAATGGTTTCTCTTAGAGTTTAATTTGACGAATGCATGAAAACAGTCGAAATTTGGGATTTGAGTTTAAGGATTGATGCAGTCTTTTCATTATAAGTTGTCCTACGTATAGGAAATCAAAATACAACTTTTGTATTAAGAGAATAGACTCCAATACCTTGAAAATGACATATGGTTTGAAGCATTTGGATGGAAATTGAAAAGTGTATGATTTTTCAAAGATTTTTCTATTTTGTAGACAATTTATTAATTTACGCATGTTTCCGACTTTAAGTGGTTTTGGAGTTGAATTAGATTTGGTTTTGATCGTGTTATTTATTTATAAATAAAATGCAATTAATGACATTAGAGTTTATTCATAAATTTGAGAATTAAGCTTTGTACAAACTTAGGGAAAATGATAAACCCTAAAAATAATTGAAAATTTGATGATTAATGTGATACTTTGATTAGGTTGATCTTGTAGGAGACTCAAGGAGTCAAATTTGGATTTATTTTGGAAATAGGGAGTGATTACCCTCCCTAGAATGTGAGTGGGACCCTAATCTCTTGCATGAAATAGTGAAACCTGATTTTACCGTGTTTTAATATAACATGCTTTTGATATGCATTGTCTCGACGAATGGAATTGAAACCAAGCTCCAAATGACATGAGGTTTTCTGCCTTAGACACTAGACGTCCTTAGCTTTAAAAATGAAATAAGAAACCCCTTGATTTGTAAAGGTGTATTAGAAGTTATAGCCTATTTTCTATAATTGCGCAGGTTTAAAACTTGCTGATTTTATACATGCGTAAGTGTTGGATGTCTTGATCGAGGGGAGCATAGTTTTGACACTTGTTGTGCATTGTAGGGAGTGATTGACCCTCCCGTATACGGTGAGCGAGATTTATTTCAATGTTTTCATTTAATATGTAAACCCTGTTTTATAACAGTTTGATAAATGAGCATGATTTATCGTGTGCTTGAAATGTTTTGACTCGTTTTGGAACTGACTTTTGTGAACCGATGGAGTGTCCAAAAATTGGTTGAATTATGAAAATATGCATCCATGTGGTTGAAATGCATAATGTGCCATTTTACGCTATATGTTACATTTGGTTTGTGAACCTGATTTACGACACATGTTTGATATGATATTGATTTTGGCCTTGAGGGCTTTGGTATGTATTGTTCCGTAGCTACGAAGGACATTGTGAGAGGCGCTTGGGTGGCGTCTGGATATGCCTAGGCCTGGGGTATCCCACGAGTTGTCGAGATTATATTTACGACACGGTACTAGCCAGGTTGAACCCGAAATGGGGAGGATTTGGATACTCTCTCCAAGTCTAGCACTTGGACGAAATCCGTTGCCAACGCCGGGGTAGGGAGCACTTTAAATAAAATCGCATATAACACCCCCGGTGCGCCTGTCATAGGTCGAGGTAGACCTCTGCCAGGACACTTTCGGCTGGCAGCTCTATGATTTTAATGACAGTGTTTTGGATGCATATTTGATTTGATAATGCATGCTAATGAGATATTGTTGAAATGAAAAATATGATGATTTGAAATATGATTTGTATACTTATGTTTTGACACTCCAGTTTCACACCCCATATTAGATTATTTTATTAACCCACTCACTCACTGAGTATTCTTCCTTGAGTACTCACCCCTCCTCTTTCCCTCCCCAGACAGGATTATGGTGCTAGGGCGACGCATTTGACTCTAGAGGGCTTGATAGCTTGATGGTGGATTCGGGTGATTCACAACGGTGAGATCTTAAGTTAAATTTGAAAGATGAATTTCGTATTTTATTTTCGACCCTGTGAGGTCTTGTTGAGGTCCGTAGTTGGCTGTGTACTTATTTTGGGATGACTGTATAATTTATGTATGTTTATTTGCGAAACTCTCATATTTCATTTGCATTAAGGCAATTGTACGTATTTGAATAATACTTGGGAAAATTATTATAAATTGTATAAAAATTTAGGCCCGCTCGGTGTAGCAGCTGCTCATGCTCTAGTTGAGCATGACAGTAGAGGTCTGTGGCTAGAATTGCTAGTAATTTAGTTAGCCTTGCGTTGTTCTGGATGTCGGTTATGAGATTGATTGATTTCGGAGAGGCCGGGATGACCATTTGTTTATTTTACAGGATAAATATTGATATACAGGTGAAATTGTACATTGGAGACCTCCGATTTATAGGGAGATTCTGCCCGATTTTCTGTAAAAATACAGTCGGCATCCAGGGCAACGGGCGGCTGTTCACGATTCCTGGCTCGGGGCATGCCAGTTCGGTTGGTATTAGAGCTTTAGGTTGAGAGCTGTGTTTTATAAAAGAGTTTTGGAAAATAATCCCAAGTACATTTTAAAGTCCTCAATGTATATGAGAGTTTCTTTATAGTCATGAGATCCCAGTACAACAATTTTAGGCATATGAGTTTATTCATTTTAGGGGGTTAGATACGGTGCGTATCTAACCTAACATATCATTTCCATCGGTTTTTAAATCGGTAAGTTTATTCATTTAGGGGGTTAGTTTCTTCGTAACTAACCCTAACCTTTGAATCATATTTAATTTAAATTCTTCCTTTGTAAGGTTATGATTACTAGACGAGGCTATTGACTCACTGCGGTAGGAGGACTTCTTGAGGGAGTTCGACTGCAGATATTTTACGAAATCTTAGTAGGACCATAGAGGGTTGAGACCCAGACGAGCCAGAGCTCGAAGTGGGGTAGGACTTCTAACTTTTAGGGAAGCCCCTCTCACTTTACATCAACACAGTTGGACAGGGACCACGTCCCTAGAGTTTTAGAGTACAGGCCTCTGGTGCCTCTAGTTAGTCCATAGCATAACACCATCCTATCTGCCGCGACTGTGGCTGATGTCATTTTGGAGCTTGCGGAGCTCCCCTTAGATGCTTCTAATATGGGAAACAAGGACATATTTGTAGCTCTTGTCCTGACCTAGGTTTTAGAGGTCAGGTATCACAGACACACATGGGTGGACCATGGACAGGTCAGCAGGGAGCACTTGCACACTCAGTACACACCGCTCCACAGACTGCAGCCGGGAGCAACATTGCACTAAACCCTTCGTGATAGTAGTCGAGGGCATAAACCCGCATATATTGTATGACACAGGAGGATGCTTAGGTGAACCCAGATGTGATGGGTGATACTTCCATGGATTCTATTATTTAGGAGTTTATAGATACTCTCCTTTTGAAATCATGTATATCATGATAGCTATGTACCGTCTTGACTAGTTAAAGCTCTAGAAGCTTAACTATTGTGATCCTCTTTTGAAACCATGCATCTCATGATGATATGTACAGTTATGACTGGTTAAAGCCTTAGAGGCTTGACTACTTGATATATATATATACGTATATCTTTTGCGTATCCTCTATTGGTTCCTTTTTCAATTTCTCGCATCATGAGTACCATGAAAATACTCAGAGTCGATGCCCGTGTTCTTATTGACACTGGTTCAGATTTTTCTTACGTGAGAGTATTATTTCGTTCGACAGTTGGGTAGACTGTTATCGTCGCTAGATGAGGAGCTACTAGTCATCACTCCTCTTGATGAGCAATTGGTTAGAAAATTTAGTGTATAAAGAGTGATTATCTCTCTTGTTTGATGGGACCCCGTATATTAGGAGTTAGTTTGGTTAGTGATGATTGAGCAGCATTACTAGCTTGATTTGAAATGAGGCCAACCTTGCTCGACCGCATTAGAGAGATTTAGGGAGCAAATGAGGAGCTCCAAGTTATTCTTGATAGATCTGTAGAGATGATGACAGAGAGTTCTGAGTCCGTGATAACGGACTAGTAGTATATCGATAGTGGGTTTGCACTCCCGCCGACAGTGAATTTTCGTAGAGATATTCTAGAGGAAACTCATTCCTCCATTTACGTTATGCATTTGAGAGGTACAAAAGTGTACCTAACTATCCGAGATAGTTATTAGTAGTCTGGTATAAAGAGAGAGTTCGTTGCTTGATGTCTGGTTTGTCAGTAGATGATGGCCAAGCATCAGTGACCCACAGGCGCTTTGCAGCCTTTTCCCATTCCCGAGTGAAAGTAGAAACACGTCACAATGGATTTTGTGACAAGGATTGCTGCGGACTTCAGCACGGCACAATGCTAATCGGGTGATCATCGATAGACTCACCAAGTCTACACATTTATTCCGATTCGTGTTGATTATTCCTTAGAGGTATTAGTAAGCCTCTATATTGACACGATTATTAGACTTCATGGGATGCGAATGTCAATCGTTTCAGACAGTACCCTCATTTGTTTACTGTTTAGCTTCCTTTTAGTTTCGAGGATAAAACTTGTTTTTAGGGGGTTAGAAAATGTAACACCGACACTACGGTGTCCGTACTGTACTCCTGTACTTGAAAAAAAAAATATTTCCTCTGTCTATATATATAGAAAAATTTTAAATTTTATATTGATTTCTGATTTTGGGGTTTTTTAATTCAAATTTTTTTAGTATATTCAAAAGTATCCGTATTTCTGATTTGAAATGTGAAGCAATTATAAAAATAAATTTCATTCATTAAATTATTTATTCCCTCTTTTATTTATTTATAAATCTATTCTTATAAATATATATATAAAAAAAAAGAGGAGCCAAAACGCATCATTTTGGCCCCCTTCTCCCAAATCAAAATTAGGGCTAAAGCCCTAAAAGAAATCAACTTGGCATCGGAAATAATGGATAAGGTATACTAGGTTAGATATGACCCGTATCCAACCCTCTAAAAATAGATGAACTTATCTGCCTATGACCATGTACTGGGATTTCATGACTGTACTATAACTCTCACATGCATTGAGGACTTTCAAAATCAAATTTACTTGGGGATATTTTCGAAATCATTTTCTCAAACTTAGCTCTAACCAAGAGCTCTGATACCAACCGAGGCCTGTCACGCCCCGACCCACACCCGAGCCGGGCACGTGACTAGCCCGCCGCGGCACCTCGATGCACGGGCACCACGTCCCGCACATCGAAGCACCGTAAGGCTGTCGACATTCACAAAATCCAAGTTTCCAAATCACAGAGATCCCCAAGAAATAAAAATAATACATGTATGCCTCAATGCAAATTAAAACAAGTGAGAGTTAAACTTATACAGATAAGAAAAATTATAAATACAGTCATCCCAATTTAAACAAATACAATGGTCATCCTAACTTCCTCAAAATAATAAAATAACCTCAATACATAGCGGAATAGCGGGTAGTCATACCCCGGCCCAGTAGTCTCCAAAGAATGTCCAATACAATAATGCGAACAAATCTCTCAGTCTGAGTCTACACCTGTAGGAGGGGAATGTGAGGGGTGAGTACCGTAGAGAGGGGGGTTGGTACTCAGCAAGTCGGGGGGGATGACATGCTACAATTAATTTTTGGGTGAATTAGGAGTGTCAAAATTATGTCCCAATAAATCCATGGTATGCAAAAATATTATGACATCTCAATAAATCATTCACGGCATACGTATTAAATCAAATATGCATCCATTATGCATGTCCATCATATAATGTAGAGCCGGCCGAAAATATCCCGGCAAAGGCCAACCATGGCCAAGGACGGGCAACGTTGGGGGTTTTCACGGTGCAAGTAATAAAATAAGGCTCTCCACCCCAACGTTGGCCACAGACTACTCCAACTAGCCTGTATATATATATCGCACACGTATCAAGGATCAAGCGTGTATGGAAACCCGCCGGTGCTAGACCTACCAAGGTCCTCCCCGAAGTGGTTCAACCGACGACTGTCCGTACAATATGTATGACAATCTGGCGGATACCCCCTGCAGAGGCGTATCCGGGCACAACAGGTGCCTCTACCAAATGTCCTTCGTAGCTACGGAATGCCATAGGAAGCATATCATCATCATCACAGTATCCACAGGGGCATCCAGCCCAAATCACATATCTCAAGCCAAATCTCAAGCCATAACATGTCAAAATCATGTGCCAATATGCAATGGAAGCATAAAATCATTTGGATATATCAAAGTGTGGCACAATCATTGAGTGTCAAAATCATGGATGCATATCGATATAAACAAGTTGGGACACTCCATATATCACAAAACATTTTCATAAATCCAGGGAAATAGGTCAATCATACCATTTTAAATCATGCCTTTGAAAACTTTTTAAAACACAGTATCAATTAAAAGTAGATGTCAAGTCCCACTCACTGTTAGGGGAGGATAATACACTCCCCAATATCTCCACAAAGTGTAAATCAAGTGCTCCCTCCGTTCAACTCAAATAACTCTTAGGGAGACAAACAGTCTGCAGATTTTTTTAACCTGCGCAGTCATGGAAAACAGAATATAACTTTGGCTATACTAGTCCAAATCAGATGATTCTTATCTCATTTTAAAGCTAAGAGATAGCACTATAACTTTCATTTTTCACACTTCCTCAGATTCAAATCACAGAATTCCCGGTAAGCCTAATTTTGTTACTGTCATATTTAAGTTTTGGATTCTGTCCAGTTTTTGTACAGAAGCCATAACTTTCGTTCTACTCACCAAAGTCTAATGAAATTTTAACATGTTATAGATAAGATGTATATCTACAACTTTCGTGTTTTGAGTTTTATCCAAATATGCCTGGAAGGGGTTCAACAAAATTCATGAACAAGACTGATATGTTTTAGTGAAACATAAAGTTTCTGTCAACACAGTTTTAAGGAAAATTGTATAACTTTCAATTTCCTCCTGATAAATGGCTGAAATTTTTATATGTTATAGAAAAGAAGTGTAGCTATAACTTTCATGTTTTGTGTTTCTTCAAACTAATACTGGAGAGGGGTCGTTTTTACTCACTACTGTCAAGGTTCGAAACTGGACACTTCTATGTCGAGTTTCAGGAAAAGTGCCATAACTTTTGGCACAGGCATCTGATTTTGGTGATTCTTATCTCGTTGGAAAGATAAGACTTTGATCTACAATTAATATAACTAACATATTTTCAAATTCTGGTTCTAAGATGTCTTAAAACAGAGATGAATTCACAGACAGAAATAAAATTTAAAGTGAGACAGGATAAAATTTCTTACCTCACTTTCTTGGTCTTCCTCTCTTGCTTCTCTCCTTGTTCTCACGAATTTGGAAGAATGAACATGCATTCTAAGGCCTTCTTCTTTTATTATTGTGTTAATAACTCACCACCCTAGGATCAAATCTCTAATTAATCTAAAACCATAGGATCATTTTGACTATTGCATGTGTTCTCATTGGTTTTCATGTGCATGTGTTCTTATTGGCCCACCTTGCCTTTCTCATCTCCATTTGGCCAACACTTGTCCTCCTCACTATAACACTTGTTCAATACAAGAATACACTTGTCACATTTCATTTAAGTTTTGTTAATTGCTAACAAGTCCTTTGACTTATAAAAATTCTAATTTGACCCCTAAAATTTTCATAATTACACACTAGGCCCAAAATCTTATATTAGACCTAATTAAATTTATTTATTGTGAAATTAAGATTTTGAATCTCTTTGAGTCAAAATCGATCCGATTTGTATTTTATCGTCAAATATCTAAGGTTGATTTATCGGAAAAATTTTCTTAGTGAAAATTTATGAATATAGTAGTAAAAACATCATATATATATATATATATATGAAATGGAATTCACTATAGAATACACCGAGAGTCGGTGTTACACGTTTAGTCTTTCCGGACGCCGTCTATCCCAAATTAGGGTTTCCGGGCCATTTTTCATAAATTTACGGATTTGGCTTTACGAAACAAGTTTTACCCTGATTTGTCCTAATTTGAGGTTCTTATACACTCTAGAGTCATTCTAGTTAGGTTTGGTCCATCAGTGATTATTTTGGAAATTTTTAGTTTCTGGCGATTTGAACCGAAATCTTTTCTGGAGCGGTTTTAGCGAAAAAATTTCTTAGCAAATTTTCTATATAGAACATGTGTAATCTCATATATGAAATAAAGGGTAGTACAGATATGAGTACACTTAGGTGTTGGTATTGTATTTTCTAACCCCCTTAAAATAAGTTTCATTCTTGAAACTAAAGAAAACTATGTAGAGAATAACTGAGGTTATTGTCTCCTCATGGCCTCCTTGGGCTCCCAGGTCTCCTTCTCGACTTGATCACTCCTCCATAAGACTTAGACTAGATTAAATTCTTTGCTCTGTAGCTTCTTAGTCTACCAATCAAGGATAGCCATGGGCTGAACTAGTAGACTCAAATCCTCACACAACTCAATTGGCAGAGGTTCTAAGATGTGTGATGGATCAGGTAGGTACTTTCTAAGTACTGAGACGTGCAAGATATCATGGATGCGTGAAAGCTCATCTGGCAACTCTAACCTGTATGCCATAATTTCGTCCCTCTCAAGGATACGGAAAGATCCAATATACCTGGGGCTCAGCTTACCCTGTTGCTTGAATCGAATCACCCCTTTCTAGGGTTATATATGGAGGAAAACCATGTCTCCCACTTTGAACTCAAGTGGTTGCTGCCTCCTGTCAGCATAAGTTTTCTGTCGGTCCTGGGCGGCCTTCATCCACTCATGGATGATCCTTACTTTCTCTTTAGTCTCCTCAACAAGCTTAACGCTGCTGAGTCACCTCTCTCCTACCTCACCTAGCACAGTGGAGTATGGCATTTCCTCCCATATAATGCCTCATACGGTGGCATCCCAATACTGGCTTGATAGCTATTATTATATAAAAAATTTACCCGTGGAAGATACCGATCCCAACTACCTAAAAAATCTATAATACATGCTTTCAGCATGTCCTCTAGAGTCTGAATGGTTCTCTCTGACTGACTATCAGTCTGGAGGAGATATACTATGCTGAAGCTCAATCTAGTGCACAATGCCTCCTCTAATCTAGGCCAAAATGTAGAGGTAAATCTGGGGTCTCTATCTGACATTATCGACACAGGTACCCTGTGAAGTCTGACTATGGTGTCAATGTAAAGGCGTGCCAATACCTCTAAGGAAAAATCAGCATGAATCGGAATGAAGTGTGCGGACTTGTTGAGTCTATCAACGATCACCCATATAGCATCGTGTCGTGCTGAAGTCCACGGTAATCGCATATAAAATCCATCGTGATGTGTTCCCACTTCTACTTAGGAATAAGAAGAGGCTATAAAGTGCCGGCGGGTCGCTGATACTCGGCCTTCACCTGCTGACAGACTGGCATCGAGCAATAAACTCTATGATCTCTCTCTTCATATCGAACCACCAATTACTACCTCGAATGGTCCGATACATCTTTGTACCGCCCAGATGCATAGCATAAGCGGAAGAATGAGCTTCCTCAAGAATGGCTCTCCGAAGATCACTATCGGTAAGAATACAAACCCGCTCTCTGTATAACACTAGTCCGTCATTACAGACTCAGAAGTCTCCACCATCATTTCTGTGAATCCTATCAAGAATACCTCAAACCTCTTCATCTGATCCCTGAAGCTCCTTAATGCGGTTGAACAAGGTCGGCCTCACTTCAAATCGAGCTAGCAGTGCTCCTCAACCATCACTAACCAAACTGACTCCTAGTGCATGGAGTCCCACCAAACAAGAGAGATAAGCACTCTCTGTCGTCGGAAAAGAAGATGATGACTTCCGGCTCAAGGTATCTTCCACAACATTTACCTTTCCTAGATGATAATCGATAATAAGATCATAGTCTTTCAACAAGTCCATCCATCTCCTCTGTTTGAGGTTCAATTCCCGCTGGGTGAACAAATACTTCAGACTCTGTGATATATGAATATCCTGTAGGTTGCCCCATATAAGTAGTGTCGCCATATCTTCAAAGCAAAGACTATGGTGGCCAACTCGAGATCATGTGTCGGGTAGTTCAACTCGTGCTTCTTTAACTGTAGAAAAGCATATGTAATAACTCGACCATCCTGCATTAGTACACATCCTAATCCCTATCGGCTGGCATCACTGTATACCTCATACTCCCGACTACTGGAGGGAAAGGCTAATATCAGTGCAGATGTCAATCGATATTTGAGCTCGTAAGAGCTCACCTCACAATGATCATCCCAATGAAATTTGACATCCTTCCTCATCAACCTAGATAGTGGAGCAACGATCCAAGAGAATCCCTCTATGAATCACCGATAATAACTTGCAAGACCAAGGAAACTCTAAACCTTAGTTACAATCTATGGCTGCTCCCACTTCAATATAGCTTTGACTTTCTGTGGATCAACGAAAATACCTTCCGCAGGGACTATGTGCCTTAGAATACCAATCTGCCACAACCAGAACTCACACTTGGTGAATTTAGCATATAACTGTCTCTCGCGAAGAATTTGTAAAACAACCCAAAGGTGCTGAGCATGCTCCTCATCACTCTGTGAGTAGACTAGGATGTCATCAATAAACACGATGATGAACTGATCTAGATAGTCATGGAAGACCCGATTCATCAGTTTCATGAATGCGGTTGGTGCATTGGTCAACCTAAATGGCATGAGCAAGAACTCAAAATATCCGAATCGAGTGCGGAATGCGGTCTTGGATACATCCTCTGCCCTAATCCGTAACTGATGATAACCCGATCGAAGATCTATCTTCAAGAAAACCCTAGCACCCTGAAGCTGATCAAACAAATCATCAATACGAGGCAACGGATATTGGTTCTTGATAGTGACTCTGTTCGATTGTCGATAATCCACACAAAGTCGGAGAGTACCGTCCTTCTTCTTCACAAATTATACTGGAGCACCCCAAAGTGAAGTACTCAGACGGATAAATCCCTTCTCCAACAATTCCTACAACTGAACCTTGAGCTCTCTCAGCTTGACCGGTGCCATTCTATATGGTGGAATAGAGATAGGAGTAGTCCCCAGAATCAAATCGATCTCAAAATCCAACTCCCAAATTGGTGGTAATCTAGGTAGTTCCTCGGGAAATATGTCAGGAAACTCCTATACCACCAGGACCTCATCAAGCCTCAGACCCTCTCTAGTCGTATCTATCACGTGAGCCAGATATGCCATGCATCCTTGGCGTATCATCCGTTTGGCTTCCATCACTAACACTATACAATAGGGTATTACCCATCTCTCACCCGTAAACGTCAGTGGTGACCCTTCCGATCTCTAGAACTCTACCTCCTTGGTGAAACAATCCATAAAAGCCCTATAAGTACTTAATCAGTCCATCCCTAGGATGGTATCGAAGTCTATCATGTCGAGTGGAATCAGATCCGCTTCCAATACTGTCTCCCCAATCATGATATCGCACCCTCTATATACAGAATCCCTGATTAACTACTCGCCAAGAGGAGTGATAACCAGTAGCTCCTCAACTAGTGGCGATAACAGCCTACCCAACTGTTGAGCGAAAGAAGCTCTCATATAAGAATAATTTGACCCGGTGTCAATAAGAATATGGGTGTCGACTCGAATATTTTTATGGTACCTAGATATAAGAAATTAAAAATGAATCAAGTTAGGATGCGTAAAAGATATATGTATATATATATATCAAAATAGCTAAGTCTCTAAGGCTTAAACTAATCATGACGATACAGGTCATCATGGGGTACATGATTTCAAAAGAAAAGTAGTACATCATAGTTCCTAAACATGATTTCTAAAAAGAAAAATACATAAGGGCTCCTAAATAGAGGGATCAGTAGGAAGGTTACCCATGATTACATCTGGGTTCGGTTGAGTGTCCTCCTGAGTCATAGCATACACACAGGCCTGTGCCCTCAGCTGCTATTGTGAAGGGCCTGGTATTGTGTTGCTCCCGGCTGCCGTCCGTGGAGTAGTGTGATTTGAATGTGCTGATTCTCCCTACTGTCTTACCCATTGACCACTTTGACAACTCGAAGTCGGCTGACCTCCAAGTCCCAAATCAGGGCACGAACTCTTGATACGCCCTGGCTTCCCACACTGGAAGAACGTAACAGGTACCCTGTAAGCTCCTGGTGGGTGGTACCTGCTACATCTATGGCAAGGAGGCTACCGCTGAACAGTGGTCTGACTCATGGCACTAGAAGCTGGTGCTCCAAATCCCAGGGAACGTGGTCCCCGTCTAAACTATGCTGGCCTAAAGTGAGTAGGGCCTCCCTGAAAACTAGAAGTCCTACCCCTATTCGAGCTCTAACTCGCATGTGTCCCAACCCTCTTCTTCCTCTAATCTCTACTCTCTCTCTGCCTACTCTTAGCATGGACAATCTCATCCGCACGATAGGCCGAATCAATAATCTCTGAGAGGGAGAAGCTGGGTGTAACTATCATATGTCTCCGGAAGCTCAAGTAGAGGCCGTTCTCAAACTTGAATCTCATCAGTCTAGGGGTGGCTAAATTGGGGATTAAGGCAGCTAATCTCCTTAACTCTGCCTCATGCTCAGCAACAGATCTAGTCCCTTATCTCAAATACAGGAACTCCATCCTCTTGCAGTCCTACTGAAACTCCGTAAAATATCTATGATTGAACGCCCTCAAGAAGTCCTCCCATCGCAGTGGCTCAGTAGCCTCGTCACAAATAGCCTCCCACCAAGTGAGGGCATCACCGTCTAACAACCTCTCTGCTACCCGCAACCTATACTCCTCGCTCAGACCCAAATCCGTCAAAATCTGTCGGGTCTGGTTGACCTAGTGTTTAGCCGCAGTGGCATCACCGAGTCCTGCAAAATTCGTACATCCCAACTATCGAGCTTCTTTAACTAACTGAGTCAGCTCGTGGATGCGTCTAAGTGTGGAGGAAGTAGTGTCACTCGGACCAGAAACTGTAGAAGGAACGACCACCGATAAAAGATCCGGTGACGTAGGAAAAGGTACTGCGATAGGAATAGGCACTGCCATTGGTGGTGGTGGGGGTGGCATCTGAACTCTGTATGAGGTGTACCACTCATACACCTGTTTGAATGCATCAAGTGATGGCGGTGGAACCGCGGCAGTAGTAGCCGGCTGAGGAGGTGCTAGAGGGGGTGTATATGATGAGGAAACATCTTCAGTACTATAGGTGTCTCAGGTGCAAATCTAGTACCCCGTCTAGACGTCATAGTACTGCAAAGGGAAAATTTTTAATTAGGCATGATTCAAGGGTTAAGATTAGTGGCGAAGTAACTAACCCCCTAAAATGAATAAAGTTATCGGTTTAAGAATCGATGAAACTGATTTACTAGGTTAGATATGAACCGTATCTAACCCCCTAAAAATAAATGAATTCATATGTCTAAGACCATGTACTGGGATTTCATGACTGTAATGAAACTCTCATATGTATTGAGGACTTTTAAAATATACTAGGGAATATTTTTTCAAAACTCTTTTCATAAAATATAGCTCTCAACCTACAACTCTGATACCAACCGGCCTATCACGAACAGCTGCCTGTTACCTCGTACGCTGCCCATCACAGGACACACATCCATGGCAACAAAGGCTAAAACAATCACCTGCTCAAAACTGTTTAAAACCTGTTTTTTTCTCAAAAATATCGTTTCCTAAGTAAAGAATGTAAAATGCAAGAAAATGCTTCAATACATAATTATACAACACTAGTAAAAGTTTCAATTACATTACATAACAAAATTTACAATCATCCCAATATAAGTATACAATGGTCATTCTATAGACCTCAAATGTACATCATTATCATCAAATGCAACACTGCAAAAGTATAGTTGGTTCCATACCCAAAGCCCAATATCACCAAATAAAGTCAAGTGTGTCAAACTCTCTCGACACGTCTTCCAGCCAAGTCTATAATTGTAATCAAGGGAAAGTGAGGGGTGAGTATTATAGGAAAATATTTAGTGAGTGAGGGGATCGACAATATGTTCTCAATAATAAGTGTGAACAAGGGGTGTCAAAGTACATTTCAAAACCATAATGATATCAAAACCAAGCATGTCATTTTCAGAAATCAAGTGATCACATGTCACACATCATAGTATCGAAGTATGCATCCATTTACATTTCCAAAATCATTTAGAGCTTGCCAAGAAAATAACCCCAGCAAAGGTCTACCTCGACCAATAACGGACGCATTTGGGGTTTTTCATATGCAAGTATATAAAATTAGCTCTCTACCCGAACGTTAGCACATACAAGCAACTCCTAGTGCTAGACCGCCTATTAATAACGGACATCCCCATTATAATGGTTCAACTGGGCCCATACAGATATCACAATTATATTATCAACCATGTATAGAATTCCGCTCGATGCTCGACAGTGGCGTCACACATGTCCTCCCCGATATGGTTCAACCAGCCGCAACTATACAACACGACGTTTGGGGATACCTCCTGCAGAAGCATATCCGGACACAATGGGTGCCTCTACAAATGTCCTTTGTAGCTACGAAAATCCATCAACGATACATCATCATATTATCATATCTCAAGTAGGCATCCGGCCCATATATATCATCAAATCATATCGAATCCATGTGCCAATATATTTCAATCAAATCGTTTCAAATCAGTGTGCCAATGCAATGGTTGCATATAAAACAGATCAATTTCTCAAATAGTGGCACAATGTTATTTCAGTACAAACCATGGATACATAACATTCGAATCAACTTATTTGAGTCACTCTAATAAATCACAAAAGAACCATTATAAAACGTAGTCCAAATCATATGCTTTCACACAAGCCATCAAAATATGTCATTTGAAAAGCCATAAAATGTGAATTTGTTTAATCGAAAGCATAGCATCAAAGCCCCACTCACAGTATATAGGAGGGTATGCCACTCCCTGAAAACATCACAATGTGTCGAAAATGTGTTCCCCTTGATCAATCAACAAATGTATCACTACAATGACAAATACATATATATATACGCATAAGTGTCATTACTATTGAAAAGTTCAATATTACATTTTATTTTATCCAACCCTTCATCTAGGATCAAAGTCTATGGTATCACAAGTAGGCTCCAAATGTACACATACACCATCTCCTTTTCGATCACCTAACCGATAACTTCAATTACACACTTCTAAAGGTACACAATGTTCATATCCATTCTTTATATTCTAAACCACTTACCAAACTAACACACAATTTTGTCACCATACTTAGCACACCTATGATAACTATAAATCAACAATTCTTAACATTTTTAGCCTAAGTCTACTTCAATTATACAAAGACATAAAGATTCCTTCTAAGTCATCTTGACTGCAAAATTTCTAATCCGTGCAGTCATGGGAAACGGGTTGTAACTTTCACCACTCATATCCAAATCACATGATTCTTATCTCAAATTAAAGATAAGACATAGATATACAAATTTCATAACTAGGGCTCTGGTTTTTTCAGACCAGAAGACACCTCAAAATTGAGGACAAATGCACGGCAAAAACAGGACAAAACAGGGTATTTCTCTGCAAAACATCTAATTTTGAAAAATCACTAAAAATCCAATTCTCTTCAGAATTCAACGAATCATATCTCATTTTAAAGTTATGGAAGTCTAGTTTCATATGCAGAAAGCCTCACTAAATTTGAATTTGTGCACAAAACGTTATGATAGAAATATCACAGCTAGGTCAGAATTCCCTGTTTTGCAGAAATTTAAAGTTTCAATGTTTAAATCAAATCTTGCCTTCCTCTTTTAAATTCAGACCACCAAACCTAGTGTTCAACATGATTTCTATGATGATTAAGATCTTAAAACCATGGAATTAGGACTTACCTTGAACAAGATTTAAGAGTTTTTTTCAAAACAACTAAGCAAATCATCAGAAGTCCTCAACCAAACACAATATCTAAAAATTTCAGCAAGGTGTAGGGTTTGTTTTACCTTAGATCTTGTTGTCTCAAGTCCAAACAAGACTTCTCTTTAAAGACCTTTCTCCCTTCCTTCCTCTTAAGTTTCGGCCTCCCTAGATCCAACAAGAAATCCTTCTTATTTTGGCTCTAAATTAACATATGTTAGAGTAGAACAAGGAGGAAACTTTATTACCAAAAGAGGTTGAAGGAGACATGAAGAAGCCTTTCGATTTCTTCACTTGAAGCTCATGGTTCCCCTCTAGATTCACCAAGCTAGACTTCCCCTTTGATTCTTGTTTTTAGATATGTTGTTCTAGGGGTTGAGAGTGTTGGATTTATGTAAAAATATTGGAGTGTTGTTTGGAGAAATCAAATTCTCCTTCAAGCTAGGCTTCACGGTTTTGAGAGAAATGGAGAGACTTTTCTTCTTTTTCTTCTTGGCTTCTAATGGTTTGAAGAATAGTGGAGGCTAGGATTTTAAAGTCTCATTTATTTTACTCAAATCAATCTCAACCATCCAATGTTTAAAAATTAATTTTAACCCTTGGATTACATCTAGTAATATAAGACTATTCTCTCTCTCTCCCCCCCTTCTCTCCCACGGTTTTCCCTCTCTCATTCTCTAGAACACTTGTTTAATTTTTAGGTTTAAAGAAATCAATTTTCACTTTGCTTCCTTCTTAGCCTTTGATTTATTCATCAACAATTTCTCACCATTGGATAATTTTACCAATAAATTTTTATTTTTTCCTTTTTACTTCCTAATTTTCTCTACAAGGTTCCTTCACTCTCTACAACTCACACTCTAATTTAATGTGTGGGTCTCACCATCAAGATCCTAAGGCTCTCATTGGTCCATCATGTCACAAGTACCTCAACACCTTAGGATTAAAATCTCCCAAAGTCAAACTTTTCAACCACCTTTTGTTCAAACTTTTTAACGCTTGTTTCACCATTAGGCCAATCACATTTCTTTCTCTCTCTACATTTGTTTAATTAGGGTTTTAGAAGAATAAAATTAGTAGATTAATCCTAGGTTCTTAGAAATTACAACCAATCCCATTAACCTTTGAAAATTCCATTTTGACCCTAAAATTTTTCATAATTGCATACTAGACCATTGACCTCATATTAGGTGTAAGTAAAGTCATCTCACATCGAAATGTGGTTGTTTAGTCTTTTCGGACGCCCTCTGTCCCAAATTAGGGTTTATAGGCCATTTTCCAGAAATTTACGAATTTGGCTTTACGAAGCAAGTTTTACCCTGATTTGCCCTAATTTGAGGTTTTTATACACTCTAGAGTCATTCTGGTTAGGTTTGGGCCATCGGTGATCATTTTGAAAATTTTTAGTTTCCGGTAATTTGGACCGAAATCTTTTCTGGAGCGGATTTAGCGAAAAAGTTTCGTAGCAAATTTTCTATATAGAACATATGTAATCTCATATATGAAATATAGAGTAGTACAGGAATGAGTACATCGAGGTGTCGGTGTTACACCCAAACTCTCAAATAAACACATCGAAAGTTAAACCTACGGAGAGAACTAGGTTTTTCTAGTGAGAGAGAACCTAGGTTTTGGTGGTAGCTAAGCTTGGTAGCGAAATTGGTGAGATGATTGAGGTAATTTTCTTCCTCTTAACTTGGGCTTTCGTTCCTCTTTCATAATTTGAAAGATTAGGTGGAAATTTGATGAAACGAATTTGGGAGTTTAGACCTAGGGTTTGAAATGTAATAAGAATCAGGGAAAGTGTGAATGAAATTAGGGTGCACATAGGTGCACAAAATTATGAAATTAGGGTTCATGTAATGTTGGGAAAAATTGATTAACCCTAATCCTATAAGTGATTATATGTGGAATTGATGTTGAATGTCATAGTTCATGTCATTTGGAACCTAAAGTGAGAATTGATTAAGGATTTAGAAGTGTTGACCCTCCCAAGAGGTGAGTGATTCCATGTGTGTATTTAGATAAGAAAAAAGCTTTTATTAAACTTTTTAAATGATTTTCGAACTTGGATTTATATGATTTAGTATGTGTGGATTGAACCCTTATACATCCTATATGCTTGGAATCAACAAATGTGCCATGTGGAATTATAAATGTTGAATATATTGGTATGTTGAGTACGATTGAGAAATTGTTAAAATTATGGCACATGAAATGAGTTTATGATTTTATGAAATGGTGCATTGATTTGCTTGGGGGGAAGAGCCTAATCCCCACATTAAATGACTAGTCATTTCCCTTTACGGAGCAACCTGACGGGGTGACATAGTAAGACTAGTAGATATAGAATGTAGTTGAGTACGTGTGGTACATTCATGGTTGGATATAGTGCCCATGTGCTTAGAATAGTTGGATGCACCACCAACAAGAGTCCACAAACAACACAAGCATGGGGGAATTTTTTAACATAAATTTAATAAAACCCTTGGCAGTCCCACCCTAGGTCATGGTAGACCTTAATTGGGAACGATGATTTTGTGTTGTCCCGTGTTCGAAAATGTAAAATAGCTAGAAGCATATGAGTTGAAACTATGATGATGTTGGAAATGATGGTTTGAATTTATTCTTAATGAATGAAGTTGAGAACGATATGATGATTTGAAAAATATACATTTGATATATCTACCATACAAAATCTTATTTATGTACAATGCGCACATCACTCACTAGATATAATATATACTCAACCCTTGCTTTCCTTCTTACAGAGGAAGTCTAGTTGATGCTTGAAGTTGCCTAGCATCGAGTTTGAAGAGGTTGAGTAGATAGGATTTCTTCGGGTACTAGACTTTCTTTTGGTTTGAAATATTAGCGAATACAAATGGAGGCAAATTTCATAACTATTTTGAAATCTTATTTCGTACTATGTTTATTTGTTCTGTGATTTGAATATGAGTTTGCATACCTAAATTGAGGACCATTTTCTTTTATTTCTTTGAATTTTTTGGATTTTTCTTTTATATTAAAAATAGGTTGTGATGAATTGAAAAATTGATTTTGATAACCGGGATGGCCCTCTGATATTTGGATTGGAAACGAAAGATCATGATGGCCAATTGGTGATTAATACTTGATTGGAATTTTGGAATGCCTTGAGTTATATTGGAACCCTAAGTGGGGGTCCACACGTGTTTTAGGGTAGCACAGTGGTTGTCACATGCCAGGACCTGTGGGTCAGGGCGTAACAACTAGCTCCCCGAATTTTGTACTATAGTGAATTTCAATATTAAATCTGTTCGTATTCTTGTATTTGTTATGCATTGACACTGAGGGACATCCCCTGATCGTTCAAATAGTGATGGTAGATTCATCAGTTACGCTTCATCATTTCAGACTATTTAGAAAATTTTGGCCCATCTAGGGGGCATATTGTCTCTATCGGGAGATCTACTGCTATGCTCGAATATGCTAGTCGATGAGGAAACTTTGTCTTTCTGATGGGCTACATCTGCTAAGATTCAGTTGAAAGGACGGGACCCTTTAGGAGAGTCTTCTATCGATGAGGTATATCGTGTGTTAGGAATCGAGCAGTAGGATGGGTAGTGTCTGCCTATTCGAGAAGTTACATCTCATGTTGTTGGTATGCTTCAAACAATAGGAATAGGCCCTGCTTACCCTTCTAGGAAGTTACATCCCTTATTGACATCATGCTTCGTGAAATAGACTATAGGAATGGGCCATGTCTACCCATTCGAAGAGTTACATCCCTTATTGATGATGTGTTTCGTCCAATAGGAAATAGACGATAGCAATGAGGCGTGTCCATATGGTCGGTGAGTTACATCCCTTATTGATGACATGCTTTATTCGGTAGGAAACAGATAATAGGAATTGGTCGTGTCCACCCGTTCGAGGAGTTACATTTCTTATTAACGTCACATTCATTCGGCAGGAAATAAACGATAGGAATGGGACATGTCTATCCGTTCGGGGAGTTACATCCCTTGTTGATGACAAGCTTCATTCTGTAGGAAGCAAACGATAGGAATAAGCTATGTCCACCTATTCGAGGAGTTACATCTCTTATTGATGACACGCTTTGTTCGGTAGGAAATAGACGATAGGAATGGGCCGTGTCCACCTGTTTGAGGAGTTACATCCCTTATTGATGACACGTTTCGTTCGGTAGGAAATAGACGATAGGAATGTAATGGTGGGGGTTATACAATAGAATGCAAAATGATAAGGTATCATGCGTCCTATTCATTGGATAGGAAAGTACTATAGTAACGATATGGAAACTTTAGTGGGAGACAAACGAAATGTACCCTATCGGTCATTTGGAGGCAGACGCCAAGGGATTCGGATTGCACGTTAATGTTTCAATCCCGAGCGAGGTTCTGAACTTGACCTTCATATGTTTCATGCTGGGTAGTGCTTCTAAGGCATTCAAGCCTAGCCTACCCAAGATAGCATTGTAGAGTGAGGGGAGATTGATCACATTAAACATCATGATAGCTATTGCATGGTTTGTCGGCAAGCCAAAAGTGTCTGAAAGTGAAATAATGCCTCAGGATATACCCATTCGCCCAAAAACCCTTTGATCGGATCAGCATGGGGCTGGAGATATATGGGGCCAAGGCCCATCCATTTGAAAACATCTTAGTATAAAAGGTTGTACCCTACTCCCTAGTCGATGAAGATTATTCTGACTTCTTACTAGGCAATTTTGGCGGTAACAACGGGAGGGTGATGGTGATTTGGATCCACCCCAACTAAGTCCTCATCGGTAAAGCTGATGATAGGTCGTTTGCCCTTGGATTGTTCACTGGTGTGAGTCATTAGTGCCTCTTGCAGAATGGGGAGAGATGTCTTGGGTGATTAGAAAATAGGTGCTATCAGACGTTCAGTCTTGCCTTTACGAATAGTTTTATAGATTTGAGGTATCAGACGGGGGATGAGACATGCCCGTCGTGGACTTAGAGGATCACTCCATCTTGTCAGTTAGCTAGTGGCTGAGCAGCCAGTTGATCGTTCGGTCCATTTTGTTGTGGTGGAATGTGCTGATTGGGGATGGGTATGTTCTTTCCCTCTTTAGCGATGAATCTTTCTAATCTTCTACTTTAAACCAAGAATTCTAGTTTGTTCTTGAGCTTTTTACAGTCATCGATCATATGATCGTAATCATGGTGCAAGTCACAGTACTTGGTTCTATCCCTTTTAGGGTTATCTTTTATAGGCTGAGGAGGCCATCGGACATACGGTTTGTCCCTGATATAGAGCAAAACCTGACTAGCAGTCTCATTCAGAGGGGTGTAGGTATTGAACCTTCATAGAGGTGGAGAACCTGATCGATTTTTTTTTTTGGCAAAGGCTGCCAGGATGATCTGCTACGTTTTCTCTGGAACGAGTGATTTTTGTATCTATCGAATGCTTCAGCATCTTCAGTTGTGATGTACTTTTTGGCACTAGCATAGACTCCTAAATGGTAGAAGGGGGTTCTTTGTGATCGAGGTTTTCATGCTCGAAGGGTATAACCCAGTGAGTAGCTTGGCTAATATAATAGAATGGTCTAAAGATGGGACCTCTATCATCTCAATCTTGAATTTTTCCAAGAATTCTCTCAGGGATTCATCATCCCTTTGCCATAATGATAATTGAGAGGTAGACTTTCTCTTGGCTCCTCAACTGATCATGAAGTGAGCTTCGAACTGCTGCTGAAGTTGGGAGAAACTCTTAATGCTGAGCGGTGGGAGCAAATTGAACCATGTCAGTGCATTGTCCTTTCAAGTAGTAGGGAAGTATTTGCACATAGTGGTATCTATTATGTCCCTTGAGTTCATAACCATCACGAAGTGGGCCCTGTGGTCAGTCGTGCTGTCATATCTTTCCATTGAAGGTAAAAGTACATGATTGGGGGTCGGTTCCAATGTGACTTTTGGATCAAAGGGTGACAAGCTAGTGGGATAAAGGGGGCTTGGTCCCCTCGAACATTGGCTTGTTTCAACTCATTAGTAACAAGTTGTTGACTTGTCTCTTCAAGTCCTTAAGATCATGGCAAAAAGTTGCCAAAGGCTCGTAGTTCAGGGGTGGTACTTGCCGTCGAGGGTGTACGTGCCCAGATCCTCCCAAGGAGGACTGGCCTTCTGGTCTGATGGTGTGACTAAGACCTTCAAACTATTTCTTTATGTTCTGAATTTTGGACTCTACTCTTTCCATCTATAGCTGATTGACCCATTTTAGGGATATTGGCACAGGAGGTATGACTAGATGTTCTAGAGCCACAAGGTGTGGAACCTACTTTAGGCACGGGGGTTGAGAGTGAACGGCATGATTGTTAGCAGAGTGAACAGGTGACACTGGGAGAGCGGCAATGGTCGGTATAGCAGTATGCCCATTTACGGTGGATGCAGCCCTCGAGGCGGTTCTTGTTCTCCTCTTTGGAGGTATGGCTATTTGGTGATTTGGAAAGTTTTATTGGAGTTGCTCTAATCTATTCCCACGGACAGCGCCAATCTGTTAGAGGTGGGTTTCGCCTCCACAGATTTCGGCTCCTTTCGACTCAAACGGTTGGTTGCTCAAGTGGTTTGAAACCTACAAAAGACAGCCAGAGGGTACTTCGGTGGGGGAGGCTCCGATACTCAAGTCAGAAATAGCGGTTTGCGATAGAAAAGAAACAAACTGAGAAGAAAAGAGCGAGAGGAAGAGAGAGCTGGTCTCTCTGTGACTTGTATGTCAAGTGTAGGGGTCTCGGAGAGCGTACCTAGGTTTCGTTATACAAAAGGCTTATTATATGCAAGGGCATCGCAAGAGCCATGTGTTCCAGGGTGTTACAACCCTAGTTTCCTTATTTGGGGGTCCAAAGATCTCGAGATCTTATAGTCAAATATTATGTATGATTCGTGATATTTATCATTTAGGAAATTCAGTGGTATGGGAACTCTTTCCTTATCGATTAGGTTCTGAAGGTTTTCTTCCTTATCTAGGAGGTATGTTTCATGTCAAAATAGGAAATAAAAGATCGACATGAGATTTTAATCAAATATCACCTTTATCTAATACGATCAGTTCCGTAGGGAATACTCCTTTATCGATCAAGGAGAAAGGGACATCGATTTGGGTTTACCGAACACTTTTATGGGTCAGTTGAATTACCCTTGTTGGGATTTAGCCGAACGATCGGTTAGGATAATGCCAATGGCATTCTCTTAGTGTGTCGGGCCGTGTCTGCTTTTTGGGGAGATTGATCCTAGTCTATCAACATATCTAGGCGACCTGCGTCTTAAACCATGGATTTTGTATGATTGAACACTTTTGGTATTGGATCTTCTAAACGGGCCCTTATCAGGTACCATATCTGCCAGTGGCTGAACTCAGCCTAATAGATAGTTCATGGTCGTTTACTTAATGGGGAATTGACATCCTAGAACCATTCCCTTTGGTAACTGGACAACACAAGTTCTTGGTCATAGCCATCGACTACTTCACCAAGTGGGTGGAAGTTAAACCATTAACTCAAATCACTACTGGTAAAATACAATACTTCGTGTCGGCATCCATAATCACCAGATTCGGTATATCCATCGTCCTGATCATAGATAATGGCAAGCAATTTGATAATAGAAGTTTCTGAGACTTCTGTGACAGGCTGTAAATCTAGCATCGCTTTACTTCCGTTGTCTACCCTCAAGCCAATGGCCTCGTGGAGGTTACCAACCGAACGATCCTATAAGGATTGAAGGCCATATTGGATGAAGTCAAAAGTCGTTAGGTAGATGAGCTCTATAGTATTATTTGGCCTATTGAAAGATGCCCTGAGGGGCTATAGGGGAGACACCATTTTGTTTCACATACGGTTACAAGTATGAAGAAGGGTAAAACGAGTCCTCACTATGTGAACAACTGGACTTACTCCCCGAGCTAAGGGAAATTGCATCCATCTGAATAGTAGCCTACCAACAATAGATGGCCAAGAATTATAACAGACGAGTCAAAACCAGGACGTTCAAACCAAGCGACCTAGTGCTCAGAAAAGTGGAATCCACAAGCCAACCCTATTACGGTGCAAGCTAATGCCCAACTGGGAATGCACTTACAGGATAAGATTAAAAGTTCACCCAGACACTTATCACCTCGATCACCTAGATGGCTTACCCGTATCCTAAACATGGAAATCTAAGAACCTACGTGTCTATTACTAGTAAGGACTAGCACCCTACCAAGCGAACACATCCCACCCACATGAAATCTAATGACCAGGTAAAATCCCTGTGATACTCTATCTTGCTATGTTAGCCTATTAATTTGCTATTGTGTATTTCAAGACCTATCATTAGGATCTATCTCCCTAAATTGGCCTATGTCGTCCCATCCTATCATTGGGATCTGTCTCTTTTAATGGGGTTTTGTTGCATCATCCTGTAACACCGACACTGCGGTGTTCGTATAAGTATACTGTTCATGGAATATATATAAAATATTCCTCCGTTTATATATATAATTTTTTTTTAAATTAAATTGCATTGATTTTCGATTTTTAGGGTTTTAATTCAAACCTTTGGTATATTTAATTATTAAAATAGAATAATAAAGTATATATAAATATATAAATATATTTTCTTTTCATTTATTAAATTATTTATTTCCTCATTTAATTATTTCCAAATCTATCCAAATATATATATATATATAATAAGAATAATAATAATAATAATAATAAAAAAAAAAAAAAAACATTTTTGAATTAGGGCTAAGCCCTAATTCCTCTCCTCTCTCTCTCTCTACACTCTCTCTCCCACCCGCCTCTTCACCTTCCCGAACCCTTCCCCTTCCCATGCCGCCCCGCTGCTCTCCGCCATCCTCCTCCGCCGCAGACGGCCGTCGCCACCACCCGCAGCCACCACCGCCTATTCCCTCTCACTCTCCCTTCGGTTCTCTCTCTATCTCTCTCCTTCTCTCTCTCGGCTTTTCTCTCACCCGCGACTCTCTCTCTCTCCCTCTCGCGGTTCTCCGCCGCCGCTGCAACCACCTTCAACCACCATCCCCACCGATCATCCCTCACTCTCTGTTTCCCTCTCTCTACCGCGCGATCTCTCTCTCTGTCGCGCTATATCTCTCTCCCTCCCGTGAGTTCTCCCTCCCTGTTTCGCTCTCTCACTCATGATCTCTCAGTCTCCCTCAGTCTCTCTCGCTCTGCTCCTCCCTCTTATGCGTGCGCGCGATTGCGCGCGTCTGCGAGCAACAGTCCCCTAGCCCCAGCGCACGCTAGCCCCTACAGAGCGCCACAGCTCCCACGCGCGCGGTTGCTGTGCTGCTTCCCTGCTCGCGTGCCTTCTGTCACCTACGGAAGCCCCAATCGAAAGCCCTAGGTCGACTGTGCCTTGTCCACTGCAAAGGTAAGATCAAACCCTAACCCAAATTCTAGGGTTTCAATTCCTTGGTGATTTATACTAAATTGCTGACTTTTGCTTCGAATTGGAAGTATTGTAGGTTTCGGACTGAATCGAATGTCACACGGACGTTAGGGTTTTGGACCGCAGTGAACCCTAGGTGAGGGATTTCTAACTGATTTAGTTAATTGAATGCATTTAGGGTGAAATTAGCATAAGGAAGTGTTGTATAGATTTAGGATGTATGTTAGATTCGATTAGAATACATTATTTGACATTATATGTTATTATTTAGGTTAAGTATAAAATTTTATACGAAATTAAGCTGTTTCGGATGATAGAATTGAGTTAAATTGATTTAAATGGTTGCACTTAGAGTTTAATTTGACGAGTGCATGAAAACAGTCGAAATTTGGGATTTTAGCCTAAGGATTGGTGCGTTGTTTTACATTATAGTTGGTGTTGCATATAGGTAAGTCAAATACAATCTCTATATTATGAAAATAGGTTTCAATACTTTTAAAATGACATATGGTTTGAAGAAATCGGATGAGAATTGAAAAGTGTATGAATTTTCAAAGATTTTTCTAATTAATAGGGAATTTATGTATTTAGACGGGTTTTCGATTTTGAACGATTTTAGGTTTGAATTTAACTTGATTTTGATTTGGTTAATTTCTTATAAATGGAATGGAAATTGATGACATTGGAGTTTATTCATAAATTGGAGAATTAAGATTTGTACATACTTAGGGAAAATGATAAACCCTAAGAATAATTGGAAATTTGATGATTAATGTGATACTTTAATTAGGTTGATCTTGTTGGAGACTCGAGGAGTCGAATTGGTTTGCTTGTGGAAATAGGGAGTGATTACCCTCCCTAGAATGTGAGTGGGACCCTAATCTCTTGCATGAAATAGTGAAAATTTGATTTTACCGTGTTTTTAAACAAAACATGCTTTGATATGCATTGATTCGACGTGTGATATTAAATCTCAAATCTGTTTTGTGACTATTGGAGTGTCGTACTTATGTTTTCTACGATTATGCATCCATGTTTGAAATGAAATGAAATTGTGCCATGATTTGAGAAATGGAATGTTTTCTATTCTTCCATTGCATCGGTTGTTGATTTGAAATGATTTTGATGAAATATATTTGGCACACGGTTTTGAATCGTTTTGATGAACTGTGAGGGCACCGGGATGCCCACTTCTGATGAGATACTATGATGATGACATTGATGATTCCATAGCTACGAAGGGCGTTTGTAGAGGCACGAGTTGCCCGAATACGGTTTGGCCAGAGGTATCCGCAAACGTCGTGATTGCGATATGTATGGGCCCGGTTGAATCGAAAGGGGAGGTCCGTCAAAATAGGCGGTCTAGCACCGGGAGTCGCTTGTACATGATTGTGATGTTCCGTATAGGCCCAGTTGAACTGAAAGGGGAGGTCTGTCAGAATAGGCGGTCTAGCACTGGGAGTTGCTTGTACGTGCCAACGTCGGGGTAGAGAGCTACTTTTGAAACACTTTGCATAATAAAACCCCCGATGCGCCTATCCTTGGTCATGGTTGACCCTTGCCAGGATTTTTTTCGGCTAGCTCTATGTTATACTTGATTTTTAATTGGATGCATATATGTATGATATCGTGTGAATAATTAAAAGTGTTCATTTTATTGAACATATCATGATTTACTGCAAAACTTGAATTATTATTTACGAATGATATTATTTGACACTCCAATTTTCACCTACACTATTAGTACTTGAGATTTATCCTCTCACTCACTGAGTATTCTTCCCTGAGTACTCACCCCTCCTCTTTCCCTCCCCAGACAGGATTACGGTGCTAGGGCGACGCATTTGGCTCTGGAGGGTTTGATAACTTGGTGGATTTGGTATTTAGGACGGTGAGATCAAAGTTTAAATTTAAAAGATGAATTTCGTATTTTATTGTCGACCCTGTGTGGTCTTGATATTGAGATCCGTAATTGACCGTGTACATATTATGGGATGACTGTATAATTTTTGGACTTTTGTTGCGAAACTCTCATATTTCACTTGCATTGAGGCATTTGTAAATATTTAAAGTGTTAACTTGGGAATTTGTAATATAATTGTATAAATTTAGGCCCGCTCGGTGTGGCGGCTGCTCATGCTCTAGTTGGGCATCACAGTAGAGGTCTGTGGCTAGGACTGTTGGTGATTTGTTAGCCTTGCGTTGTCTAGATGTCGGTTGTGAGATTTGGTGGATTGTTTGGAGAGGCCGGGATGACCATTGGTTTAATTTACTGGATGATTTTCATTTATACAGGTATACAAGTTTAATTGTACATGGTAGACCTCCGATTTATGGGGAGGTTCTACCGATTTTCTGTAAAAATACAGCCAGCATCCAGGGCAACGGGCGGTTGCTCACGATTCCCAGTTCAGGGCGTGACTGTTTGGTTGGTATCAGAGCTCTAGGTTGAGAGCTGTGTTTTATAGAATAGTTTTGAAAATATTCCCAAGTACATTTTAAAGTCCTCAATGCATATGAGAGTTTCATTACAGTCATGAGATCCCAGTAGAACGGTTTTAGGCATATGAGTTATTATTTTTAAGGGGTTAGATACGGTGCGTATCTAACCTAGTATATCATTTCCATCGGTTTTTAAACCGGTAAGCTTATTTATTTAGGGGGTTAGTTACTTCGTAACTAACCCTAACCTTTGAATCATATTTAATTTAAATTCTTCCTTTGTAAGATTATGATTACTAGGCGAGGTACTAGATTTTGTACCTGAGGTACCTAGAATACCCAAAGATGTTTCCTCATCATGTGTATCCTTCTGGCATGTTCTCAGCCGGCTATTATAGCCACGGTTCCATCACCATCATTTGATGCATTTAGACAGGTGTATGAATAGTACACCTCCCATTGGATTCAAATACCTTGATTCATAAATTGAATTCTATTTTTAGAGGGTTAGTTACCCAGTAACTAACCCTAATCCTTGCTTTTATCTAATGATATGGTGCTCTCTTTGCAGAACTATGCCGCCTAGACGTGGTAGGCGCGGTGCACCACCGGAGAGTCTCTCATTGCCTGAGGCTTCTAGGGCACTCGAGGCCCCACGAGTACCAGAAGGTGCTTCTTCTATTCACGCACCTTCCCCTGTGCCACCCCCAGCACCTCCACCGGCTGGTACAGTCGAGATCCCTCCACCACCGCTCAACGCTTTGAGGCAGTGGCAGGAGTGGTTTAGTAGATATGGGGCGCAGATGCCCTCACCTCCACTATAGACTCCAGCGATCGCACCTGCGGCCGTATCTGCTCCTACGGCACCGATTCCTCCTCCAGTGGCCGGTCCTTCTATTTCTACTCCGACCGATGAGACGTCGGCTACTTTGAGGTGCATTCAAGAGCTCACTCAGTTGGTGAAAGAGTCTCGACAGCTCGGATGCACAGACTTTTCAGGATCTGGTGATGCCGTAGCGGCAAAGCACTGGATCAATAGGACTCGCAGGATCCTTACGGATTTGGGGTTATGAGAGGAGCTTAGATTGAGAGTTGCTGAAAGACTCCTCGACGGAGATGCCCTCTCGTGGTGGGAGGCTATCCGTGACAGTGCCACACAGACCCTGCGGTGGGAGGACTTTCTACGAGAGTTCGACCGCAGGTACTTTACCCCGTTTCAGCAGGACCGTATGAGGACGGAGTTCCTGCACTTACGCCAGGGGACTAGGTCAGTCTCACAGTACGAGGCTGAGCTCAGACGACTCGCAGCTTTCGTCCCCAACGTGGCTACACCAGCTCAGATGAGGTTCAAGTTTGAAGATGGCCTCCAATTGAGCATCATGAATTATATGACCGTGACTCCCTCTTTTACACTTTCAGAGGTGATGGATTCAGCATATCGGGCAGAGAAAATCGTCCGAGCTGAGTCCAGGCAGAGAGAGAATCACCAGAAGAGGAAGATTGGGTCACAGGGTGGACAGTCTATGAAGAAGGATAGAGGTTTTGGATATCCAGGAGGTTCTTCTAGCTTCAAACCAGTAGGACCGGGACAGAGATCGCGCTCCCAGGGGTTTAGTGCACCAGCCCCTACTGTCTCTAGTCATTCCACGATAAAGCAGTTTCTAGTCTGCAGCAATTGTGGCCGACGCCATTTTGGAGCTTGCGCAGCCCCCACTAGATGCTTCCAGTGTGGGAAGCAAGAACATATTCGTAGCTCTTGTCCTGACCTAGGTTTCAGAGGTCAGGTGTCATAGACACACATGGGTGGACCATGGACAGGTCAGCAGGGAGCACCTGCACACTCAGTACACACCGCTTCACGGACTGCAGCCGGGAGCAACATTGCACTAGGTCCTTCACTATAGGAGCCAAGGGCATAGGCCCACGTGTATGCTACGACTCAGGACGATGCTTAGGCGAACCCAAATAGGACCATGGGTAATCCTCCAGTAGATTCTTGTGTTTAGGAGTTTATATTGCTCCCCTTTTTGAATCATGAGTATCATGATGATTATGTACCGTTTTGACTAGTTAAAGCTCTAGAAGCTTAACTATTGTGATCCTCTTTTGAAACCATGTATCTCATGATGATATGTACGGTTATGACTGGTTAAAGCCTTAGAGGCTTGACTACTTGATATATATATACGTATATCCTTTGCGTATCCTATATTGGTTCCTTTTTCAATTTCTCGCATCATGAGTACCATGAAAATATTCAAAGTCGATGCCCGTGTTTTTATTGACACTGGTTCAGATTATTTTTACGTGAGAGTATTATTTCGCTTGACGGTTGGGTAGACTGTTATCGTCGCTAAATGAGAAGCTACTAGTTATCACTCCTCTTGATGAGCAATTGGTCAGAAAATTCAGTGTATAGATAGTGCTTATCTCTCTTGTTTGATGGGACCCCGTATATTTGGGGTTAGGTTGGTTAGTGATGATTGAACAGCATTACTGGCTTGATTTGAAATAAGGCCGACCTTGTTCGACCGCATTAGAGAGATTTAGGGAGCAAATGAGGAGCTCCAAGGTATTCTTGATAGACCTGTAGAGATGATGATAGAGAGTTTCGAGTCCGTGATAACGGACTAGTAGTATATTGATAGCGGGTTTGCATTCCCGCCGACAGTGATCTTCGAAGATATATTCTTAAGGAAAGTCATTCCTCCATTTACGTTATGCATTTGAGAGGTACAAAAAAAATGTACCTAACTATCCGAGATAGTTATTAGTGCTCTCGTATAAAGAGAGAGTTCATTGCTTGATGCCTGGTTTGTCAGCAGAGGACGGCCAAGCATCAGTGACCCATAGGCGCTTCGCAGCCTTTTCTCACTTGTTTCGATAAGGCATTCTTTCAGTTTCGAGGACGAAACTTGTTTTTAGGGGGTTAGAAAATGTAACACCGACGTTGCGGTATTCGTACAAATATACTGTTCATGGAATATATATAAAATATTCATCCGTTTATATATATAATTTTTTTTTAAATTAAATTGCATTGATTTTTAATTTTTGGGGTTTTAATTCAAACCTTTGGTATATTCAATTATTAAAATAGAATAATAAAGTATATATAAATATATAAATATATTTTCTTTTCATTTATTAAATTATTTATTTCCTCATTTAATTATTTCCAAATCTATCCAAATATATATATATATAATAAGAATAATAATAATAATAATAATAATAATAATAATAATAATAATAAAAACATTTTTGAATTAGGGCTAAGCCCTAATTCCTCTCCTCTCTCTCTCTACACTCTCTCTCCCACCCTCCTCTTCACCTTCCCTAACCCTTTCCCTTCCTGCGTCACGCCGCTGCTCTCCGCCATCCTCCTTCGCCGCAGACCGCCGTCGCCACCACCGCGTATTCCCTCTCACTCTCCCTTCGGTTCTATCTCTATCTCTCTCCTCTCTCTTGGCTTTTTTCTCACCCGCGACTCTCTCTCTCTCCCTCTCGCGGTTCTCCGCCGCCGCTGCAACCACCTTCAACCACCATCCCCACCGATCATCCCTCACTCTCTGTTTCCCTCTCTCTACCGCGCGATCTCTCTCTCTATCGCGCTATATCTCCCTCCCTCCCGTGAGTTCTCCCTCTCTGTTTCGCTCTCTCACTCACGGTCTCTCAGTCTCTCTCACTCTGCTCCTCCCTCTCATGCGAGCGCGCGACTGCGTGCAACAGTCCGCGCGACTGCGCACAACAGTCCCTAGTCCCAGCGCGCGCTAGCCTCTGCAGCGCACCACAGCTCCCGCGCGCGCGGTTGCTGTGCTGCTTCCCTGCTCGTGTGCCTTCTGTCACCTGCGGAAGCCCCAACCGAAAGCCCTAGGTCGACTGTGCCTTGTCCACTGCAAAGGTAAGATCAAACCCTAACCCAAATTCTAGGGTTTCGATTCCTTGGTGATTTATACTAAATTGCTAACTTTTGCTTCGAATTGGAAGCATTGTAGGTTTCGAACTGAATCGAATGTCACACGGACATTAGGGTTTTGGACCGCAGTAAACCCTAGATGAGAGATTTCTAACTGATTTAGTTAATTGAATGCATTTAGGGTGAAATTAGCATAAGGAAGTGTTGTATAGGTTTAAAATGTATGTTAGATTCGATTAGAATTCATTATTTGACATTATATGTTATTATTTAGGTTAAATATAGAATTTTATATGAAATTGAGCTGTTTCGGATGATAGAATTGAGTTAAATTGATTTAAATGGTTGCACTTAGAATTTAATTTGACGAATGCATGAAAACAGTCGAAATTTGGGATTTTAGCCTAAGGATTGGTGCGTTGTTTTACATTATAGTTGGTGTTGCATATAGGTAAGTCAAATACAATCTCTATATTATGAAAATAGGTTTCAATACTTTTAAAATAACATATGGTTTGAAGAAATCGGATGAGAATTGAAAAGTGTATGAATTTTCAAAGATTTTTCTAATTTATAGGGAATTTATGTATTTAGACGTGTTTTCGATTTTGAACGATTTTAGATTTGAATTTAACTAGATTTTGATTTGGTTAATTTCTTATAAATGGAATAGAAATTGATGACATTGGAGTTTATTCATAAATTGGAGAATTAAGATTTGTACAAATTTAGGGAAAATGATAAACCCTAAGAATAATTGGAAATTTGATGATTAATGTGATACTTTGATTAGGTTGATCTTGTTGGAGACTCGAGGAGTCGAATTGGTTTGATTGTGGAAATAGGGAGTGATTACCCTCCCTAGAATGTGAGTAGGACCCTAATCTCTTGCATGAAATAGTGAAAATTTGATTTTACCGTGTTTTTAAACAAAACATGCTTTGATATGCATTGATTCGACGTGTGATATTAAATCTCAAATCTGTTTTGTGACTATTGGAGTGTCGTACTTATGTTTTCTACGATTATGCATCCATGTTTGAAATGAAATGAAATTGTGCCATGATTTGAGAAATGGAATGTTTTCTATTCTACAATTGCATCGGTTGTTTATTTGAAATGATTTTGATAATATATTTGGCACACGGTTTTAAATCGTTTTGATGAACTGTGAGGGCACCGGGATGCCCACTTGTAATGAGATACTATGATGATGACATTGATGATTCCGTAGCTACGAAGGGCGTTTGTAGAGGCACGAGTTGCCCGGATATGCTTTGGCCAGAGGTATCCGCAAACGTCGTGATTACGATATGTATGGGCCCGGTTGAACCGAAAGGGGAGGTCCGTCAGAATAGGCGGTCTAGCACCGGGAGTTGCTTGTACGTGCCAACATCAGGGTAGAGAGATACTTTTGAAACACTTTGCATAATAAAACCCCCGATGCGCCTGTCCTTGGTCATGGTTGACCCTTGCCAGGAATTTTTTCGGCTAGCTCTATGTTATACTTGATTTTTAAATGGATGCATATATGTATGATATCGTGTGAATGATTAAAAGATTTCATTTTATCGAACATATCATGATTTACTGCAAAATTTGAATTATTGTTTACGAATGATATTATTTGACATTCCAATTTGTACCTACACTATTAGTACTTGAGATTTATCCCATCAGTCACTGAGTATTCTTCCCTGAGTCCTCACCCCTCCTCTTTCCCTCCCCAGATAGGATTATGGTGCTAGGGCGACGCATTTGGCTCTGGAGGGTTTGATAGCTTGGTGGATTTGGTATTTACGATGGTGAGATCAAAGTTTAAATTTAAAAGATGAATTTCGTATTTTATTGTCGACTCTGCGTGGTCTTGATATTGGGGTCCGTAATTGACCGTGTACATATTATGGGATGACTATATAATTTTTCGACTTTTATTGCGAAACTCTCATATTTCACTTGCAATAAGGCATTTATAAATACTTAAAGTGTTAACTTAGGAATTTGTAATATAATTGTATAAATTTAGGCCCGCTCGGTGTGGCTGCTGCTCATGCTCTAGTTGGGCATGACAGTAGAGGTCTGTGGCTAGGACTGTTGGTGATTTGTTAGCCTTGCGTTGTCTGGATGTCCGTTGTGAGATTTGGTGGATTATTTGGAGAGGCCAGGATGACCATTGGTTTAATTTACTGGATGATTTTCATTTATACAGGTATACAGGTTTAATTGTACATGGGAGACCTCCGATTTATGGGGAGATTCTGCCCGATTTTCTGTAAAAATACAGTCAACATCCAGGGCAACGGGCGGCTGCTCACGATTCCCGATTCGGGGCATGACACATCCTATCGTTGGGATATATCTCTTCGAACGGGCCTTTGTCATCCTGTCTTATCGTTGGGATCTATCTCTTTGAATAGGTCTTTGTCACCCGATCTTGTCATTGGAATCTATCTCCTAAACGGGCCTTTGTTATCCCATCCTATCGTTGATTCTATCTTGTCGAGCAGGCCAATGTCATCTGATCTTATCATTAGAGATATATTTCTCCGATAGGCCAATATCGCCCCATCCTATCATTGGAATCTATCTTCCCTAATGAGCCATTGTCATCTTGTCCTATCACAGGGATTGCCCTGTCCCACCAAACTAACTCACTTTTATAGTTACAGAATACAGGATCGAAAGGACAATGTTGTCATGCCCTAACCCCTTAATCGAGCATGCAACAATAGTCACATTATCTCTAAACACGGTGAACTCACTCCGTGTCTCGAGATACCGCAAGGTATTTCAATATTCCAAATACTTTAAAAATAAATTCAAATTATCTGTTAGCCAGCTCAGCCATTTAAACAAATCTCAAATAATTAAAAGTAAAATTTAACAAAACAATCCAAACGTCCCAATAATACCAACAAGTTTAGTAAAAGAAAGTTTATACAAAATAAGGAGAGTTACAAAGTAAACAAGTAAGTATTTAACCAAAAAAAAAATCAAACTCATAAATTTTACAAAAAGTCTCTCCATGTGTCTAGTCCACATAAATTCCGAAGCTAGTACCTATTGACGATCACCAAAAATAACTTCTTTTGACCGGCAAGCCGATAACGACTAAGTTTCCAAACTAGCCTCCCTTAAAAAGAGATGGAAAGAGAGGGGTGAGTATAGAATACTCAGTGAGTGTAATGACATGTTGAACATAAATGAGGGGTGAGAGTGGTTGTGCCAAAATAAGATACCAAAATCATGTAATTATAATGCTATAAGTCATTTCCATGAAATAAATTTAAAATAAATCTTCCATGGCTCAATTTTTTCAATCAGCAAACAATTTCATTTTTCATTCAAACATTTCTTGGCATTTACTGAAAACCATTATTTTATCAATAGTTGTTCGTAGAATCCTCCAAGGGACTTTTCTGTAATTTTTTTTATAAAATAATCCCCTATCCATTGGCGTTGGTCCGGAGTTTTCATGGGATGCAAAACCACGTCATCACGGCCAACTTGAGTGGCTCCCCATCCAGTCACTTCCAAGTCGATAATTAACTAAGCCCTTCCACGCCGCCTCCTCAGTCTTGCCCGTGGAAGACTTAATCATAGACATAGTCTTTATCCATGTACCATGTTATAAAAGTCATCTCATGATTCAGTATGACCATTCTTTCCCAAGAAAATATAATTTCACAATTCACAATCAAGTTTTACTTGTAACATGATGCAATCATTTAAAATTAATGATAGAGTCATGGATTTATCAATCTATTTAGGGGCACACCACAATCACAAAACATTTCAATCTCCAAATCAAAATTCATTTCAAAATAAATTTCACAAATCACAGTTAAAAACATTTTTCATTCATGCTCAATATGACCATCTACTCACTGGGTAAGGGAGGGTAGTCACTCCCAGATTTCTTTATAGTAAGAGCCTTAGTTGATAGCTTTGTCCAGCTCCTACGAGATATCATTAAGTAATCGAAATCATCAATATTTATCATCTCATGGTAACCTAAAATTTTAACATTCAAAACCCTAACTTTTTCTCACTCACGGCGACTTAAGTTTCTCCCAAATTTAGTCTGTCAAATTTTAATATAAAATTCTAAAGTCATGAATGAGAAAAATAAACCCAAGTTAAGAATAAAAAGATTATCTAGATTTTTATCACCACTTTTGTTGTAAGTCAAGGCACTACCAAACCCTAGGATTTTTTTCCTCTAGAAAATCTCAACTCTCTCACTAGATCTAAGTCTCCAGAGATTCGGTTATGAGTTTTGGAATTTTTAGAGTATATGTTTTATGGTATTTTGATTGCATCTTTGATAGAAGCAAGGAGAGAAAGGAAAGAGATAGTGTGTGTGCAGAGGGGAAAAAGTAAAAGAACATGTGCAATTTAGGATTTATGGGTTCTAGATTAGCACCACTACTTTTTATTTACAACTCATTCTTCCTATTTACTCAATTGCCCTCCTCTTCCAACTTATACAAGGTTCCAATATGTCCTTTTTTAGTAATTTGGTACTCAATCCAATAAGTTTAAATATTTGAAATTTTATTTGTTGAGAGAGGAGTCATCGGTGATGGGTAGAGAAAGTGGAAGTGAAATTTGAAAACCGGAAAATAAATTAAAAACACTTAAAATATGGAATATCTAAAAATATAGGTCATATTATAGATTGTGTAATATATAGTTAGAAAGATTAAGTGGCATGGTGGATCAAATTCTTTTCTGGAACCATAAGGTCTTGGGTTCAATTCCTTGTGATGTCGACTAAATTTGGGGAAAGGTGGAAGAAAGTCGACTAGTTTGGAGAATGTGTCGACTAGTATAAAGAAGGTGTTGACTAGAATTCTAAATTGAAGAATTTGTCGACAAAAATTTGTACAAGTGTTGACTGAAATTTTCAATTTGAAATTTAACAAACTAATGTTGACTAAAATTTTTAAGTTGACTAGAATTACGAATTTGTTGATAGAAACCAAACTTGTGATGACACTAGTGGAAGAAGCTGGATGCTGTCGACATGAATTTGTAATTATCGACAAAAGTACCGAGAGGGTAATATCAAGAGGACAAATGTCGACAAGAATTTGTAACTGTTGACCGGGTAATATTGAGAAGATAAGTGTTGAAAAGAATTTACAATTGTCGACAGCCTAAGAGAAACTAGTCGAAAAGTTCCATGTGGGGTGTTGGTGTCGACTAAAATAGGATTATGTCGATACCTGTCGGAAATCAGAGTAGTCGACACAAATAAAGTTGTGTTGACTCTAGTGTACTCTATTGACAAAATTTAGGTCGTGTCGACATGAGGAGGTTTGTGTTGACAAAATTAAGATTGTGTCGATTTTAATCTCATAAAACTTTTCTTGTGTTGACATAGATTTGATAATTTAATAAGTATATGTTAGTGTAAGTGTCGATACCATACACAAATAAACTATATCAAATACCGACCACTCAATTATCTGAACACTCTAATTGAGAGCTTAAGGAAATTCTTGTGCAGTCTAAAAGATAAAATTTCACATTCACTTCAAAAATTAATTATTTTCTAATATTTCACAAAGTATAAAAATTTTCAAATAGTCCTTCTTTTTAATCAATATCACAATCCAAACTTGTTCAATGTTACAAACTTCATCCCACGTCTAGAAGAAGGGAGGCCAACCATTCATGGAACCTAATCAGACCCTATTGATAACCTTGGTCAGTCAATAAATCAATATTCATCCTATGCAATGATAAGGTGCTAACTGCAAGATGATTGTTCAAAAGCGAGATCGACTAGTGAGTAACAAAAACTCTTTTTATTTCCAAATGACAAGTACATGCCTGAGTACAAAGTTGGATACAAAGCGAAAGGATATCATACAAGTCCTTGAGATGGACAAACTTACATCGAAAGAATGACATAAAGACTTAATACTGGAAAGCCAACTCGATGCAAAACAAGCTCCATGGCCCATCGGCATTGCCCGATCAAGACAAGATGACTACAGAAACACCTCAAAACAGAGGAATTGAAGAGGATATGACTGTTATCCCATCCAGAAGAAGTTAGTAATGACTTTGTAGAAAAGTCAAGAAGGATATGAGAGGCTATGAGAATGTATCGGAATTCAAACTCTCTGTCATGCCTAGTCTCTCATCACCTCCTTACTCCTCCTATTGCCCGACCGAATGGTGGAGGAAATACGAAGGAAATAACCTAGCCGAGAAGTCAAACGATAGTTCCAACCTCAAACAAGGACCTATCCAACAAATCCTTTTCCGAGGTTGAGAGCTCTGATAAGGGCCATGACAGAGTCTATCAAGGCATCCAGAGTCCGGACGACATGATGAAACCTTTTGTCAACGATCCCATTATTGACGGAGCCTCGCATTATTAGAAACTTTTAATGACACCATGTTTTGTATCTCAATGCCCATTACTAAGCTACCCCACTAGAAGGACAGACTCTTAACAGAAGAGTTTCACAGAATCAAAAGTACTTAAAATTCCTCTGAAGCAAAAGCAGGCTATGCAACCCCTATTTATAGCCTCAGGAGCTAGATCTTTGCGAAGCTTGAGCAGATGAAGTAACTCAATTAGGAGCATGCACAGTAAATAAAGAGCTTCAACTTCTTTAACTTCCCACATGATATTCAATCCGAGGCATTTACTCGGGAGTTAAGTGCTTTTTTGCCTTCACAACCTTTCAGGTAACCACTCTTTCGGCTTACACTTTACGTTTCTCCTTCAGAAGTAACATAAGGAGTAGGGCCAAATGATGGTACATAACCTAAATTATGTTGAACCCATAGTCAATTAAGCCCAAAAGCCCACACACGGACTATTTCAGCACATGTCGACCCCCTCCTCATCCTAATTGCCATCCACTCGGTACCCCAACTGATCGATACTCAACAATCGTTACTTAGTCTATCGATGTGATGTTCACTGTCTTTGAATCATGGAGGCAATCTTATGAAAATAGAAAGTGAATATATAATCGCAATCAATATGGGAAGGAATCCCCATGATGACCTAGACTTTTTATATCGACAAGGTCCTATAATCTTTGAATATCTTACATCAAGATTCTCTGAAATCTCGGTACATTCTCAAAATGAAACTAGGGTTTCATCACCCCGTGAACACATAGCTCTAACGTTTGAAAGATATATAGACTTTTTGATAATATGCAATTTATTGAATTTATTATTGTTATCATGGTTTGAATTTGAATTGTTTAATACCCTAATGGTTATTTTTATTGAATTTTATTTTTAGGAGGTTGAATTTAAAGGTTTGGAGCAAATTAGACTTAATGAAGCAATTTTGGAGCTAATTTGACTCAAGATTTTATTGGGCGTTGAAGAAGAGAAATTTGAATTTTTTTAGTAATTTTGAAGGAAGCTAATACACATTCATTTTGAAGAAACAATAGTGGGGGTTGCCAATTCTTTTCATAATTCGAAAAAAAGGAGAGCACCGACTACTCATATTCATAATATTTCTAAAAGTTGAACCACCGTTCACTATTTTATCAACTCCTCAAGAAGGCAAGGTAGCTACTATTATTTTCTTTCCAAAAGAAGTCAAGGGCTCATATTCAAAGGAACACAGGAAACCTACTATTCAATATATATTCACAAGGACTGCTGCTGCTGGATATACTCCATATTCCTCTTCTCCTCTTCCCAAGAATTTTTCTTTTTTCTTTTTTCTTTTTCTTTTATTGAAGACTCACTACTATGAGTGGTTAATTTATTTTTCTGATTCAAGGGGAATTTTAATCGATTGTTCTTCATTATGAGGTTAGGTATTTAATTTAATTTCTTGTCTTTTATTCAAGTATTCGGTGATTTTTGATTTAATTTTAAGAAAACCTAATATTGGTTAATCTGACAATTTAATTCAATATTAGTTTTTCTATTGCTATCCAGGAATTCAGTGATCCGTAATTGTCATGAACGAATAGTACAAGTAGCAACTAGGTTATTTTTGTTTATGAGTCTTTTACCGGTATTCATATGACCTAGGGAATCAATGGAACAAAATTGAGTAATTGCGGCTATCCCAATTAATTATATTTTGGTTTAACTGTTTTCACAGAATGTAATGCTATCATTATATTGATATTGAACGCTATCGTACCCAGTCGATTAATGATAAGTTTCAATTGGATGCTGGGTTTGGTCGATTAAATTAGGAAAATGAAAAATTTATTACGGCTATCCTAATAGATCTAAGGTTAAATACTTGAATCACAAGAATGATCAATAAGATAATCAAATATATGAACCCTTGGATCAGTACTTTGTAGATTGAATTTCTTTCTTAATTTTAGTTTGTTGCATTATTGTTTGTTTCTAAATTTTAAGTTATTAATTTTTATTTATCAATTTGTTTGAAAATCCCCAACTTTATTTTTAACATCAACTATGAGATTAAGTTAATTAGTTCCTTTGGGATTCGACCTGGTAACCACTATTGCTACAGTTTGTTGTATTTGGGGAATCAGTTTTAATTTGAGGGTTTCGACAACCCAACCAAATTTTGGCGCCGTTGCCGGGGAACTACATTAATTTCTTAGTTTGTGTTTTTTCATTTGTTTTTTGAGGAGGAGGAAAAGATGACAATGTATGTAGGAACTTTAAATCAACAACCCTTGTGCACCGGGTATCCAACTCTTGAGGTAAGTCATTTAAATCTTGAAACTCAAATTTCTGAACTAACCGCTTTGGTTCGTCAGTTGGCTATAAGGCAATTACAAACAGCTAAAGTTTGTGACATATGTTCAACTCCCGGATATCCTACGGATATGTGTCCAATGTTACAAGAAGAACCTTTTTATACATATGATCCTTATTTTAGCAATTACAATTTTGAATGGAGGTATCATTCAAATTTGGGCTATGGGAATCAAGGAGAACAGTCAAGACATCAATCTCAATTTTTAATGGACCATCACCAATACCGACACAATCCTCTAATTCAGGTATGTCTCTAGAAGATATTGTGAAAGCTCTTGCGACTAACACTCAACAATTTCAACAGGAAACGAGAACTAGCATTCAGGAAACGAGGGCAAACTTACAAAACTTGGGAAATCAAATCACTCAGCTAGCCACTTCAGTTAGTAATTTGGAGGCTCGAATTTTGGAGAAATTTTCCTCACAAATGGTGGTAGATCCCAAAGAGAATGTTAGTTCAATAATGTTGAGAAGTGAGAACGAACTTCAATCGAGCCTAAAATCTAAGAAGGTGGATGAAGGGAAGGATGTGGATAAGGAAAATGAATGCATGTATGAAAATTCAATTAAGGTAACATCCGAATCCTCTTTGTCTAACACTTCTAGTGCAGTTGTACCACTTTTTCCTAGCAAGTTGGAGAATTCAGAGAATGAAGTTAAGAAGACAAAAGGTGATAAGATGGGTGAGAATGTGTCTGATGTAATCAAAGGAACTTTATCTGAAAAATATGCGGATCCAGGTATGTTCACTCTACCTTGAATTATTAGTAAGAAAAAAATTGAGCATGTCATACTAGACTTAGGAGCACTGGTAAATATCATGCCTTATTCAATTTATAATGCTCTGAAATTGGGTCACTTAAAAGAAGTTGAGGTTGCTATCCGGTTAGCTGACTATTCTTATGCTTACTCGGAGGGGATTGTTGAGAATGTTTTGATACAGGTTAACGAACTAATTTTTCCGATCGATTTTTACATCTTGAAAATGGAATGAGACAATTATTGATTCAGCTCCACTTCTATTAGGAATACCATTCATAAGACATCAAAGATAAAAGTAGATGTGGATAAGGGTACCCTCTCCGTCGAGTTTGACGGCGAGATTATTAAATTTATCATTTTTGATCTATGAAGTACTCAAATAAGTATCAATTAATTTGTCTTACTGATATTGTTGATTTAATTGTGCAGAAAATTTGTGAAGAAGAATGTAATATTCATTTTAATTCGAATGCATAATTAGATATGAAAGGGAAGTTATATGAACCTCCCAAGTTGAAGTTGAAGTCTCCTTGAAGAAGAAAAAAAAAATGTCGAGCATAAAGACGTTAAACAATTGCGCTTGTTGGGAGGCAACCCAATATTTTTATTTTTTATTTTTTATTTTATTTTTTTTTCTTGAATTTGTTTAATTTGTTATTTGATTAGGCATATTTAATTTGTGTTATTTGTTTCTTCTTTTAATTTTTGTAGGTGTCTAAGATGGAATTTTTAAGAGTTGCATCAAACCAAAAGACACTAAGACAATTGGAAAAAAAATGGACAGAAGCAGTATTGGTGTTAAGAGATGATCACGCGGTTTCCAAAAGAAGTTCAAAATTTGGACAGAAGCAGTCTTTGCATTACCAGATGATCACGCGGTTTTCAAAAGAGGCATTTTCACAGTTCAACTTTTTCAAAATCCTCCGCGACCTCATCATCCCATAGGGGAGTTTTCTCTCATTTTTTTTATTGTCCTATTTTTATATATTGCATAAGGTGATTTTTTGAGACTTACTGTGATTTCAAAATTTGCTAATTTTTTTTGAGTTGCATCCTAGTTTCTTTTCTTTTTTCTTACCTTTGCATACATTGAGGACAATATAGAATTTAGGTGTGGGGGAGGATTTTATGCATCCATATCATTTCTTCTATTTTTTCCTTGGAACTTCATACTCTTTTGATTTTTATCTGAAAATAATTTTTGAGTTAGTATATATTGTTGATTTGAGCTGAAACGCATGAAAGAGACAAGTGTGATTAGTTGTTTTTGGATAAAATATTTTAAGCATTCTATTGAATTTGATGAAAATGTACAAGATTTGATGCAAATTTAAACACTTTTGTGAGATTTTGAGCCTTATGAGTTACACCATATTTAGTTAAAAGTTTTTCAAAATCTTTATAAAAATGTGAACCTTCATCACTAATTATGGCTCTAGGAACACTAAAACGGAAAAATATATTTTTCTTTTAAAACTTACACACATTCTTAGAATCATTTTTCACACATGCAATTATTTTTACCCACTTACTCGCATAATCTATAACAACTAGATTGAACTCATTTTGAAACGACTTTGGAAAAGGACCCATGAAATCAATACCCCAAATATAAAAAAAATATCCACAATTTAAATATTATTGAAGGAGATCTCATAATGAGGAGAAATATTTCTAGTTTTTTGACATTAGACACATGCATGAACATAAGAGTAAGCATCTTTAAATAAAGTGGAAAAATAGAATTCAAATTGAAGTATCTTAACTATTGTACGAGATGGTCCATGATGGCCACTAACCTTCTTATCATGAAGAAAGCTAAGGGGTCACATCTCCTAATATTACCGTCACCACAAACCTTGTATAAGGAAGGCTTATCCCGCTCATCCCAAAGATAATGGCGTATATTAGAACAAAATTTCTTTTTTTGCTGCCCTTTTATCTTCTCTGGCACAATCCTATAAACAAGATAATTGACAAAGTTAGTATACCAAGGTTCGGCAATAGGGGTAACAAAGAATAAATGTTCATCAGGAAAAGAATTATTCAAAAGATGTTCAGTCATTGTTTTAACAAAATCTCCCTCCAATCGAAATAAATGGTCAGCGGTTGAATTCTCTACCCCTTTTTTGTTGACTATCTCGATGTCAAATTTCTGTAACAAACGAATTCAACAAAACAACCTAGGTTTTGCATCTTTCTTTAAAATCAGATATTTAAGTGTAGAGTGATCAATATGAGTCACAATTTTGAATGGCGACAAATAAGACCAAAATTTCTCAGGTGAAAAGAGCACAACAAATAGTTTTTTTTCTTAGCAATGGTGTATAATTTCTGTGCCTCATTATAGTCCTACTCACATAATATATAACATAAAATTTCTTGTCTACATTTTGTCCCAAAACTACACCTATAGTATCATTAGTAACATCACCATAAATATCAGAATGCAAATCCCATCTGGGTGGCCACACAATAGGGGTTTCAATCAATTTCAACTTCAGGCAATTAAATGCATTCAAACATTAATCATCATGTAACACCAAAAATTCGGTGTTTGAAAATCTTTATTTAATTATTAACTTTCTTCGTAAATCATGCGAAAGAAATTGAATTTTAATCGAATTTGAATTTTTAGAGATAACACCGAAAAATTTAATGTCTTGATTTTTCTATTTCACTCAAGTGCCAAAGTGTTGGAAATTTTTAAATTTTGTTCTTTTGTACAATTTGTGCATTTTTAAAATAATTGGTAAGTGGATAAATATATTATAGTTTATATAAATAGTAAAGAATGAAGTGACTTGATGGTGCAATTACATTTTGGGCAATGTTGAGATCATGGGTTCAATCAAAACACATAAAGGATTTTGGGATTTTCTTTCAAAATTTCAAAGACAAGGTTAACAGTGGAACCGTGGACATTGAGATAGTGGAACCGTGAGAGTTGTGCTTATGGAAATGTCATGACCAAATTGCCCTCCAAATATTTAAATAAGACTTAAACTATGAAAGGGTTAAAAAAATGGCAAGCTCATGCAGTGGAACTACCTAAGGAGATAACACGGCATGCGTGGTGGAACCGTGCTGCCCAGGTGGTGGAACCGCGTGTGAGTGGCAAATGATCAAAATGACCTCAACCTCGATAAAACTCAATATAAAAGGGAAGGGCAAAATAGTAATCTCACAAATCCCAAATTCATTTATTTCATTCTCATTTTTCTTCCTTATTTCTCTTCCGACTCTTCGTCTCTCTCGAAGCTCTCTTCTCCCACTCTTTGCATTCACTCTCTTGCTCCCACACTCTTGATTTCTCTCTCTAGAAATCAAATACCCTTCATTAAATCACTCCAATCACACTTCAAGCAACTATGTAACGGGAAGATTCAAAGGAGAAGTCGAGGGTTTATTCTTCGAATGAAAGAAGTTAGGGTTTTTGAAACCTAATCCCAAAATCAGGTAATTTCTCTTCCCGAGTCTTGGGTTTAACTTTCTTATTAATAGATTAAACTGCATTGTTGAGATTTAATCGAATTTTAATTAAAGAATGAAAAACCCTAAAACTGTGAATAGTAAAAATTTGGGGGAAATGAAATAGAAAATTTTATAAGGTCAAAATGAAAAATATTCTAATGATCTGGACTTGTATGAGTGGTGGAATGTTAGGGCAAGCATGACAACTTAAATTTCAAGAATGGATAACTTGAACTTATTAGGGTTTTCAATTATAACTTTTTATGCACAATGGTAAATGGAGTAGGGTTTATTTTTGCTGAAATAAGACATCTAGAGCCTTAAAATGACATATGATGTAAATGGAATGGATGAGAATTGAATTTTTGGTGATTTTTCAAAAGTGACATGTTCTGCAGAAGTTAATCTGTTATATCCTATTCTACTTACAAAATTTGCTTCGAAATTGAACATCTTTTGGGCAAAATTAGGCCAAACCCTAAACATAAAAGTTATAGATTTGTGTCTTATCTTTAATTTGAGAGATGAATCACCAAATTTTTATGTGTGTAGTAAAAGTTATGGCAATTCTTCGGTGACTACACAAATGTGGGACATGAAATTAAGACTAACACATTGATAGACCTGGGCATATTTGTATAATTGGAATTAAATCTAATTGTCAATACAAAAGTTATAGCCTATATCTTAACTTTAAGTAGCAATTAGAATCACTTCAATCCAAGTTTTGTAGGTCAAGATATGACGGTTTTTCTAGGATATGGTTGTGTAGGAAAATTTGGATTGCGAAATAAATGAGCGAAATTTTAGTTAACCTAGTATTGTACTACATTTAAGTGATGAAATTGTACTTATTGTCTTAGGTGGGGACAATTGAAGAGTTAGGAGAGATTTACCATAGAATGGATTAGGGATTGGGAGTGATACCCTCCTAAGAGGTGAGTAATTTCTTGTTTGTACTTAAATAGGAAAAAAATTTACTCTTATCCAAAAAAAAAAAAATGTTTCATTGAATTTTTTAAATGATTTTTGAATTCTTGGATTTTATTTGTTTTAGTGTATGTGAAATATCCCAAGGAATGAATTTAAAATTTTGTTCATGCATCCTAATGGTTTGAATGAGTACATGTGCCATTTGATTTATTGATTTATGCATACTATGATGTTGGTTATTTATGAATTATTATTGAATTGATGGCACATGAAAATGAAATAGTGCATTTATTGGCTTGGGGAGGAAGAGCCTGATCTCCATAAAAATGACTAGTTATTTCCCTCTACGGTGCGACCCGATGGGGTAACGTAGTAGAATTGATAGACCATGGGATGTAGCCGAGCATGTACGGTACATTCATGGCTAGATATAGTGCCTATGGGCGTGAGATAGGTTGGGCGCATCACCAACTAAAACCCACAAACAACGCCAAGGATGTGGCATTTTAAAATATAAATTTCTAAAATCCTTGGCGGTTCCACTCTAGGTCGTGGTAGACCTTTGTTGGAAAAATGATTTTGGGTCCCCCATCATTTGAAGATGTAAAATATTTGGATGCATATGAGTTGAATTATGATGATTGTGATTTATGATGGATTTGGGAATAATGATTGGAAGTTATTTTCATTGAACGAATTTGAGAATGACTCGATGTTTTGAAATACTTATGAATTTGATATATCTACCACACAAATTCTTATTTTTGTACAATTTGTATATCACTCACTGGGTATATTATATACTCACCCTCCCCTTCTATTTTAAAGAGAAAGCTTAGTCGAGATTCGGGGATGTTTAAGGTGATTGGAAGAACCTTGTTTTGTTGGACGTCATCGGGTAATAGCTCTTTTATGACTTGAGGTCCTTAATGAATCTAAATAGAAGGCAAATTTTGTAATTACTTTGGAAAATTTATTTTGTAACTTTAATTATTTGTTTTGTGATTTAAATATGATTTGTATATTTAAAAATTGAGGACCACCCCTTTGATTTTCTTTTAGATTTTATTAGGAATTATTTTGATGAGATTTGGAATGGATCTCTTGAGTAGGGACTTGTTTAAAAAAAAATTATGGATTATTTGGATTGGAATGGTTGGGTAAGCCAAATTACAATTGTGTATGAATAGGGATGGATCAGGTGGAACCTTTATCATGTGATAAATGCATATGATTGGAATATGGATGGACTAGATGGGTCCTTTGATTGTGAAATGATGCAAATTTGTTTATTTTGATGGAATTCATTATTTTGGTAAAAAAATTTGTTGCATGAGTTGAATGTCTTGCATTGTCCCAGTATATGGGAATGTCATACCCGTATGCTAAGATAACACGGTAGTTGTTACATGCTCGATAGGGGAGTTGAGGTGTGACACATCAATTACAAAAGGTGTCTCTTTCACTAAAAGATTAGTTAGAGGTTTATCAATTTTTGAAAATTCTTGATAAATCTACGATAAAAGCCTACATGCCCTAGAAATCCTCTAACTTCGTTTAATGATTTAGGGGAGAAAGTTTTTCAATTAATTCAACTTTTGCCCTATCAACCTCTATTCAGCTAGAAGATACCTTATGTCCCAAAACTATACCTTCCTTTACCATAAAGTGACATTTTTCCCAATTAAGCACCATGTTGGGTTCCTTACATCTCTTTAAAACTTTTTCCAAGTTATTAAGACAATTATCAAAGAAGTAACCAAACATAAAAAAATCATCCATAAAGACCTTTATAAAATTATCAATAAAATTAGAAAATATAGACATCATGCATCTCAAAAAAGTAACACGAGCATTACAAAGACCAAAAAACATGCGTCTAAATGCAAAAGTACCATATGCACATATGAATATAGTTTTTTTTAGTTGGTAGGAATAATAGCAATTTGTAAATAACCAAAAAAAACCATCTTGAGAGTAATAAAATACATGGCCAATCAATTTTTCAACAAGTTGATCAAGAAAGGGAGAAGGAAGTGATCTTTTCTAGTAACATCATTTAACTTCCTATAATCGACACTAACTCTCCAACCTATGACTATATACGTAGAAATCAACTCATTTTTATCATTCTCAACCACAGTAGTACCACCCTTTTTAGGCGCACTTGCAATATACTTATCCAAACAAAATCAAAGATAGGAACGATAATACCTGTATCAATCCATTTAATGATCTTTTTTCTTTACTATCTCTTTTAGGTGTTCGTTCAGCCTTTTTTGTGGTTGAACTATAACTTTGAACCCTTCTTCCAAGAGAATCTTATGCATGAAAAGAGAAGGATCTATACCATGGATATCGACAATGGTCCACCCTATTGCTTTCTTGTGTTCTTGCAAAATTCGCAGCAGCTTCTCTTCCTCAAGACATATCAAATCTGAAGATAAAATTTCTAGAAACATTAAAGAACTATCTAAAAAGACATATTTTAAATGAGAAGGAAGAGGTTTAAGTTCTGGTGCGTAGGATGGTTGAACGACTTGTTGTGATTTGTTGGTTCTCTTGTCAACACTCAACAAAATCTCACATTGTGTAAGAGCATCACCTAAATCTGCATCCAAAACAATGTATCCATCAACATGCTCATCATCTAAAAATTCATCATTCTTATGCAAGGAGCTAAAAATGCAATTTTTAACAAGATCACTAGAATAAGGGATATTAAAATCACATTCAGTAATCCTTTCAATACAATCAACTCTAAAGAAATCATGCTTATAAAAATTTCTCATGTGATTGAAAACTTCAAACTCAATTTTTCATCATTAATTCTCAGCATCAATTTCCCTGCATGAATATCAATCAATGTATAGGCAGTAGCAAGAAAAAATATCAATGAAATACCCTCATCATTATCATCCATATCCAAGATGACAAAATCAACAAGAAAAGTTAACTTATCAACCTCAACAAGCATATCCTCAACTATGCCTCCCAGATACTTAACACTCATATCAGCTAATTGCAATGAAATGTTAGTTGGTCGACATTTTCTTAACACTAAGTCTAAGAACACATAGTACGGCATGAGATTGACTCTGGCACCCAAATCACACAAAACATTAGAAAATTCAATAGAACCAATGGTGTAAGGGATAGAAGAACTCCCTGTATCCTTTAGTTTTGGGAGTAGCTTTCTTTATAAGATTGTAGAACACTCCTCCGTGAGTTTGACCATCGAAACTTCATTTAGTTTCCCCTTGTTGGAGATCACATCTTTCAGGAACTTCCTATAACTTGGCATTTGCTTTGTTGCATCCAAAAGAGGAATGTTAATATGTAGTTTCCTAAAAACTTCTAAAAACTTTTCAAATTGTTTTTCTGCATTAACTTATAAAAGATGACCAAGGAAAGGAATAGGGGGTTTATATTTACTCAAAGAAGTAATTTCCTATTTTGTTTTCGCTACCTTAAACTTCTCATCAGTAGGCTGGCTGATCTCTTTCTCTACTTCTTATTCCACTCCTTCATTCTTTAACTGAATTAGCACCTCTTGTAGTTCTTTTTTCTACTCCTCAATATGATTGCCTTGACTTGCTCTCTGGGATTTTTCGCTATATCACTTGGCAGTATACCTGGTACACAAGAATAAAAAGTGTTAGCTAATTGATCAATCTTATTCATGTCTTTCAAACCTCTCATTGGTTGCTATTGCCAGTCAATCAATTGCCAACTCCCACGATGTTTTATTTTCCTTTTGTTATGGCTATAGATTTGAATTAAACCTTGGTGGATTATTGGGTCTTTGTGGTGCTCCTTGACTCCATAAAAAATTAGGATGGTTTCTCCATCCAGGATTGCATGTGTTTGAGTAGAGGTTATTCTAAGACCTACCAAAATTAGAAACATAGTTCGCTTACTATACCTGCAGACACTCAAAAGACATGTAAGTAGATTCACCACAAGAATCACAATACAAGACTTAATTAGTTACAGCATTAAGTTGATTACATTTCATGCAATTAATCAAAGAGTCAATTTTCACATTAAGTATCATAAAGCTGTCAACCTTATGCACACTAGCTCTCTATCTAGGCATCTCATGCTCATTAGACCAATCATACTAATTTAAAGCCATATTATCCAATAATACACATGTTTCATTATACAATTTGGTCATTAATGCACCCTCGACCACAGTATCAAAGGTTATCTTGATAGAATTTAAAGAGCACCTAAAAAAGTTTGTAAAAGTAGCCAATCAGGCATACTATGATATGGGCATTTTCTAATCAAATCTTTAAAACATTCTCAAGCACTATATAAAGATTTATTATCGAATTGCCTAAAACTAGTAATGTCATTATATAGTTTAGAAATCTTGCCAGGTGAGAAATACTTAGCTAAAAATACTTGAGACATGTTTTCCCAATTTATAAAATGATTAAGAGAGAATGAATTAAGTCATACTTTTTCCTTTTCCCCAAAAGAGAAAAGAGATAATCGTAACCTTATCGCGTCTAGACTTACTTTATTTAGTTTGATGGTATCACTGATCTCTAGAAAGCTCTTCAGATGATTGTTAGGATCTTCAAAAGTCTTTCATCTGAATTGATCTACCTGCACCATGCCAATAAGACTAAGTTTTAGTTCAAAATTATCTTCTTCTACTACAAGTTATGCAATACTAGTTTGAATATCTTGAAATTTAGGTATAGAAAATCCCCTCATAACTCTATTCTCCTAATCAATTGCTACCTCATGTTCCATGTCTTCCTTAACCTATTTACATATGGTTCTAAAAGTCTTCTCTATTTTAGGCTCGAATTAAGGTTGGCTAGCACTTTTAAATCTCAACATATATCTTGTACGGATACAAAAGTAGTACAAAATTATATTCATAAAATAAATCACAAAAACCATTTTAATAAATCTAGATTACCAACATGAAAATACAAATCACAAAAATATGATAAATAGATGCACAATAAACACATAAACAGTTAACCGAAAAATTAGAGAATCCCAAAAAAATTAAAGAAAAATAAAAAAATTAGTGAAAACAATGCAATTTGACCAAGATAGGCAGTGTTCGTAGTAAAACTATGGGTTTTGCTCAACGGCCCAAAATTCTTTGGAACAAGTGGTCATTTGAGCCCAAATCAAAACCTTGAAAATTTCTGAAAATTCTCACCAATTTCCCCCCAAAAAAATAACTAAAATAGCAACTATATAACCTAAACTCTAATCTATGAAAATAAATAAGAAATATTAAAGTTCAATCTCAAATAAGATTATTATTGTTGATATACAAAGATATCTCCAACAACGGCACCAAAAACTTGATATCTGATTTTGGTACATCACAATTTCGGGCAATTATACCATAACCTAGTACTATGTATAGTGTGAAACAAGTGTTATTCCCATGAGAATATTTTATACTACCAAGTATGAATAAACTTGATCTAAATTGAACAAATCAAATCAAAGTTGTGAAGATAATTAAAAAAAAAAAAACTAAGACAAAATATACAAACCCTAATTTGTTAAAAACTTTAATATGATGAAACCCTAAGATATTAATTTCATCTATTTTTAACCTCTTACATGGTTGAATTTTTTCAATCCCTAAGTTTGTTGACTATTGAATTATTATGGATAATGGTAGATTTCCCCAGACTAGATTTAACCAATAGCCATGCAATGAATCCCTAATTCGACAAACCAAAACCCCATGGTCACATAATTTTGATTAAGTCGAGTTGTATTAAGTTCTGTGAAATATCTATAATTTAAGGTTTTCTCTAAAACCCAATATACAAAATTAATCTTCTCTCAATCTCATAACCTTATGCGCATTTTATTATATTGAACTAATCTCCTATAGTATTCTCTCGCTCTCATGCATTTAATCTCAAATTATACAAAACGCAGGTCTAAACATTTTGAGGCATTAAATTTAATAATAAAATCCCATAAAAAATAATCATGCCAATAAAACTCAATGGAAAGAATTAAATCAAGCCATGTAATTAATCAAAATGTAGAATTCATTGGGTTCTAAGAAAAATAAAATTAGCTGGACATTGAAAAGAAAAACGAAAAGAAAATAAGAGACGTTACAACCATTTTGCAAATGTGAAGGAGGTTGAGGCCCTTGGCATGGAGACGGCTGCTAGGATTTGTAAAATGGTGGAAGAATGAGCCAATAAAGAGGGATGCATGGGAGAGAATGGTGGAGGGCATGAATTATGATTCTGTCCACAATAGTGCTATATTTATAGCACAAAAACCCTAAGAAGAATTTGAAAACTTGAATTTTTTTGACACTTGAACTTTTTGGAAACTTGGTATTGTTCAGATGGTGAGAATCTCTTAGTTCCCTAGTAATTTGGAAACTTCTTGATCTTTGGATAAATTCTAAAATTGATAGAAAAATAATTTCCAAATTTCCAGCACTTTGTTTCTTTTTTTAGCATGGGATTGACTTCCAACGTATAGCAAATTTGACTCAATTTTTGGATATGCTCCTACTTGAATTGGTCTCTAAGGTCTTCAAAAGATTTGTAAGGCTTGAAGTCTTCTTTTTAATGCTATAAGGATCATCTCAATTGGACGTTGGAGAAAAAAGTTATGCCCAAAAAACTGAATATTGTTCATCCGATCTGAAAATAGAAAGTAATACTCCATGTTTCCTAAATCATTATCTATGAAATAAATCAGTAATAAATCATAAAATATAGATTAAATCAGTCATAAAACACATAAATAAATATTAAAAAAAATATAATTCAATTATATAAAAATATTACTATTACTAAGGACCGTAGTCCAATAAGCAGTGCTGCCAAACTAATAAAATGGTCCAGGCCCAAAACCTTCATCATCTTGGTCTTAAATTCACCGAGAAAGTCTTTAAGGTCTCATCCTCTCTTTGATATGGATTTCCTCTTGGTCCCCTAACTAATCATGAAGTGGGACTCAAACTACTACCTTAGTTGCGAAAAACTCCTGACGCTAAGCAAGGGAAGCTTGTTGAACCATGTTAGTATGTTACCCTTTAGGGTTGTGGGAAAATGTTTGCACATGATTACATATGACATGTCCCTCGAGATCATGATTGTCACAAAGTGGGCTGCATGGTCTCGAGGATTAATGGTGTCGTCGTATCTCTCCATAAGAGGAAAGAATACGTCTCGTGGTATTGACTCAGTAGAGATTTTTGGATTGAATGATGAGAGACTAGTAGCATATTAGATGGTATCGTCTTGTCCTGCACTAATATATTTGAGTTCAGCGGCCACAAGCTCTTTAACTTACATATTCAGATCGTCAGGATCAAGTCAAGGGGTCACTAAAGGCTATCGGTGTCTCTGGGGCTGTAGCTTATGTGAGTGCGAGTGCTTTGGTCTCCCGAAGGAGGACGAGGCTTCTTGATGGTGAGCACGACTAAGCTCCTCTAGTTGTTTGCTCATGCCTTGCACTTGTGGTTCTTGCCTTTCCATTTAGGAATGGTTGACCCAATTAGGAGAGGCTAAAACAAGAGGAGGAGGAGTCCTGCCTTGAGGTTAAGCAATAGGTAGTTGGAGATCTCTATGCAAGAGTGGCTCCACTTGATGCTGCAAGTGGATAATGAAATGATCTAGTTAATTAGTAAGGACTATTGGTAGAGAAGGGTCCACGGGGTAGGATGTTTTTCCTCCCATCATAGACACTGCTTTGAGATGTTTTCATTCTTTCTTTTGGACAACATAGCAATAGGAAAGGTAATAAAATAGAGCATGGAGTATGCAGGGCTGGGAAACCAATCTGTTTCCATAAATAACATCAATCTATTGAATGTGGGTTTTACTTCACAAATAAACTATTCTACTGACTCGAATGAAAACAAGTATCAATGCATCTTCTAGGCCACCGTAAGTAGGAAAACCCATAATATACATACCAAAGGTGGTCTGATAGTGTTGCTCCGATACTCAAGTTAGAAAAAGTGGTGAGAGAAAAAGAGAACAGAATGAGTAAAGTCTTAGGTTAGCCCTGTGTAGTCTCTGTGCTATATATGTAGAGTGTAAAAAACATACCTAGTGGGTCCCCAATGCTTAGTATATAAATATAGTATGCATATGTATGACAAGTCTATTGCTTGAGGGTGTGAAACCCTAATTACCTTATGAAGAGATCGTTGGAAATCTTCCGAAATTATAAAAATTGTAGTTAAAGATTTTAGGAGATTTAGGATCTTGTAGATTAAGAAAAATTTAATTTACACAAAGTTTCCCTTTCTTATCGAACGAGATTATGAAGATTTTCTTTTTTATCAAGTTAGATCACTCCCGAGATTAGGGAAGATTTAAATCTCGGGTGATCATGATCTTGATTCACATAACAAAAACATCGTTCAGAGGGAGACCACTTGGTGATAACCACGAGGTCGGTAGTGACTGAGAGGTTTAACCAAGAGGGCTTGACTGAGCAGTATTAGAGAGACATAAGCAAGAGCGTTCAACCAAGAGAGCATTCGACCAAAAATGCATTTGACTGAGAGAACATTTCACGGAGTAGTGGTTGAGAGTGTTGGAGTTCAGCCGTTTTGGGGTTTATTGAGAGGCCCCTTGATGGTTTTTGGGACTTGTGATTATGGCTAGACTTGTTAGTCCCCCCAATTGTATGGTTTTGGGCTTTTATAGTTATGGGTTGTTGGAACACATACAATCCGATACTCAGAGGTGATATGCTATGACATTAAAAATGCTATAAAATTGGACAAGAAATTTGGGAATTTAGTTATTTTCAAAGAACTTTGATAAAAATGGTAACGTGATATTAATAATAAAGTATATAAAGTAGTAAAATTTAGATTTTTTAAAAAATTTTTTCTTTTGACCAAAAATAAAATATAAAAAAGAAAGAAGAGAATAGACTGACTACATGAAGCATAATTATGATTTGGCATAGATATGCTCAAGATTCTGAATTGAGTTGAAATTAATATGAATCAGAGATGGTTCTAGTTTGGCAGAAAGAAGAATTAGAACTGAAATTGAGATAATAGTTCTAATTTTAATTCTAGGACCGAATGATTGTGGCTCTAAATCAAATGGTTCTAATTTTGATTTTTTTGAATTTTATATATTTTTTTCATAATTTTTTTTTTAACAATTCTTAGTGGATTTTATGATTTATTCAAAGTTCAATTCCTCATTCTAGTTTAAATATTCTTTAAATGTTTTGTTTCTTGCTTCAGTTTTAGTCCTTAAAATAATAATCAGAACTGAACCAATAGTTTGGAGGTTTTGATTTCAAAGCCAAATGAAACCATTTTTTCGATTCTAATTTGAATTTATAAATTTTTCTAATTTAGAATCAAAACCTTAGGTTTGTCAACTTTGGTACATTAAACTATGATTCTATAGTAAGTTGTATTAATCCACCAATAAGAGGCAACATAGAAAAAGATTAACACTTTTTTCTTTATTTATATTTTTATATTTATAATAATTGTTTTTATATTTTTATATTTCAAAATCAATAAGTAATATAATTTTGATACATATTTAAATTTTCATATTTTTATATTTCTATATTTATAAAAACTATTTCTACATTTGGATTTTTTATATAAATCCAAATTATTATAATAATTTATTGAGTCAATTGAATATTAGGTTTTATATAATTGCTCTCCAACTCTAATATAGTATCACAACCATGTTTTTCTATTTTTCATATTCATATTCATATTATATTTTATATTTCTACATAGTATCAAAACTCTTTTTACAAAAATAGTTATCCATGCACCCACACGCATCTCTAGTAGCCATAGTCAATGTAGGAACTAGATTAATCAGAGTTAAAGCCAATACCAGAGCTTAAGCCAAGAGCTAGATCCTGAGCTTGTTGAGCTCGGAGCCAAGAGGCAAAGCCTGGAGCTATCGGCGTAGCTAGATCCAAAGCCTAAGGCAAAGTTAAAGCCAGAGCCAAGAACCAGTACATGGGTTGCAAAAACACCCCCTAGGATTTTAGATCGTTTATTCAGATTCTATTTTGATATATATTTGACTTTACATATTTTTTTATTTCTATATTTATAACAATTATTTCTACATTTGAGTTTTTTATATGCATTCAACTTATTTTAATAATATATTGAGACAATTGATTATTAGATTTCATATTATTATATTACTCTCAATTTCTAATATGATAGCACAACTATGTTCATCTATATTTCATATTCATATTTATATCAATTTTTATATTTCTATATAGTATTAGAATTCCCTTTACGAAAAGGGTTATCAACGTACCTATACTTGTCTCTAGCAACCAGAACCAATGCTGGAACCAAATTAGCAAGAGGTAAAGCCAACACCAAAGTCAAAGCCAAGAGCCAGAGCCAAGAGTCAGATCTTGAATCTTTTGAGCCCGGAGCCAAGAGCCAAAGCTGAAGCCATTGACAGAACCAGATCCAAAGCCAAAGGTAAAGTTAGAGCTAGAGCCAAGAACCAGCACAAGGGCTGCAAAAACATCCCTTAGGATTTTAGATCCTTTATTCAGATTCTATATCAAAATAAAATATTTTCCATTTTCTAAATTGATTTTTCATATTTTCATATTTTCATATTTCTATATTTATAATAACTATTTTTACATTTATTGTCATATATTTTTTATATAAATCTAACTTATTATAATAATTTGTTGCGTCAATTGAGTTATTAAGTTTCATAATATTATATTACTCTTCATCTCAATATAGTATTACAATCATATTCATCTATTTATCTATCATATTCATACTTTTATTTTTATATATTTAAAAAAAAAAAAAAAAAAAACCTGGGGGACAAAAAAGAGTGAAGTTTGTAATAGGTGAAAGAAAAACACTAGCAATGATCTAGTTATTTCATCCACGTTACAGAGGAAGTCCTACAATGGCTGCTTGCTAAGGAAAATATATTTTTATTCAATATTTTTAGCACCTCATTGGATTTATCTGTTATTATTATTATTATTATTATTATTATTATTATAGGCTAACCGCAACACGTATCTGTCCTTGGCGTAGCTGTCGTTACCTCGTCTCAGGCGTAAAGTCTTTAATGTTGTGTTTTACAACCCCACGAAACAAAAATGGAGGCAAAGAAAAAATAATAAAATTAAAAAATAAGAAAAATATATTAAAAATATACAAATTTACTATTTTATCATTTCTAAACTTAATTCTATTTTATTTTAAAATAAAGAATATAAAAATAAATTTAGTATTTAAAATTTTAAAAAAGAAATACAAATAATATGATTCCATATTTTTATATCAATACTTTTACCATAATACCCTTAGCCCTATTAAATTGCACGCTTCTTACCATAACAATCTTGGTTTCAAAATGACTTAAACCCTTCATATTTCACAACCTCTCCGCTTCTTTCTCTCTCTCCCTCACACATCTCTCTCTCACACACACAGAGAGAGCGGGGGACATGGGGAGAGAAGATAGGATGCCAAGTTTGAGTTCTCCACTTATTCAAGGAGCAGAAGAAGAAAAGAGTACTAAAGCTAGAAGAAAAGTTGTGATTGAGGAGGTGAAAAAGCAATTATGGTTAGCGGGACCATTGATAGGTGTGAGTCTATTGCAGTTCTGTTTGCAACTTATATCAGTTATGTTTGTTGGTCATCTTGGTGAATTAGCTCTCTCTTCTGCTTCACTGGGTACTTCTTTTACGGCTGTCACTGGAATATGCTTGATGGTATGTTGCAATCTCTCTCTCTCTAATAAATACTATTTTTGGGTCATTCTATAAGAAATACTAATGCCATGGTTATTATAGAAGTTTCCATATGCTTTGCTTGTCCACATTCTACTACATCTGGGGCATTCGGGGTTTGGTAAATTTTGCCACTGAACCTTGACTTGAATCTGAATTTAAAATTTCTGACCATTCAATTAATCTATAGTTTCACTTCAATTCATTGGTTAATCTGAAATATAAATTATTTAAAAATAAAATCATATCATACATCATTCATATTTGTTTCGTAAACAAAACAAGTATGTCTATCCATTTTTCTTATATAGAGTTATTGAATTCATTTTATTCTTTTGTATATAGCGTTATTGAAATAAGTTTATGAAATTATCTCATATATATAATTATTGTAATCTTATTGTAATATATTTATTAATTGATTCTATATGGAAGTATTTAATTAATATTGTTATATATTTTATAAAATTACCATAATATAATTATACAATTATTTTATATAGATTTGTTATAATAAATGTATTGTAATGTATTTGTTGATTGATCTCATATACACTTGTTGAATTAATTGATCTTATATAGATTTCTTATAATAGATTTAACTGATATTAGATGTTGAATGAAAATTATATAACTTTATTATAAAACTTTTAAAAATTAAATTATACATATTTTAAAAATATTTGGTAAAAGTATATGTGGCTTCGGTTCATTTCGATTAATCTGTTTCTAAAATTATACAATTTACTTTTGAAAGCCCCTTACTGCACGCCTTAATTGATCAATTATAAATTTAACGGTACAACATAAAGTGTATATAATGCGTACAGACAAACGCAAAACCGAGTACTATTTAAACTTTCTCTCGTAAATGATCCAGATTTTCTCTTGTTGAAAGGTAAGGCCATCTATTACTAGAAGTGAGACAAAGAATTGAGACCCAATTTACTGTGTTAGCGATCTTGTTTTGTATAGCATTTTCCCTTTTCCCATCCACCACCAATATTTGGAATCAATCTCTGACCTATCTGATTCGAAAGAGATCCTATTTAAGGGATAATACTCTCAGTGTAGTTTTTTTCATTCTTAAGTTTTGAATCCAAAATTTAATTAAATGATCTAACACTCTATTCTAATACGCCGACTATCCGTTGGTTGCTTTGTATAGCATTGGCTCTCTTAGTTGATTCCTCATTTGCTAATGAGACTAAGAAGATGCTGTTAATTGGCTTGGCTTAGTATAGAATTTTTAGCCACGCTCAATTTCATCACTCAATAAGAATTTGTTGGCTTAGAACTGAATGAGGGAAAATTCTTATATGTGCCACTATAAATTGGAAGTGATTTAAATCTCTTACACTACTCTTATCTTTGTCTACTGGAATGATTGTACTTTTAGGAGACATATATTTTTTATAATACTTAAAAAATTTAGGTCCTTAACTAATTCTGATTGAAATTTATAAACTTGCTACCCAGACGGGATTGGCAAGTGCATTGGATACACTATGCGGGCAATCCTACGGAGCAAAGCAGTATCATATGCTTGGTATACACATGCAGTGCGCTATGCTCATTCTAATGCTTGTATGTGTGCCACTCTCGTTCATATGGGCAAATACAGGCACTCTTCTCATTGCAGTTGGCCAAGACGATGAAATAGCCAGTGGGGCAGAAGTATATGCGCGATATATGATCCCAAGCATTTTTGCAGTTGGTCTTCTTCAGCCTCTAATCAGATTCTTGCAAACACAAAACATTGTTTTTCCAATGATGATTAGTTCTGGCTTCGTAACTTTACTACATATACCAGTTTGTTGGGTTTTGGTGTTCAAGTCTGGCCTTGGAATTAGGGGAGCTGCTTTGGCAAATGCAATCTCTTATTGGTTTAATGTGTTTTTCTTAGCCCTTTATGTCAAGTTCTCTCCTTCATGTGCAAAAACTTGGAAGGGCTTTTCGACGGAGGCATTGCATAATATCCCATCTTTTCTTAAGCTCGCTATTCCTTCTGCTGTTATGGTCTGGTAAGTTTCTTTAATTTCTATGTGCCAGAGTTGAATGAAACCTAGTTTATGTAATAAGAATGTTAATGTAGTTTCGTACTGTGGATACATTAACAGCTTGGAAATGTGGTCGTTTGAGATGATGGTACTCTTATCTGGTCTTCTTCCAGATCCCAAGTTAGAGACTTCAGTTCTCTCCATCAGGTTCGTTAATTTATATGCACACAATATCCCAAGTGATGAATTGTTTTCTCATGTCTCAGGATTTCTTCCCTTTATTTTACAGCCTTAACACATCTTCAACAATGTGGATGATTCCATTTGGACTTGGCGCTGCTGTGAGGTAATTAAGTTATATGGACAAGACGATGTTGAAAACTTAGTGAAATCCCCTTTGGACTTATTTGGAAGATGTTTGAACTCAAATTTTGTGTGTGACCTTCAATTAATCACCTCCAGTAATGGCATTTCGGACTTAATTCTATTTTGCAGCACAAGAGTGTCAAATGAATTAGGGGCAGGGCATGCACACGCTACACGTTTAGCGGTTGTTGTTGGTCTGGTCATGGCCTTAACCGGGGGCATTGTGCTGTCACTAACTTTAATTTTGATGCGCAACATTGGGGGCTATGCTTATACCAATGAAACTGAAGTGATCAACTATATAACTATAATGATGCCACTTCTTGCAATCTCCATTTTCTTAGATGGATTTCAGGCTGTTCTTTCAGGTAGTTCTGTCTTCGCTCACTTGCTTTATTCACATGGAAGACTAAGTGTGACCTCTTATTTCTGGTTGTGATAAAAAGGTGTGGCTAGAGGGTGCGGTTGGCAAAAAATTGGGGCATTTGTCAACTTGGGATCTTATTATCTCATCGGCATTCCCTCTGCGATATTGTTAGCATTTTTCTTTCACATTGGAGGAAAGGTAAGCTTTTACTCCCATCTTAGAGTGTGTTGTATCCTTTTAATTTCTAAACAAATACAATATGGTCTCACTTTGATTATGTTTTTTCATAAAGGGACTATGGGTGGGGATCATATCTGCACTCGTTGTGCAACTTATATGCCTTTCTATCATCACCATACGTACTGATTGGGATCAAGAGGTAATTCTCTCATCCTTGAACTTTCTTTTCTTCTTATTTGGCCGCTTCTATTTTCTCGAACTTAGTATGTGTATGACCATTCCTTTGCTTAGGCAAAAAAGGCAACACAGAGGGTATATGACTCCATACTTCCAGTGGATGCAGTCTCATGAAGTGTAGCCAAAATGGCTTAGTCATGACTAAGAAGAAGCCACTCTAAAATGAAAGAATCACCATTATATTCAGATTCTTGTATTTTTGAGGCAGAGTATTAATTAACAACTACTTGGGAGCTATTTTTAAGATACATTGTACTACTTGGCAAATCTCAGTTCAAAAGCTTTTGTGTTCATTTTAGAGAGTGTTTTGCTTCTATTTTGACTTGTATTTTATCATCACTTTTCGTTCCAAGTCCACGGGCTTGTTTATTGACGATGGGCAATTATTTTGAGGGGTAGTAAAGAAATCGGGGATGTAAAGGTGATTGCTTCTATTTTGAGTCACTTTTGCGTAAGGGTTGAGTGGGCTTTAAAGCTAAAAGAAGAGTACATTATGAGACGATGTGAGGAACAAAAGTGAGTTACTTCTCAAGAGCAATCCTGTTCACGAGGTGCCTGTGCTCTTGCACCATGGCAAGCCCATTGCGGAGTCACTTATCATCATCGAGGAAGGAGAATCCTCTGCTGCCTCAAGAGTCATCCATTGCAATAGTTCAATCACTCTCTCCTTCTCTCTCTCTCTCTCTCTCTCTCCCTCTCCCTCTCTCCCTCTTGCTCTTTGGTTATCTCCATTCAATTGGAATGAGATAATCAATCCATTGAGCGACCCTTGGTAGCATTTAAACAACATTGCTCTATGCTTTGTGCGTGTGCATGGTGTTGGGAATCGTCCACGTTCTATCTAATTTTGTTTCATCTTCTCGTGGGATTGATCATGTTTTCATTCTACATGTACAAAAACCACATCTTCGCATGCTTAATTCAACATCTACACAACATTAATCATGTAATTTTGGGGATTCATCATGTTCTGTCTCATTTTTAGGATTTTCTATCTAATTCTATTGTGTCCGAGACTGGTATTGGGGATTCCTCAATGTTCTGTGTGGGCGCGGGGTATTCAAGTTAGAACATATTTGATGAAAACTATTATCAATAAATAAACCATATAACCTTAGAGCTATATATTAAATTATTAAGAAATTATAAATAATCGAATATAGGAACCGAAGAAAAGCATACCCGAATCCATACTTTCCAGATCTCCTTTGATGATTTTCAATGGGTGTTGATCGTCTCGATTGTTTGTCTCCAAGAATCCTGAATTGAGAGCATTCTTCTAGATTTTTGTATTCTCTTTAAAGAAATCCTCTAATTGATGGGGTGTTAGATATAAAAAGGTCACCAGATTCGAGGACCACAACTCATATTTAAAGATAATTGTGTTATCTTTTGATAACCCTATCTAAATCCATCACCCAGATAGGGATTATTTCTTAGGTTTCTACACATATGGGAACCACACCCTATTAGATATTCAAGAGTCCAAAATTAATCAAAACTTTAGTAGATCATTTTCTCACTTTCCTATGGACTCATCATGATAGTCTAACTATATAATTATTTTATATATTAGTCCAATATTAAATTAAATGATTCAACAATCTCTCACTTAGGCTATATGTATACTTTAATTATGAATAACTGAAATGAGCTCAACTTTGCTATCAATACTAAAATGTATCTATAATCAATTCCGTCCATCAATCATATCAACATAGGATCAGAAAGGCCTTTGTCACATTTATCGTAACTCGACCTAACAGTGGTCAGTATGCCAATACAACCGAATGGCATAGATCATAACGTGGATGTGCAGCATGGAAAGTATATGCAATGTGATCTATAACATGTGTATTTCCAACTGATCATTCCCAAACTACAGTGAGATTAACTATACTTAATCTCAGAGTGTATGATCCAAAAACTGAATCTTTATTTTCATAGAACTTAACCTTAAATTCTTTAACCTTAAATTGAAATAACCAAAAATGTTTATAATAGATAAACACCTAAAATCACAAAGTCCTATTGAAACTGAATATTCTAAAATGATATTATACCCATACAAATATTGTGCACATGAATCTTTTGGGTGACAATCCTTTAGTAAGCAGATCTGCAATTATGGAGTTTGTACTAATATGTTCTATAAACAACTATCCGCTCTGAATCATTTTCTTAAGTGGAATATAAGGCTGTCGAGTTATTGTTGCAAAATAACTTGAGTGGTTATCAAAATTTGCAGTCATATTTTGTTGTAGAATACCTCATAACATGCTAACTTAATACTATTTTAACATCCAATAAAATCAGAATCAGTATACTAAATGATTTCAAACAGATCTGACCATTGACATATGAGCATGTATTCTTTTTGTTCTCTATAATTACCATAAGATCTGTTTGACTGCGTTTCAATGGTCTACTTTTAAATACTCACCCAACACTCTTATAATGTACGCAATATCCGAACGTGTACCAACCTAAACATGCATCGACTCTATACCGCTAACGTGTAAGGAATATTCTGCATTTCCCTATGTATAAGGTCATTTTTGAGATATTGGTTGAAACTAAACTTGTCTCCCTTAACTATAGGGGTATCTCTTGATTTATAATTTTGAATATCATAACTTTTGAGAATTTTTTTGACATATAAAAACAGGAAAATATATCTGCTCCCACAAAACTTGTGATATATACAATTTGCAACTAAATTCATCTCAAAATCTAATGAGATGATTATTTAATGAAATTTGTAATACCACGGCATCAATTCCGAAGGTAATAGAGTTTGTTCTTTCAGAATGGGGATTTTCCAACATTGTGCTCATCTGTTTCTCCCCCCACAAATTCAACATCATCAAAGAACCGTACACTTCTCGACTTAAATGTAACCTTATTTGTGAGATCATAAAAATTTATACCCCTTAATCTTTCAAAGTACCCTATAAAATAGCAATTTACCGTTCTGATGTCTAGTTTCCTTTCATTAAGCTAGAACGGCTTAATCTTGGTTAGACAACCCCAAATCTGAAAATGTTTTAGATGAGGATGTTTTCCTGTCTAGAGCACTTAAAAGATTTTGGTAGTTGTTTTAATGGAGACTCTATTAAGGATATATATAGTCATATCAAAAATCGTCTACGAACATAATACATTATCGTTGACCATTCCAAGGAACCAAACCGAAAGGAATGACCCACAGACGTCTGTATATATCAGTTCTAAGACATTCAAAATCCTTTTGTTAGTTTGTTTTCCATTTATATAATTTACACTTCGAGTACTAGTATACAAGGACTCATAAAATAAAGCAATAGTATTAACCAAAAAAATAGATTATCAAATCCTGATGAAAAGCCAGAACTAACCACTTTGGACTCAATAAACAAACTAACTTTTCCATGTCTGAAGGAACAGTTAAAATCTGATTTGTCCAATACAGAAATAGAAATCAAATTTCGTCTAAAAGACAGAATTGCAAAAGTTTTACTAAGATCCAAATAAAAACTAGTTTTTAATAATAATCTAATTTTTTTATATTACTTGAATTGTAATTTTATTGTCATCGCCCACACAAATATATCTTTCATCATTAATTAGTGATCGAAAATTTAAGTAACACTACATAGACACACTATGTAAGTAGTAGCAGTGGAATCTGTGTCATGCCCCAACCTACAGGTCTTGGCATGCGACAACTGCCGTGCTACCCTGAAACACGTGTAAGTCTCACCCCATGCTCTAAGGTACCGTAAGGCATTCAGAATATCCAACAAATCAAAGGCCATCCCAACTGCTTATGCCATCAATTCATAAGGCAAACATCCCCCTCATGGGGTAGGAATCGAAAATGAAATCAACATTTTCCAAAACGAAATTCATAAAAGATTAAATAAGAGTCCTCAATAGAATTTAAACATAACAAGTCCATCCAAATTCAAAATATAGAGTTGAGTAAATTTTCAAATAAGTTTTGCACAAATTGCCTTCCTTGGGTCTAAGCTAATGATATCACAATATAAAAGTAGAGTCTATACCAAATGAGGTCTCTGACAATGATCTTCCTCAAAATTCAGCTTTAAACGACCTCACGTATTAATTAAATTTCCTTTGTAAAAATGGAAAGGGAGTATTTACAATAACCAATGAGTACAAAACATGTTACGGTGATAACTGAGGGATGATCGTGGATGTGCCAAATAAATATTCTCAAAACCATGTCATTGTAGCATAGCAACATCAAGGGTTCATCACATTTCAAGCCAAGTTCAATAAACAGGAATTTAAAAATCATAAGCATTCATTCATATCCGTATGTTTTCTAAAACCATGGGATGGCCAAAACTCATAGATTTCGACAATGCTCTACGGCAACCAATGGCAAGACCACCAAGGGTTTTCATACTCATTACATATCATAAAATACCCCAACCTTGGCATTGGTCTCGGGCCTCCTCTGGGGTGCAGCCAAGGTAATTTGAATGAGGGACTTCGAAGACACTTATCGAGCGCAGCTACCTCCTCAGTTAAATAAACGCTCAACCACGTCGCCCCATCAGGTCTCGCACGAGGGAATAACTATAGCCATTAATCATGCACACAGTACTGTTTCACAATTATCTTAACGTATAATCAAAGTGTGTCATCATTCATTCGATAAATTCTTATCACAAGGGTCTCAATCAATTCATATTCATCATAAATCAACACATGTGGCACAATATTTTCAATTCAGTTCATGGATATATTTTTCATGTCAAATTCCCTTTTCGGGACATGCCACAATCATAAAACAATTTGTAAACAATTTTAAAAACATTTATAAAATCAATTTAAAATATTTTTTCTCACTTAAAACCATAAACATATATCCACTCATCTTTTAGGAGGGTGAACACTTCCAATTCTACAATCAATCCCAATATAATGCCTTCTCGGGCTCCAATTAATTATCTTAAATCAATAACCATAATTTCATTGTTAATTCACCTCCAATTCTAGGGTTTATGAATTTTTTCTAATGTACAACAAATCCTAATTTCTTAAATTTATGAATGTATGTTTTATTTCTATCACTTGCAAGTTATTTGCATCTTCATACAATTTTCATTCCATTTTTCCCTAATTTTATTATTCTTCATTTCTAGGGTTTCGATCTCCACATGAAATTCCTCCAAATTGCAATAATAGGTTTCAATCCACACTAATAAAACTAAACCCAATAATAAGAGTAAGAAATTACCTTAGATTTGGAGTTGGATTAAGTTTTTGAAGATTTGGTCTAAAAACCCTAATTTACCTTCACATAGAACAACCCTAGATTTTTCATTCAATCCTCCTTTCCTTAAGTTTGATTGAGATTTTGGATACTTGATGGAATGATTTTAGCGGAGGGAAAATTGGTTTTCAAGAGAGAATCAAGAGTGGTGTAAGGGGAAGAGAAATCGTAGAGAGAGAGAGAGAGAGAGTTGAGGGTTGGGTATCGGGTGAAATAAATGAAGGAACAAGGTAGGAAATTAGGTTTTATTAAACCAAATTTTTGATGAATTAGTCAATTATCCTCTTGTCCTTGATGATTCAAGGGTTTGGGGTGGGGTTGGTTGTCTAATTTGGTCATTTTGCATCTCAATTTTGTGAAAAGTTGACTAGGAAAGGCGACTTGCTTAGAAGACAAGGCGACTTGCTAGTACAAATTTCAACTAGACAGCGCGACTCACAGCTGGACAAGGCCACTCGCTAGTACAATTTTCAATTGGACAAGGCATCTCATGGGGTGGCAAGTCGACTCAATTCTTTATGATTTCTAGACTTCAAGTCGACCCAAGCTAGGAGCAAGGCACCTCACAAGTTCATGATCTCAGAAGTCACCCTACACTCTCTTACTCAAGGCGCCTCAGTCTTGCGCAGTGCACCTTGCCTCCTTATTCCACATGCATAAGGTGACTCGACCCTTCTTCACAAGGTGACTTGCCTTATCCCTCTCTCAGAAGTACGCACTGCAGGTCTCTCGAGGCACCCTATCTGGATGGACAAGGCGCCTCATCACCAACAAAGAGCCTCACCTAGTTGTCCAAGGTGACTCATCTCTCCTGAAACTTTGATTTTGTTTCCAGCACACCTCCAAGTCATCTTTCCTTGTTCCTAAGGCAACCCAAGCTTGCTCAAGTGGCCTTGTTTCTTCTTTTCATATGCATGACACAACCTATTCATTTTTAACACATACCCAATCACCTCCTCAAGCTATCTCATGCTTCCACAAGGCCTTTCGTCTTTCATTTTCCCTTACACAAGCCAACTTACACCTTATGATTCATATGGCAACGAGATTTGAACAATTCCATTAATTGGTAATTGTAGGGAGAATAAAATTGAAAATAAAATTAAAAAAATCAAATATTGAATTTTTCAGCATTACATCCCAAAACTCAAGGTCAATTATAATCCGATTTCTCTCGGTATTTTACAAAGAAAATTAATAATTAAATAAAAATTTCTAATATCTAATTTTTGGTGTTACAACACTTAACCTCCTAAAAGGAAATTTCGTGCTCGAAATTGAAATAAAATTCATACTTCAAACAACTAGGGTATTATCTCTGCATAGTACTCTTGGGTTCCTAAGTCTCTTCTTCAAGTTAGTTACTTCTTCATAGTACTTTGACCATTGGAATTTGTTTACTTCTTAATTGCTTGATTTGTCGATCAAGGACCTTTACTGGATGTACCTTGAAGTTCAAATCTTGATTCAATTCTACCGGAGGAGTCTCCAATACATGTGAAGGATCCAACAAATATTTTCTCAACACTGACACATGAAAAACATCGTTGATCCTTTGTACCTCTGGTAGCAATTTAAGTTGGTAGGCCTCATTTCCAATCCTTTCAAGGATTCTGAAGGGACCTATATAACGAGGGTTTAACTTTCCTCGTTTCTGAAACTGGATTATGCCCTTCCAATGAGATATCTTCAAAAATACCATATCTCCTATTTCAAATTCCAAAGGCCTTCTCCATTTGTCAGTGTAGCTCTCTTGTCAATTCTGAGCCGCTTTCATTCTTTCTTGGATTACTTTTATCTTAGTGGCTTCAATCAACTCTACACTTTAAATTTTCTCTCTCCAATTTTATTCCAACATAGCGGGGACCGCCACTTCCTTCCGTAAAGAGATTCATAGGGTAGCATCTCAATACTAACTTGATAGCTGTTATTATATGTAAATTAAATCAATGGGAGCTGTCTGTCCCAACTACCCTAAAAATCCATGACACAAGCCCTCAGCATGTCCTCTAAGGTCTGAATGGTATGCTCAGATTGTCCATTAGTCTGAAGATGGAAAGTTGTGCTGAATTTTAGCTTAGTCCCTAAGGACTCTTATAGTTTTGGCCAAAATTGTGAAGTAAATCGAGGATCACGATCCAAAACAATAGATACTGGAACTTCGTGAAGTCTCACGATCTCATCAATATACAATTTGGCCAACCTTTCCAAAGAGTAGGTGCTCTGGACTGGGAGAAAATGGGCTGACATTGTGAGTCACCCAAATAGTATCATGATGTCTTGGAGTACATAGCAATCCCACCACAAAGTCTATAGTGATGTGCTCCCATTTCTACTCGAGAATCGATAATTGTTAGAGGGTATTAGCTGGTTTCTGATGCTCAGTCTTGACTTATTGATATACAAGACACTTGGCTACAAATTCAGCTATCTCTTATTTCAATCCGACCACCAATAAGTCTTATTGATGGTACGGTACATCTTTGTGCTTTCGGGATGCAATGCATACGTTGAAAAGTGTGCGTCTTCGAGAATAGCCTTCCACAGCTCAACATCTTTGGGAACACATATCCATTTCCCATATAAAACTACACTGTTATCCCAAATTCTAAATTCACCACCTTCGCCCTTGTGAACCTTTTCCACTATACCTTTTATCTCTTCATCGATAGCTAGAAACTTCGGATATGATCTACCAAAGTAGGTCACACTTCAAACTTAGTTATAAGTGCACCATGCTCTTTAGAAGCTAACTCAACACCAAGAGCTCGGAATCCAACTAAACAAGACAAGTATGAATTCCCAATAGACACCAAGCCAGAAGTGGAAGATTTATGACTCAATGTGTCCGTAACCACATTAACCTTCTCTAGGTGATAATCTATCACTAGATCATAATCTTTGATCAATTCTAACCATCTCTGTTGTCTCAATTTGAGTTCTTTCTGCATGAGCAAATATTTGAGACTTTTATGGTTAGTGAGTTCATGATTTAAAAAATGTTTTAAAATTTTGAATTGTTTCCCAATTATTGAAAGGGGTCCTCAATTGTTTTTGAAACTATTTTGAGAAAATTTTAAATACCTCCTATGGGTCCTAGGGAATTAAGAACATTATTTTTAGGGGTTAACTAATTTGTTCTTCACTTAATCACGTATGCTGAATATAATTCTCTTTTGTAGAACTATGTCTCCACGAAGAAGAACGAGGAACTCGAATGAGATTCCTCCTACTCCATTTTCCCAATCCGAGGCTGCATTGTCTTCACATGCTCCTCCTCTGATGTCGACACACCTGACTCCTCCAGCTAGGATTCCTGCTCCTCTAATAGCTACCCTCCAACAAGTAATAGAGTGGTGGAGCGCCTACAGAGCACAGTTTTAGGCTCTGCATCAAACTCCAATCCCTCTGCCAGTTCCTCCTCCAATGTTGGCTGCCACACCAAGTGTTCTAGTGGCTCCTCCTCCTCCAGTTGTCACATCAATCGACCATCCTATCATTGAGTTATCCAAATTGATCAAAGAGGCAAGGTAGTTGGGATGTGAGACATTCTCAGGCACATGCGATGCCTCTGTCGCCAAGAAATGGATTGACCGAATCCAAGAGACATTTACCGACATAAGATTGGATGATGAGATGAAATTGTGGGTGGCTATGAAACTATTGGATAAGGGTGATCGAACATGGTGGGAAAATGTGAAGGGTAGGACTTCCGTTTCTCCTACTTGGACAGAATTCCTTAGAGCCTTTTGAGGAGAAATACTACACCCGATTCCATCAGGATCAGAAAAGAGAGGAATTTTTCAAGTTAGCCCAGGGGAACAAAACAGTAGCAGAATATGAGACGGAACTAAATGAGTTAGTTACATATGTTTTGGAGTTTTTGAGCTCTAAGGAGCCCCTCTGTGTAAAGTTTGAAATGGGGTTGAATTTGAGCATATGAGAGAAGATGTCAATAACTAAAGGACATATATTCCAGGATGTTCTGGAATTAGCGTTCAGGGCTAAGAAGATGGTGATAGAATGGGAAAAAGTTAGAGAAAGTCAGGGAAAGAAGAGGAAGTCTGAATTCTCTACAAGTCAAAGTTCCAAGAGAAGTAGGAGTGTGAACTCCTATAGCAGAGTTTCGGCTTTAGGATCCGTTGGCTCCACGAGGGGCCAACAATTTCCCCGATTTGGCACTCCCACTTCTAGTGCCATGTCCGGGAGTAGGTCAGCAGGGCCAAAGAAGGAACCTTGCCTAAATTGCAAAAAACATCACCCGAACCATGTTCCGAGCCTCTGAAGTACTATGGGAAAGCAAGGCATTTCTGCAATGCTTGCCCTGAATTGGATATTAGCGGACGTGAAGGTTAGACAAGTCGTGGTCATTCGAGTGGCCCTAGGGGTGGCCCATCGAATGCCTCAACACCATCGTCTAATACTGCTCCGCGGATGGGAACCAAAAGCAACACAATTGTCGTCCCTCCACAACGTCCCCAACAAAGGAATCAAACAAGAATCTATGCTAAGACGAATGAGGAAGCTCAGAACAATCGCGACATAGTCACAGGTAAACTCTCTTAGACTTGAATTTGATAATTTGACAATCTAGCCATCAAATGTGTCCTAATGCCGAAGTTAATTTAACCTTAGAACAAACCAAACCAAGAACCTTAGCAGTATCCTTATCCTGCTTCTTTATCTTTCCTTTCTTAGCCTTAATGGTCACTTAACCCTAATACTGTTTTGAGATAAAATCTTTTAAGAGTGTAACAATCTCAATCTTTTCATTTTTGACAAATCATTTCTCAATACTTACAAGGAAATATATAATTGTCGTAACAAACTTAGATATAGTGCTTCTAATTGTTTCTAGGATTGCTTGCTTTATTATTATTAGATATAAGTGATTCGACCTCTCACACCTTTCATTTTTCTTATTTTTCTTAGAGGTACCTTTATTCATAAGTGGTGGGAGAGAGTCAGTCCTTAACGTAAGATCTAAATCCATGACTCCGAGGATGATGAGTATATTCTCTTACCATGACTTAAAATTTAAGCCATTCAATATAGGGAGCGAGTTGAGCGTTAGTAGAAGTAGCAGAAGTAGTATATAAAGTTAAACAGGAACAATTAAATAATCAAAATCATGTTCATAATAATTTAAACCAATTAATAAATAATTCAAATAAAAGTAACCCTATTACAAGATAGCGATAACTTTATTAAAATTTCATTTTTGAACAAAATAATTAATTTATAAGTGGTACCCTGATACAGTAATCAAACACTGATAATAAATTAACATGACAAATTGTAAATCTTCCTTTGGGTTTATTTACAATTTATATGTAAAACTAAATAATCATCACGTGTTTATTACTGCATATGCATGTACAATTCTTATGAACACAAACCTTCTTTTGGACTGATCTGCACTCACATAACTTGTATATGCATATTTTTTAATATTTCAAGATAAAATAATTTTCATAGAATATGTCACTTTGGTGAGATGTTATTTCAATTAAAATATTTCGAAATATATATACATAATAATTATTTGAATTAAAAATTATATTGTTAATTGGGTTATATCCAATTTTAAATTGATGGGTTTAAAATTGAAAATTAGTCCTGCACTTAAATCTAATTTTATAATCTATTTGAATCCCTTAACTTAATGATCCATACTCTTCAAATTGAATTTAAACTTAAACTCAATTTTATAATCCAAACATATCAAAAATGTATAAACTTTATTTAATAAACTTAATATGCACACAATCTATTGGGTCATGCAAATTGAATCTGTTGGAGACCCAATTTTATTAGATTTGCAATAATCCAGTCTCAATACCAGAATTGGGCATTTGACGGTCCAATTAATTTATAACACTGAATTTTAACTTAACCCATATAATTTTTTTTTTTTAATTATCCTTTAAAAAAAATCACAGAAGACGAAGAGTCAAACTCTTCTGTCTCCTTACTTCGCCGAAATCTTGCCGCCGGCTTGACGTCGCCACCACAAGAGATGGGCGTCGACCGGTGAAATCCACCACGACCTCTCTTTCTAGCCTCAGTGGTCTATGTTCATCATGAACAGAGACCAACAACCTGTGATGGCCGAAGCCATCACTTTCTCCATCGCCCGGCAAGGTCCTTTTTCACAGAGGGTGAGAGAGGCTTCGACCAAATCCTCTGCTTCTCTCACTTTCTGTGGTACCATTATTTTCTTTTTTTTAAATCCGAAAAGCAAGGGATAAAGGAAAAAAAAACAAGATCTGATTCCGGACAAAAGAAAGCTCTTGTTCAGAACACTTAAATACAAGTTTCTATCCTTTCAAACAAAGCATTAAAAGCCCTTTTTTTTTTAAATTTAATTTGGCATCGATTTGTCACATGTTATGATGTCCAAACCAAAACTATAAATTCCCTTTTTTTTTTAATTTCTTGATTCTGAAACTGTCAAGGTAAAAAAGTGAAAATTCCCTTAATTTCTTACTATTATTAATATATAAATCATATAATCTTAGATATACATACCAAATCATTAATAAATTATAAATAACTGAATATAAGATTCGAAGAAAAGTATATCTGAATTCATACTTTCCATATCTCTTTTGATAATTTTTAATAGGTGCTGATTGCCTTGATTGCCTGTCTCTAAGAATCTTGCATTGGGAGCAGTCTTCTAGATTTTTGTGTTTTCTTTAGAGAAATCCTCGGGTGTTAGGGAAAGAAGAGTCACCAGATCCGCAAACCACAATACATATTTAAAGATAATTGTGTTATCTTTTCATAGCCCTATCTAAACTCATCACCCAGATAGGGATTATCCCATAGTTTCAGCATATGTACGAACCACACCCTATTAAAAATTCAAGAATTTAAAATTAATCAAAACTTTAATAGACCACTTTTTTACTTTTTCATGAACTCATTATGACAGTCTAACTATACAATTATTTTACATATTAACTTTGAATTAACTGTTCCAAGATCATGCTCGTGTATGCACGCGTGGGGTATTGTGGCAACACTCATATGACTTGGTTATGAAGATCCTGAATTTTGCATTTAAAAAAAAAATGGAGCCATTTTTTTATAAAAGAAAAAAAAATCTTAATGTTACATTGGAGCATGAAATTTTGTTTAAAAATTTAAGTCAAATGAATAGGATTTCACACTACAGGAAATTACATATAAAATCTATGAACTTTGATAAAAAAAAAAAAAATCAATTGAATTCTTAAATTTTATTTTGTTATAATTGATTTTTTTGAACTTTAAAACACGTAACCATCAAGTTTTTGGACTAACGCAGGGAAAAAATTTCTCCAAGTCATCAAACTATTAACTAACTCTCAAACAGCTCATCCTTTTTCTCGATTAGCTCATCCAATTTGGTTTTCATTATCAATTAGGTCGTTCTGACCATTTTACTATCAGAATAGTGACGTAACATCCTATGTGAATACAGTAGAAAATTTTAAATAGTTATCATCTTTTTAGTTTCGTACACCACAGCCCTTCGTCTTCAATCTTCATCACCAATCGCCCTCGGCTTCTCTGTCATTAGCCACCATTGCCTGCATTTGCTTCTCCTTACCTTCGAACTTCGATTCCACCTTCAGAGTTCGTCTTCATCACTTTCTTTTATAGTCATCATTCACCGTAGAGTTGAGATTCTTCAAATTCCAATTGTTGCCCTGGCAATTGTCGTTCAAAGTTCCATTTGATAGAAAATTTTATCCTTAAATATAGTATAGAATATTTTACTCGTAAATGCAGCATATTGACAGAATATTTGATCCTTACGTCTAGGCTTGTATTCAACCTAATAATCAATCATATACCTATTATGTATTTTATATATGTATACTCATGTAATTCCCTATATATAATGGAATATAAGATTGACAATTGGATTGGACTAGCCTGAACTCAGCTCTTTTTAAAGGACCGAGCTTAGCTCATTTCAAGCTCGGGCTGAGTTTGGGCCCTTTTTTAGACCCGTTTTAATTATAGACGGAGTATGAACACAATAGGTTAGCCCGTTATAGGCTCGGCCCGTTTACCAATCACATAAATATGCTTTTTTTTTTAACATAGTGGAGCACAACCCTAGGCCTTGCTTTGCCTCCTCTCCCTTCTCTCTTCCTTAGCTCTCTCTCTCCCCTCTCCATCACTTGGCCTCCTCTCCCTTCTCTCTTCCTTAACTCTCTCTCTCCCTCTCTCTCCATCACCTATGTCGTTGACCACCACCGACACCATAGTCAGACTGCTATTCGACGGCGGTCAAACCTCTCTCTTTCTTCTCCCCCGCTCAGTCTCCAAATCTCTCAGTCAAAGCTTTCTCTCTTTTCTTCTCGCACTCTTTGTGCTCTCACTCTCCCTCACCTTCATCGTCCACCACTATTAACCACCGCCATCGATATCTCAGACTTAGCCACCACCAGGTCACTATTCAATGACAACCACTGAAGCCACTCTCCTCTTCTACCATGATCAAACACCTCCCTTTTTAGTTTCAGGTTCGCTTGCTTGCTCTCTCTCTCTCTCTCTCTCTCTCTCTCTAATGCGATTGGACCCAGTCTTGATCTCGATTTCGATTTCAGCCACTGTCATGATTTTTATGAAAATTCAAACCCTAATTCAAAACCTAATTTAAAATTCAAACCCTAATTTTTATGAAAATTTGGTTATTGTCTTGATCTCTCTCTCTCTCTCTCTCTCGCTCTCTTGCTCTCTTCCCCAAAATTCAAGCCCTAATTTTACACATTGATTTCATCGAGCTCATGCTTGGCTCAAAATGGGGCTAAGGCCCTTTTAATTTTTCAGCCTGAGCTCGAGCATCAATTTTGTAACACCGAAAATTTAGTGTTAGAAATTTTATTTAATTATTATTTTTCTTTGAAATTGACCTTGAGTTTTGGATGTAATGCCAAAAAATTCAATATTTGAATCTTTCAATTTTATTTTCCCACATAAATTACCAAGTGTTGGATTTTCAAATTGTTTTGCTATATTAATCATAAGTTATAAGTTGGCTTGGTGGAAAAAAATTTTTTGGAGAATGGGAAGTCTTGGGCTCAAACCATCTTGCATGCAATACATGAGATTTATGGTGGAATTTTGGTTTGTGAGAAATGAGTCTTCTTGTGGAGGTAGATGATGACTTGTGAGTATGAGAATTGTGAGGAGCAAGGTCACTTGTGGAAATTTGGGTTGACTTGTGCCTGATGAGAGTGGAAAGGGGCCATGTGAGGAGGGTGAGTTGGTTTGTGTGAGGAAAAATGAAGGGCAAGTCACCTTATGAAGAAGCATGCGACGACTTGGGTAGGAGAAATTAAAGAGCAAGGTGCCTTGGGAGTTTGGTGAAATGACTTGGAGATCTGCAGAAGACAAAAATCAGAGATTGAAATGAAGTGAATCGTCTTGGACAATTTGGTGAGTCGCCTTTTGATGGTGATGAGGCGCCTTGTATATTTAGGAAGGTGCATTGGATGGCTTGCAGGTCATGCTACTGAGGGTTGATGATGATGAGTCGCCTTGCACGCATCAATGAGGCGCCTTATGCATGTGAATTGGAAGGAACAAGTCACCTTGAGCTATGGAGGAGGCAACTTTAAGGGATTTCAGAAAGGGGTTCTGAGACCATGTTATGGTGAGGCAACTTGTCCCCTACCTTGAGACGACTCAAGGCCTAGCAAAATCAAGAATGTTGAGTCGCCTTGCCGCCCCATGACTCGCCTTGCCTAATTGGATTCTTGTACTAGTGAGGCACTTTGTTCCAAATCGGGTCGCCTTGCCCAGTCGACTTTTCACAAATTGAAGATACAAAATGACTAAAATACCCTCAAAACTCAAAGGAAACTCAAAATATAGGAGGGGCAATATGGTAATTTTAGTTTTTAATAAATGGGATTGAACAAACACACTTCATTCATTCTCTTGCTCTTCTCTCATCTCTCTCTCGAGCACTCTCTCCTCTCCCTACATTCTCACACACTCTTGCCCTCACTTTTGATTTCTCTCTCCAGAAATCAGTTACTCTTCTATTTAAATCACTCAATCAACCTCCAAAATTTTCAATCAACACGTGAGGGGGAGGATTGAAGGAAAAATTTAGGGTTTTGCTCTACATGAAGAAAAGTTGGGATTTTTGAAACTCAATCTCCAAAACTTCATCCAACCCCAAAATTAAAGTAATTTCTCCGTCCTAAACTTGGATTTAACTTCTTCATAACTAGATTGAGATTTTATTATTGAGATTTGAGAAATTGTTATTAAAGATCAAAACCCTAGATTTGTAAATGATAAAAATTGAGAGAAAATTTAATGAAAACTTGTATATGAGTGTAAAAAACTTATAGATGGTGGAATTAGAATGCACATTCTTGTATTGAAGAAAAATTAGGGTTTGTGCTAAGTTAGAGTGTCACGCCCCGACCCACACCCGAGCCGGGCATGTGACCAGCCCGTCGCGACACCTCGATGCACGGGCACCACGTCCCACACATCGAAGCACCGTAAGGCTGTCGATATTCACAAAATCCAGGTTTCCAAATCACAGAGATCCCCAAGAAATAAAAATAATACATGTATGCCTCAATGCAAATTAAAACAAGTGAGAGTTAAACTTATACAGACTAGAAAAATTTTAAATACAGTCATCCCAATTTAAACAAATATAATGGTCATTCTAACTTCCTCAAATGATACAATAACCTCAATATATATATAGCGGAAGAGCGGGTAGTCATACCCCAGCCCAGTAGTCTCCAAGAATATCCAATACAACAATGCGCACAAATCTCTCAGTCTGAGTCTACACCTGTAGGAGGGAAATGTGAGGGGTGAGTACCGTAGAGAGGGGGGGTTGGTACTCAGCAAGTCGGGGGGATGACATGTTACAATTAATTTTTGGGTGAATTAGGAGTGTCAAAATTATGTCCCAATAAATCCATAGTATGCAAAAATATTATGACATCTCAATAAATCATTCACGGCATACGTATCAAATCAAATATGCATCCATTATGCATGTCTATCATATCATGTAGAGCCGGCCGAAAATATCCCGGCAAAGGCCAACCATGGCCAAGGACGGGCAACGTTGGGGGTTTTCATGGTGCAAGTAATAAAATAAGGCTCTCCACCCCAACGTTGGGCACAGACTACTCCAACTAGCCTGTATATATATATCGCACACGTATCAAGGATCAAGCGTGTATGGAAACCCGCCGGTGCTAGACCTACCAAGGTCCTCCCCGAAGTGGTTCAACCGACGACTGTCCGTACAATATGTATGACAATCTGGCGGATACCCCCTGCAGAGGCGTATCCGGGCACAACAGGTGCCTCTACCAAATGTCCTTCGTAGCTACGGAATGCCATAGGAAGCATATCATCATCATCATAGTATCCACAGGGGCATCCAACCCAAATCACATATCTCAAGCCAAATCTCAAGCCATAATATGTCAAAATCATGTGCCAATATGCAATGGAAGTATAAAATCATGTGAATATATCAAAGTGTGGCACAATCATCAAGTGTCAAAATCATGGATGCATATCGATATAAACAAGTTGGGACACTCCATATATTCACAAAACATTTTCATAAATCCAAGGAAATAGGTCAATCATACCATTTTAAATCATGCCTTTGAAAACTTTTTAAAACACAGTATCAATTAAAAGTAGATGTCAAGTCCCACTCACAGTTAGGGGAGGATAATGCACTCCCCAATATCTCCACAAAGCGTAAATCAAGTGGTCCCTCCGTTCAACTCAAATAACTCTTAGAGAGACAGTCTGCAGATTTTTTTTAACCTGCGCAGTCATGGAAAATAGACTATAACTTTGGATATACCAGTCCAAATCAGATGATTCTTGTCTCATTTTAAAGCTAAGAGATATCACTATAACTTTCATTTTGCACACTTCCTCAGATTCAAATCACATAATTCCCGGTAAGCCTCATATTTTTACTGTCATATTTAAGTTTTGGATTCTGTCCAGTTTTTGTGCAGAAGCCATAACTTTCATTCTACTCACCAAAGTCTAATGAAATTTTAACATGTCATAGCTAAGATGTAGATCTACAACTTTCGTGTTTTGAGTTTTATCCAAATATGCCTGGAAGGGGTTCAACAAAATTCATGAACAGGACTGATACGTTTTAGTGAAACATAAAGTTTCTGTCAACACAGTTTTAAGGAAAATTGTATAACTTTCAATTTCCTCGTGAGAAATGGCTGAAATTTTAATATGTTATAGGCAAGAAGTATATATATAACTTTCATGTTTTGTGTTTCTTCAAACTAAGACTTAAGAGGGGTCTTTTTTACTCACTACTGTCAAGGTTCGAAACAGGACACTTCTATGTCGAGTTTCAGGAAAAGTACCATAACTTTTGGCACAGGCATCTGATTTTGGTGATTCTTATCTCGTTGGAAATATAAGACTTTGATCTACAATTCATATGACTAGCACATTTTCAAATTCTGGCTCTAAGATGTCTTAAAACAGAGATGAAATCACAGACAGAAATAAAATTTAAAGTGAGACAGGATAAAATTTCTTACCTCACTTTCTTGGTCTTCCTCTCTTGCTTCTCTCCTTGTTCTCATGAATTGGGAAGAATGAACAAGCATTCTAAGGCCTTCTTCTTTTATTATTGTATTAATACCTCACCACCCTAGGATCAAATCTCCAATTAATCTAAACCATAGGATCATTTTGACTATTGCATGTGTTTTCATTGGTTTTCATGTGCATGTGTTCTCATTGGCCCACCTTGCCTTTCTCATCTCCATTTGGCTAACACTTGTTCTCCTCACTATAACACTTGTTCAATACAAGAATACACTTGTCACATTTCATTTAAGTTTTGTTAATTGCTAACAAGTCCTTTGACTTATAAAAATTCTAATTTGACCCCTAAAATTTTCATAATTACACACTAGGCCCAAAATCTTATATTAGACCTAATTAAATTTATTTAATGTGAAATTAAGATTTTGAATCTCTTTGAGTCAAAATTGATCCGATTTGTATTTTATCATCAAATATCTGATGTTGATTTACTGGAAAAATTTTCTTAGTGAAAATTTATGAATATAGTAGTAAAAACATCATATATATATATATATATATATATGAAATGGAATTCACTATAGAATACACCGAGAGTCGGTGTTACATAGAGAAAATTCATAAATTCTAGAAATTGATATGATTTAACAATAAAATTGCTATTATTGTCTTAAGATAAACAATTGGAATCCAAGGAGGGATTACATTGGAATTAATTATGAAATTATGAGTGAACACCCTCCCAAGAGGTGAGTGGGTACATGATTATGATTATAGATGAGAAAATATTTTAAATTGATTTTATAAATGCTTTCCAAATTAGTTTTCAAATTTGTTTTATAATTATGGAATGTCCCACAATGGATTTGTATTGAAATATGCATCCGAATGTTTTAGATGAAAAATGATGTGCCAAATTATAAATTTATGTTGAATATTATTTGATTGAATTCATGGATTGAGAAATGGATTGGATGGTTGTAGCCCATTGGTTAATTGTTGTGATGTTTGTGAAATGGTGCTTTGTGCATGATACATGGCTATAGTCATTCCCTCCATGTAGTGACCTGACGGGGTGACGTGGTTAGACGTTTATTTAGCTAAGAAGGTAGCTGTGCTCGAGAACTGCCTCTAAAACCCTAGCTTTGGACTAGCCTAGTTGCACCCCAGGGGAGGCCCGAGTCAAAGTTAAGGATGTGGGTAATATTATGGTTGATGAAAATGAAAACCCTTGGCAATTCCACCAGTGGTCAGGACCAAGCCTTTGGTAGAAAGATTTTTAGCAACGCCATGATTTTTGGAAACCAAATTGTGATAATTTGGATACATATAATGTTATAACATTGAAAATTCAGTATTAAGAAATTTTTATTGAATTTATAGTAAAATACAGAGAGAATCGGACTGTAATTGATTTTTAGACTTGAAATGTAATAATTGAAAATTTAAGGTATGAATTTGCAATTTGTAAAATTTAATCTTAATTAAAAAAATAGACAAATCAATTTACAAATGAAGTAAATCGATTCAGTAATATGCAAAGAAAAGGTTCTATGAGTTGAGTTGGGTAAATCGACTCATGAGGGTCATGAGTCGATTTGTGAGGAGAGGGAAATGGAAAGGAAATCGAATGGGGCAGCACTTGAATTGATTTATATGAGGAACCAAAGGGAGGAAATCGATTTACATAGGAGATGAATCGATTTGTGTGGGAGAAAATACAAGGGAAATCGATTTGCTTGAGGGGATGAATCAACTTGTGAGAAATAAAAAGGAAGGGAAGTTGATTCACTTGCTCTGCATTCTAGATCTCTGAGCCTTGGTCCTCATGAGTCGATTTACCAAGAGAGGAAATCGATTCAATTTGTAAAACTAAATCAATTCACCTTAGTGGAAATCGACTTGCTCCTCTACAAAAATGACTTCTAAGCCATGGCAATCATGAATCGATTTACCAATTAAGGGAAATCAATTTAGTTAGCAAAGTTGAGTTGATTCACCTTGAGGGTAAGTCGATCTGGCCTCTCAGTCCTGCACTCACATGAATCGACTTGTGGAGGAACGAATCGACTTGCACTCTATGTGGAAATGAAAAATGATCAAATTGCCTTCCAAATGCAATAAAACGTTGAAAAATTATGAGAATAATATGGTAATTTTACCTCCTAAATTAATAGAAAATGAATGCAATCCTTTCATTTACTCCATTTTCATCTCTCATTCGAAGACCCAACTCTCTTCTCTCTCTCTCTCTACATTCATATCTCCTCTTTCACACTTTGATTAATTTCTCTCCCGCCAATCAACCACTCTCCACTTAAATTCACTTTATGGACTTCCGAACCTTCAATTAAACTCAAGGAACGGACGATTAAATGGAAGTATTTAGGGTTGCTCTACGAAAGGGAAATTTGGATTTTTGAAAGTCAACCTCCAAAACTCAATCAAATCCCAAAATCAAGGTAATTTCTTGCTCTTAATCTTGGGTTTAACTTCTTTAATACTAGATTTGATTGTATTTGTAATACCAATTTTTGGTGATTGTATATCATGTACTACTTGTCATGATTCTAAATATATAAATATCCTTTTGAGACATCTATTTAATTATCTATTTATTTATTTTGAGATTTCTACTACTAGAAACACGGGTATCAGTGACGGAGTTTTCCGTCGCTGATACCCAAATTTCCATCGCTGAAAGTATCAGCGACAAAAAATCAGTGACGGATTTTTCCCTCGCTGAAAGTCACCTCTCAAATTTTAGCGAATGATCAGCGACGAATTCTTAGCGACAAAAAATTTCTGTCGTTAATCCGTCGTTTAAGTGAGTAAGAGCAAACATAAATGCCAAAGCTACCCACTCGACCCACCACCTGACCCGCTTGCGCCCTGTTCGGACCCCGACCCGCCCGCCTGACCGCCCACGCCTAAATGTGCTGAAAATATGCTTCCACCCAGGTTCGAATCCAGGTGTGAGAGAGGGAACTTGAAAGCCTTAACCACCATGCCATCATTATAATTGTGTTATTAATTTATTTTTTTCTACTTCTACACTTTATTTGTAACTCTCAATATTAAAAATACAGTACGCTTATTTAATAAAAATATAAAATTTTATTTAATAAAAACATAAAATTATATTTAAAAAACAAAAAATTATATCTAATAAAAATACAAAATATATTTAATAAAAATAAAAATTATATTTAATAAAAATACAAAATTATATTTAATAAAAAAATAAAATTATATTTAATAAAAAAATTATATTTAATAAAAACATAAAATTATATTTAATAAAAATACAAAATTATATTTAATAAAAACAAAAAAATTATATTTAATAAAAAAATTTATATTTAACAAAAAAAATTAAAATTATATTTAATAAAAATAGAAAATTATATTTAACTAAAATATAAAATTATATTTAATAAAAATATAAAATTATATTTAATAAAAATACCAAATTATATATGAAAAAGTAAAATTATATTTAATAAAAATAAAATTTATATTTAACAAAAAAAGTAAAATTATATTTAATAAAAATAAAAATTTATATTTAATAAAAACAAAAAATTATATTTAACAAAAAAATAAAATTATATTTTATAAAAATACAAAATTATATTTAACAAAAATATAAAATTATATTTAATAAAAAAATTATATTTAATAAAAAGACAAATTTATATTTAATAAAAACAAAAATTATATTTAACAAAAAAATAAAATTATATTTAATAAAATGACACAATTATATTTAATAAAAATACAAATTATATTTAATAAAAAGAATTATATTTAACAAAAGTAAATTTTTTTTTAAGTTTTAGCGATAGATTAGCGATGGAAATTTTTCGTCGCTAAATCCGTCTCTAATTTGTCTGGAAAAGTTTTAGCGACGGAAAATTTCCGTCGCTAATTTTAGCGACGGATTTATATACGGAAATATCAGTGACGGATTTTTTTGTCACTAAATCCGTCGCTGATTTTTTCGTCGCTAATTCGTCCTAAATTCGTAAAAAATAGTGACAGATTTTTTTTCCGTTAGTAATTTCAGTCGTTGAATACCCTTTTTCTAGTAGTGTTAGCCTCAAAATCGTTAAAATCGAAAATTTTATCAGTAAGCCGAAAACCTTCTCAGAAAGCGCTGGTAAGGTCTAAAGAAGTAAAAAATGACTAAGAGAAGGCCTACATATTTAAATAAAGATATTTAAATGAAATTTTACATATTTAAGAAATTTCAAACAAAATTTCATAAGGACCAAAAATACAAATTGTTAAAAATTAGGGGTTTAAATGCAATTAAGGAAAGTTAAGTGATTAAGTTGCAAACCACTCAATGATGGATAATTGGAGCCAAATAATTGGTCAAGAGGGAAGCAAGGTTGGTTAGTGGCCATATAGGATTTTCCACACTCAAGAAAACTTATTAGATAGAAATTTATGCATGAAAGATTATTAGATAGAAATTTTTGAATGAAACTTAACTAGAATAGTTTGTTCTAGTTTGTGACACATCTCCCTTGACATGTACATCCCCAAGACACCTAATGGAGTGCATGGAGGTTGTTTGAATCAACAATTGCATAGTTTAAGTGCTAGGACAAGTGGAAGGTTGAGATGATGCATGGAATGATCCAATGGTCAAGGATATTTGACTAAGTTTATAAAAGAACTTATTTAAGAAGAGTTTGGCTCATTTTCTTTATTCAAACCACCCCTTGCATGAAATATGTATAGTCCATTTCCATTTTTGAGTTCAACTATGGTGCCAAAGAGGTAAGAACAATTTTTGAAAATTCTTAAATTTTAATTGTAAGTATAGAAGTATTGTGTAGGAATTTATATTCATTGTGATTTGATTTTGCTAAGGTGATAAAAAAATTCAAGGATTAAAAGGAAGTACTGGTGTTATTGATAAAGAGATCTTACAAAGGAGGTAACATGTCCTAACTTATACTAAGATTAAATTATTTGATGAATAGTTACTTTGACATCTATGCTAGCATGCTAGATAGTGATTTCTAAATTGAGTCTTATGTAGTCTTGCTATGATATCTCATTCTATAGAATTCAAGAATCTAAGATATTTATTTATCTATAAACTAGACTTTCTAAGTTTTAAAATGGTATATCATGTGAGGTATTTCATGAAGGAATCGATTTTTAGTGATTTTTGAAAATTTAGTATATTTTACCAATTTTGTTTCATATCCTGTGTACGACTAGTAATTTGTGTAAATTTTTAAGATATCTTCTATATAGTATTTAGAGAAATTTTAAACATAAAAGTTCTAGATCTCTCTCCTGTCTTTAATTTAAGATAAAAATCACTTGAATCAGAGTTGTAGACAGAAAGTTATGGTATTTTTACTAAAACTTTACAGAAGTAGTTTTAAAACCAAAACTAAGATGAAAATAGAATTTTATAAAATTATACGTTTAAAATTTGAGAATGGTCTAAACTAGAAAGTTTTATATCTATATTGTATCTTCAATTTGAGATAAGAATTACTTAAATTAGAGAAGTACTTTGGGAGATATGGAAATTCTCCCAAAACTATGCAGAATTGGTTTTAGGAACTTAGACTGAAAAAGTGATAAATTTTTCTAAATTCTTGTGTTTAGAATTTGAAGTTGGTATAAACATAAAAATTGGAGATATATGTCTTAGCTTTAAAATAAAATTTAAATCATTTGAATCCAATCAAGATTTTAGAAGATATCATGATTTTATTAAACCTGTGCGTGATAGGTTTTGTAAAAATTTTCTTTAAGTATGAAATTTAAGATTTAACCTTATAAAAGAGAACATTTCTATATGCATCTTGTAATCCGATGACATAATATTGAATTGATAAATAATGCATATATTTTTTTAAACTTAGGCTTAGGATTTGAGGGGTGACCCGTTCGAGAAACGAGGATAGTTGGGGGAGTGCGTACCCTCCCCAGTCAAGGTGAGTGGGACGGACTATTTCTGACTTTGAATGAAAAATATTTTTGATCATGATTTGTATAAATAAATTTTAAAATGTGATTTAAAAATGTTTTAGTGTTTGTGGCATATCTTGAAATAATATTTATGACAATTGCATCCTAATATTATGAGTAAATATTTATAAATGATGATGTATGGCATATGTATATGATTATGGGATAATGTATAGTATCTATAGCGCACTCCCTACCACGGTATTGAACGTTTACCTGACGGGGTGACGTAGTGGGGTAACACTGGAGCAGGGGTTTGAGTCCCCTGTCTCTCTCCAACAGATCCAATAGACGAGCATCACGTGAGGACCATGTTAACACCAAGGGAATGGAGGAAAATATATGTGTTTTATTCTTATGACATTTTGGTGGCCCCTTGGTGGATTTTACCCTAATTAGGCCAAACTATTGGTAGAATACGTTTTTGACACCCCATTGATGCCTGATTGATGATAAGGATGTTTATAATTTTGAATTACATGATATATTTGCATATGAATGAAATATAAATTTGAAAATGACGTTTTGACTTGCCACTCTCACAAATTCATTTATTGTCATTATATAGTTAATGCACATCATTCACTGAGTATATGGATTATACTCACCCCTCATAATTACATTTTTAGTTTATACTGTGTTAACTTATGTTGAGATAATGTACCACGAGCTTTACCTAGAGACACTATCGGGTATGTCTTCATACCTACCCTTGTTTACTATTGGACCATGCATATAAATATTATATGTAAATTAGAAACAAATATTTAAAAAAAAAAATTCTAAAGATTTTATTCTTCTTTCACTGTATGATTTGACTTAGGATATTGAATAGGGTTGTGATATTAGATATAATATTTGCCTTGCGTCACCTCAATTTATGAGTAGGGCATACCCATGCTTCGAGGAGTCGTGGCAGTCTATTCACATGCTTGACCTGCGGGTTGGGACGTGACAGTATTGTTGAGATTTGATAGAATTTCATAGGTAGATGAAAAACCCTAATTTTTGTGAATAGTGAAATTTGAGGAAAATGAATTGAAAAATTGTATATTGGTCCAAATATTGTGCAAATGGTGGAAATAGAACCATGGACATAGATTCTTGGATTTGAAAAAATTAGGATTTGTGCAAAATTAGAAAAAATTTATAAACCCTAGAATTGAATATAATTTAATATTATATTTGAAATTATTGGTTTAGGAAGGCCAATTGGGACTTGAAAAGGATCTCATAGGATTCAAATTGGAAATTATGAGTGAATATCCTTCCAAGAGGTGAGTGAATGGTTATGTTTCATATGAATGAGTAAACTGTTTTCAATTATGATTTATGAATTACATTTTGAAATGAATTTGAAATAAATTTATACTATTTTGTGATTATGGTGTGCTTGAAATGAAATTGTAAAATATCCATGACTCATGATCTTGAATATTGAATTATCTTCACCGTGTTACATTTGGACACACATGTGAATTGTGAAATGTTACTCTACCTTGTAAATTGAGCATAAATTGATTGATAAATTGAGTTTGGTAACATGGTGCTGGAAAATGACTATATTCTAAGTCTTGTCACGGACCGGACCATCGGGGCAGTGTAGTTAAGGCTGATTGAAATTTGGTTTTGGTGGTAAGTGGGTTAAGAGTCTCCTCAAGGCACCGTGATAACATGGTAGCATCCCACAAAACTTCGAGCCAACGTCAAGTTGAAGGGTATTTTATGAAAATTGAGGAAAACCTATTGGCGGATTCTACCAACGGCTATTGGTAGGAAAATGTTTTTCGCAAACCCCAAAATTTTGGAAATGAAAGTTTAAGTTGCTAATTTGCATATTTGAGTCATGGTGGTTTGATATGGATTGTTTTATGTAAAATATTTCTTTTATTACATTAAATTATATTTGATATATATATATATATATGTTTGATACACCACCACCCTCACCCCTCATTTATGTGTTACATGCTATTACACTCCACTCACTGGGTACTTATAATGCTCATTCCTCTCTTCTAAATTTTTTAGAGGAAGCTTAGGTGGAAGATATCATTTTGAGTCAGTCGAAGAGTTATTTTTGCTAAACCACGATAGGTATTGGTAGTGTAGATTTTATTTTTGGGATTGACGTAGTGTGATCTATGGTAGGAGACTTTTGTACTCTTCATATAGTTTGGATTTGGTTAATACTTGTTTTATTTCTTTTTGAGCAAATATTGGTAAAATCCTTATTTGAAAAATGTGGAACTTTGTTAATTTTTGCTTAAATTTTCTTTTTGCAAAACTTATTGCTTTTATTGGGACGTTTGGATTTTATTTTGAATTTTAGATATTTTGAGTTTGTAAATGGATGAGAAGGTGTTGAAAATTGTTTGGAAAGCTGGGTTGGCCAAAATACATGTGTTCATGAATAGGGACAGATCAGGTTGATCCTTGATTTATGTGATAAATGCATGCATATTTGGAATATGGATGGACCGGATGGGTCCTTTGATTGTGAAATTAATGCAAGTTTGTTTATTTGGATGGTTAAATGATTTTGGAAAATTTGTTGGATATTGATAAATGTCTTGTGCTATCTCGGTGTACAGGTACATATTACACGTATGCCGGGATAACGCGGCGGTTGTCGTGTTCTCGACGGGAGAGTCAGGGTGTCACGCCCCGATTCTCAATTGAAGGCCATGAACAGCCGTCCGTTACCCCGTAAGTTGCCTATCACAGGACACACATACCGAGACAACGCAAGGCTAATATCTTCACCTGTTTAAAACCTGTTTTTCCCGAAAATATAATTTTCCAAGTAAAAGAATTTAAAACATAACACTTTGTCTCAATACATTAATATACAATAATTTTGAGAGTTTCAATTTATATCTTACAATAACATAATTACAGTCACCCCATAAATATATATGGTCATTCTATGAACCTCAAGTATATACATTATCCAACTTCATCATGAAAGAATGGTTGGCACCATCCCCAACACTCGTCGTCTCCAAATGTATGTCAAGTGTGTCGAAAGTCTCTCGACATGTTTCTCTGCCAAATCTATATATGTTATCATACAAAAGTGAGGGGTGAGTATTAAGGAAAATACTCAGTGAGTGAGGGGATCGACATTATATTATCAATAGTAGGTATGAGCACGAAGTGTCAAAGCACATTTTAAAACATGATGATATTATAAATTGAGCATGTCATTTCCATAAATCATGTGATCATATATCAAACATCATAATTTCAACATATGCATCCATTAACATTTCGAAATCATTTAAAGTTTGCCAATAAAATATCCCCGGCAATGGTTTACCAAGACCAATGACGGGCGTTTCGGGGGTTTTTCATAAACAAGTATAAAAACACTTAGCTATCTACCAGAATGTTGGCCACGGGCCTCACCAACTGGCTAGCCCATGTCTACGCGCACATATATAATTAATCATATATAGAACCCCATCTGGTATTAGAGAGTGGCATCACACATGTCCTCCCCAATTTGGTTCAACTGGCCGTGACTATACATATGACATTTGGGGATACCTCCTGCAGAAGCGTATCCGGACATAATGGGGTGCCTCTACAAATGCCCTTTGTAGCTACGGTAGTCCACTAGAGACATCATCACATCATATCATCACATCACAAGTAGGCATCTGGTCAACACATTTCATTAAAACCACTTCAAATCAGTGTGACAATGCAATGGAAGCATATAAATCATATAAAGTTTTCAAAGAGTGGCACGATGTCATTTCAACACAATTCATGGATACATATCATTTGAATCAATCATTTGAGATACTCCAATGATCACAAAGAGAAGCATTTATAAAACGTAGACCAAATCTCATGCTTTCACATATGTCATAAAATATGTCATTTTGAAAAGCTAATAAAACATGAGTATGTAAATGAATAGCATAGCATCAAAGTCATACTCACTGTATATGGGAGGGTATATCACTCCCTAAAATGCACCAAAATTTGTAGGAAATGCACTCCCCTCATTCGGTCACCAAGCGTGTCATTACAATTGTAACATATAACATATATAAATAAAATTGAAAACCAAAATGTTAAATTGTATTTTAATTAATCCTCCATCTAGGATCAAGGCTTAAGACATCATAATTAGACTTCTAATGTGTACATACACTGTTCCCTTTTTCATCACCTTGCCAGCAACTTCAAATGCTCATTTATATATACACCTTATAACTTCACCACAAACGTTGGCAATTAAAAATTTACATTATCAATTTAGGGTTCTCCTTAGAACTTCCTATACATAACTCACCATATACACATATATGTCTCCAAATTACATGCCATACTTACTCCCAATCTTTACCACATTCTATCTCTTTGTATACTCAAAATAGTTCACAAAATTTCTGAATTTAGTATGCTCAAAATCTCACCTCTTTTATGCACAAAATAGTCCACATTCACATGGCTCACTGTATAATTTATCCTTTAAAATTCTGCATGCTAAAACATCAATTTGAATTCATCACTCCTTCATAAGATTTCACATTCTACAATCATTATATATACACATACTCATATGCATTCCTTATGTTCTCAGTTACTCACCAAACTAATACACATTTATCACATCACCTTAGCACACATATACTAACTATACATGCACACACACATTCATCACCTTACCAAAAATTTTGCACACCCCTTTTCCCCACAATTCACTCCTCGGCTAGCATGAAATGTCCTCACCTCAATCCTTTTTGGTGCAGAAAATTTCTGCACATAATTAAACTACATTCCTTGGCTTTAAGATAGTTTTCTTGCACAACTGCATCCCATTGTCTTCAGCCATCAAGCATAATGTTTTTCAGCCAACATGCATATTTTATATTCATAATTCTCATTCAAATTTCTACACACAAAATTTACAAAATACAGGACAAGTTTTCAGCTCACTAATACACCTTTCTCCCATTATTTTAAATTGGCAATCATACACAAATATTGATCACTTTTGCACTAGAATTCAGCACACATGATTGGCCTTTTGAAACTAAATTCTAAGCTTACCAAAAGCACATTTCTCCTCCAACTCTCCAACTCTTCGGCCACATAAAATGTAATTTTTTCTGCACCCATTCCTGATGCTTCATTTACGTTCCACCTCGACTCTAAGGTATAAAAATATGCTAAAACATCATATTAAGGCATTCACACAAAGTCGTCAAATTTTAGCAAAGTGCAGAATCTCTTTTAGCTCAAATCTTGATGCTTCAAACCCAACCAAGACTTCTCTTCAAAAGATCTCTTCCTCTCCCTTGCTCATAGCTCTCGGCCTCCTCTTATTCACCAGGCTAGGCATCTCCTTTTGGCTCCAAACTTAGATATGTTATGTTAGGGTTTGAGGGAGATGAATCTACACAAAAATTTCCAAGTGGCATTTGTAGAAAACTAACCTTTCTTCAATGGGGTTTGCTCTTGGCTCCCTTTGATCTTCACTATGCAAATCACCTCTTTTTGCTTCAATTTTTGGATATGTTGTAATTGGGCTTGTGAGGAAATGATTTAAGCAAAAATTTTGAGGTAGTGTTATAGGAAATTTGTGAGTTCCCTTACCTTCATGCTCACAGTTTTGAGAGAAAGTAAGGAGAGTTCTTGTGTTTTGTTCTTTGGTTTTGAACATCCCACGGATTTTGAAGAAGAATGCTGTCACGCCCCGATCCTTAATTGAAGACCGTGAACAATCGTCCATTACCCCGTATGCTGCCCATCACATGACACACATACCGAGATAATGAAGGCCAACATCTTCACATGTTTAAAACCTGTTTAAAATTTGTTTTTATTCAAAATATAATTTCCCAAGTAAAAGAATTCAAAATGTAACACTTTACCTCAATGCATGAAGATACAACAATCTTAAGAGTTTTAATTTACATTTACATAACATAATTACAGTCATTCCATAAATATGTACATGGTTAATCTATGGACCTCAAATATATTTATATACATCATCAAATTTTTCATCACGGAAGAATGACTGATACTATACCCAAAACTCAATGTCTCCAAAAGTAAGTCAAGTGTGTCAAATTTCTCTCGACACGTCTCTCTACCAAATCTATATCTGTCATCATGGAAAAGTGAGGGGTGAGTATTATGGGAAAATACTTAGTGAGTGAGGGGATCGACATTATGTTCTCAACAGCAAGTGTGAGCATGGAGTGTCAAAGCATATTTTACAACAAGATGATATTATAAATCAAACATGATATTTCCATAAATCATATGAACATATATTATACATCATAATATCAACATATGCATCCATGCTATATAACAAATCGATAGAGCTAGCCAGAAAATTAATCCTAGCAGTGGTCAACCGAGACCAATGACAGGTGCATAAGAGGTTTTTTAAATGCATGTGAAGTTTCAAAATTTAGCTCTCTACCCCGACGTTGGCCATGTACAAGCAACTCCTAGTGGTAGACCGCCTATTTGGATGGACCTCCCCATTACCTGGTTCAACTGGGCCCATACAGATATAATAATCATGTATAAGCAACTCCCGGTGCTAGACCGCCTATTCGGACGGACCTCCCCTTTTGGTTCAACTGGGCCCATACATTTATGTCACGACGTTTGTGGGATACCTCCAACTGAAGCGTATCCGGATACAATGGGTGCCTTTACAAACGTCCTTCGTAGCTATGGAAATCCAATAGAAACATCATCACATCTTCACATCACAAGTAGGCATCCGACCCACACATTTCATCAAACCATTTCAAATCAGTGTGCCATTACAATGGTGACATATAAATCATATCAAGTTTTCAAAGAGTGGCACGATATCATTTCAACAAAATTTATGGATGCATATCATTTGAATCAAATCATTTAAGACACTCCAATGACCACAAAGAGAAGCATTTATGAAACATACATCAAATCTCATACTTCACACATGTAGTAAAATATGTCATTTGAAAAGACTATAAAACATGAATTTTTGCTCAATCAACAACATATCGTCAAAATCTCACTCACAGTATACGGGAGGGTCTATCACTCCTTAGAATGATCTCAAAACACGAAAATATGCTCCCCTTGAAATATGTCCAACCGTGTGTCTTACGAGGACAATATAATGAATGTATAAATTTGGGTGCCATATAGTTGAAAATGGTTGGCTCATTTTAAATTTTTACTAAATTCCTTATTCATGACTAGGAATTAGGGTTACATTTGTAGGCTTCCAAGGTTGTACACATGCTTTCCCCTTTTTCCATCACCAAATAGGTAACTTCAATTGTTCATTTCCAAAGACACACAATTCAGTCCGTAAGATTTAATTTTTTGCATGCTTAAGATTCAAGTTCCCTTTTACATATTGTGCATTCCAAAATCCTTAAAATGTGCACTTCCACATGCATGTTTTCTTGACCTCAATGTTTCTCATACTTTTCTAGCAAAACAATGCCACTTTAAACTACCAAAACCATCACTCTCACACTCTCTCTTTGTACACTTAAAACAGTCCAAAAAATTCAGAATTTAGTGTGTTCAAATCTCACCTCCTTTATGCACAAAATAGCCCACATTTACATTGCACATTGTATAATTTATCCTTCAAAATTCAGCATGCTAACACACTAAACTAATACACATCTTTATCACATTACTTAGCACACATATACTAACTATACATGCACACACACATATTTATTCCTCACACTCTCGGCCATTTCATTTCCTTGCTTCCTCAACACCATAAACCAGAATTTCCTACACACATTAGGATCCATTTTCCCTCACCATACACTCCACGGTTAGCATAAAAATAACCTCACCTAACTCATTTTTAGTGCAGAAAATTTCTGCACATAATGCACTACATTCTTTGGCCCTTAAAGTAACTTTCTTGCACAATTGCATGACATTCTTTTCAGCCAACAACCACTCTGCTTTTTCCCTATTTTTCAGTTCAAATACACATTACAAACTCACAATTCTCATTCAGGACAATTTTTCAACTTACAATTACACTTTCCTCTCCTCCAATTTCATGGCCAAACACAAACAACTTTCTGCACATCATTTATCCACATTTCAACCAACAAGCACACACATGTATTCATAAATATGGTATTGAAATTCTGCACACAAACTTTACAACATGAAGGACAATTTTTCACCACACTTACACCCCTTTCTCATTCAAGTTCTTGTCCCACAAATGTCTGAATTTCTGCACACCTTTCCTCATGTTTTCTTACCTCCAAATGTGATCAGTTCAGCTTTCCAAGCTTCTCAAAACCAGAAAAATTCTGCACTCATCTAGGATTCGGCCTCTTTGTTTCACCCCTAATCTAAGTTAAAATCAACATATTAAAACACTCACACAAGGTCCTCAAGTTCAAACAAAGTGCAGAATCTTTTTCTTCCTCCAACCTCTTAACTCTCGACCACTTTGGTTCACTAACAAAACTTTCTCCTCTTGGCTCCAAAACAAGATATGTTATACTAGAAGTGGAGAGAAAACTTTCTTACCTAGAGATGTCCAGATGAAGCTTGATGAAACCAGAAATTTCTCCTCCCTCTTGAAGCTCTCAGCCTCCTCTTGTTCACCAAGCTAGGGTTCTTCTTTGGCTCCAATTTTTGGATATGTTGTTCTAGTGTTTGAGAGAAGATGATCTAGGTAGAAATTTTGGGGTGGTGTTTGAAGAAATCAAGTTTCCCCTTCAAGAAGATGTTCTCGGCCTAGAGAGAAGAAAAGAAGAGCTCTCACGATTTGAGAAAGTGGAAGCTAAGGGTTTTTTTTGGCTTTATTAATTAGCTCTATTTAATCCTAGCCATCCAATGTTCTCTAAGCTAATTCATGGCCATTGGATTTTCTTGATCACAAGTAAGAACTCACTCTCTCTCTCTCACATTTTCTCTCTCCTTCTCACACTACATGTTCACTTTCACTCACTACAAGCACAAGTCTTCATTAAATGCTTGTCTCCCACCAACTAAGATCCAATGGCCCACAATATAGATCCAATTCTAAGTAAATCCACACCCTTGATTTATTTCCAAGAAACCCAACACTTCCACTCAATGAATAGTCTCTTGTCTCCCATTAACACAAATCCTAGGGTCTAAATTAATTCATATTATCTCAAACTCAATCTCCACCCTTGATTTAACTTCTCAAAGGGAATTAATAATAAAATAAATAAACAAAATTTTCTTCTCTCTATCCTCTCATTCGGCCACTCACATTCTCTCGTTCTCTATACCTCTTGTTGGTCACGGTTTGGAGAAGAGAGCATTTGCCAATTTATTTCTAAGTTCTTGTTAATTCCAAATAAGTCCTTTGACTTATAAAATTATAAATTGACCCCAAAAATTTTCAAAATTTCAAGTTAGACCAAAAACCTCGTATTATGCCTAATTTAATTTATCCTGCGTCAACACATGGTCGATTAGCCTTACCGAGTCACATTCAACCTGGCTAGGGTTTTACCGATGATTTTTCTGAAAATTTACGATTTAGCTCTACAAAGTGAGATCTATACAAATTTGGTGTTCTTATACACTTTAAAATTATCTTCATTATTATTGGACCATCAGTGGTCATTTTGAAAATTTTTGAATTACCGGCGATTGGGTTGAAATTTTCGGGAGTGGTTTTACCGGAAAAATTTCTTAGTAGATTTTCAATATAGAAACACAAGTAATGTCATATATAAAATGAAGAAGAGCATAATAATGAGTACACCGAGATATCGGTGTTACATTTTTCAACCCCCTAAAAATAAGTTCTCGAAACTAAAAGAAGACTATACAGAGAATAGCTGGAGGTATTGTTTCCTCATGGCCTCTTCGGGCTCCCAGGTCTCCTCCTCGACCTAGTCACCCCTCCATAAGATTCAGACTAAAAAGACTTCCTTGCTTTGCAGTTTCTTAGTCTGTCGATCAAGGATAGCTACGGGCTGAACTGGTGGACTCAAGTCCTCACGCAACTCAATTGGCGGGGGCTCTAGGACATGTGATGGATCAGGCAGGTACTTCCTAAGTACTGAGACGTGGAAGACATCGTGTGTCACGTGCCGACCCGCAGGTCGAGCATGCGAACAGACCGTCGTAACTCCTCGAGGCACGGGTATGCCCTACTTGCACATCGAGGTGACGTAAGACTAATATTATGACCCTACTCAATATCACTAAATCAAAATCATACAGCGAACGATTTAAATAAGATAGTTTCAAAATAAAAATTTTCTTTGGAAACATTTGCCTCTAATTTACATATAACATTTATATGCATGATCCAATAGTAAACAAGGGTGGGTATGAACATATACCCGATAGTGTCTCTCGTTAAAGCTCGTGGTACAGTATCTTAACGTAAGTAAACACAGTATAAGCTGAAATGTAATTATGAGGGGTGAGTATAATCCACATACTCAGTGAATGAGGTGTAATGACTATATAATGACAATAAATGAATTTGTGAGAGTGACAAGTCAAAACATCATTTTCAAATTATCCTTTATTCATTTACAAACATATCATGTAATTCAAAATAATATATATTCTTATCATTATTCATGCATCAATAGGGTGTCAAAAACGCATTCTACCCATAGTTTGGCCTAATTAGGGTAAAACCCACCAAGGGGCCATCAAAATGTCACAGGAATAAAACACATATATTTTCCCTCATTCTCTTGGTGTTGACACGGTCTTCACATGGTGCTCGTCTATTGGATTCATTGGACAGAGACAGGAGACTCAAACCCCTACTCTCATGTTACCCCACCAAGCCACCCAGTTGGGTAAATGCTCAATATCATGGTAGGGAGTGTACTATAGCCACTATACACCATCCCATAATTATACACATGTGTCATACATCATCATTTATAAATATTTAATCATAAAACATGACACTATCAGGCCATCATAATATCAGAATGCATTTGTCACAAACATCATTTCAAGACATGCCACAAACACTAAAACATTCTAAATTATATTTTAAAATTTATTTATAAAAGTCATGATCAAAAATATTTTTCATCCAAAGTTAGAAATAGTCGTCCCACTCACCTGAACTGAGGAGGGTAAGCACTCCCCTAACTATCATCGTTTCTTGAACGAGTCACCCTCAAACCCTAAGCCTAAATTTAAACAATATGCATCATTTATCAATTCAATATTATGTCATCGGATTATAAGATGCATATAGAAATGTTCTCTTTTATAAGGTTAAATCTCAAATTTCATACTTAGAGAAAAATTTCTACAAAACCTATCACGTGCAGGTTTAGTAAAATCACAACGTCTTCTAAAATCTTGATCGGATTCAAATGATTTAAATTTTTTCTTAAAACTAAGACATATATCTCCAACTTTTATGTCAGACCAACTTTAAATTCTGAACACACGAATTTAGAAAAATTTATTACTTTTTCAGTCTAAGTTCCTAAAACCAGTTCTGCAGAGTTTTGGGAGAATTTCCATATCTCCCTATGTACTTCTCCAATTTAAGTGATTCTTATCTCAAATTGAAGATAAGACATAGATCTAAAAATTTCTAGTTTACACCATTCTCAGATTTTAAACGTATAATTTTATAAAATTCCATTTTCATCTCGGTTTCAGTTTTAAAACTACTTCTGCACAGTTTTAGTAAAAACACCATAACTTTCTTCCTACAACTTCGATTCAAGTGATTTTTATCTTAAATTAAAGATAAGAGAGTGATCTAAAACTTTTATGTTTAACATTTCTCTAAATGCCATACAAAAGATATCTCAAAAATTTACAAAATTTACAGGTTGTATACAAAACATGAAACAAAATTGGTGAAACATGCTAAATTTTCAAAAATCACAAAAAATCAATTCCTTCATGAAATGCCTCACATGATATACCATTTTAAAGTTTAGAGAGTCTAGTTTATAGAGAAATAAATGTCTTAGATTCTTGACTTCTATAGAATGAGATATCATAGCAAGACTACATAAGACTCAATTTAGAAATCACTATCTAACATGCTAGTATGGAAGCCAAAGTAACTATTCATCAAATAATTTAATCTTAGTATAAGTTAGGACATGTTACCTCGTTTGTAAGATCTATTTATCAATAACACTAGCACTTCCTTTAAATCCTTGAATTTTTTTATCACCTTAACAAAATCAAATCACAATGAACATAAATTCATATACAGTACCTTTATACTTCCAATTGAAATTCAAGAATTCCCAAAATTGTTCTTACCTCTTTGGCTCGATGGTTGAACTCAAAATAGATATAGAGTCTACAAAATTTTGTCCAAGGCGGGTTTGAATGAAGAAAATGGGCCAAACACTTCTTAAACAAGTTCTTTTATAAACATAGCAAAATATCTTATCGTTAGATCATTCCATGCATCATCTCAACCTTCCACTTGTCCTAGCACTTAAACCATGCAATTGTTGATTCAAGCAACCTTCATGCACTCCATTAGGTGTCTTGTGGATGTCCATGTCAAGGGGAGATGTGTCACAAACTAGAACAAGCTATTCTAATTAGGTTTCCTGCAAAAATTTCCATCAAATAAACTTTCATGTATAAATTTTTATCCAATGAGTTTTGTTGAATGTAGAAAATCCTATGCGGCCATTAACCAATCTTGCTTCCATCTTGACCAATCATTTGGCTCCAATTTTCCATCGTTGAGTGGTTTTAGCTTAGTCTATTAACTTTCCATAATTGCATTTAAACCCCTAACTTTTAACAATTTACATTTTTGGTCCACATGAAATTTTGTTCAAAATTTCTTAAAAATGTGAAATTTTATTTAAATATCTTTATTTAAGTGTGTAGGATTTTTCTTAGCCATTTTTTACTTTTTTAGGCCTTGTCGGCGCTTTCCGAGAAAATTTTCGGCTTATCGATAAAATTTTCAATTTTAGCGATTTTGAGGCGAAATCTCAAAATAAATAAATAGATAATTAAATAGATGTCTCAAAAGGATACTTATATATTTAGAATCATGACGAGTAGTACATGATATATAGTCACCAAAAATTGGTGTTACGTCATGAATGCGTGAAAGCTCATCTGGCAACTCTAGCCTATATGCTACATTTCTGACCCTCTCAAGGATACGAAATGGCCCAATATACCTGGGGCTCAGCTTACCCTGTTGCCTGAATCGAATCACCCCTTTCTAGGCCGATATCCAAAGGAAAACCATGTCTCCCTCCTTGAACTCAAGTGGTCGCCGCCTCCTATCAACAAAAACCTTTTGTCAGTCCTGGACGGCCTTCATCTGCTTATGGATGATCCTTACTTTTTCTTTAGTCTCCTCAATAATCTCAACACTGCTGAGTCGCCTCTCTCCTACCTCATCCCAGCACAATGGAGTACGGCATTTCCTCCCATACAATGCCTCATATGGAGGCATCCCAATGCTGGCCTGATAGTTATTATTATATACATACTCTACCAATAGGAGATGCCGATCCCAACTACTCTGAAAATCCATAACACATGCTCTTAGCATGTCCTCTAGAGTCTGGATGGTCCTCTTTGACTGACGATCGCTCTGGGGGTGGTATGCTATGCTAAAACTTAGTCTTGTGCCCAATGCCTCCTGTAATTTGGGCCAAAATCTAAATATAAATCTGGGGTCTCTGTTTAACACTATCGACACAGAGACCCGTGAAGTCTGACAATGGTGTCGATGTAAAGGCATGCAAATACCTCCAAGGAATAATCACCATGAATAGGAATGAAGTGTGCGGACTTGGTGAGTCTATCGATGATCACCCATATAGCATCATGCCGTGCCGAAGTCCGTGGTAGCCCCATCACAAAATCCATCGTGATGTGTTCCCAATTCCACTCAGGAATGGGAAGAGGCTGTAAAGTATCAGCGGGTCATTGATGCTCAGCCTTCACCTGCTGACAAACCAGACATCGAGCAACAAATTTTGTGATCTCCCTCTTCATACTAGGCCACCAATAACTACCTTGAATAGTCCGGTATATCTTTGTACCGCCCGAAAGCATAGCATAAGTGAAGGAATGAGCCTCCTCAAGAATATCTCTCCGAAGATCGCTATCGGTAGGAATGCAAACCTGCTTTTGGTATACCATTAGTCCGTCATCACAGACTCGAAAATCTCCGCCATCACCTCTGCGGATTCTATCAAAAATACCTCGGAGTTCCTCATCTATTCCCTGAAGCTCCCAAATGCAGTCGAGTAAGGTCGGCCTCACTTCAAATCGGGCTAGTAGTACTCCTCAAACATCACTAGCCAAGCTGACTCCTAATGTACGGAGTCCCACCAAACAAGAGAGGTAAGTACTCTCTGTCATCTGAGAAGAAGATAATGACTTTTGGCTCAAGGAATCTACCACCACATTTGCCTTTCCCAGATGATAATCAATGATAAGGTCGTAATCTTTTAATAACTCCAACCATCTCCTCTATCTGAGGTGCAATTCCCGCTGGGTGAATAAGTACTTTAAACTTTTATGATTTGTGAATAGTCTGCAAGTTACCCCATATAAGTAATGCTACCATATCCTTAAGACAAAGACTATGGTGATCAACTCGAGATCGTATGTCGGGTAGTTCAACTCATGCTTCTTCAACTTTCGAGAGGCATATGAAATAACTCGACCATCCTACATCAGTACACAACCCAATCCTTATCGGATGGCATTACTGTATACCACTTACTCCTGACTACTAGTGGGAAGGCCAATATAGGTGCGGATGTCAATCATTGTTTGAGCTCCTGAAACTCACCTCACAACGATCATCCCAATGGAATTTGACGTCCTTTTACGTCAACTTAGATAGTAGAGCAGCAATTCGAGAAAATCCCTCTACAAACCGTCGATAATAACCTGCATGACCAAGGAAATTCTGGATCTCAGTTATAGTCTGTGGCTGCTCCCATCTCAATATAGCTTCAACTTTCTGCGGATCAACAAATATACCTTCCGCAAAGACTATATGCCCCAAAAAACCAATCTGCCGGAGCCAAAATTCACACTTTGTGAATTTGGCATATAGCTGTCTCTCGTGAAGGATCTGTAAAACTACCCGAAGGTGTTGAGCATGCTCCTCATCACTCCGCAAGTAAACTAGGATGTCATCAATAAACATGATGACAAACCGATCCAGATAATCATGGAAAACCTGATACATCAAGTCCATGAATGCAGCTGGTGCATTGGTCAGCCCAAATGGCATGACCAAGAACTCAAAATGTCCATATCGAGTGTGGAATGCAGTTTTGGGCACATCCTCGGCCCTAATCTACAACTGGTGATAATCCGATCGAAGATCTATCTTTGAGAAAACCCTAGCACCCTGAAGCTGATCAAACAGATCATCAATGCGGTGTAACGGATATCGGTTCTTGATAGTGACTTTGTTCAATTGCTGATAATCGACACAAAGTCGGAGGGTACCGTCTTTCTTCTTCACAAATAACACCGAAGCACCTCAAGGTGAAGTGCTCGGATGGATAAATCCCTTGCCTAGCAATTCCTGCAACTGAACCTTGAGCTCTCTCAGCTCGGCTGGTGCCATCCTATATGGCGGGATAGAGATAAAAGTCATTCCCAGAGTCAAATCAATCTGAAATTCAAATTCCCAAACTCATGGTAATCCGGGTAGCTCCTCGGGAAATACGTCAGGAAACTCCTGAACCACCGGGACCTCCTCAAGCTTTAGACCCTCTATGGTGATATCTATTATGTGGGCCAGATATGCCGTGCATTCTCAATATATGATCCATCTGGCCTTCATCACTGACACTACACAACGGGGTAATACCCGTCTCTCAACCACAAACACCAGTGGTGGCCCTTCAGACCTCCAGAATTTTACTTCCTTGGTAAAATAGTAGGATGGCATCGAAGTCTGTCATGTCGAGTGGAATTAGGTCTGCTTTTAACAATGTCTCCCCAATCATGACATCGCTCCCTCTATATACGGAATCTCTCATCAACTACTCACAAAAAGGAGTGATAACCATTAGCTCCTCATCTAGTGGTGATAATGGCCTACCCGATTATTATGCGAAAGAAGCTCTCACATAAGAATAATTCGAATCTGTATCTATAAGAACACGGGTGTCGACTTCAAATATTTTTATGGCACCTAGATGCGAGAAATTGAAAGAGGAATCAATTTAGGATATGCAAAAGATATATGCATATATATATATAAATAGTTAAAACTCTAGGACTTTAACTAGTGATGACCGTATATAATCATCATATTATACATGATTTCCAAAAAGAAGAGTACTAAAAGCTCTTAAATAGTGGGATCTATGGGAGGATTACCCATGATCACATCTGGGTTCGCCAGAGCATCCTCCTGCATCATAGCATATACACGGGCCTGTGCCCTTAGCTGTTGTCGTGAAAGACTGGGTACAGTGTTGTTCTCGGCTGTCGTTAGTGGAGCAGTATGACTCGAAAGTACAGGTGCTCCCTACTGTCCTACCCGCGGACCACTCCGATGACTCGAAGTTGCCTGACCTCCAAGTCCAAAATTAGGGCATGAACTCTTGATATGTCCCGGCTTCCCACATTGGAAGCATTTAATGGGAGCTCCGCAAGATCCAAAATGACTTCGGCCACAGTTACGACAGATAGGATAGTGTTGTGCTGTGGAATGAATAAAGACACTAGGGGCCGGTGCTCTAAACCCCTGGGGACGGGGTCCCTGTCCAGGTCTAGCTAGCCTAAAACTAGATCAACCTCTGTGGGAACTGGAGCTCTTAACCCTCTTTGAACTTTGTCCTGAGTGTGACCTAGTCCTCTTCTTCCTCTGATCTCTGTTCTCCCTCTGCTTACTCTCAGCACGGACAATCTCTTTCGCATGGTAAGCTGAATCAATAATCTCCGAGAGGGAGAAGCTGGGTGTAACAATCATATATCTCCAAATGCTCAAGTTGAGGCCGTCCTTGAACTTAAATTTCATCAGTCTAGGTGAGGCTAACTCAGGGATGAAGGCAGCTAATCTCCTCAACTCTGCCTCATACTCTGCAACAGATCTAGTCCCCTATCTCAAATACAGGAACTCCATCCTCTTGCGGTCCTGCTGGAATTCTATAAAATACCTGCGGTCAAACTCCCTCAAAAAGTCCTCCCACCACAGTAGCTCGATAGTGTCATCACAGATAGCCTCCCACCAAGTGAGGGCATCCCCATCGAGTAGTCTCTCAGCTACCTGCTACCTATACTCCTCGCTCAACCCTAGATCTGTCAAGATCCGACGGGTCCGGTTGACCCAGTGCTTAGCCGCTGTGGTATCACCGAGTCCAGAGAAGTCTGTGCAACCTAACTAACAAGCTTCCTTGACCAGCTGAGTTAGCTCGTGTATACGCTTAAGCGTGAAAGATGTGGTGTCACTCGGACTAGACACTGAAGAAGGCCCAGTCACCAATGGAGGATCCGGTGCCTTAGAGACAGGCGCTGTCGCAGGAGTCGGTACTGCCATAGATGGTAGTGGGGTGGCATCTGAACCCTATGAGTACTTTACCACTCCTACCACTGCCTCAATGCATCAAGTGGTGGTGGTGGTGAAATCACGACTGTAGTAGCCAGCTGAGATGGTGCTGGAGGGGGCGCACGAGATAAGGAAGCATCCTCGGGTACTCTAAGCATCTCAGGTGGTGCAACTCTAGTGCTATGCCTAGTCATTATAGTTCTGCAAATGAATAATTTTTATTAGGTATGATTCAAGAATTAGGGTTAGTTACCAAAGTAACTAACCCCCTAAAATGAATGGAGTTATCGGTTTAAGAACCGATGGAAACGATATGCTAGGTTAGATACGAACCGTATCTAACCCCCTAAAAATAAATGAACTTATATGCTTAAAACCACGTATGGGGATCTCATGACTGTAAAGAAACTCTCATATGCATTGAGAACTTTTAAAATATACTTGGAAATATTTTCAAAACTCTTTTCATAAAACCTAGCTCTCAACCCAGAGCTCTGATACCAACCGAACTATCACACTCCGATCCTCAATCGACGGCCGTGAACAGCCGCCCGTTACCCCGTATACTGCCCATCACACGTCACATATACCGAGGCAACAAAGACTAACATTTTCACCTGTTTAAAACTTGTTTAAAACCTGTTTTTTCTCAAAATATAATTTTCCAATTAAAAGAATTCAAAATGCAACACTTTGCCTCAATGCATGAATTTACAACAATCTTGAGAGTTTCAATTTACATTTACATAACATAATTACAGTCATCCCATAAATATGTACATAGTTAATCTATGGACCTCAAATATATATATATATATATACATACATTATCAAATTGTTCATTATGGAAGAATGGCTGGTACCATACCCAAAACTCAACGTCTCCAAAAGTAAGTCAAGTGTGTCAAATTTCTCTCAACATGTCTCCCTGCCAAATCTATATCTGTCATCATGGAAAAGTGAGGGGTGAGTATTATGGGAAAATACTCAGTAAGTGAAGGGATCAACATTATGTTCTGAACAGCATGTGTGAGTACGGAGTGTCAAAACACATTTTACAACAAAATGATATTATAAATCGAGCATGACATTTCCATAAATCATATGAACATATATCACACATCATAATATCAACAAATGTATCCATACTATATAAAAAATCGATAGAGCTAGCCAGAAAATTAATCCCAGCAGTGGTCAACTGAGACCAATGACGGGCGCATCGGGGGTTTTTCAATTGCATTTGAAATTTCAAAATTTAGCACTCTACCCTGACGTTGGCCACGTACAAGAAACTCCCAGTGCTAGACTGCCTATTTGGATGGACCTCCCCATTACCTAGTTCAACTGGGCCCATACGGATATAAAAATCATGTATAAACAACTCCCGGTGCTAGACCGCCTATTCGGACGGACCTCCCCTTTTGGTTCAACCGGGCCCATACATTTATGTCACGATGTTTGTGGGTTATCTCCGGCCGAAATGTATCCGGACACAATGGGTGCCTTTACAAATGCTCTTCATAGCTACGGAAATCCAATAGAAACATCATCACATCATCACATCACAAGTAGGTATCCGTCCCACACATTTCATCAAACTATTTCAAATCAGTGTGCCAATGCAATAGTATCATATAAATCATATCAAGTTTTCAAAGAGTGGCACGATATCATTTTAACAAAATTTATGGATACATATCATTTGAATCAAATCATTTAAGACACTCCAATGACCACAAAGAGAAGCATTTATAAAACATAGATTAAATCTCATACTTTCACGCACGTATAAAATGTCATTTGAAAAGACGATAAAACATGAATTTTTTCACAATCAACAACATATCGTCAAAATCTCACTCATAGTATACGGGAGGGTCTATCACTCCCTAGAATGATCTCAAAACTCGAAAATGTGCTCTCCTTGATATGTCTCCAATCGTGTGTCCTATGAGGACAATATAATGGATATGTAAATTTGGGTGCAATATAGTTGAAAATGGTTGGCTCATTTTAAATTTTTACCAAATTCCTTATTCACAACTAGGAATTAGGGTTACATATGTCGGTTTCCAAGGTTGTACACGTGTTGTCCCCTTTATCCATCACCAAGAAGGTAATTTCAATTGTTCTTTTCCAAAGACACACAATTCAGTCCGCAAGATTCAATATTTTGCAAGCTTAAGATTCAAGTTCCTTTTTACATATTATGCATTCCATAATCCTTATAATGTGCACTTCCTCATGCATGTCTTCTTAACCTCAATGTTTCCCATACTTTTCTAGCAAAACAATGCCACTTTAAACTACCAAAACCATCACACTGACACTCTATCTCTTTGAACACTTAAGATAGTCCATAAAATTCAGAATTTAATGTGTTCAAATCTCACCTCCTTTATGCACAAAATAGCCCACATTCACATTGCACATTGTATAATTTATCCTTCAAAATTCAGCATGCTAACACACTAAACTAATACACATCTTTATCACATTACTTAGCACACATATGCTAACTATACATGCACACACATTTATTCCTCACACTCTTGGCCATTTCATTTCCTTGCTTCCTCAACACCATAAACCAGAATTTCCTGCATACATTAGGATCCATTTTCCCTCACCATACACTCCACGGTTAGCATAAAAATAACCTCACATAACTCATTTTTAGTGCAGAAAATTTCTGCACATAATGCACCACTTTCTTTGGCCCTTAAAGTAACTTTCTTGCACAATTACATCACATTCTTTTCAGCCAACAACCACCATGTTTTTCCCCTGTTTTTCAGCTCAAATACACATTACAAACTCACAATTCTCATTCAATTTTCTGCTCACATAATGTACCAAAGGCAAGACAATTTTTCAGCTTACAATTACACTTTCCTCTCTTCCAATTTCATGGCCAAACACAAACAACTTTCTGCAAATCATTTATCCTCATTTCAACCAACAAACACACACATGTATTCATAAATATGGTATTAAAATTCTTCACAGAAACTTTACAACATGAAGGACAATTTTTCAGCACACTTACTTCCCTTTCTCATTCAAGTTCTTGGCCCACAAGTGTCTGAATTTCTGCACACCTTTCCTCATGTTTCCTTACCTCCAAATGTTATCAGTTCAGCTTTGAACCAAGCTTCTGCACTCATCTAGGATTCGGCTTCTTTGTTTTCACCCCTAATCTAAGTTAAAATCAATATATTAAAACACTCACACTAGGTCCTCAAGTTCAAACAAAGTGCAGAATCTTTTTTCTTCCTCCAACCTCTTAACTCTAGGCCACTTTGGTTCACTAACTAAACTTTCTCCTCTTGGTTCCAAAACAAGATATGTTATACTAGGAGTGGAGAGAAAACTTTCTTACCTGGAGATGTCTAGATGAAGCTTGAAGAAACCAAAAATTTTTCCTCCCTCTTGAAGCTCTCGGCCTCCTCTTGTTCACCAAGCTAGGGTTCTTCTTTAGTTCCAATTTTTGGATATGTTGAAGAAATCAAGTTTCCCCTTCAAGATGGTGTTCTTGGCCTAGAGAGATGAAAGGAAGAGCTCTTTGTGGTTTGCTTAGGCATCTCACGATTTGAGAAAGTGGAAGCTAAGGGTTTTTTTTGGCTTTATTAATTAGCTCCATTTAATCCTAGCCATCCAATGTTCTCTAAACTAATTCATGGCCATTGGATTATCTTGATCACAAGTAATAACTCACTCTCTCTCTCTCATGTTTTCTCTCACCTTCTCACACTACAAGTTCACTTTTACTTACTACAAGCATAAGTCTTCATTAAATGCTTGTCTCCTACCAATCAAGATCCAATGACCCATAATTTAGATCCAATTCTAAGTTAAATCCACACCCTTGATTTATTTCCAAGAAATCCAACACTTCCACTCAATGAATAGTCTCTCGTCTCCCACTAACACAAATTCTAGGGTCTAAATTAATTCATATTACCTCAAACTCTATCTCCACCTTTGATTTAACTTCTCAAAGGAAATTAATAATAAAATAAATAAACAAAATTTTCTTCTCTCGATCCTCTCATTCGGCCACTCACATTCTCTCACTCTCTATACCTCTTGTTAGTCACGGTTTGGAGAAGAGAGCATTTGCCAATTTATTTCTAAGTTCTTGTTAATTGCAAATAAGTCCTTTGACTTATAAAATTATAAATTGACCCCAAATTTTTTTTTAAATTTCAAGTTAGACCCAAAACCTCATATTAGGTCTAATTTAATTTATCTCACATCAACACGTAGTCGACTAGCCTTACCGAATCACATTCGACCCGACTGGAGTTTTACCAGTGATTTTTCTGGAAATTTTTGATTTAGCTCTATGAAGTGAGATCTACCCAAATTTGAGGTTCTTATACACTCTAGAGTCATCCTCATTATTATTGGACCATCAGTGGTCATTTTGGAAATTTTTGAATTGCCGACGATTGAGCCGAAATTTTCGGAAGTGGTTTTAGCGGAAAAATTTCTTAGTAGATTTTTTATATAAAAACATAAGTAATGTCATATATAAAATGACGAGGAGTACAATAATGAGTACACTGAGATATCGGTGTTACAAATACAAAGTGTTTAACTTAGTTAAAGTTGCTCCATTTAATCCTATCCATTAAATATTCTCAAGATTATTTCTAAGCCATTGGATTACATAATTACAAACAAGGATTCACTCTCTCTCTCACAAGCACTCACGGTTTTGCTCTCTTCTCTCACACTACAACTCACTTTCTCACACTACCACTCAAATCTTCATTAATAGTGTGTCTCCCACCAACTAAGATCCAAGGGCTCACAATCTTGATCCAATTTCAAGTTAAATCCTCACCATTGGTTTGTTCCCAAGAAAACCCACACTTTCACTCAATGAATAGTATTCTTGTCTCCCACTAACTCAATCCAAGGGCTCACATAAATTCATCTCACTTCTACTCAATTTCCACCCTTGGATTTCTTCTCAAAGACCAAACAATTCCTTCTCTCCATCCCCTCATGTCCAGCCACTCACATTCATTCCACTCTCTACAACTCTTGTTTGTTCACGGTTTGGAGAAGAGAACACTTGTGAATTTGCTTTTAACTCATCCATTGATTATCTCAAGAGTCATTTCCCACCATTGGATCATTTTGCACCAAACAATAAATCATTTTCTCTCACTTCTTCAATCCAATAGTTACAATCTAATCACAAACCAACCAAAGATCCTAATCATCCACTCACACCATAACTTCATTGGTTACTTATTTCTCTCCATTTTCTTTTCTTAATTCTTATTAATTTCAAATAAGTCCATTGACTTATAAAAATTTCATTTGACCCTTAAAATTTTTAAAATTTCATATTAGACCCAAAATCTCGTATTAGGCCTAATTTAATTTATTTACGTCAAAACGTGATCGTTTAGTTTTACCGAGTCACATTCGACCCGGCTAGGGTTTTACCGACAATTTTTCATAAAATTTACGATTTAACTCTACGAAATAAGATCTACCCAAATTTGAGGTTCTTTTACACTCTAAAGTCATTCTTATTATTATTGGACCATCATTGGTCATTTTGAAAATTTTTGAATTGCTGGCGATTGAGCAAAAATTTTCAGGAGTGATTTTAGCAGAAAAATTTCTTAGTAGATTTTCTACATAGAAACATGAGTAATATCATATACAAAATGAAGAGGAGTACAATAATGAGTATACCGAGATATTGGTGTTACACAGGGTATGGCAGTTCTATTGGTATCAGAGTTTAGGTTTATGATTTTAAATGTTTAAAGGTTTGAAATGTTTCCAAATGTCCCTAAAGTTTTTCTAAAAATTTTAAAAGCATTTTTCTTTTGAAATTTCATATTTTAAAAGATTTTTCAATATATGTACAAAAGCCTTCCATAGATTCTTAAGAACTAGGATCAATTTTATTTTTAGGGGGTTAAATACCTAGTCCATTGCCTAATTTAGTTAGCTAAGGATAGTGTCTCTTCTTATAGGAATCAAAATCATACCACCTAGAGAAAAGATTAGGAATGTTAGTGAAATTCCTCTTTCCGAGCACGAGAATGAATCATCCTCGCATGCTCTAACTTCTCCTCCAGCCGCAACAAGCACTCACTCGGCACCTTCAACCGGAATTCCTCCACCACCACTCGATACACTCTGACAATAGACCGAGTAGTGGAATACTTATGGCGCTCATCTTCAAGTTCCTCCTCAAGCGCCAATTCCATCTCCACTAATGACAACCATTCCACCTACTTTTCTGGTAGAACCAGTTGCTCTTCCCAATTCAATGGCTACTCCTATCACCCGTCCAACCTTTGAATTTTCCAAGTTCATTAAAGAAGCCTGACAACTTGGATGTGTCACCTTTATGGGGATAAGTGATGCTATGGTAGCAAGAAACTGGATAAATCGGGTATGGGAAATGGTATCTGACATGAGGCTTTATGATGAATTGAAACTCTTGGTGGCCATAAAATTATTAGATAAAGATGCGTGAGCATGGTGGGATAGTCTTAAGGAGAGGTCCCTAATACCTATCTCTTGGAACGAATTCTTTAGGGAGTTCAATGAAAAGTACTATACTCGATTCTATCGAGTCTTAATGAGAAAGGAATTTTTTCACCTCTGCTAAGGCAACAAGTTAGTGGTGGAATATGAGACTGAATTAAGGAGACTACCCTCATTTTTCCCAGAATTAGTGACCTCTTAGGAGTATCTGCGGTTTAAGTTTGAGGAAGGTCTGAACTTGGTCATTAGGGAGAAGATGTCTGTGACCTCGGCTTACACATACAAAGATGTCTTGAAATTACCATTGACAACAGAGAAGATGGTCAAGGAGAGGGGAAAAACAAGAGAGGGACAAAAGAAGAAAAGGATATCCGAATATACATCAGGCCAAGGTTCAAAGTAGAGTAGGAGCACCGGCTCCTACGGTGGAGCTTCTATTACTAGATCTATTGGCATTCCTCGAGGCCAACGAACATCCCATTTTGGGAACCCTACTCCTAGTGCATCCTTAGGAAGAAAATCGATGAGAAATAGGAAGAAGAAGTGTAGGAACTATAGGAAGTTCCATTCTGGGGTTTGTCAAGCACCCAAGAGGTGCTATCAGTGCGGAAAGGAGGGCTATTTCTATAACATTTGCTCGGAATTGGGATGGGGACGTCAGTCAAGTTGAGATCGCCCTAGTAGATCTATGGGTAGCCTAGCGAACATCCCCACCTCATCTCCTAATGCCAGACCATGGACAGAGACTAGGAGCAACACAGTAGTTGCTCCGACCCAACGTCTGTAAATAAGGGCTCAGACTAGAATCTATGCAATGACCAATGAGGATGCCCAGAACAACCCCAACATAGCTACAGGTAAATTCCCTAGAACTTAAACTTGACGATTTAGATATTTGAATATAAATAGTTTAAGATTTTGATTACATAATTTTAAATTTGAGGTATATTAGAGCTACTGCATGATACTAAGATGATTGGAAATTATTTTGATATTTAATGATAGCTTTGTAGGCATTGAGGAGTTTAAATTTCAATTGAGTTTGATTTAAATCGAGAGCTAATTTTTATCCTTCGTATATATAGGTATGATGAGATTTTTTGGAGTTGATGCCCGTGTATTGATTGATACGGGATCTAATAGCTCTTTTGTAAACACGGAATTTGCTAAACACTCAAATAAGCCTTTGGTCCCACTTGAAGAGGAGTTATTGGTTATTACTCCTTTAAAGGAACGGTTGAATAGAGACACCGTGTTCAAGGCCTGTAAAGTAGTTATAGAGGGTCAGATTCTCGAAGCGGACTTGATTCCGTTAGAAATTGGGGACTTTGACGTAATATTGGGTATGGATTGGCTACACCCTCATAGAGTATCAGTGAATTGTTTCACCAAGGAGGTGGAGTTTCATAGACCGGGATGTCCTCCACTTGTATTCACTGGTGAATGGCGAGTCTTATCGAGCTGTGTAATCTCAGCATTAGAGGCACGAAAACTAGTGTACAAGGGCTGTGAGCTTACTTAGCCCACATTATCGATACCACTATGTAGAGTCCAGAATTAATGAATGTTCCAATGGTGAATGAGTTTCCAAATGTTTTCTTGGATAAGTCATCTGGTTTGCCTCTAATTTAGGAGTTTGACTTCGCTATTGACTTGACTCCCGGCACTGTACCTATTTTAATCCCTCCATATCAGGTGGCACCTACGAAGTTGAAAGAATTAAAGATCCAACTTCAGGAGTTGTTGGACAAGGGTTTTATTTGATTAAGTACCTCACCTTGGGGTACTTCGGTACTCTTCGTGAAGAAAAAAGTTGACACCCTCCAGTTGTGTATTAACTACCGATAGCTAAACAAGGTGACCATTAAGAACAAATACCCTTTACCGAGAATTGATGACTTATTCGATCAACTCCAAGGGGCCAGCGTCTTTTCAAAAATTGATCTGAGGTCGGGCTACCACCAATTGAGGATAAAGGATGATGATATCCATAAGACTGCGTTTAGGACACGGTATAAGCACTATAAAATTTTGGTGATGTCTTTCGGTTTGACAAATGCTCCTGTAGCCTTCATGGGCCTCATAAACCAAGTCTTCCACCCCTACCTCGACAAGTTCGTCATAGTATTCATTGACGACATCCTAGTATACTCCAAAAATGATGAAGAGCATTCAAATCATCTTCGGATTGTGTTACAAACTCTTCGAGAAAAGCAACTGTGCGCCAAGTTCTTCAAGTACGAGTTTTGGCTTAGGAAAATTGGCTTCTTGGGGCACATTGTATCTAGAGATGGGATATTTGTTGACCCGAAGAAAGTAGAGGCAATTCTGTGATGGGAATCACCAAAAAATGTCACCGAGGTGCGAAATTTTCTCAGTTTGGTAGGGTATTACTAAAGATTTGTAGAGGATTTTTTCAAAAGTATAGCTCCGCTGTCTAGTTTGACACAGAAGGGAGTTAAATTGAATGGAGTGATAAGTGTGAGAAAAGTTTTCAAGATCTCAAGAGGAGACTCACGGCCGCTCCCATACTTGCCCCTCCTACTGGCAGTGGCGACTATGTGGTTTATAGTGACGCCATCAAGCAAGGGTTGGGATGTGTTTTAATGCAATGCGATAGAGTGATCGCCTATGCTTCTCGATAGCTGAAGAAGCATGAATTGAATTACCCTACCCATGATCTAAAACTTGCTGCCATTGTGTTCGCTTTGAAGATATGGCGATATTACTTATATGGAACTACCTGCAGAATCTTTATCGACCACAAAAGTCTTAAGTACTTGCTCACTCAAAAGGAGCTCAATTTGAGACAAAGAAGGTGGTTGGAGTTAATCAAAAATAATGATCTGGTGATTGACTATCACCTGGGCAAGGCAAATGTTGTTATAGATTCCCTAAGCCGCATGTCCTCATCTTCTTCAGCTCATGGGAGTTCTTATCTCTCATGCCTAGTAGGACTCTAAATACTTGGAGTCAAGTTGGCCAGTGATGACAATGGTATACTATTGGCGAAATTTAAAGTACGACCAACCTTAATGGATTGTAATAAAGAGCTTTAAGCAACTGATGAGGAACTAAAGGGGTCAGTGGAAAAGGTTCACAAGGGTGAATGTGGTAATTTTCATATTCAAGACGATGACATGGTGATGTATGAGAAACGGATTTGTATTCCCAAGAATGATGAGCTACAAAGGGTCATATTTGAAGAGGCACATTCTTCGGCATACGCTATACATCTCGGAAGCACTAAAATGTATAAGATCATCAAGGGATCTTATTGGTGGTCAGGATTAAAGTGGGAAATAGCCGAGTTTGTGGCAAGGTGCCTTGTATATCAACAAATCAAGGCCGAACGTCAAAAGTCGACCGGGACACTTTAACCATTGGCTATACTCGAATGGAAATGGAAGAACATCACTATGGATTTCATGGTGGGATTACCACATACTTCGAGCCGTCACGATGCTATTTGGGTGATAGTAGACAGGCTCACTAAGTCGGCACACTTCCTTCCAGTTTAAAACACCTACTTTCTAGAGAGGTTAGCCAAACTTTATCTTGATGAGAGTGTCCAACTCTATGGGGTTCCAATTGTATCAGATCATGATCCCAGATTCACGTCCAAATTTTAACCTAAGTTATAAGAGGTCTTGGGTAGAAAGTTAAAATTCAACACTGCATTTCATCCACAGACGGATGGACAGTCAGAGCATACAATCTAGACATTGGAAGACATGCTGAGAGCATTTGTTATGGACTTTCAAGGAACCTAGGACAAGCACTTCCCATTAATTGAATTTGCTTATAACAATAGCTATCAAGTTAGTATTGGGATACCTCCCTATGAAGCTCTCTACGGAAAGAAATGCCGAACTCCACTGTATTGAGATAAAGTTGGAGAGTGAAAGATTGAAAGTGTTGAGCTAATTGAAGTAACTATCGAAAAAGTGAAGGTGATTCAGGCAAAGATGAAGGCGACTCAAGATAGACAAAAGAGCGACACCGACAAAAGAAGGAGACCTCTGGAATTCGAGATCGGAGACATGGTTTTCCTAAAGATATTACCTTGGAAAGGTGTAATTCGATTTTGAAAATGGGGAAAATTGAATTCTCGATGCATTGGCCCACTCAAGATCCTTGAGAGGATTGAAAATGTCGCTTATCGGCTAGAATTGCCTCCGGATTTGGAAAAAAAATCATGATGTGTTCCATGTCTCAATGTTGAAGAAGTATTTGCCAGATCCCCCTCACGTAATTGAAGCTCCACCGATAGAATTGAATCCAGACTTGAGTTTCAAGGTACAATAAATGCAAATCCTTGATTAACAACTCAAGAAATTAAGGAGCAAGCAAATCCCAATGGTTAAAGTGTTGTGAAGAAATAACCAAGTAAAAGAATAGACTTGGGAAATTGAAGAATCAATGTGGAAATAACATCCGTAACTTTTTGACAAATAAATAGTAATTTAAATTTCAAGGTCGAAATTTGTTTTTAGAGGGTTAAGTGTTGCAATACTGAAAATTCGATATCAGGGAATTTTTATTGAATTTAAAGTAAAATATAGAAAGAATCGGACTATAATTGATTTTTGGATTTGAAATGTAACAATTAAAAATTTAAGATATGAATTTGCAATTTGCAAATTTTAATCTTAATTGTAAAAAAGAAAAAAAAGAAAAAAATAGGCAAATCGATTTACAAATGAAGTAAATCAATATGGTAATGTGTAGAGAAAAGGTTCTGTGAGTTGAGTTGGGTAAATCGACTCATGAGGGTCATGAGTCGATTTGTGAGGAGAGACCAATGGAAAGGTAATCGAATGGGGCAGCACTTGAATCGATTTATGTGAGAAACCAAAGGGAGGAAATCGATTTACATAGGAGATGAATCGATTTGTGCGGGAAAAAATACAAGGGAAATCAACTTGCTTGAGGGGATGAATCAACTTGTGAGAAACAAAAAGGAAGGGAAGTCAATTTCCCAAAGGCAGGAGTCAATTCACTTGCTCTGCAGTCCAGATCTCTGAGCCTTGGTCCTCATGAGTCGATTTACCAAGAGAGAAAATCAATTCAGTTTGCAAAACTGAATCGATTCACCTTAGTGGAAATCGCCTTACTCCTCTGCTGAAATGACTTCTGAGCCATGTCGATCATGAATCGACTTACCAATTAGGGAAATCAATTCAGTTAGCAAAGTTGAGTCGATTCACCTTGAGGGTAAGTTGATTTCGTCTCTTAGTCTTGCACTCACATGAATCGACTTGTGAAGGAACAAATCGACTTACACTCTCAATGGAAATGGGAAATGACCAAATTGCCCTCCAAATGCAATAATGCCTATAAAAATTATGAGGGCAAAATGGTAATTTTACCTCCTAAATTAATGGAAAATGAATGCAATCCTTTCATTTACTCCATTTTCATCTCTCATTCGACCCAACTCTCTCCTCTCTCTCTACATTCATATCTCCTCCTTCAAACTTTGATTAATTTCTCTCCCACCAATCAACCACTCTCCACTTAAATTCACTCTACGGACTTCTGAAACTTCAATTAAACTCAAGGAATAGAGGATTAAATGGAAGTATTTAGGGTTGCTCTACGAAAAGGAAATTAGGGTTTTTGAAACCCAACCCCCAAAACTCAATCTAACCCCAAAATCAAGGTAATTTCTTGCTCTTAATCTTGGGTTTAACTTCTTTAATACTAGATTTGATTGTATTGTTGAGATTTGATGGAATTTCATAGGAAGATAAAAAATCCTAATTTTTGTGAATAGTGAAATTTGGGGAAAATAAAATGAAAAATTGTATATACGTCCAAATGATATGCAAATGGTGGAAATAGAACCATGGACATAGATTCTTGGATTTAGGAAAAATTAGGGTTTGTGCAAAATTAGGAAAAATTCATAAACCCCTAGAATTGAGTATAATTTAACACTAAATTTGAAATTATTGGTTTATGAAGGCCAATTGGGACTTGAAAAGGATCTCATCGTATTCAAATTGAAAATTGAGAGTGAATACCCTCCCAAGAGATGAGTGGATGGTTATATTTCATATGAATGAGTAAATTGCTTTCAATTATAATTTATGAATTATCTTTTGAAATGAATGTGAAATGAATTTATACTGCTTTGTGATTGTCGTGTGTCTAAAATGAAATTGCGAAACATCCATGACTTATGACCTTGAATATTGAATTATGTGCACCATGTTACATTTGGACACTCGTGAATTGTGAAATGTTTCTCTACCTTGTAAATTGAGCATAAATTGATTGATAAATGGAGTTTGGTAATATGATGCTGGAAAATGACTATAGTCTAAGTCTTGCATGGTTAAGTCTGATTAAAATTTGGTTTGGTGGAAGGTGGGTTGAAAAGCCTCCTCAAGCCATGTGATAATGTGGTAGCACCCCACGGAACTCCGGGCCAACGTCAAGGTGAAGGGGATTTTATGAAAATTTAGTAAAACCCTTTGACGGATCTTACCAATGGCCATTGGTAGAAAAATATTTTTGGCAAACCCCAAAATTTTTGAAATAAAAGTTTAAGTTGCTGATTTGAAAATTTGAGTCATGGTGGTTTGATACGGATTATTTTATGCAAAAGATTTCTTTTATTGCATTAAATTATAGTTGATATATATATATTTGGCACCACCACCCACACCCCTCATTTATGTATGACATGTCATTGCACTCTACTCACTAGATATTTATAATACTTACTCCTCTCTTCTAAGCTTTTCATAGGAAACTTAGGTGGGAGACATGATTTTGAGCCAGTCGAAGAGTTATTTTTGCTGAACCACGATAGTTATGGTGGTGTAGATTTTATTTTTGGGATTGATATAGTGTGATCCATGGAAGGAGACTTTTGTACTCTTCATATGGTTTGGATTTGGTTAATACTTGCTTTATTTCTTTTTGAGCAAGTATTGGTAAAATCCATACTTGCAAAATGTGAAACTTTGTTAATTTTTGCTTAAATTTTCCTTTTGCAAAACTTATTGCTTTTATTGGGACATTTGGATTTTATTTTGAATTTTGAGATATTTTTAGTTTATAAATGGATGAGAAGGTGTTGAAAATTGTTTGGAAAGTCGGGTTAGCCAAAATGCATGTGTGCATGAATAGAGACGGATCAGGTTGATCCTTGATTTGTTTGATAAATGCATGTATGTTTGGAACAGGGATGTACCGGATAGGTCCTTTGATTGTGAAATCGATACAAGTTTGTTTATTTGGATGGTTAAATAATTTAGGAAAATTTGTTGGATATTGATAAATACCTTGCCCTATCTCGATATACTGGTAGGAATTACACGTATGTCAGGATAATGCGGCGGTTGTCACATGCTCGATGGGAGAGTCGGGGCGTGTCATATAACCAGTTTAATACGAATTGTTTAAATATTGTTAAAGTTGATATTTGATGATCAATCCCATTTCTCTATGGATTACGATGGTATGATTTTGAGATAATTACTAGATATATCCATGACCATCTCTTATTTATCTTCATAACATGTTATACATTTACTGGATATAAATTATACTCACCCCTCCTCATTCCATTTTTTCACAGAGGAAATTTAGTGGATGCTCTTGGTCATTTAGAGCCAAATTTGAGAAGACCACTGTCAGGGATTGGTTTTTGGTATAGATCTCATTCCATTCTTTTGAAGTATTGATAATTAGACCCAAGGAAGGCATTTTTGTATAAAAACTTATTTTTGAACTATTTAAACTTGTATTTTATTTGGGTTGTACTTATTTTCTTTCAATTTCATTGAGGATCCTTATTTGTATGGTTTTCTTTTAGGAATTGTTGGAAAAGGTTTTGATTTTAATCCCCTCAGCGGATATTTTATTTTACTTTATGGATTTGATGGAACTTGAATGGCCGGGTTTGTTACGCCCCGAACTGGGATCGTGAACAGCCGCCCGTTGCCCTGGATGCCGGCTGTATTTTTACAGAAAATCGGACAGAACCTCCCCATAAATCGGAGGTCTCCCATGTACAACTAAACCTGTTTAATCCTGTAAAATTCAAAATCATCCTGAAATTGAAATAAAATGGCCATCTCGGCTTCACAACCCACCAACCACAGCAGACACCCAGGACAACGCCAGGCTAAATAAACTATCAGCAATCCTAGCCACAGACCTCTACTGTCATGCCCAACTAGAGCACGAGTAGCAGCCACACCGAGCGGGCTTAAGTTTTTATACAATTTACAATAATTTTCCCAAGTATCATTCAAATACGTACAATTGCCTCAATGCAAATGAAATGTGAGAGTTTCGCAAATAAATATACATAAATTATACAGTCATCCCAAATTAAGTACACGTCCAACTACGGACCTTAACAAGACCTCACAGGTTCAAAAATAAAATACGTAATTCATCTTTCAAATTAAATTTAAGATCTCACCCTCCTGAACACCAAGTACACCCGAACTCTATAATCTGAAGTGTCGCTCCAGTACAACAATCCTGTCTGAGGGAGAGAAAGAAGAGGGGTGAGTGTCAAGAAAGATACCCAGTGAGTGAGGGGATTAATCTCAAGTACTAATAGTGTAGGTGAACATTGAAGTGTCAAATAATATCATTCATAATCAATATTTCAAATTTTGCAGTAAATCATGATATGTTCGATAAAATGAACTCATTTAATCATTTACACGATATCATACATATATGCATCCATTTAAAATCAAGTAGATCATAGAGCAAGCCGAAAGGATCCTGGCAAAGGCCAACCATGACTAAGGACAGGCGTATCGGGGGTTTTATTATGCAAAGTGTTTCAAAAGTAGCTCTCTACCCTGACATTGGTCGTGGGCTTAGCCCTTGCTTACCTAGACTCGACATAGGTTACCGCCCAGTGTTAGACGGTAGCGTCACACACGTCCTCCCCCAAATGTGGGTTTAACCGTTCGTGCCTATGAAATATATGAACAGGCTCGTCAATAGGTTACCGCCCGGTACTAGACGGTGGCGTCACACACGTCCTCCCCCGATGTGGGTTCAACCATTCGTGCCTATGAACATATACACATGACGTTTGTGGATACCTCCTGCAGAAGCGTATCTGGACAACCCATGCCTTTACAAACGCCCTTCGTAGCTACGGAATCAATCAAATAATATCATATCATCATATCATCTCAAGCTAGTAGGCATCTAACCCGCATAGCCAAATCGTCTCATCATACCGTCAAAACAAATTCAAATCCGTGTGCCAATACATTTTATCAAAATCATTTCAATTCAACAAACCAATACAATGGTAAAATAGAAAACTCATCAAATTTTCAAGTAATGGCACAATTTCATTTCATTTCAAACGTGGAAAACATAAGTTTAAGACACTCCAATAATCACAAAACAGATTTGAGATTTAATATCACACGTCGAATCAATGCATATCAAAGCATGTTTTGTTTAAAAATACGGTAAAATCAAATTTTTACTATTTCATGCAAGAGATTAGGGTCTCACTCACCTTCTAGGGAGGGTAATCACTCCCTATTTTCAAAATAAATCCAAATTGACTCCTCGAGTCTCTAACAAGATCAACCTAATCAAATTATCACAATTATCATCAAATTTCCAATTATTCTTATGGTTTATCATCTTTCCTAAGTTTGTATAAATCTTAATTCTTCAATTTATAAATATACTCCAATGTCATCACTTTCATTCCATTATAAGTAAATAGCCAAATCAAAATCAAGCTAAATTCAAATCTAAAACCGTTCAAAATCGAAAACAAGTCTAAAATAAATAAATTTCTTACAAAATGGAAAAAAATTTGAAAAATCATACACTTTTCAATTTCCATCCGATTTTTTCAAACCATATGTCATTTTCAAGGTATTAAAGTCTATTTTCATCATACGGAAATAGTATTTTGATTGCTTATATGTAGGACAACTTATAATGAAAAGACTGCATAAATCCTTAAACTCAAATCTCAAATTCTAACTGTTTTCATACATACGTCAAATTAAAGTCTAAGAGAAACCATTTAAATCAATTTAACTCGATTCTATCATTCGGAACAGCTCAATTCGTATAAAATTCTATACTTAACCTAAATAATAACATATAATATCAAACAACGCATTTCAAATCTACTCTAACATTCATCCTAACATATACAATATATTCCTACTCTAATTTACCCTGCATTCATCCAATTAAATCGAATCAATTAGAAATCCTCACCTAGGGTCTTCGTAATTCACAATCCTGTGGTTCAAGTTTCATTCGACTCAGTCCAGGACTTGCAATGCTTCAAATTCGAAGCAAAGTTCAGAAATTTATGCTTAAATTACGAAAGAACTAAAACCCTAAAGCTACCAAATTCAAAATCTCACCCTTACCTGCACAGTGGGGAAACTGTAGCCAGCCTAGGGTTTTTCAAAAGTCTAAGACAGACTCTGCAACAGAGTCTGCAGAGAGAATAAGCAGAGAGGAGAGATAGAGGGAGACCGAGAGAAGACCGAGAGAGATCGAAAGAGGGAAGTAGAGAGAACGAGAGTTGGGAGAGAGAGAAGCACCGAGAGACACAGTGAGGAATTGACAGAGAAGCAGAGAAAGGGGAAATAGAGAGAAAAGGTAGAGAGGGAGACTGATCAAAGAGATGGTGGTGGCACCATGGCTATTAGCGGATGGAGGCGACGGAGAGATGGTGCGACAGAGGAAGGAATCGCGCGATAGAGAGAGGAACCATGAGAAAAGGGGCCCGAGAAAGAGAGGTAGAGAGAGAGAAGGCGGCGTGTATGGTTGTTCACGGTCAAGGGAGACGGCGGTGCGGTGGTGAGGGTTTCAGTGAGGGAGAGGAGGAGACGGAGAGTGGAAGAGGGAGAGAGAGATTAAATGTGAAAAGGGTTAGGGTTTCCCAACCCTAACTCTCTCCCTTTTATTATTATTATTATTATTATTATTAACATATATATATTTATTTTTATAAGAGTAGATTCATAAATAAATAAATGAGGGAATAAATAATTTAATAAATAAAATTTATTTTTTTATACTTGCTTCACATTTCGAATCGGAAATACGAATACTTTTGAATATACTAAAAATTTGAATTAAAAACCCCAAAATCGAAAATCAATAAAATTAAAATTTCTCTATATGTTTATAAACTAAGGAATATTTTATTTCATTTAGGAACGGAAGTACAAAAGTACGGTACCGCAATGTTGGCGTTACAGGGTTAGCCTTTGATTTTACAGGAAGTGTGAATGTCTTGCGGTGTCTTGGAACATGTGTTTTAAGGTAGCGCGGTGTTTGTTGTGTGCTAGGACCTAGGGTTGGGGCGTGACAATCCAATTTTTTCAGTTTTTTCGAGTTGGGCCCTGGTTCGAGTCTATAAAATTTTAAAAGGGTCGAGCTTGAAATTTGTAAGGCGTGGCTCATAAGGCTCGATTTCCAGGTCTAGTGGAATGCAATTGTCCAAAGTCGGGATAAATCATTCTTTCAATAAGTGTTCTTTTAACATGATATCAGAGCCACATTAGAAAACCTAGCCTCTCTTTCTTTGTCTCCCACCGTTAAGGAATCTTTTTGATTCAAGTATGCTCTGCATTTACCTCTTGTAAGGATCCTATGTATCAAAATGAGTTTGGTTAATTTCTTAGACTTAAAAAAAAAATTACCTGAGTTTGTTTTATTTCTTGCAAAGGATCTATTTTACATTTTCTTTTTCCTTGAGCAATCACTTCAAGGACAAACACCCTTCTTTGTCAACAACCATTCTTGTAAATCTCTCGAATCTAATTGTAAGAGAGACTCATCCATTTTGACTTTCTTTGCCAGCACATTTACCAACAATATCAATTCTAATTTTTTACCTTCTCTAGTCTCTCCCACACATTTATATTTTTCTTTGGAAACATCTAATTTTGTGGCTTGATCCCCGTTCCTTGTCTTTCTAGAAGATTGAAAGTTCCTGCATTTGGATTCCTCATTTGCGATAGCATTCTCATAACATCATCTCAAAAAAAAAGGAAGGTACTCACAAAAAAAGACCCTTTGCTATAGTTAACACCACCCAGCTACACCCTTGTCCTTCAACCCCTACATGGCCTCAATGAACAACCCTTGCCAATATCATCAAGTACCAAGAACTATTGCCATCATTTCTTAAAGCTTGCTACATGCTTCTCATCGTAGAAGCTCGTTTCTTTACCACCACCAATCCTTTTTCTCATAGTTCTTCCACCATTCTCCACACTCTCACACCATTACATAATTTTTCCTTCCCTCATGCTCATAGTGGGGGACGCAAAATTACCATCACCATCCTAGTGAAACTGTGATCATGGTTGAGGTCATAATAATAATAGGCGCAGACGAGTTTATAGTCGAACACAAGGATGGCAAAATATGTAACATTGGTATCGTCCAATATCAAGCAATTTTGGATACTACTCTAGGCTGCCTACAGCCCCTTTTTGGTCCACTCAGACCTCAATTTAACCTATCAGGAACCAGCCCATCAACACTTCTGGACCCGGTCTTCTTAACAGTGGATCATGAGCTTTGAGGCATGGGTTAGTCTAACTTGTGCAATCTACTCTGCAGTATCCGTAAGGTCCATAGACTTTTTCGGCTAGTTCACAACCTTTTGGGTCTTCCTATCAGCCAACAAACATAGCCCAACATCTCAACTCTTTATCTCTCTAACAACCCATCGATAATCAATTGTATCTTGATACTGGTGCAATATCTCACTTGACATACAACCTAGGTAATCCCAGTACCATTTTTAATAAGAGTAATATTTCGCATGTTTTTTATCGATAATAAAACTCCCTTCCCATTTCTTATGCCGAAATACTTCTCCAAATACATTTTTATCTCCTCTCTATCTTAAAAATGCCTTAGTTACACCTCATATCATTAAAAATCTCATTTCTTTACACTAATTTACAAAAGATAATTTTTACTTTATAGAATTTGATCCTTTTGGTTTCTCTGTGAAAGATTTTTGGATGAAACAAATCATGATCACATCCAATAGTTTGGGAGATTTCTATCACATAAATCATTCTTAGACTTCTTCTCCTTCTACTACTTTGGTCGTTTCTTCCTGCACTACTTGGCACAGGCGCCTTGGTCATCCGGCACACATGTTTTTCATTACTTGTCAATTAGGAAAATATACTAGACTTCCATTTTCTACTTCAAAATCACACAACATTGCTCCCTTCGATACAGTCCACACTTCACCTATCTCTAGTGAAAGTGGTTTTCAATATTATTTTCTTTTCCTAGATGATTTCTCACATTTTGTTTAGGTATATTCTCTACATGCTAAATCCCATGTTTTTGAAAAAGTTTTTGTTCGCACAAAATTCAACATTGAAATTAAGATACTTCAATATGACAGTGGCATAGAATTTAACAATTCCCCTTTTGTCACCTTCTTTTCTAATCATGGTATTTCTTCGCAATTTTCTTGTCCAGGTACTTTATAACAAAATAGCAAAGCTGAAGGTATATTACACACTAGCAATGATGTTGTGAGTACACTTCTTTTTCAAGCCCATATGCCACACTACAAAAAAACATGATTTTAGCCACGGACTTTAGCCACGAAAAAAATTCATCGCTATTTACCCACGAATTTAACGACAAAAATAGAATTCGTTGCAAATTAGCCACGAATTTAGCCACGAACAAAAATTCATGGCTAATTTGCCACGAATCCATTTTCGTCGCTAATTTAACAACGAAAATAATTATGCGTCGCTAATTTAGCGACGAAATTCATAATCCGTCACTAAATAGCCACGAATTTTCTATTCGTGGCAAAATTTAGCCACGAATTCGAAATTCGTGGCAAAATTTAGCCACGAAATTCGAAATTTGAAATTCGTGGCTAATTAGCCACGAATTTTTAGTCCGTGGCTAAATTCGTGGCTAATTAGCCACGAATATGTTCGTGGTAAAATTCGTCGTTAATTTAAAATTCTGTTAAATATAATTTTATATTTTTATTAAATATAAATTTATATTTTATATGTTTAATAAATTAGGGTATTGATTTTTATTAAATATATTTTTGTATTTTTTAAAATATAATTTTGTATTTTTGTTAAAGATAATTTTTTAATTTCATTAAATATAATTTTATATTTTTATTAAATATAATTTTATATTTTATATTTTTATTAAATTAGTAAATTGTATTTTTAATGGTAAAAGTTAGAAAGAAAGTAATAAAGTAAAAAAAAAAAAAAGGTATATCAGATAAATTAATATGACATAGTGGTTGAGAACACTCCAGATATCCTCTTAGTCCCATGTTCGAATCTGGATAAATGCACATTTTCTACAAAAATATAAAGCAGCAGGAAGTTGGTTCATACACGAGCGGGGGCCGACGGCTTTTAAAATTAAAAATATAAAATGAAAAATTTAGTCATGGATTTAGCCCCGAATTCATCAATTCGTGGCTAAATATAGTCACGATTTTTTAAATCCGTGGCTAAAGTTAGCTACGAATTAGAATCCATGGCTAAATTTTGAATTCGTTGCTAAATTTAGCCATGAATTTCTGAATCCGTGGCTAAATTTAGCCACGAATTCAAAAATTCGTGGCTAAATTTTTGTGACGCGCTATTAGCCACAGATATGAGTTTGTGGCTAAATCCGTCGCTAAACAATTTAGCCACAAATTTTTTTGATATTTTCGTGACTAAATCCGTCGCTAATTCGGTATTTTTTTGTAGCGTCACATCATATTGTGTAGGGGCATTACACATGGCCATGCATCTACTTAATATTCAATCCACAAAAACACTTCACAACCAAATATCATTTCAAACCCTTTTTCACAAACCACAGCTTTATACTTACCTTTACACTTTTGGATGTCTCTATTTCCTAAATCTATCTCACTTTGTCCCACACAAATTAGCTCCTTGCTCAACACCATGTGTATACCTCGTCTATCCACCACATCATCGCGGCTATAGATGTCTTGACATTACTACTAAAAAGATAATCATTTCTTGCAATGTCACATTTGTTGAGTAGGGATTTCCTTTCGCATTACAACATACATCAACTACCACATTACATAATTTCCTCAATCTCATCAATAACATGCCATCTCCTTTGTTTCACTAAATCCTTCCCTATTTGTCCTCTTCTATCCTTGGAGTATCTCCACCTACTACACCAATGCCATCTCCCTCACCTAGTTCTCCTACTGCCCCTCCTCCCCCTTGCCATCCCATGGTCACATATAATTAACGTGACATATTCAAATCAAAGCAACAATTTTCCCTTCATATTCATATTAAATCCTCCATTCCACGTACTTGCAAACAAGCTCTTCAAGATCCAAACTGGTAACAAGTCATGCTTAAAGAATATTATGCTCTTATTAAAAATGATACTTGGGATCTTATTCTCCAATCTTTCAGGGTTAACATTGTTAATTTTTAGTGGATTTTCAAATATAAAGTTGATTCAAATGGCAATCTCATACGTCATAAGACTCGTTCGGTCGCTATTGGCACTTCTCAATAGGCTAGTCTTGATTATAATGAAATTTTTAGCCCTGTTATCAAACCAGCCACTATTTGTACAGTTTTGAGCCTTGTAGTCTCCAGATCCTGGCCCATCTACCAACTGGATGTCCAGAATGTCTTTTTTACATGGCCATCTTCATCAACCAATATGCATGTGCCAACCACCTGGTTTTGTCAGTGACACTCACCCAAATTATGTTTGTCGTCTCAAAAAGTCTCTCTACGGATTTAAACAGACTCCACGGGTATGGTACCAAAGCTTTGCTACTTTTATCACCTCTTTTGATTTTATAAGTTGTCGATCTGATACATCATTCTTTGTATATTGTCGAGGTAGAGACACGGTCATTCTTTTTCTATATGTTGATGACATCTTACTAACTGCATCATCTACTGTATACTAACTGTATCATCTACTCCCTCTATGCACTATTACAACCTCTCTAGTCAGAGAGTTTGTCATGATTGATCTGGGACTACTACATTATTTTCTGGGTATCTTCATATACCGCACCATAAATGGCTTATTCCTTTTCTAACGCAAATATGCTCTAGAAATTCTAGAATGAGCTAAAATTAGCTCTTGCAATGCCTCTACCACTCCTATAGATACACAAGCCAAGTTATCCAATTCTAATAGCCCTCCAATTTATGATCCATCTGTATATCACCGTCTTGTTGGAGCTCTTCAGTATGTCATCTTTAGCAGACCAAACATTGCTTATATAATTTAACAGGTGTGCCTTTTATGCATGATTTTCGAGAACCACACTTTCGAGCACTCAAAAATATTTTATGATACATTCATGGTAGACTTGATTATGGTTTACAGCTTTACTCTTCACCTACCATAGTTTGAATGTTATTCAAATGCAGAATGGGATGGTTGTCCCGAACCTAAACGTTTCTTTTTTTGATATGGAACCTAAACATTTCACATCTGGCTATTATGTTTTTCTAGGCAATAACTTAATCTCCTAGTCCTCCAAATGACAGGCCACTATTTCCTGCTCTAGTACTAAAGTTGAGTGTCATGGTGTTACCATTGTAGTAGCTGAGACCTGCTAGCTATGAAACCTTCTGTTTGAGCTTCACTATCCATTGTCTAAAGCTACATTAGTCTATTGTGCTAATGTTAGCACTATTTACTTGTCTAATAATCCAGTCAAGCATCAACGCACCAAACACATCGAATTCGACATACATTTTTTATGTGAAAAAGTAGTTTTAGAAAAAGTTAAAGTGTTTCATGTGTCCTCTGTTTATCAGTATGCCAATACTTCACAAAGAGTCTTCCTTCATTACTCTTCCTTGATTTTTAGTCCAGTTTGATCGTCCGACCTTCTCCTATTCTGATTGCGGGGGTATGATAGAATATTTGACCCTTAAATGCGGCATATTGATAAAATATTTGACGCTTAAATCTAGTTTTGTATTTAACCTAATAATCAATCACATACTTTATATATATGCACTCTTATAATTCCCCATATATAATGAAATACAAATGTCCAAAATCAGAGCAAATCATTCTTTTAATAAATCCTCTTTTAACATCATTGTCGCCATCAATTCTTTTGTTCTACCATCAAACTCAATTCGTCACCACCCTCTCTGCTTCCGGTCACCTTGGAAGAAGTGAATTGCCTAATCTCATCCTCGATAATCCACTTGAGTTCGATTACAGTCGCCTTCGATTTGTGTCAACCATCATTGACTCCACCTTCTAGTTTGACTGTTCCACCTCTATTCACCTCTTTGGCATGTGGTTTATTATTGTTTAATTTTCATTGATTTTATAGTTTGATATCTATTTGTAGTATAATTTTGTGATTTATTTTTAGATTTTATATTTTTTATCCATTATTTAGGACTTCAATTTCATAATTATAGTTTCAATTTTAGAAAATAAAAATAAAAATACAAATATTAATTATAGGTCTTATTAATAATTAAGATTAATCACAATCCAACAACATAGAAGTGACATAGAGAAAAAATTTTCGGATGTGTCCACGTAGTATGCCACGTCACTATTCCGGTGGACAGTGGCCAAAGTGACCTAATTGATACCGAAACCAAGCCGGAGAGTTATTTGAGAGGAAATAAAATTGCATAAGGTGTTTGAGAGTTACTCAATAGTCGTAGGTTGAATTTTTTCCGACTAAACTCTATTAGTGACGTGGACGTTATGATTTGGTGTGGTAGGCTAGGTTGTAAAAGTGATTGCCAACGTAAACATGAGGTCATGACATGTCGCATGACACGTTAAGAACAAAATTTTAAACGAATTTAAAAACAAATTCTTAATGTTACATTGCATTTAAGTCAAATAAATATAATTTTATGCTCTTGCTAACTTAATATCTTATATTAAATTAATTCATTATCAAAAATATTATAATATAATGTCATTGAAATTTTTATTATTTATGTTAGATTATGGTACTCTATCACGCAATGAAAGCATACAATAAATTTTCAGAATCGTAAAATATTCGTGTTCGCAGTATACCTCAATGGGTGATACAGAAAATTTCGAAAACCATAAATTCTGATCTCAAACAACTCATAGTTCAGATAATAGCCACGAAAATCGAAATGTTACTACAGTGTCATAACTTCTCAACCTTCAACCCGATGATTTTTGTGACAATCGGAAGACCCTCTCCATGATCTCAATAATCTCTATTATTCTTCTCAACAATGGAGATTCAATTCTCTCTCAATTAGATTTTTTTCCCTTAAAAAATAAATCTCTCTCAATTCACTAATTGAGCAATTGTGTAATTGTAACTCATGTAGGAGTTACTAATGAGAGAAAATAGGGGAGTGAGGATAATAGATAACTACTCATTATCCTTTTTTCAAATTTAAAATAAATATTTACCTAGGATAAAATACCCCTACGTGGACATATTTACCTACATCTCCCACTTGCACACAATGACATTTTACTTTCGTCATTAGACCACAACTCATGCGATCCATCAGATCACCCTACTAGGCTTTCATACAAGGTTGGACGTTATACAACTTGAAAGTACACATGCAAACAAAAACTTCTCGATACACATGTTAAGATGATCAAGTAGTCACCATTAGTACCAAAAGAAAACTCGTTGTACCTTAAATCCAAGACAAATTACATCCATCGAGCTATTTTCCTCATCGAAAGTAATCTTCAGAAATTGTTCGATTATGTATTCACTATTATGTTCAAATCCCTACATGGATGAACATAAAAAACCGGTCGGTGAATACAATACAATGATGCAATGACAATTGGTCTTCCTTTTTCCAAACTCGAATCTATCAGTCTCAACTCAGCTACTTTCCTAGACCTGTTCCTCAGACCTCAATTTATCTTCTAGGCCATCGGTAAACATATTAAATAGCAAACACTGAATCAGGACCTCAAGAGACAGCCAAAAGTAATAAGGGTACGAAAGATCCCACCCAATGGATCTCAGATCTCACACAGTGGGGTTTGGGGATAAATATTAAGTCATTGTCTTAAGTAATATAGCTCCCACTATCCCTAGTCGTTTTATCACATGTGGTATGAAACACGTGTCACAGTGTTATTTCTCTATCTCTCAAAAGGTCATATATCAGATTTCTCTAACACTGTGCAGGTATGGGACTCAGTCTATACATAAGATTTTACCCAAAAATCTCATAGAGAGTATCTTAGAGACTATATCACAAATTGCAAATGATATCTGAGATCTCAAACCTGATTACTTAAAGGCAATATGGATGTGTGTATGTCCATGTTGGTCATATCGCATATGACCTCAACCTAAACACGTATCATGACGATTTATGTTCTAGCAAAGCTACTCTCAAAGCCTCTTACAACTAGAAACCGTCTCATCCCCGCTCACTCAGAGTTGGAGATGGTTACTCATGTAAGAGAGTCAACCTTACTTGCCTGACATATCTATTATCACATTGTAGAACACATATATGATAATAAAAGTAAGTGCATTAATTAAAATATAATATAAGTGTGACTGAATAATGCACTATAATCATATATACAGAAAATCAATAAGCATCAATGTCGTCTATAAAGTACAAACTGAGAAATATCAAAAAGTATCCAAACTTAATGACTCTCAATGCCCTAAAAAGAAGTCTCTAGTGATGGGTTTGGTGAAGGGGTCAGCCACCATGCTATGTGTAGAAATATACTTGACGGTCATTTCACCCTTAACGATGGTGTTTCTCACAAAATGGTATTTGGTGTTAATGTGTTTGGTTCTACTATGAAACTTAGGGTCTTGAGTGTAAGCGATAGCAGCCTGATTATCACAATAAATCATTACAGACCTCCCACTATTTGCTACAATCCCTAAGTCATCTAATAGTCTCCAGAGCCAAACACTCTCCTGAATTGTAACTGAGCAAGCTACGAACTCACCTCCATCGTAGATAGAGCAATACAGGTTTGCTTCTTACTGCTCCAAGAGATGGCCCCACCATTGAGCAAGAAAACAAAACCTGATATCAATTTGTGCTTATCCAAATCGCCTCCCCAATCGGTGTCTGAATAATTCACAGTTCCCTTAAGATATCGGAAAATCCTTTTTACTGCTCTCCAGTAATCTCTTCCAGGATTTGCTTGATATCTGTTCATCAGACCGACTGCATAATATATGTCCGGTCGAGTACACAATATTGCATATATTAGACTTCTTACTACACTGGAGTAAGGTATCTTACTCATTTCCCTTACTTTTTCCTATGTTTTAGGATACATTTTCAGGCTCAGACCTTCACCTTTGGCAATCGGAGTATTTATGGGATTACAGTCACTCATCCCAAAGCGTTCGAGAATTTTCCTAATGTAGGTCTCTTATGAAAGAGCCAATGTCTTTCTCAAGTGATCCCTCTGGATTTGAACTCTGAGGATAAACTCAGCTTCACCCATGTCTTTCATGTCGAAGCTGGATGATAACCATGCTTTAATGGTCATTAGATACTCAATGTTGTTCCCAGCCAATATTATGTCATCCACATATAATGACAGGATCATAAAAGAGTTATTAGACCATATCAGATAAACACAATGATCATTCTCAACCATTGTAAAACCATAAGATATCACCTCCTCGTGAAATCTTAGGTACCACCACCTGGATGACTACTTTAGGCCAGATATCGACTTCCGAAGTCGACAAACCTTATCCTGCTAACCTACTAGAACGAATCCAAGGGGTTGTTCCATGTAGATTTCCTCATCCAAACTCCCATTAAGGAAAGCAGTCTTAACATCCGTCTGGTGTAACTCCAGATTCATAATAGCGACAATCACGAAAAGTAAATGGATCGATGTAAACTTAACTATTGGGGAGAAAGTCTCCTCATACTTAATGCCCTTTGTTTATATGTAACTCTTGGCTACCAGATGGGTCTTATACCTCTCGATTGATCCATCGGCCTTCCTTTTGATTTTGAGAACCCACTTGTTCCCAATGGTCTTTCATTCCTTAGGTAAGTTAACTAGGTCCTAGATCCCTTTGATTCTCATTGATTCTATTTTCTCTTTCATGGCCTGTAACCATTGGTCTTTTGTTGGACCCTCAAGAGCCTCCCTGAATGTCCTTGACTCTTCATCGTTCTCGGAAGTCACAATGAGGATCTTATCCTTAATCAGGAAACAATGACGAGATATATGTCCCCGACTACTCCTACGAGGAGGGAGAGCCTCCTCACCTTCTGATGGACCACTTCTACTAGGACCAAGATTCGTAACCGACTCTTGAGTCCCGCCGCTAGGGCTAACTGAGCCATTGGGCTTATCTATCTCATAGAAGGAGTAGTCCCGATCGATTTCTCTCTATTAGAGAAATCATTCTCGAGAAACGTGGCATTAAGAGACTGAATCTCAGTGACAGTGTCATCCGTATGTTCTGAGTATCTTATAAAGATACACTTTTTTCCTTGCTGGCCTAACTTGCCGTACTGATGCGAGGAATCATTAACATACGTGGCACAACCTCATGGCCTCAAATGGCTTAGGTCTAGCTGCCTCCCTATCCAAAGCTCTTATGGGGTGTTAACTACGTACTTCGTTGGGACACAATTAAGGACATAGACTGTAGTCAATAATGCATCCCCCAATGGGAGATAGGTAAATTGGCCTGTACCATCATCGATCTCACCGTCTTTAATAGAGTCTTATTCCTGCTCTTGGCTACTCCATTCTACTGAGGAGTAGTAAGAATAGTCAACTGTCTCGTAATGCCTCTCTCGAAATAGAGCTCCTTAAACTACTCAGACAAATACTTGTATCCCTGATCGATTCTGAGAGTTTTCACCCTTAAGTCTAGCTGATTCTTAATCTCGCTAATAAACCTCCTGAAGCACTCTAGTGCCTCAGACTTATGCGAGATCGGGTAGATATAACCGAAACACATGTAGTCGTCTACAAATGTAATGAAATACATGGCTCCGTTTTGGGCTCTCATATTCATGGGTCCGCAAATATCAGAATGTACCAACTGTTATGGAGTCCTAACTCTCATTGCTTTCCCAAATGATTTTCTTATATCCTTATCGACTAAGCAAAACTCACATAAGGGCAACTCGACCTTGGTTAGCGGGCCCAACAAGCCACTTGCAGCTAACCTGCCCATCCTCTCTTGCCCTATGTGGCCAAGTCTACTATGCCATACAATCACATCATCAACTATACTATCAGATGCAAATGCAATAGGAGAAGAAGGATAAATCTCATAAAAAAAAAAATCAAATCCATTACATAAAGTCCCTCATGTAGTAAACCAAAACAAATTAAAGAACTGTCATGATAAATGGAAACTCTAGAGTTTCCCAACTAAATAGAATATCCTAACCGATCTGGACATCGAATAGAGATGAGATTTCACCAAATCTTAGGAGCATACAAAACATCATGAAGATGTAGGACTTGGTTACTTCGTAGGATCAGCTTGCACATACTAATCCCTTTCACTTTCATAAATGTTTCGTTCCTCACATATGGCCTCCTCGCATGGGGACTCAAATGGCAGAACTCCACGTATGTGCTCTTGTCGCGAGCTACACGGTCTGTGGCTCCTGAGTCTACAATCCACAAAGGAGAAGAGTTAGCAACCATCACACTAGATGACACATAACTCAAACGATGTAAAGAAGAAGAAGATACCTTTCGCTCGCCACACTCGCGTGCGAAATGCCCATGCTTGCCACACACATAGCATTGGATTTTGCTCTTGTTGAGCTCCTTCTTCTTGTGCTTTTGCCTTTTGTCGTCGGTCTTGGTAGACTGCTTCTTCTTACCTTGGCCCTTGACCTTCTTCTCATGCTTACGCCACTTGCTCTTAATACCTCGGGGGCTCTTACTCGACTCCGCGATGTTAGCATGAGCTGAACTAGATCTAGCCACCTCCTAACGCTCCTCCTCGAACTCACAATGCCTACTCACATCTATGAAAATATGGATACTTTTAGTGTGTGTGAGGTAGGTCTTAACCACATCTTAGGAGTCAGACAAAGACTGGATCACATCCAGTACCTGAAACTCATTAAACATAGGCTCCCCCATACTCTTCAGAAAGGCAATCATACTCGACATATGCATCAAATGTTGCTTCATAGTATGATCAGGTCTCTTCTTGTACGTGATGAACTGATAGGTCAGCATCCTTAACTTAGGAGCTAACTTGGAGCCGTAATGCTCTCTCAGAGCAAGTCAGACCGATATCGTAGTAGGATACTGCTCGTATACCGGAATCAGCTTATCGTGTATGCTACTAAGAAGGATTACCCTAGTTTGCCATCATTCTTTCTTGAAGTACGATATACCTCCTGATCCCGTCTAGCCTATGGTGTGTTACCCTCCCCGGGGTCCGCCATCTCGTGCTTAAGAGCCTCCCCAAGTTCTTATTCCTCGAGGACAAGCTAAACCTTCCGGTGCCATATGTCATAGTTTTCACCGTTCAGCTTATCTCCCTTCACCAGATCCAAAACGATAGTCTTTGTTGTAGCCATATCTCTGTCATATAGAAAAAAAAAATGTTAGTGACAATTGATACTTAATATCATAATTTTGTGCACCTATGAATCATCAAGACCCAAATGACTCGAATACAAGACGAGCGTATGAGTTAACAGACACCATACACCACAATTCGGAACTGCATCTCACCATTCAGACTCGAATTCGGTATACAAAAACCCATAATTAGTCACATTTATAGCATAAAACCTTTAAAAATTGAAAAAATTCCATTTCTGGGCAAGCCTATGCGCCGCCGGGAGGGCTCACGTGCCACCACACGCCTGCAGTACGTCCCCACGCACTGCCACACACCAGCGTCGTGTCCCCACGTGCCTGCATGCACCAGGGACAGCTTGTGGCGCGTGCCAAACGCGCAACGCATCTCGCACGTGCCTACGCTCGCACTCTGCGCGCCAGAGCACTCACCAGATGTGCAGGGGCCTGTGCCACGAGCCCACGCGCACGCGGACCCACGATGGGTACGGTTCTGGGTCCTGGGCATAGGTCGGACCCCTTTGCGGGTCGGGTCTGGATCCAGGTCAGAACCGACCTGGACCGAACACCGGTGATCACACGCCTCATCGCGCGTGAGCTGCACATGCCCGTTGTTTCCATGCCACGTACCTACCAACGTGTGTCGTGCATGCGCCTGGGAGTTGGGGCGGTTCTTCTTCGCCCGATGGTTTCTACAACCAGGTCTTTTGACCCGGATACTAAAAAACCACTTTTCTGGCTCCATTTTCACCAGATTTCTTTAAGAATCTCTAATTCCATTTATTCCAGTCATCCTTAACTCGATTTTTGGAATAATCATGCCCTAATCTCGGCGTATTTTGAGTCCAAAATTTCGGCCCTTCGCTGCTAATTTTGAAACTCCACTTTCCGACAATGTTAATACACAAAATGCATACCAAAATGTAGATCATGATCTTAGGAAAATATTTCTACCATTGTCATGCTTTGATTTGCCCTAAATCTTGACAAATCTAGGATTGAATGGTTCGGTCACTATTCACGGCCAAAAACTTCAACCGAAATTTTCATGACCTAAACGTGTTCAAAAAATTATGAAAAAATTATTTTCGTGATCTACGTGACATGGGTAACAACATGGTATAATCAGATTCACAAAATTCATCCATGATCCGAACTCCAAAATTTTATACCCTATATCTTTATACCCAAAATTAATTCTGAAATTTTATTTTAAATAAATCTAACAATACTCTGATACCAATGTTAGATTATGTGACTCTATCACGCAACGGAAGCATATAATAAATTTTCAGAACCGTAAAATATTCGAGTTCGCAGTATACCTCAACGGGTGATGCAGAAAACTTTGAAAAGTGCAAACTCTGATCTCGAATAACTCATTGTCGGGATGATAGCCACGAAAATCGAACTATCACTACAGTGTCACAATATCTCAACTCTCATCCCGGTGATTTTTGTGACGATCAGAAAACCCTCTCAATGATCTCAATAATCTCTATTGTTCTTCTCAATAATGGAGATTCAATTCTCTCTCAATTAGATTTTTTTTTTCTCAAAGAGTAAATCTCACTCTCAATTCACTAATTGAATAATTGTGTAATTGTAACTCATGTAGGAGTTACTAATGAGAGAAAATAGGGGAGTGGGGATAATGGGTAACTACCCATTATCCCTTATTCAAATTTAAAATAAATATTTATCTAGGATAAAATGCCCCTATGTGGGCATATTTACCTACAATTTAAATTCCTAATAAAATTATGTCACAAATATTATTTTAATATTTTTAATGCTATCTTTGTTAATTAATGTCATTCATTTAAAAATTATACTTTAGTTACACATTTTCTCATGTATTTAATTATTTTCATATTTTATAATTGTATTATTTCTTTCATAAAATTGACGATAGTGTGGAGGGAAAGCAGCCTCGGTTAACCACCAATCGGAGATTTTTCCTACCGGAAAGACATGAGTATTCATAGAATTAACTAAATTGTATAATGTCTTACTATACTTATATATTTATTTTAAAATTTATAACCTAAATTAAATTCTTACTACTAAGGGAGAGAAATGGAAAAAATTTAAATGAAATTAGATGTATTAAGAGTGAAACTAATAATATATTGGTAAGAAATGAAGATATAAAAATACATTGAATATATTATTTTGATAATCTGTTTAACGTTAAAAGTACAATAGGTATAGAAAGTATCACGATATCTGTAGAAAAAATTAATAGAGATTTTAAACGTAAAATTCATCTTCATGAAGTAAAGAAGGCACCAAAGAGAATGAAGGATAACAAAACTATAAAATTCGATGACATTCCTATTGAGCTATGGAAATATTTTGGTGAACTTGGTATAATAATGATAACGACTCTTTTCAACAAAATTTGACAAAAAAAGAACATGCCCCAAGTGTGGAAAGAGAACACATTTGTCCCACTATATAAAAATAAATGAGACATATAAGATTTCTCCAATTACAGAGCAATTAAACTCATGAGTTATGCAATGATGTTATGAGAGAGAGAGTGATGAAATATAGATTGAGACTGGAGATAAGTGCGTTTTAGAATCAATTTGGATTTATATCAGAACGATTTATCACTGAAATAAATTTACTTATTAAGACAGTTGATAGAAACATTTAGAGTATAGAAGAGAGATCTACATGTAGTCTTCATTGAATTCAAAAAAACATATGATAGAGTTATTAGGGTTGTATTGTGGTGGGTATTGATAAAAGAGTGATCTCTTTGAAATACATTAATTTTATTAGAGATATGCATAAAAAAGTTGTGATCAATGTAAGAATTTGTAAGGGTATGAGTGATAGTTTCCCTGTTAATATTGGTTTCTATCAAGATTCGGTATTAAGTCTCATACTATTTGTAATAATAATAGATGAAATCATAAAAAATATTCAAGATGAAATACCATGATATATGCTTTTTGCAGATGATATAGTATTAGTTGATAAAATTAGAGAGAAAATTAGTACTAAATTACAGTTATGAAGAGGCATATTAGAATTCAGAAGATTTTCGATTGAATAGATTCAAAACTGAGTATATGAAATCTGAGTCTAGTGACAACCAGCAAGTTGATGAAGAAATGATTAAGTGAAAAGGAAAAGAAATACAAAAAAGTGAACGATTTAGATATTTTAGTTCAATCATTCAAAATGATGGTAATATAGATGAAAATGTAAACAATAAAATTCAAGCGGGTTGGATGAAATGAAGAAAACCATCTGAAATTCTCTGCGATCATACGATCATTAAATTTAAAGGGAAAATTTTATAGAACGACAGTAAGACTTGTGTTGTTGTATGATACTAGATGTTGAGTCATTAAATAACAACAAAAATCTAAAATAGTTATAACAGAAATGATGATATTTAAGTGGATGTGTGACAAAATTAGAAAATATAAAATTAGGAATGAAAAGATATGTAATAAGTTGAGAGTTAATTCAATTGTAGATAAAATGTGAGAGCATCATTCCAGATGGTTTCGGCATGTACAATGAAGGCTCAAGAACGTACCTATTAGGAGAACCAAGAGATTAAATATAAGAGATTTAGTAAAACGTAAATATGGCCCGTTGAAAACTTGGATGCAAGTCATTCGTAAAGATATGATAATTATAAATTTAGATGAAAAAAAGATTTTAGATAGGAATGAGTGAAGTAGGAGAATCTGAATCCGTACAAATTAAATCATTTTATTTATTTGTTTGTTTATTTATTTTATTTTATTTTTTATTTTTTTTCGATATTTGACTCTCAAACGACCGATCCTAAATTTTGGTATAAAATGTTAAGATTATTATTGTTGTTGTTTTAAGTACCGAAATCGCTCGGTATATTGTCAAACAATTATATGAGTGTGTTTGCTAAGGACTAATCGATAATAGGGATGGTATTAATTAGTATTCAATATCAGATAGAATGCTGATGCTTTTGCCCGCAATGCCATGAACAAGGCTAGGAGAGCAGGGGAAAAAAAACTGTCTTTCATCTCTTCTCAACAACGGAAGTAGTTGAACGAGAACGGAAAACATATGAGTTCATTCAAAAATCTAAGAGGAACACGAAGAACGTGGAAGGAAGCATTGAAGGGGAATATACGTGATATGACGGGGATCGAGAAACATAAAGTCTCGTTGAAAGTCATTCGTAAGTGTTGTTCGTAATTTAATATTTTGTTTAAATTAATTAAATTTTTTATTGATACTTGTAAAATTTTGATTATCACATTGTAGGCTGAGAAGCAAGGGAGACCTTCAGGCTTTTAAGATTGGTTAACGTAATGCTCCCACACGTGGTGAGTATTCATGTGAGTATATTCTTATGTATTCTTGTATTGTTTATTTTTAAAGTTTTTATATAACTGATTTTGACATTTTCATTACAAATTAAATTTCATAAATTATTTTGTTTTTCTTTAGGAGCACGAGGAGCTACTGGTAGAGCAGCGTACTTCTTTTGCAAATGAACTTTCGACTAATGACAACATGGACTTATGGTTGGATCTATGCATCTAATGTAATTGTCACAGATAGGCGAAGAGAAGTTGAAGTGCCGGATTTTTAGGCAGGGGAATGTGTAGTCACGACGACACGTTGAGAAGAAGAGGAGGTCAGATGCTTCAAGCCCATCTTAGTAATGATCGCAGCTATCCTAGGACTGATACGAGCCACTTACAGAGGAAATGTTCAATTTCAAGGTCAACTTACTCGCAAACTTCATTGCCAGTTCAACCAGATGGGTGTCTGCCGATCTCAGACCCCGCCCAAAGCCCAAGCCTAGGTCAAGACCCAACATGTCCAGCCTCAGCATATCCTCTATGATGTTCCCCCAACATGAATCTTACTCTCTTGTCCTTATTACCACTAATTTATCATCATTTTTTGATGTTTGTCGTGATAGGGCCCCAAAAACATTGCAAATATAATTTCGCTTCTCTGTATAATTTTAATTTTATGTATTTATTTGATAGGAATTTAATATATTCGATATCTTTTCATAAATTTGAATATATTTTGATATTTTAATATGGTTTTTGGTATGATTTTAAATTGTTAAATATTTTTTTAAAAAAAAATTTAATTCTTTCAATAGAATAATATTGGCTACAATAAAAAAAAAAATTATATGTTCCAATGCCTTTTGCGACAGTAGGGGATTAAAAATTAGAAAAAATTATATTTGTGACGTAATTTTTCACATGCAAGACATTTCAAATGTTAAAAATATGTGACTCAATCACGCAACAAAAGTATATAAAAAATTTTCAGAATCGTAAAAAATTAGGGTTTTGATATATCTCAATGAATAATATAAATTCTTCGGGAACCGCGAATCCTTCATCTCGATCTTTCTTACAGTCGGGTGATAATCATGATGATCGAACTATAACCATAATTCCATGACATCGCAAGTCTAAGCCCGGCGATTTTATTGCCGTAAAAATTCCTTACTCAGAATTTTTCTAACTCTCTCAATGGTGTATTTTTCTCATTCAAAAATATAGTAGATGTGCAAGAACTCACTCAAAAGAAAAACCCTAGATCTGTGTGTTGTTCTCTCAAGAACAAGAAAAGGGTTCTTATTCTTCTTCCCACAAAAGAAAGGGAATTAAATTACCAACCACACAAAAGGGAAGTTACCAAAACAATAGGAAGTAAGTTATGGGAATAGGAGTTATCTCATTCCCATTTGAAATTCCTAATAGGAATTTTACCTTAGATAAAGTGCCCTTACGTGGGTATTTATTAATATCTCTCACTTGCACACAAGGGCATTTTATGATCATTACAAAACCACAATTCATATGATCTCTCCACATCACCCTATTGGACTTTCATACAGAGCTGGACGTCATGCGACTAGCGAGTACACTTACAAATAAAAGACTTCTCGATATACCTATTAGGATAATCAATTAGTCACCGTTAGTATGAAAATAAAGCTCGCTGTACCCCAAATCCAAGACTAATTATATCTATTGAGCTACTTTTCTCATCGAAAGTAATCCCCAAAAAACGCTCGACTATATATTACTATTATGTTTAAATCCCTACATGGATGAATATAAAAGACTAGTCGGTGAATACAACAGAATGATGCAATGTCAATTGGTTTTCCTTTTCCCAAACTCGAATCTATCGGCTTCAACTCAGCTACTTTCCTAGACCTGTCCCTCAAATCTCAATTTATCTTTCGGACTATCGGTAAATAGACTAAAATAGCAAACACTGAATTAGGTTCTCAAGAGACAGCCGAAAGTAATAAGGGTACTAGAAATTCTACCCAATGGATCTCGAGTCTCACACAGTGGGGTTCAGAGACAAATATCAAATTAATGTTTCAAGCAAAATAGCTCCCACTATCCCTAGTCGTTATATCACACGTGGTATGAAACACGTGTCACAGTATTATTCCCTCATCTCTTAAAAGGCATATATCAAATTTTTCTAATACTGTACAAGTACAAGACTCAGTCTACACATAAGACTTTACCCAGAGATCTCAGAGAGAGCACCTTAGAGACAATCTCACAGATCGCAGGTGATATCTGAGATCTCAAATCTGATTACTAACAGGCTACATGGACGTGGGTACGTCCATGTTAGTCATATCGCATATGACCTCATCCTCAACACGTATTAGGGCGACTTATGTTCTAACAAGACTACTCTCAAAGCCTCTTACAACTAGAAACCATCTCATCCCCGCTCACTCAGAGCTGGAGGTGGTCACTCGTGTGAGAGGGTTGACCTCGCTTGCCTGACATATCTATTATTACATCACAAAATATATATATGATAATAAAAGAAAGTGCATTAATTAAAGTACAACACAAGTGTGACTAAATAATGCACAATAATCATATATATAAAAAAAAGAAATTAATAAGCATCAATGTCGTCAATAATAGTATAATATGAGAAATGTCAATAAATACCCAAACCCAATGACTCTCTATACCCTAAAAATGAGTCTCTAGTGATGGGTTTGGTGAAAGGGTCAGCCACCGTGCTGTGTGTCGAAATATACTTGACGGTCACTTCACCCTTTTAATGATATCTCTCACAAAATGATATCTAGTGTCTATGTGTTTGGTCCTACTATGAAACTTAGGATCTCGAGTGTAAGCGATAGCGACCTGATTATCACAGTAAATCATTACTGGCCTCCCACTATCCGCTACAATTCCTAAGTCATCTAATAGTCTCCGAAATCAAACACTCTCCTAAACTACAATTGAGTAAGCCACGAACTCAGCTTTCATCGTAGATAGAGCAACACAAGTTGCCTTCTTATTACTCCAAGAGATGGCCCCGTCATTAAGCAAGAAAGTAAAACCTGATGTCAATAGGCCACTCGTAGCTAAGCGGCCCATCCTCTTTTACCCTATGTGGCCAAGTCTACTATGCCATACAATTACATCATCCACTACACTGTCAGATACAAAGGCAATAGGAGATGAAGAAATATTATCATAAAATAGAATTGAATCCAGTACATAAAGTTCCTTATGGACCAATTTGAAACAAATCAAAATACTGTCATTATGAACGGAAACTCTAGAGTTTCCCAACAAAATGGAGTATCCTAACTGATCCAGACATCGGACAGAGATGAGATTCTGCCGAATCTCAGGAGCATACAAAATATCATGAAGATACAGGACTTGGTTATTTTGCAACATTAACTTGCATGTACCAATCCCTCTCACTTCTACAAATGCTCCGTTCCCCACATATAGCCTCCTCGCATGAGGACTCACACGACAAAACTCCATGTATGTGCTCCTGTTGGGAGCTACTGGTCCATGGCTCCTGAGTCTATAATCCACAAAGGAGAAGAGTTAGCGAGCATCACATTAGACGACACATAACACATACCATGTAAAGAAGAAGGACGTACCTTTCGCTCGCTACACTTTCATGCGAGATGCCCATTCTTGCCACATATATTGCATGGAACATTGCTCTTATCGAGCTCATTCTTCTTGCTTTTCTACCTTTTGTCGTCGGTCTTGGCAGATTGCTTCTTCTTGCCTTGGCCGTTGGCCTTCTTCTCATGCTTGCACCACTTGCACTTTATACCCCGGGAGCCCTTACTCAACTCCGTGATGTTAACATGAGCTAAAGTGGACCTAGCCACCTTTTGGTGCTCCTCCTCGAGCTCGCAATGCCTACCCTCGACCATGAAAGTATGGATACTTTCAGTGTGCATAAGATAGGTCTTGACCACATCCCAAGAGTCAGGCAAAGGCTAGAGCACACCCAGTACTTGAAACTCATCAGACATAAGCTCCCCCATACTCTTCAGAGAGGCAATCATACTCGACATATACATTAAGTGCTACTTCATAGTATGATTGAGCCTCTTCTTGTACGTGATGAATTTATAAGTTAGCATCCTCAACTTAGGAGCTGACTGGGAGCCGAAATACTCTTTCAGAGCAAACCACACTGACATTACAGTAGGATATTTCTTATAGACTCGAATCAGCTCATCGTGCATGCTACTAAGAAGGATCACCCTAGCTCGGCCATCCTTCTTTTTCCAAGCATGATATACCTCCTGATCCTGTCTAGCCTGTGCCATTGTATCCTCCCTGGGGTTCACCATCTCATGCTTAAGAATCTCCTCGAGTTCTTGTTCCTCGAAGACAAACTGAACCTTCTGGTGCCATATCTCATAGTTGTTACCATTCAGCTTGTCTCCTATCACGACATCCAAAACGACAGTCTTTGTTGCAACCATGTCTCTATCACACAGAAAAGAGAGATGTTAGTGACAGTTGATACTTAATTTCACAATTTTGTACACCCTACGAATCATCAAGACCCAAATGACTCAAATATAGACCCCAAGATGAGTGTATGAGTCAACAGAAACCATACACCACAATCTAGGATTGCATCTCACCATCGGACTTGGATTTGGTATACAAAAACTCACAATTAGTCACATTTATAGCATAAAAACCCTCAAATTTTGGAAAAATTTGAAAAATTCCAATTTTGGACAAGTCTACGCAACACCGAGAAGGTTCATGCCCCGCTAGACTTCTACAGCGCGTCCCTACGATCCTGCACGCATCGGGGATAGGTTGTGACACGTGCTAGATGCGTAGCACACCTGGCATGCACCTGCACACACACTCTACGCGTCGGTGCACCGCCAGATAGCAGGCACACAGGTCACATGCCCATACGCGCCCGACCCGCCTGCCTGGGCCAGTTCCGGGTCGTGGGCGCCGGTCAGAACCCGGATCCGGATCGGTTCGCGGGTCGAGTCTAGATCCGGGTCAAAGCCGACCCGGACCGACCTTGGGATCTCACATGCCTCAGCATGCATGAGCTCCACGCGCTAGCCTTCTTGCACGTATGCGCCTGCGCATGCGTGTTGTGCACGCACCTGGGTCTTCTTCACCCGATAGATTCTGCAATCGGGTCTTTCAACCCAGATGCTGGAAAACCACTTTTCTGGCCCCTTTTTTAACAGATTTTTTAGGAATCTATAATTTCATTTATTCCAACCATCCTTGACTCGATTTTTTGAATAATCGCTCGCTAATCTCAGCGTATTTTGAGTCTAAAATTCTAACCCTTCGCGGCCAATTTTGAAGCTCTACTTTCCGGCAATAATAATACACAATATATATACCAAAACATAGATCATGAAATGAGAAACTCAAATATACCATTTTCATTCATCGATTTGCCCTAAATATCGATAAATTTGGGGTTGAATGGTTCGGTCACTATTCACGGCTAAAAACTTCAACCAAAATTTTATTAGCCTAAACGTACTCAGAAAATTATGAAAAAATTATTTTCGTGATCTACGTAACTTGGGTAATAACGTGGTATAATCAGATTCATGAAATTCATCCGTGATCCGAACTCTAAATTTTATTCCCTATATATTGATATCCAAATTAATTCTGAAAATTTATTTTAAAATAAATCTAACAATGCTTTGATACAAATGTTAGAAATATGTGACTCAATCACGTAGCGGAAGCATATCAAAAATTTTTGGAATCGTAAAAAATTAGGTTTTTGGGTAACCTCAATGAATAATATAAATTCTTTAGGAACCGCGAATCCTTCATCTCGATCTGTTTCGCAGTTGGGTGATAATCACGACGATCGAACTATCAGCACAATTCCATGACGTTGCAACTCTAAGTCCAGTGATTTTATTACCGTAAAAACTTCCTACTCGAAATTTTTCTAACCCTCTCAATGGTGTATTTTTCTCACTCAAAAATATAGTAGATGTGCAAGAACTCAAAAGGGAGAATGCTTAGATTAAGTGGGAGAAAATTCTAAACTTTTGGATGTTTTGTCATCGTAAAAAAGGGGAGATTGTTGGCATATTTAGGTTTTGATAATAAGCAAAATAAGTCAAGGAGTTAGTCTACAAACTTTGGAAATCAACCATGGGACTAAGCCATTTGACTGATATAACTCATATTTAACTAACTCTCTAAGAAGACATAGAAAGTAGTTGAATGGTAATCTTGAAATTCAACCAAAACCAAGTAGAAAGAATAGTCCAGTCAAATGACTAGAAAATCAATCAACTGAATTTAGTTTTTGCAATAAACCATTGACCACTGTATTAGGCCACTCGACCAGCACAGGCAATAGAACATAGAACAAGCACCAAGTAGTCGAATGACTATGCGAGCATTCAACCAATTTCTAAACTTAGAATCAACTGGCCTACTCTATCATTCGACCGATTTGAGTCACAATTCAAAGTTTGCATTTCTGACTCATGAGTAGACTCATGACTCGATAGTAGAACTTAGAAAGTAATTCGAATGACTCAAACTATTAAAACCCATTTTGTAATTCGACCGCTTTATGAGAGAATTCGACCAAAACAAACATCAGTGCTCAAAAGTTTGAACTGAAATATCCCCTCAGTCGAACATGATTGTAGCATTCGATCGTGACTCATAAACAGTTAAATGGATTTTAGGCAAATCCTTAGAGATCAGTCGAATGACCTTAGGGAATATTCAATTGACACTATAGAAAAAGATAGAAACTCATTTCTTAGTCAAATAGAGGGTGATTCTGTCGAATTCAACTAGAGCACAATGTCCAAAACAGTCAACCAAGTCGACTGATTATCCGACTGACTTAAGCAATTTGCCTATTCTAGTCGAATTATACGGGAACATTCAACCAACCTGAATCTCAATGTCCATTCCAGTTGAATGACATATTCAAAACCACTGAATAATTATGACTAATAAACTTAAGACATCCAACCAATAGCAAATTGATTCGACCATCTTTATCTTAGCATTAAACCCAATCGACGGACTACTTAAAGCCAATTAAAGGCACTTAACATATATGCAACAACTGTTGAATGTTACTTGTTCACAATCATGCCAAAAGCTTTATTGACAGCGACTAAGTGCTTGGAAGGGTCGAATGATGCTAAAATCAGTCGATCATCATTTTGCTCTAATGTCTATTTCTCATATCTTTGAGTGACACAATTGCGAGCATTAAATGTTTCAACCAGTAAAAACAGCTTTTATAATCCAGTACAATATCCATAAAAGATAATTCATGCTTGATCAATATAGATAAAAGAGATTCAATTCACCAACGGTCAAAAAAGACTTTCATATAAATTCTCATCTACAAAGCAAAGAAAAGGAAGAGGCCTTGGTACTATGGTTGTTGCTCCTAAAAATAATTTGATCTAAATTCTTATCTTGTAAAAATTGTTTTTGAGCCCTCTATGGTTACATCTGAAGTTTTAGGCTTCAATCTATAACAACATAATCTTCCTTTGAGTATTAGTATACAAAAGGTTAGAGAAGGGTCTCCAGTCTAGGTTTTAAATAAAAAAGAAGATATGTAGAGTTTGTAGAAAAACTCTATAAAGGTCCATTTGTACTTGTAAGCAAGATGTGTAACAATGTTATCTAATAGTGGAAAATCCAGGGGGTAGCCTGGGAGTGGACATACAGTAAAGTTGGTGGAACCACTATGAAAATCTTGGTGTCTTGTTTCTTGCCTTCCATGCTCTGTTTTTCTAATTCTTTAACAAATCTTGTTTGAAACTCAATGTTAATTCCAAAATTCTTTGAAAAACTTCCAAACTACTAAAAAAATTACCATACAACCTATTCACCCCCTCTAACTTGTATTTCAGAAGTGCATATTATGTTTGTTTGATGGTTGATGGTTGTTTGTTTATGCTAAAAGTTAGTAATGCCAGTTTGCTATGATAATAATGAAGCAATAACTTATGATAAGAAACCATCGTCTCACGGAAAATCAAAACACATTGAGAGAAGATTTTATATCATAATAGGAGTTGTTGGATATGGTAATAGGATATGGTTATATCACCATGTAGAGAGTAGCATCAACAGAATCATAGTTGATCCACTTATGAAAGTCATGATTTAACAACAATTAGACAGGCATGTGAAGAAGACATATTTCAAAAATTATATTGATTGCCTTTAATACAAGTGAGAGATTGTTGAGAATATGCCCTAAAGCAATACTTATCTTGCATGAACATATACTACCAATGGCAATAATATTATTCTCTTCAAATAGAAATATCTCTTGGAGATGCCCTTCAGAGAGTGTTGAGATATTCTATTTACAAGAGTTGGGGATATAAGAAAGGGAACCAGCACTACCAAAAAAGACAAAAAAAAAAAAAATCATTGCGTCGTGAAATAGTGACACAAAACTGAGAAAATTGCATCATTAAATGTTTTTATGACACTATTTGTGACGAAAAAAAGCATTGCAAATGACTCTATTGCTAATGTTATGCGATAAACAACATCACAAGATTTTTGCAATAACAACTTAGTTGCCGCAAATCACATTGCTAAAATTGATGAAACCAGCTAGCATCACTATTTATTATAATATAAATTTTGTCACATATTGCATTAAAGTACCTTGCGACACTAGATAGGTCATCACAAAAATTCATTGCGTATTTTGGTGGCAAATGATATTTGCGACACAGTGTATATCGAAAGTTGTATCGCAAGTATGTATAATATTTTTCCCTTCCATCAAAAAAGGCGTCGCAATATATAAAAAAAATAGTTATATTAATTTGGTTGAAAATATTATGTCAAAAATATTAGCTATTTTCGTTAATCAACTGTAAAAGTTTTTAAAAAAAAATTAACAATTTAAATTCATATCAAAAACTATATTGAAATACTAAAATATCTTTTTAATTTATGGAAATATATCAAAATATATTAAATTATTATCAAATATATACGTAAAATTAATATTATAGAAAGAAAAAAATAATATCCAAATTAATACAATGCTTATGAGGCCTTATCATAAAGAGGGAATAATTAGTAGAGAGTGTGAGAGTTAAGAGAGAGAGAGGGTTAGATTGCGATATTCTTTTTTCAACAAGTTTCATCGCAAATTTTACGTCCTATCACTTTAGTATCAGAAAACAGGATATTGCGATGACCATTAGTGCGTAATAATATTTTTGCAACAACATTTACGAAAACAAATGGCATCGCAAATGCTACCCTATCATTTCAATATAAAATGGGATATTGCGACAATCAAATGTGCATCACAGTACTTTTACTATGACATTTGCAATGACAAATAGTGTCGCAAATGCTACCCTATTATTTTAACATAGAAAACAAGATATTACGACAACATAGGTGTGTCCCAATATTTTTGCGAAGAAAAGTGGGGTTGTAATATTTTTGCAAAGACAATGAGATATTGTGACAACGATAGGTGCATTGCAATATTTTTGCAACGACATTTGCAATGACAAGTGGCATTGCAAATGCTACTCTATTAATTCATCATGGAAATGGGATATTGCAACAATAATAGGCGCATAACCAAATTTTTGCAATGAGATTTTGTGATAATAGGTGTTGTGACCAATGATTCCCTATTATTTCAACATGGGATAATGTGATATTGCAATGACAATACATGCATCACAATATTTTTCTGATGACATTTGTGATGGCAGGTGTCAATGCTGAGGTTATGAGCCAATTTATGGGAAAATTAGCATTGACTGTTGTGACGCCCGCATCATTGTAATTTTCTAAGCCATAAAGTGCGATATTTATTTTCGTGACTTTTTTCATCCCTAATTTCTCACGGGGCGTCATAGAATATGTCGCAAATTTGCAATGCAATTTTGGCATCACAAAAGCATTTCTTTTTCTGTAATGCATTTGCAAAACATATTAAAAGTAAAGTTCCTAACACTACAAAAAAAACTAGTGATTTAGGGACAAAATTTAGCAACAATAACAACCTGAGTCTAGATCCTAAAATTTGTTGTCGTCTGTTTGAGAGACAAATATAAGATGAAAAAAAATACACACACATTATCCAAATACATGTATAATACAAAAAGCGATGATTTAACTTATTATAATTTTCTTACGTCATTCATTCCTATCTGAAATCATTTCTTCAATTAACTCGTTAGCTGTCATATCTTTGCGAATACATTGTATCTAAGTTTTTAATGGTCTACCTCATCGTTTTACTAAGTCTCTTATATTTAAACTCTCAATTTTCCTAACTGGTGTATTTTTGAGTCTTCGTTACACATGCCCAAACTAGGTCAAACGATACTTTTACATCTTATCCACAATTGAGTTCATTCCTAATTTACTGCGTATCTCTTCATTTCTAATTATATATTTCCTAGTTTTACCACACATCCACCTTAACATTCTCATTTCAACTACAATCATTTTCTACTCTTGTTTTTGTTTAATAGTTCAACATTCAGTGCTATATAATAATGGCCCAACATTCTTATTTTAGCATGCTCTTGTTTTTGTTTAAGGGACAAAATTTAGCTATGAAAAAAAAAATTCATTACTAATTTGCGACAAACTTAGCGACAAAAAAGAATTCATGGCTAATTTCAAACAAATTTTGTAATGAAAAAATATTTGTTGCTAAAATTAGTGACAAAAATCATAATTCGTCGTTAAAGGCATGGCTAAATTTCCAACAAAGAGCTTTCAATGCTAAATTCGTCAATAATTACCTACAAAAAATGTTTCGTCATAAAGTTCATCACTAATTTGCGACGAACAGTATTCATTGAGAAGAATTGAGGTAAAAATGACAAAAATATATTTTCATCGCTAAATTCGTTGCTCATTTGCTATAAATAGTAAGTTCGTGGCTAATGATTTATCGCTAATTTTGTGGCTAATTTTTCGTTACTAAATTCGTCGCTAATTTGTTATGAAAATTTCATCGTCACTAAATTCATCACTAATTTGACACGAAATTTAGTCACCGCTAATTTGCCACAAGCAATATGTTTGGCTAAAAATTCTTGACTAATTTTGTGACTAAATTCGTCACTAATCCGCCACAAACTTTGTTCGTTGTAATGAAAAATGAGGAAGAAAAATTATTAAAATATACACTACAAAATAAGAGCATTATGTTGACGGTCAAACACTGTCAGCAAAAGACTCAAAAAGTGTCGCTAACACTTTCTCCAACAGATGAAATATCAGTGGAGTATACACCAGTCGGGATAGAGTTATTCTGATGGTTTGTGCAACCGTTGTAGCATGCCGGATGTATTGTGACATTTTTAAAAAATGTCGGTAAAAGTAGTTTTTTTATCATCAGGTAATAGGTTGTTAGGAAATAGTAAGATTTTTATTATCGATTACCATATGTTACAAAATATTACTACTTTTACCATCTATTTCCATAATGTGAAGAAAAATCACTCATTTTATTATCGGTTATCATATGTTACGAGATGTTACTATTTTTATCATCGGATACATTGACTTATGAGAGGTTATTCTTTTACCATCAGTTATCATATGTGACTATTTATATCATCGTTATCATCATGTTAGGAAAAATCACTACTTCCATCGTCAGTTACCCTTAAGTTAGGAAAGATACTGATTTATCATCGGTTATCATATATTATCATATGTTACTATTATCGTCGGTTACGATTGAGTTAGAAAATATCACTAATATTATCATCGCTTATCATGTGTTACGAAGTATTAATACTTTTATCCTCGGTTATTTTTGAATTAGGAAAAATTAATGATTTTATCATCGGTTACTATGTGTTACAAAATGTTCCTATTTTATCACCGGTTACGTGTTGATCTATGTAGGGGCGGGCGCCCGCATATGGGGGCGGGTGCCAGGACCCCCCTTGGCAGGCGCCAGGACCCCCCTTGGCAGGCGCCCGTGTATGGGAGCAGGCGCTAGGCCCCCCTTGGCGGGCGCCCGCGATGGGAACGGGGGCCAGGCTAGTGTCTCTATATGTCACCACATATCAAATGGCTCAGTCTCTATATCACCACATATAAAATATTTTAATAAAATAGGTTTTTTTTTTTTAAATAGCATAGAGACCATAAAATAACAAAATTACAAAAATAATATAAATGTGTATTGATATACAAGAATGATTGATATATTAAGTAGAACAAGGGATATATATAAGACAAAAAAAAAAGATTGCATGTCCCACAATTTGAAGGCATAATCTCAGCAGCAATTTGAAGGCATAACCTCAGCAGCATCAAATCTATGCAGGTGACCAACTTTATTCACAATCTTTAATCCTTCATGTCAATCTGTTAATAAAAATTAATAAAAATTAATAATGAAATGAATATAATTACGTAGCACATTATAAGAAATGGTTGTAAATAAAAATATTACCTTTTGGATGGATTCAGATGGTGTTGATGATGGTTGCCTTTTATGTGCACTCCCAGGTATTGAAGAAACCTAAAAATGGATAATTGTGATTCTTCATGGTCAGCTTGATTTCATTTATTTCATCCCATAATCATAACTAGAAAAATTCAAAATCTTTTAGAAGAAGAATATAGTAAAATGTAGTAGAACCCAGAATAACTTTTTTTTTAAAAAAAAAAAAAGTGATTACCTTTTTGTAAAATTTTGCAAAGTTGTTGGTATGGTAGATTTTTTACGGTGAAAGGTCGAGTGAGAGGTTTAGATGGGTTATGAGAAGAAAAACTTTAGTTAAGTTACAATTTTTATAGATTTTGAGAGAAGAGTTTTTGGAGGGAAGGAGAAGCTGCCACTTTCACATACAAAATTTCAAAATTTCGCGTTTTTTTCCCGCTTTGTTTTTCATAATTTTACTCTTTACCCTTTTTTTTCAAATTTTTACTTTTTACTGCTTTTTTTTACTATGTTGTTCTTAATTTGTTTTTTTTTTTTCATATTTTTACTCAATACTATATATTTAGATTATTCAAAAATATCACTTACTACATTACATTTCATTTGGTGCAATGGGAGGGAAGATGAACTGAATTGGAGGCTTTGTGGTTTCACCCAATAATGAACTATGGTGGCATTGGTGTGTATGTGCACAAATGTTAGGAGGTGTACCAAGTTAAAAATTTTGTTATGAAAGGTCTTGTTGTGAAGAGAGGAGGAAGGAAGGGAGAAGAGAGGAATTTGACAATTTAATGTTTTATCATTATCTAAATTATATATTTTTACATTTCATGTAATATTTCATATAATAGAATTTTAGTATTTGATACCTATCATTTGTTATTATACTTTTATCACTTGTTACTATAATATTCATATCAATACGTGGAGTTTTGAAACTTTTGTATTAAATTGAGGGTTTTGAGAAGAGAATTGAAAGAAAAGTTTCCAATTTCAGAACTTGCCATTTTTTTTTCTCATTTTTTCACATTTTTTGTCCGCTCTTTCTTTTACGAGTCATATAACTTTTTCAATTTTTACTATATTAGAATTTAAGATTTATAATTAGAATATTTTCATCTACCATAGTAAATGGATTATTTTGGAAAATAATTATTAGTTAATTATGTAATACTATATTGTATAATAATTGTTTAAATATAATACTATGTTGTAATATAATAATTATTTAAATATAATAATTATCTTTAAAGGTAAAACAATTAAAAATAATTAATTTATATAATTAAATATAATTATTTACTTAACTATTTTACCTTTAAAAATATATTGAATTAATATATATTATAGAGTAACAATACTAATATAATTATTTATATTGTGATTAGATTAGATATAAAAAAACAAAAAAAAACAAACAAGACGGGCGCCAGGCAAGGGCTGCCTAGCGCCTGCCCTTTGTGTTTTGCAAATGAGAAGGGCGGGCGCCCGCATATGGAGGCGGGCGCCAGGAGCCCCCTATGGCGGGCACCCGCTTATGGGGGGTGGACGTCAGGCGCTCTCGTTATATTATATATCATTGGTTACTATATGTTACTATATAGGCTCGGTCACCAGGTTCGTTATATTGGTTATTATTGGTTACTATATATTACCATATGTTACCAAATTTATAATATTTGTGTAAAATATTATCCCAAAAAATTAATAGCATATAAATAAAAATTAAAAAAGTAAAATATATTTTTGGCGCCACTTTTTGTATCGAAAAATTATTAATTAAAATTATTATTATTAATTATTTTTTAGAATTTATACAAAATAAAATAATAATGATAATTAATTTTAGATTTAGATTTTTTTCATATGAACTACATAATATTGATAATCTTGCCTATTTTAAATATTATACTAATATAGAATACAACAATATATAATATAATAATATATATATTTTAGAATTATATATTAATTATACATATATATATATAGTATAATAATATATATAAATATATATATATATATAGTGAAACGCCTCTTTTTTTTTTTTCTTTTATTATTTCTTATTTTTAATTTTAAAAAATAATACATAAAATAATATATAATTAAAGATAAATAATTATTAATTAATTATGTAACAATAATTGTTTAAATATAATACTATGTCATACAATAATTGTTTAAATATAATAATTATTAACAAATGATTTAAAGCTAAAATAATTAAAAATAATTAATTTATGTAATTAAATATAATTATTTAGTGGTTTAGATTAGATTATAAAAAAAAAAAAAAAAAAAAAAAAAAAAAAAAAAAACAAAGAAACAGGGGCGGGTGCCTGCCCCTTAGCAAAAAACAAAGGGCGGGCGCTAGGCAAGGCTGCCTTGCGCCTGCCCACTTTGTCTTTCTTTTCTTTTCTTTTTAATTTTTAATTTTTTTTATTGTTTTGTCAGAAAAAATAAAATATTAAATCGTTGTAGAACATATAATATAATTAAAATTATATTATAATTTAATAAGTAATTTATAAAATATATTATAATTTGTCATAATATAATACTAATATATGTAATATTAATATATAGTAGTATATAATTTAATACTAATGTGTAAAAATATAATATAATAATATGTAATACAATAATATAAAATATAATACTATGTATATAATATTAATATAATAATAATATTTGCTATAATATAATATATTAATATATAATATAACAACAAGTTATACTAATATATTAGTAATATATAGAAATATATATTAATATAATAGTAATTATTTTACAAGTTGGTCTAAATGTCTAAACTAAACAATATAATTATAATTATTTTACAATTTCATTTACAATTTAGAGTGTAATAGTATAATTAATTATGTGAGTATAATTAACTATATGATATTTAATATTATTTAATTATATTAGTTTAATTAATTATATTGATAGATTAGTTTTGGATTTTATATAAAATTATATAATATTTTCATTTTTTTATTTGTTATTTTTGTTGAAATTTATATAAAATTATATCATATAATTAATTTTTAGAATTTGATATAATTAATTCTTAGAATTTTATTTTTTTTTTGTTTTTAATGATTATTAAAAACACGAATAGTGGAGATGGCATTTACCACTACTTCCCACCATAGTTATTACTTACTGATACCATATGGTCACTGCATTACCACTACGTATTGCTAGTTACCACTATTTACTACTGGATGTTTGCATTACCACTACTTACCATCAATTATCACTACTTACCACTACCACACTACTACTTATCATAAATTATTACTACTTACCATTAGCACGCGGTACTCACTAGGGTGCACAGGCACCCACATTACCACTAATAATTTCTTTTTTTATTTCTTAACATATATAATATTATTCATAATATTAATAATAATATAATTGATTAAATAAAATCAGAAAATTTGTAATATAACATAACAATAACTAATCATATAAAAAATTAATCCAAGTGAAGAAATATTATAATGTACCTCGAGAAAGAATTAAACTATTTTATACCAGCTAACTATGCTAACTAGTTTGATAAATTTCAATCGGATAAATCACATTTTATTGTCTTAATCAAACTTTAAAATGGATGCATATTGGATATTGATTATTAGATTATATAATATTGATAATTATTAATTTATATAATTATATAGTATTATTTAAATTACTAATACTACTAATATTAATTTTCATTACTAATTTTATCTAATTACTAATATTGAATATCATGTACTATTATTTAAATTAATAATATCCAATTTATTAATGAATTGTGTAAGAATTGTCAAAATAAGACTATATATTATGTATTAATTAGTTACATGATTTCATATTATAATAGTGCTCCACAATGGCACGACACTATTGAGTTTATCTTAAGTAGCATTACATATAATAATGTAGTAATGTAAATTTATATTATGTTAATAGTGCTTTTGTATACCACAAAACAACCCAAATTGGTTGCTTTCTCTTGTCCAGGTATTAATTCTAAATTGTATAAATCTCATTTCAACCGATGGTGGACAAACTCTTTGTTTTTGATCCAATGATTGGGAGGTAATTAGAACGAACTCTTAAATGAACATTTAGGGTAAACAATAGGATGAATTAGAATTGGAGGGGATTAAAGGCGGGAAGTTATGAAGAGCCGAAAATTATATAGGAAAGTTAGGTTTTGAAAGAGAAGAGGAAATTGAAAGCGGAAGTTATGTTTTAAAAAAAAAATTGTGTGACAATTTAAGCGGAAATCGAAGGCGGGAAGCGGAAAACGGGAATCGAAGGCGGGAAGCGGAAATCGAAGGCAGGTAAGAACAATTTAAATTATCACTATATATTACTACTAGTTACTAGTAGTTACAACTATACACTAGTTATTATAAACTAACTACATTTTACTACTAATTACTACTATATTTTTAATATTAATTTTCATAAAATTATCCACAATTTAAGTTATCATAGTTATCATTAATGATCACTATATTATTACTAATTATATTTAATTTACCATTATATTACTATTAGTTACCATTATATTATTATTAACTATCACTATATTACTGCTGATTATATTATACCACAATTTAGCTTACCAATGATTACTATTAGTTATAACTATATTATTACTAATTATGAAAAACTTAACACAATTAAAATTACTACTATATTACTATTAGTTATCACTATATTACTACCATTTAACATAAACTTAATACAATTTAAATTACTACTATATTACTATTAGTTATCCTAAACTTATCACAATTTTAGTTACCATTGTATTACTACTAGTTATGAATATAATTTATTATAAAATTACAATGTTATCTCTACCTATAGTGTTGACAACAATTAATAATTGTTTTAATTAAAGATCTCTTTTACAAACGGTGCATTAATTAGGTTAGTATAAGTATAAACTTATATCAATGATATGATTTAACCGTTATTAAAAAAACTCATATAGTAACTTTTTTCAAACTATTACTAAAGATTATCACATTTGTCGATGACAAATGATAACCGTCTGAATGATAGATGACATTTACAAACGGTAAAATATATTAGTCAGTATATATGAAAAATTTATACAAATGATATTGTTAAGTGATAGAAAAGAAGAATTATATAGTGATTGTTTTTAAATTATCTCTATACACTGCTATATTTAAGGACCACAACTAATAGTCGTTAAAATTGAACATCAGTTTTTATAGACGCTTTTGCTACTTTACTAACGGTTGATAAACTTTTTCTGACTGACAATTTTATATCATCAGAAAATGTATACATTTCCTAATGATTTCGTCGAAAGTGTCTCTAAAGATCATAAAAAACCGTCATTAAAATTCACTGACAATAAAAGTCATCATCTGTATATTGCTTTTAATTTTGTAGTGATACGTCGTCACTAATTTGCCAAAAACAGTAAGTTCGTGACTAAAAATTCGTTACTAATTTCGTAAATAAATTTTTATAACTAAATTCGTCGCTAATTTGTTATGAAATATTGGTCGTCACTAATTTACCATGAAATATTGGTCGTAACTAAATTCGTCACTAATTAGCGACAAACATCGTGGCTAATTTGCCACGATTCAATTGTGTCTTTCTCTGAAACCGTTTCTCGATAATCAAATGCCTTTGAATACATAGTGAATGTTATAATTTTCTTCAAATTGATCATTTTTAATTATACATTATGAATGTTTGGTTTGTATATCAATTTCTTATCATTGCTAATTACGATTGTTAATATTTGATTTGTATAAAAATAAATTTTTTATAAATGGTAAAATTGATAATTATAAAACTAAAGAAAATACAATTATAAATTTTTTTTACCAAATATCAACAATGGTAATCAAATCTATTTCAAAATTTGAACCAAACAGTTAATATCAAAATCTGATTTCGCTTCCGAATCTTAAGATTTTTTATTCTGATTTCGATTTTGATTTTTAAGTACAAACCAAACACCACTAAAATTTACCATTTAAAATTGAATTATTCTTTTATTCTCTTCTTTTAGCTTCATTTCAACTTGGTTTGTCCTATTAACTTTTATGGAGGACAAATGCTGATTTTTTCTTCCCATCATTCAAGCTAATAATATTTGATTGTGAAATGAATTTTCATTTAAAGCTAAAATTAATAATGAAATTAGGGTTGGGAAGTGAACTATTTGATTGTGGCAAATGAATTTATACTTATTCTAAGTATTATAACTCACAACTTTCATATTGGTCCTAATCAATCGCTAATTTAGTAATGAAAATAGGAATTTGTAACTAATTTCATGATGAAAATCGGTATCCGTCGGTGATAGGACCATCTCCAAAAGGCTCAATACATAGAGCGGAGCATATTCAATAGACGGCATAAGGTCCATGACCTAATGTATTCAATACGATCAAACATAAATGAGCCTCTGTCGCCCCGACTATTCGAAGGAGTCTTAACTCCATGGTATCCTACTCGCTAATCGATAAGGAGACTATTCAGTATGAAACATATCTCTTGGATAAGGAAGGAGACCCTTGAAGATCTAATCGATAAAAGAAAGAATCTTCCCGTATAATTCAATTTTCTAAATGATAACAATTTGACATCTTTGACGATCAGAATCTGGAATCCTCGGATCACTTCATAAGGAAACTAAGGTTTTAATACCCCAAATCATACATCTCTAGCAAGACATCATATAAAAGACCCCCAAAGCATCAAGCTAGATAAGTTCTTTGAACTTGACACAGAACATGTAACACCGACACTGCGGTGTCCGTACAAGTATTCCTGTTCACGAAATTAAATAAAATATTTCACAATTATATATAGAGAGAGAAATTTTTAATTATATTGATTTTCGATTTTGAGGTATGAAATTTGAAATTTTTGGGATATTTAATGTATCCGTATTTTCGATTTGTAAAATAAAGTGAGTAAAATATATATATATATATAGATGATTATTTATTCATTTATTAATTTATACATTTACTCACTTAAGTATTTATAAATTTTATTTACAAAAAGAAATATAAGAATAATAATAATAATAATAATAAATAAATAAATAAACAAAAAGAAAGAGAGGAGCCAAAACGCAGCGTTTTGGCCCCTCCCCCAAATCTTCGAATTAGGGCACCAAGCCCTAATTATTTTTCTCATTTTCCCCTTCCCCTCTCTCTCATTCTCACATGCCCTCTCCCGCGGCCATCCCTCGCCGCCGCCTCCGGCCCTCACTGCCACCCACGATCGCCACCACCGTAGCTCTTCTCCACCGCCACCTCTCTCTATCACCTTCTGTCTCTCTTTTTTGCTCTCTCTCTCTCTGTCGCGCTTTCTCTCACCCTCCGTCGCGACTTGGTCGCTATCACCACAACCCACGGCCATCGCGAGCCACCGCGGTCGCCACCCGTCTATTCCGCACCATCTCTGCCTCTCTCTACTTTGCTCTCTCTCACTGTCTCCCTCAGTCTCCCTCGCTCTCTCTCGCGCGCGTGCCGCTCGCGCTATCGCGCGCTGCCGCGGCTGCCGCTCGCGTGATGCTTGGCCGCTCCTTTCGGCGCGCCTGCCTGCCGCACGAGACTGCCCCAGCGTGACCCCGCGCGCCACTGCCCCTGCGCTGACAGCCCTCCTGCGCGCGCTCCAGCGCGCGATAGTCTCTTCCTGCGCGTGCAGACTTGCTGCAACCTCTACTGCAGCGTAGTAGGTGACCTTCAGAAACCCTAGGCTGTGACGATGCTTCATCCTCTGCGCAGGTAAGAGCCATTCTTTTGAACAGTAGCTCTAGGGTTTGATTTCCTTCGGTAATTTAGACTAATTGATGGAGTTTACTTCAAATTGGAAGCTTTGCAGGTTTCGGAATGGAATGAAAAGACAGTTGGACGAAGGTTGCGAACTGCAAAACACCCTAGGTGAGGGATTTTCAATCCCTTCAATATTCAGACTATTATGTTGAAATTAGCTTGAGAATAAGTGAAGATATATTTTGAAAATATGTTAGATCCGTAGGAAATGCCTTATTCTTGAGAGTTTGTATGAAATTATTGAGGTTAGGTCTAGAATTTGATGTAAATTGGACTGCAAAGCATGATTGAATGTCTTAGAGAGTATTAGAGTTTTGTTTGATTGGTCTGTGTAGTTTTCCTTGAGATTTGAATTGAAATTGGCATGAATTAAATTAGGATTATGTAAATTCGGGAGAAATTGGTAAAAATTAAGGAATATTGTAAATTTAAAGTCGGTGATTTGAAATGATTTCTCTTAGAGTTTAAATTGACGTATGCATGCAAACAGTTGGAAATTTGGAATTTAAGTTTAAGGTTATGTGCAGTCTTTTTCATTTTAAGTTGTCTTGCATATAGGCAATCACAATACAAATTCTATATTATGAAAATAGATATTAATACCTTAAAAATGACATATGGGTTGAAGAAATCGGATGAGAATTGAAAAGTGTATGATTTTTCAAAGATTTTTCAGTTCGTAGGAAACTTATTTATTTTAAGCGTATTTCCAATGTTGATTGGTTTTAGGATTGAATCAGACTTAATTTTGATTTGATTAATTGTTTATAAATGGAACGAAAGTGATGAAATGAGAATCTAGAAAGGTGATTGGGTAAATGTTTGATTTAAGTCTTAAATGAATACATATTGAGGGGAGAAACCCTAAGGAAACATGTACAGGAAAATTTAGAACTTTGAGTATGAAATTTGATGGATTTTAATGTGATTTTGAGTGTTAAAATGTGGATTTGATGTACTTGTATGCATGCTGAATTTTGGATAGAGGTTAGTGAGCATGTGGATGTAAAAATGTCTGGATCGAATCCATTGGAGAGATTGGGAATGACTCTAGTAAGCAAGATGGTGGTTTATATGTGTATGTAATAAGGTATAGAAAGTGTATGTATATATATAGTGATATAGGTGTGTTAAAGTGATATGAAAATGTGCAATTGTAAAGAATGAGCTTTGTGTAGGATTGATTGAGTAATATCACTTGAGTCTTGTGGATATGTTATAAGCATAACTTTCTCTACACAGCTCCGAATGACGTGAGGTTTTCTGGCTTAGACACTAGACATCCTTAGCTTTAAAAATGAAATAAGAAACCCCTTGATTTGTAGAGGGTATTAGAAGTTATAGCCTATTTTCTATAACTGCGCAGGTTTGAAACTTGCTGATGTTATACATGCTTAAGTGTTGGATGTCTTGATCGAGGGGAGCACAGTTTCGACACTTGTTGTGCATTGTAGGGAGTGATTGACCCTCCCGTATACAGTGAGTGGGTTTTATTTCAATGTTTTCGTTTAATATGTAAACACTGCTTTACAACAGTTTGATAAATGAGCATGATTTATCGTGTGCTTAAAATGTTTTGACTGGTTTTGGAAATGATTTTTGTGAACCGATGGAGTGTCCAAAAATGTGGTTGAATTATGAAAATATGTATCCATGTGATTGAAACGTGAAATGTGCCATTTTATGCTATATGTTGCATTTGGTTTGTGAACCTGATTTACGGCACATGTTTGATATGATATTGATATTGGCCGTGAGGGCTGTGATATGTATTGTTCCGTAGCTACGAAGGACACCGTGAGAGGCGCTTGGGTGGCGTCCGGATATGCCTAGGCCTGGGGTATCCCACGGGTGGTCGAGATTATATTTACTACACGGTACTAGGCAGGTTGAACCCGAAAGGGGGAGGATTTGGCTGCTAGCCAAGTCTAGCACCTGGACGAGGTCCGTCGCCAACGCCGGGGTAGAGAGCACTTTAAATAAAATCGCATATAACACCCCCGGTGCGCCTATCATAGGTCGTGGTAGACCTCTGCCGGGACATTTTTGACTGGCAGCTCTATGATTTTAATGACAGTGCTTTGGATGCATATTTGATTTGCTGATGCGTGTAAATGATATATTGTTGAAATGAAAAGCATGATGATTTGAAATATGATTTGAATACTTATGTTTTGACACTCCAGTTTCACACCCCATATTACACGATTACATTGACCCACTCACTCACTGAGTATTCTTCCCTGAATACTCACCCCTCCTCTTTCCCTCCCCAGACAGGACTATGGTGCTAGAGTGACGCATTTGGCTCTGGAGGGTTTGATAGCTTGTTGGTGGATTGGATTCACGACGGTGAGATTAAGTTTTAATTGAAAAGATGAATTTCATATTTTATTGTCGACCCTGCGTGGTCTTGTTGAGGTCCGTAGTTGACCGTGTACATATTTTGGGATGACTGTATAATTTTTGGACTTCTGTTTGCGAAACTTTCATTTCAATTGCATTGAGGCATTTGTAAATATTTAAAGTGTTAACTTGGGAATTTGTAATATATTTGTATAAATTTAGGTCCGCTCGGTGTGGCGGCTGCTCATGCTCTTGTTGGGCATGACAGTAGAGGTCTGTGGCTAGGTCTGTTGGTGATTTGTTAGCCTTGCGTTGTCTGGAGGTCGGTTGGGAGATTTGGTGGATTGTTTGAGGCCGGGATGACCATGTGTTTAATTTACATGATGATTTTTAATTTATACAGGTATACAGGTATAATTGTACATGGGAGACCTCCGATTTATGGGGAGGTTCTGCCCAATTTTCTATAAAAATACAGTCGGCATCCAAGTCAACGGGCGGCTGTTCACGTTTCCCGGTTCGGGGCGTGACAGAACACACAAGGGTCACAGGGAGATCCATCCTCCCTCTCTGTCTATTTATCTTTTCAAAAACCTCTTTTTTAACTTGAGTGTTGGAGTCTCTCCTATCGGAGCACCCTTCAGCAGTCTTTTGCAGATTTAAAACATCTTCATTAAGCACCCGTTCGAGTCATCAATGAGTAGATGTATGGAGTCGAAACCCACCTCTAATAGATTGGTGCTGTCCATGGGAAACAGACTAGAGAATCCTTGTTGAATTTTCAGAATTATCAGACCGATATGCTTTTGAAGTAAAAAACTAGAACTACATCAAAGGTCGCGTCTGCCGTAGATAGTCATACTACTACCCCTACTGATGTAGCCCTTCCTATGGCACCCACTCGTCCTATCGACAATCCTCCCACGCACGTTCAACCTCCTCGCTCAGAATAGGTCTCGCAACCCGCACTTCAAGAACACCTAACCACGATTCCTATGCCAATACCCCAAAATGAGTCAGTCAATCCCAAATGGATAGACTAGAGTCCAGGATTCAGGAATAAGCAAGCAATTGGAGGATCTTAGTCACGCCGTGAGGCCTGAGAGCCATTCTTCTTCAGGAGGATATGGACGCGAACGTCCTTGATGGTGAATGCCACCACTCAGTTACAAGCTCCCGATGACCTCCCACCATAATCCCAAAGATCTAAGAAGACGAGTTGAACAACTTGTTACCAATGAACTCAAACGGGCCAATGCTCGAGACAACCAGGCCCCCTCTCATGAGTTTTACTCCCTCTGTCCAGGAGTTTTACTCTCGTGTCGAGAAGTGCATCACGGCCGAAGACGTCGAGACCTTCAACAGAAGGAAAAATCGATCGTCCAGAATAGAGTATAGTCGATCGCCCCAACGGCTCTCACTGAAGAGGAACCAATCAGGTCCTCCACCTCCTCAAAGGTTCAACACCGACACTCCTTTAAATGAAACCACTAGTCAAGTTCTGCTCTAGATCAGGGAGCAACCTTATATCCGATGGCCTCTTCAACATACGAAGGATGATCCCAAAAAAGACAAGACCAAGTACTATCACTTTTATCACAATCATGGTCACACAACTGATGATTGCAGAAGGCACAAAGATGAGCTCGAATTCCTTATCAGAAGTGGAAAGTTACAAAGGTTCATCAATAAAGAAGGGAGAGATATGTCAAACTCTAACAGACAAGCCCTGCCAAGGTAGAATGGGGCTAGACGATCGGCTGATTGCCCACCACCGATAAACTATCAGGATGGAGTCATCCTCCAAATTCATGAGGTACGAACCCCTCGAACTTCTCAACCCACATTGGACATTCCAGACCCTCTAGATGATATGCAAAGAAATAAGGCTAAACGCCTGATCGCACTAATTTTCTATTCGCCTAACATTTTTGTCCCTCTTTCGCCAGAAGTACTAACGACTCATGTTGGTAAAGAAGTAAAAAGCAAGCGACTGATCATCAGTTTTACCGACGAAGACCTAGTCAGAGTAGATCCAAGTCGCCACGACCCCCTCATCATCACTACCAAAATAGGTCCATTTGAAGTCCGAAGGGTCTTTATCAATCAAGGAGCAAGGTGTGATCTCCTATACTATGATTCTTTTAAACGAATGGGTTTTGGCCCCGCACATCTACAACCCTATGCGGGTCCAATCAAAGGGCTCTCCAGTGAATAGATATACCCCGAAAGAATTATTCCTCTCCCGATCACGTTGGGCACACCCCCAACCACATGATAGCGACAATAAGATTCAATGTGATCAGCCTCCCCTTACCTTATAATGTTATCCTGGGAAGACCAGACTTGAACACCCTGGAAGCCCTATCTAGTACAAAACACATTAAGGTTCAGTTCAAAACTCCACTCGGGATTGGGACCTTATCCTACGACCAGGAGTCTTCGGCCTCTGCTTTGAAGTAGCCACACGATACATTTCAATTGTTTCACATATTCCTTGTGTTATCATAATGATATTCTTCCATTCGATAATGAACATACGTATACCTTATTGTTTGTATTCCATCAAATTCCAACCGCGTATGGAAAAGAAACACACAAATGAAGGGATCTATATCTCCGAACGGGCCTCTGTCGCCCAGACCAAATGAAGTAATCTATCTCCCCAAACGAACCTCTATCACTCTGACCAAATAAAAGAATCTATCTCCCCAAACGGGTCTCTATCGCCCTAACCAATTGAAGGGATCTATCTTCCCGAATAGGCCTCCATCACCCTAACCTAAAAAAGGGATCTATCTTCCCGAACGGACTTCTGTCGCCCTGACCAAATGAATGGATCTATCTCCCCGAATAGGCCTCTGTCGCCCTAACCTAATGAAGGAACCTATCTATTTGAACGAGTCTCCATCGCTCTGACTAAACAAAGGGATCTATCTCCCTAAACAGGCCTCTGTCGCCCTGGCCTAGCGAAGGACATCCTCACTCCTCTTTTTTAGATAAATCCTAGTAAATATTACTCATCAAAAAACCGGAGACTCTTATAAAAATGCATGTCCAAAGAATGCCCCTAGGTGGACCGACATTCCCTAGAAAAGCCTGAAACAACTGAATATAGCTGAGCAATCCGTTTGAGACAATGAGGGGAATATTCCCTGCTATCAACACACTCCGAATGAAAAGGAATATGAAAGAGTCTCTCATTAAGAATCATTGTGATACAATGGCGTAAGGATTACACAGACTTCAAAGGAATTGAGGCCTCCTAAAAAGAAGTCCTCGTAGTAACCGCAAACGTTTTAGCTGGAGCACCAGTCGATCTGACATAGACTACATTTTGATCCATCGTATCTCGGTGGACAACCTCCTTGACAGGGATAAAGTTAGTGTAATATTTGTGCTTTGTTTTATATTATTTTTGAGTAAATATTGTACTAATTTTTTGTATTTGATATATTAGATTTGTTGGAAGACGTTCATGAAGGAAAATAAAGAAATTGATCATAATTGGTGACATTACATGCAAAGAAGAAATTTTGACAGTATTACTCAATCATTAACACATGGACACGCCAATTTTAAAGGAGCCAGACGAAAATTGGAAACGTGAATATTGAAGATTTTATTGTTTTGATTGGATTTTTGGGAATTTAAAAATTTGTGCTATTTTATAATTTTTATTTAGTCATTGAGTTGTAAACAATATTAAGAGTTTCTCTTTTCTTTTATTTTGGCGACCAGGGATCTTAAGAATTTTTACCTTTTAGTAAGAAAAGGTAAAAGTAGACATTATTTTAGGAAGATTGGTTGTTAGTTCACGGAAGAGGAAAATGACACATTGGTTTTAGGAGTCTTGGAGGTTATCTTAAGAGGAATCATTCATTAAAGGATGGAACTCTCCTTTTCCAACGGCAGGGAGTTTTCATTAGCAAAAAGTCACATTTTTTTTTTCTACTGGTGGCTGCGCATTCCTAGGGAGACAGGAGACGGCTGCACCTTCTTCTTTGTTTCAAGATTTGTTTCTTTAGCAATAAAAATTTAGATTTGTGAGTTCTTTTCAATTATGTTTTCATTTTAATTTATTTTCTAGTTGAAGGATAGTTGAAATTTTGATTCATGATATTGTGAAATTTAAATGCATTTATTCTTTCAACAATTATAGGTATTTATTTAATTTCAGCGCTTCATAGATCATGACTTTCTAGGATTATTGAATAGATGGTCAATATTTAATAGATCTAGAATAATCTACAATTAATTAAAACGATAAATCCGTATTTATTTGTTTTTTTTAATAAAGTGTGAAATGACATTCGTGCTATGAAAATGACATTCATGTCATAGGATTAAATAATCTAATTTAAATGAACTCGATGTGTGTTTGTTAATTAGAATTAGGTCTCTCTAAATCTTAATGTTGTTGAAACTTTCAATCCTAAAAGTTTCTCTAGGGTTGACTCTCGATTATGGAAATAATTAACGAGTTTCTCTTAATTATCGATGAAATAAGGAGAGATTGATTGTTGGGTGATTGTCGACGACTATAACCAATTTATTTATGTATTGTTAAATTAAAAATGAACTAAGAATCAATCGATTGAATCAAAGTGGAAACGAACCCTTCAACTAGGTCAACTTATCTTGATTTTTATTACTTTAATTTTGTCTCATTTTATTTTACTTATAGTTATTCTAATTTTAATTATTTGTTTATTTCAATTTTGTTAGGTTAATTAATTCATTCAAAACCCCCAAATTTTTATTTATTTTATTTTATTTATTTGAAAGAGATAAATCCCCTTCTTCCTTATGGATTGACCCTGCTTACCCTAGCTTTTATTTATTTATTTTTATTGGTTTGACACCCACCAAATTTTGGCGCCATTGCCAGGGATGAGGGTGTCAAAAGATTTATTTCTTTTAATTTTTATCTCTTTATTTCTGGTTTATGTCTCATTCTACTTGGACAGGTAAACTAGTTTTTGACCCAGAAATCGAGAAAACAGCCAGAAAACTGAAAAGGAGACTTAGGAAGCAAAGAATGTTGCAAGTTCATCACTTGGAAACAATCTGGCTGACCAGCTCTTAGACTCAGACATTGACGTTGAAGAGAAGGAAGTCAAAGAAACAAACATGGCAGGCCAACGGACTTTAAGGGAGTTGGCAACCCCTGAATTTAATCAACAACCTTTGTGTATCAATTTTTTCAATATTACAACTCCATTCAAATTAAGATCTGGACTAATTCATTTATTGCCTAAATTTCATGGTCTTGCAGGGGGGATCCTCACAAACACCTTAAGGAGTTCCATATTGTTTGTTCCACCATAAGACCATAGGGGTAACCGAAGAACAACTTAAGCTCGTTGTTTTTCCTTTTTCTTTGGTAGATAAGGTTAAGGATTGGCTCTTTTATTTGTCTTCTGATTCTATTACTACTTGGCTTGACTTGGAGAGGATGTTTTTAGAAAAAAATTTTCTAGCTTCCCGTGCAGCTACTATTAGAAAGGAAATTTGTAAAATAAGGCAGTACAACGGGAAAACCTTATACGAATATTGAGAAAGATTCAAATAACTATGTGCTAGCTATCCTCAACATCAGATTCCAGAGCAGTTATTGATCCAATATTTCTATGAAGGTCTATCCCCAATGGAACGGAACATGATTGATGCTACGAGTGGAGGAGTATTGGTGAACAAGACATCTGATAAAGCGAGAAATTTGATCTCAAACATGGCAGCCAATATCCAATAATTTGAAATAAGGCAAGAAATTCCAAAGAGGGTCAATGAGATAAGTGAGTTTTCCCTTGGTCAAGAATTGAAATAACTAACTTCTCTTATGTGTAATTTTATTATAGGAAAAATACAACTGATCAAGGCATGTTGAATTTATTCTGATTTTGGTCATCCTACGGATTTGTGCCCTACCGTTTGAGAAGATTCAAACGAACAAATCAATGTTGAGGGGGATTTCTAAGATAACCACAATGGAAGTATGATCTCTATTTAAACACCTACAACCCAGGATGGAGGAATCACCCAAATTTTAGTTATGGGAATCGACAACATGGGTTTCAACAACAATCTCAACCACAATTTCAGCCACAACAACCCTCTTCAAATTAAGGTATGTCTCTAAAAGAGACTGTTAAAAGTTTAACTAACAGTACTCGCTTCAATAGGAAAGCTGACGATTTTAACAAGAGACGAGGGCCAGCATCCAAAATTTGGAGAACCAAGTATCACAATTGGCAACATCTGTAAGTCGAGTGGAGAAAAATCATGGGAAACTACCCCTCTTAAGTTGAGATCAATCCGAGAGAGAATGTTAGTACTATGATCCTTAGAAGTGAAAAGGAGGTGCGAGATACTATATCCAGAGTTGAAGCAAAAAGGACAACCAAAAGTAAAGAAAAGTCAACAATTTTGGATGTTTCAACTAAGAAGGTAAGTAGTGAATTTAATGCAAAATCCAAAATAATGATTCCACCACCTTTTCCTGGCAGGTTGGCATGATTAAGGAAAAAGGAGAAAGAGAAAGAGATATTAGAAACTCTCCAAAAGGTAGAGATTAATATCCCACTCTTGGAAGCAATAAGACAAGTGCCAAGGTATGCCAAGATTTTTAAGGAATTGTGCATTAAGAAATTGCGGTTAAAAAATGATGATAAAGTTGCGGTTAGTGAGAATATTTCAGCAATCATCCAAAGAAAATTGCCGTCAAAATGTAAAAATCCTAGTATATTCACTATATCTTGTATGATTGGTACTAAATTTTTAGAAAAGGTTATGCTTGATCTAGGAGCAACGATAAATGTTATGCCTTTGTCTGTTTATAAGGATTTGAATCTAGGACCTTTAAAAGAGACAAACGTGATAATTCAATTAGCTGATAGATCATATTCATATCCTGAGGGTGTGATTGAAGATGTTTTAATGAAAGTGAGTGATCTTATTTTTCCTACCGATTTTTATATGATTGATATGGATGATATATGTTCTCCTAATCGAAACCCTCAAAATTAATATTGATTCCCCCAATGTGAGAAACTATAGCAATAGTGGTTACCAGGTCGAATCCCAAGGAAACTAATTAATTTAATCTCTTAGTTGATGTTAAAAGTAAATTTGGGGATTTTCAACTCTTTGCTAAAATAAAAATTGCTAAATAAAAATTAATAACTTAAAATTAAGAAACAAATCAATAATGCAAAATACTAAAAATTAAGGAAAAAATTCAATTTACTAAACTCCGATCCAATGGTTTATGTATTCGATTGTCTTATTGATTATTGGTTAAAAATATTATTCTTGCAATTCAAGCATTTAATCTTAGATTTATTAGGATAGCCGTAATAAATCTTATGATTTCCTAATTTAATTGACCAAATCTAGTATCCGATCAAAACTTATTATTAATAGACTGGGTACGATAGCGTTCTATATCAATATAATGATAACATTAAGAATTGTGAAAATAGTTAAACCAAAATACAAATAATTAGGATAGCCGTAATTATTTAATTTTGTTCCATTGATTTCCTAGGTTAAATATGAATATCGATAAAAAACCCATAAACAAAAATAACCTAATTGCTACTTGTACCATTCATTCATGATAATTACGAATCACTAAATTCCTGGATAGCAATAGAAAAACTAATATTGAATTAAATTGTCAGATTAACCAATATTAGGTTTTTCTAAAAATAAATCAAGAATCAACGAATACTTGAATAAAAGATAAGAAATTAAATTAAAAACATAACCTCACAATGAAGAACAATCGAATAAAATTTTCCTTGAATCAGAATAATAAACTAACCACTTATAGTGGTGAGTCTTGAACCAAAGAAAAATAAAAAGAAAACAAAAACAAAAATAATGAAAAAAAAAATATTCAAACAGAGGAGAAAAGTGAATGCTCCAGCAGCCGGCCAAGTCTTCCTTTTATAATAAACAGTGGCCATCCTTGCTAATTGAATGAATTGTTTCTTGAATTGAATAGTCGCCTGCCCCTTTTTGGAAATTGTTATGTTTGTTTCTATTTTTTTTTCTTCAATGTGCAGCCGGCCCTTGGAATTGAGAATGTGCTTCCTTGAATGATTTTTCTTTTTTTTTTTTTTTTTGAATAACTGACAGCCTCTTGTTAAGAAAAATCAAATAGGCAACTTCCATGAGATGTCCCCTTGTGTTTCTATTTTGTTTCCTAAAGTAAAATTTCTATTAAAATTAACTAAAACAAAAAAAATCAAGTTTCTTCCTTTCTTCATAGGCCCAAATGATGGTTGCTCCATTTAGCTCCAAATTGTCTTTTTTAAGCCCATTTTGTCCAAATTTTCCGATTCCAATTACCTAAAAATAAAAATCAATAAAATCAATTACTAGAATATTAACCAGTACAAAATCAAACCATAATAATAACAATAAATTCAATAATTTACACGTTATCACCTAACCATTCTCTTATTTTGTTAAGTATACCATTCATGAAAATAACTAAGATAAAAATTGATGTAGATTTGGATACTTTATCTTTTGAATTCAATGGTGAAATTGTTACTTTTAATATTTTTGACTTCATAAAGTATCCAAATAATTCTGAATCTGTTTTTCATATTGTACGAATGACTCTATCATGAAAGATAATTTTGTGCATGATAAATTTGATTTTATGTTACAAGAGAGTTTGATAAGTGAGGACGCACGGTTGAATAAATTTCTCCATCATAAACCCATGTGCCAAAAGCAATCCATGGTCAACCAAAAAGTCCCTCACTTCTGTTCAAGATTGAAATTTATGCCCAAAAAATTGAAGTCAAGATGGACAGAACCGAGTTATGAGTCGGGTGAAAACGAAGGCACTATGTCAAGCTAATGACATTAAACAAAAGCGCTTGTTGGGAGGTAACCCAATATTTTTTTGATGATTTTTATTTTGTATTTATTTGATTTAATTTAGATTTGATTTTGAATTTTAGATAAATAAATGCTGAAAAATTTCATGACCAGAAGTGCTCTACCATTATGGTGTACCTGTAACACCGAAACTGCGATACCCGTACTAGTGTTCCTATTCATGAAATTTAATAAAATATTTTTCAATTTATATATATATATTGAGAAATTTTTAATTTTATTGATTTTCGATTTTGGGGGTATTAAATTTAAATTTTTGGTATATTTTAAAATGCTGCATTCGTAATTTGCAGTAAATTCCAATTCTACGAAATTTATACGCTAGAGAAAAGTGGATATAATAATATATATATATTGATAATTATTTAATTATTAATTTATAAAAAAAAAAAAAAAAAAAAAAAAAAAAAAAAAAACGAAATTAGGGCATAAAGCCCTAATTTCTCTTTTTCTCTCCCCTCACTCTCTCACCGCCTCTCCATATTCTTCCCGCGGCTTCCTCGCGCCGCCTCCAACGCGGCCGCAGCCTCCCGCCTTCACCGCCACCCACAACCGCCACCATCATCGGCGATCACTTCTCTCTCTACCCCCCCCTCGGTCTCTCTCTATTTCTCCTTCTCTCTCTCGGTTGCTCTCTCACTTCCTCCCGCTCGCGATTTTCTTCGTGATTTCTCTCCCTCCGCCGCGACTTGGTCGCTGTCACCACAACCCACGGCCACCGCGAGCCACCACGGTCGCCACCCGTCTATTCCGCACCATCTCTGCCTCTCTCTACTTCGCTCTCCATCTCACTCTCTCAGTCTCCCTCGCTCTGCTCCCTCTCGCGCTCGCGCGCGCGACTGCGCGCGGTGCTGCTCGCGCGACAGCGTGCTGCTGCTCGCGCGACTGCGTACTGCTGTGCGCTGCTCCTTGCGCCACTGCCCCTGCGCGCGACTGTCGACTCACCTTCACCCGCGCGGTGCTGCTCCGCCGCTTCAACAACCTTCTGCAACCCTTGCAGAACCCCCAAGTTCATAGCAGTGCAGACTTCGAAATCCCTAGGTTGCGAAATCCTTCACTGCATAGGTAAGGATAAAATTAGTTCTAGGGTTTTGATATCTCTTTGTAATTAAGCTAAATGTCTGAACTTTGCTTCGATTTGGATACATTACAGGTTTCAGACTGAGTCGAATGGCGAATGGAAGTTAGGTCTGAACTGCGGAAACCCTAGGTGAGGAGATTTATGCTCTATTTGATAAATTGAATAAATCTAGGATTTGAATCTAAAGTGGAAGGCTCTGTATATGTTTAGAATGTAAGTGGAATGCGAATAGAATACAATTTCTGAAATGTTTATATATGATTATGAAGGTTAAGTATAGAATGTTACAAAAATTAGATTGCCTGATACGAAAGAAGCATGTTACAGGATCATAGAATCATGTTTGCTTGATTTGAATGGTTGCTTTTAGAGTTTAATTTGACGAATGTATGAAAACTAGTCGAAATTTGGGATTTGAGCCTAAGGATTGATGCGTGTTTTACATTATAGTTGGTGTTGCATATAGGGAAGTCACATACACTCTCTATATTATGAAAATAGGTTTCAATACCTTTAAAATGACATAAGGTTTGAAGAAATCGGATGAGAAACGAAAAGTGTATGATTTTTCAAAGATTTTTCCTATTTTGTAGACAATTTATTAATCTACGCATGTTTCCGACTTTGAGTGGTTTTGGAGTTAAATTAGACTTGGTTTTGAATGTGTTATTTATAAATGAAATGCAATTGATGACATTAGAGTGTATTCATGAATTGAAGAATTGAGAATTGTACAAAAATTAGAGAAAATGGAAATTGATGACATAATTATGATTTTGTATTAGGAAGGTCAATCGAGAATCGAGTAAGATTTTATTTGATTGAATTATGAGTATATGCAAGTGTATATGGACTGAACAGTGTGATGTTGTAAATGTACATAGATACAATTGCGGTTGAGGTGTGAGAAATATATGATGTGTTATAATTGTAGTGACTTGATTGGAGACTGATCGAGGGGAGCACGATTTCGACACTTGTGCATTGTAGGGAGTGATTGACCCTCCCGTATACTGTGAGTGGGTTTTATTGAAATGTTTTCGTTTAATATGCAAACTCTGCTTTACAACAGTTTGATAAATGAGCATGATTTATCGCGTGCTTAAAATGTTTTGACTGGCTTTGAAAATGATTTTTGTGAACCAATGGAGTGTCTGAAAATGTGGTTGAATTATGAAATATGCATCCATGGGATTGAAATGTAAAATGTGCCATTTTATGAAATATGTTGCATTTGGTTTGTGAACCTGATTTATGGCACATGTTTTGATATGATATTGATATTGGCCTTGAGGGCTGTGATTTATCCCGTGATATTGATATTGGCCTTGAGGGCCTGGATATGTATTGTTCCGTAGCTACGAAGGACACCGTGAGAGGCGCTTTGGTGGCGTCCGGATATGCCTAAGGCCTGGGGTATCCCACGAGTTGTCGGATTATATTTACGACACGGTACTAGGGTGTGAACCCGAAAGGGGGAGGATTTGGATACACTCTCCAAGTCTAGCACCTGGACGAGGTCCGTCGCCAACGCCGGGGTAGAGAGCACTTTAAATAAAATCGCATATAACACCCCGTGGCGCTGTCATAGGTCGTGGTAGACCTCTGTCGGGAGTTTTACGGTACTGCGCCTCTATGATTTTGATAACAGTATTTTGGATGCATATTTGATTTGTTGATGCGTGTAAATGATATATGGTTGGAATGAAAAGCATGATGATTTGAAATATGATTTGTATACTTATGTTTTGACACTCCAGTTTCACACCCCATATTACACGATTACATTGACCCACTCACTCACTGAGTATTCTTCCCTGAATACTCACCCCTCCTTTTTCCCTCCCCAGACAGGATTGTGGTGCTAGGGCGATGTATTTGGCTCGAGGGCTTGATAGCTCGTTGGCGGATTTGATGATTCGAGACGGTGAGATTAAGTTTTAATTGAAATTATGAATTTCGTGTTTTATTGTCGACCCTGCGTGGTCTTGTTGAGGTCCGTAGTTGATCGTGTACATATTTTGGGATGACTGTATAAAATTATGTATAGTTATTTGCGAAACTCTCATATTTCACTTGCATTGAGGCATTTGTAAATATTTAAAGTGTAAACTTGGGAAATTGTATTATATTTGTATAACTTTAGGCCCGCTCGGTGTAGCGGCTGCTCATGCTCTAGTTGGGCATGACAGTAGAGGTCTGTGGCTAGGACTGTTGGTGATTTGTTAGCCTTGCGTTGTCTGGATGTCGGTTGGGAGATTTGATGGATTGTTTTGAGGCCGGGGTGGCCATTTGATTTATTTTTAGAATGATTGTGAATTATACAGGTTTATACAGGTTAATTGTACATTGGGAGACCTCCGATTTATGGGGAGGCTATGCCCGATTTTTTTTGTAGAAATACAACCGGCATCCAGGGCAACGGGCGGCTGTTCACGATTCCCGGTTCGGGGCGTGACAGTACCCATGTCTTAACAAGCCTTCATTGTTGTCTAGTTTTGCTAATGTTCTTAAGTGATCAGAATTGCGCATGAGTTAAAGCGTGTCCATGCCTTAAAAAGGGATTCATTGCTGTCACCATAATTTTTTTTTCAAAACTTGTTAGATTTGACCCTCCATTCACCACTCCACCCTAGGAGAGTATTGTTTTATCCTACTTTTTAGTTTGTCTTTTTATTTTTGCATGTTTCTTTTGATCTTTCTTCACTTAGGCATACATTAGGGATAATGTATGATTTAGGTTTTGGGGGGAGTGTTTAGTAGATTTTTAGGTGTTTTAGTTTCGATTTTGCTTATTTGCTTGAGTTATGATTGGATTTTAGGGACTATCTTTTGTTTTCCAAAAAAAAAAAAAATTCTTTCAAGCTCTCTTAATTAATGTGTGCTATTTGGTTGGCTGGAAACATATGAAGAATAGCTTGTATTAATGGCTTTTTGTGCTTGAAATGGTTTTCCATGTCTTTAGTAGTTTTCTTTGAATGATAAACATGCAAGATTTGACACAAACTCATCTAAAAGTGAGATTTTGAGGCTAAAGCGAGCAAATTCATTCGTTGTATTCGGAATTTTCTTTCTTGTTGAGTGATTATCACACTTGGATTGAACATTCTAGAATTTGCAATGTTATACATTTCAAGATCACATCTAGAGTTTCATATATTGAAATGATAAAGGCACCTAGATTTTACCACATTTTGGTTTTTGTAAAAATCCCTACCTTAATTTGTAATCCCCTTAGTGAACCAATTTGAACCTGAGACCCCCTTTATTTCTTCAAAACCCTTCAATACAACACTATAATCTTATTTTGGTTTACGTTTCAACTCTTGTACCAAGAATTTATGTAGTTAATTATATGATTTAGTTGTGTTTTATTTTTCTTATTGGAAAAGGTCAATTAGAATATTGATGTTGGTACGTTCATTGATATGAAAATGGAATTTATTACTATGAAAGGAAGAAAGAGCTTGAGTTTTGTTTATCATTTGTATTGAGAAGTTCTTCACAAGAAAAAAAAAAGAAAAAAAAATTCTACATCTCTGAGAATTTCGATTCAGTCATGGATCATAGAGAAAAAGTTTGATATTTTTATATATTTTTTACTGTTGACTATGTTGAGCACATGTGAGTATCAAGATCATGTATTTTTGGTGTGCTATTTGTCTGGGACAAATTGTTATCGTAGAAAAATTGTGTTGTTAGTTGCATATTTTCTTTGGTATATTTTAAACCCTTAATATACCTTTTTATACTACCTTTAACCCTAGCCCGATTATGACCAAATGAAAGACCTTTAGATTGATGCATGAAATTCAAAATTTTTAAGTGGTGAAAATTTGATATATTTGTAAACATATGATAATGTAAATTCTAATGTGTTAATTTGAGTATTATTGATATATTTTTCATCCATTTTTGAGAGAATTTGAGTGAATTCTTGGAGAGAATGTTGGATCTTACTGTTTTAATTTCATAAGAAACTGTTGGAATGTGTGATTGCTGTTTTGGGTATAAAATGTTGTGAAATACTTGTTGTTTTGATTATGTTTTTTGTTGGACTTTTATGACGCGTATTAACTTTGGAGCTTGGAAGAAGAAAAATAGATAGGATATTTTTGTTCTGCTTTTGTAGGGATGCTTGAGGTCAAGCATCGTTTAGGTGTGTGGGAATTTGATAAGGATAAAGTTAGTGTAATATTTATGCTTTGTTTTATATTATTTTTGAGTAAATATTGCACTAATTTTTGGTATTTGATATATTAAATTTGTTGGAGGACATTCATGAAGAAAAATAGAGAAATTGAGCATAATCAGTGACATTACATGCAAAGAAGAAATTTTGACAGTATTACTCAATCATTAACACATGGGCACACCAATTTCAAAGAAACCGGACGAAAATTGGAAACGTGAATATTAAAGATTTTTTTGTTTTGATTGGATTTTGGGAATTTAGAAATTTGTGCTATTCTGTAATTTTTATTTAGTCATTGAGTTGTAAACAATTTTAGAAATTTCTCTTTTCTTTTATTTTGGCAACTAGGGATCTTAAGAATTTTTACCTTTTAGTAAAAAAAGGTAAAAGTGGACATTTTTTTAGAAAGATTGGTTGTTAGTTCACAGAGGAGGAAAATGACACATTGGTTTTAGGAGTCTTGGAGGTTATATTAAGAGGAGTCATTCATTAAAGGAGGTAACTCTCCTTTTCCTGCGGTTGGGAGTTTTCATTAGCAAAAAGTCACATATTTTTCTTTTTTTTTTGTCAGTGTCTGTGCATTCCTGGAGAGACAGGAGACAGCTACACCTTCTTCTTTGTTTCAAGATTTGTTTCTTTAGCAATAAAAATTCAGATTTATGAGTTTTTTTCAATTATGTTTTTATTTTAATTTATTTTCTAGTTAAAAGATAGTTGGAATTTTGATTTATAATATTGTGAAATCTAAATGCGTTTATTCTTTCAACAATCATAGGTATTTATTTAATTCTTGCGCTTCATAGATCATGATTTTCTAGGGTTATTAAATAGATTGTCAATATTTAATAGACCTAGAATAATCTACAATTAATTAAAACGGTAAATCCGTAATTGTTTGTTAGTTTTAATAAAGTAATAAATGACATTCGTGTCATGAGATTAAATAATCTAATTTAAATGAACCCAATATGTGTTTATTAATTAAAATTGGGTCTATCTAAATCTTAATGTTGTTAAAACTTTTAATTCTAAGGGTTTCTCTAGGGTTGACTCTCAATTAGAGAAATAATTAACGAAATTCTCTTAATTATCAACGAAATAAGGAGAGATTAGTTGTTGGGCGATTGTTGGCAACTATAACCAATTTATTTATATATTGTTGAATTATCAATGAATCAAGGATCAATTGATTGAATCAAAGTGGAAACGAACCCTTCAACTAGGTCAACTTATCTTGATTTTTACTCCTTTAATTTTGTCTCATTTTATTTTACTTATAGTTTTTTTTATTTTAATTATTTGTTTATTTCAATTTTGTTAGGTTAATTAATTCATTCAAAACCCCCAAATTTTTATTTATTTTATTTTATTTATTTGAAAGAGATAAATCCCCTTCTTCCCTATGGATCGACCTTACTTACCCTAGACTCATCTTTGTGAAAGTAGGATTATTTATTTTTGTTGGTTTGACACCCACCACTCCTTGACCAGAAGCAGGGCTCCATCCAATCCCAACCGATGGATTACCTCTTCGGTACATCATAACCTCTCTGTCAACTCATGCTAAGCACCTCTAAAGGAAGCAGCACATTGGAGTAAAACTCTTTCCGATTCAATCGCTCTCTGTTCTGTCACTTGGAGAGACTCCTCACACAACTGAGCTAACATCTCAATAGTATGTAATCACGACTCAAGGGCCTTTTTTCTTAATTTTAAGTTTCTCACAGTAACCCCGAAGGTTCTTAATCACCTCCTCCTTTTCGGTTATTAAGGTTTCGAATGCCTCCTTTGTCCCTGTACCTTTCTCTTTCCGATTGGTAGCACCTCGCAAGGCCCCAACTTGGGCGTTCAGCTGATTGACTTTTTCCTCTAGATGTCCAACAGTCTGTTTCCTTCGCCGCTCTTAGAATTCCGCCAAATCCATCATCTATAAGAAGAGAGAAACTGAAGCACTTCACGGTAAGATGAAAACAAAATGAGGCGAGTTCGGAAGATGATACCATTAGGCCAAAGGACTTAAGAGCCCCGCCAGCTTGCTCCATGGATATCCTGTGCAACTCTAAATCGCAATGATAAAAGTCGAGCCGATCGGCTATCTTCTCTGCTTCAGCTAAATCCACGTAGTTGTTTGTTTATCCCCAGAGCTGATGGCCACCATCCCTCTTTGCTTTGATCCCTTGTTACCATGAAAGGAGCAAATGGGGATAGAAGGAGGGATAGCAGTCCCATCAAGTATCTTACGTTTTCCCTTGTGATAAGACCACAAAGGAATCGTGCATGACGGATCAGGCAGTTCTTCGATCAGCTCAACTTGAACCACTGTCTCCCTTGGTGCCCTAACTTCCACGATGAACGATGGATTTCCTTCGAGTCTCTATTGTAGTGAAGCTCCCTCATTTCTGGTTGGTAGCATATGACCAGCCTTATCAGACTCCTCTGGCTCAACCTTGAATATCATTAACGAGACTAAAGGCATGTATTCCTCGATTTCCTCATCCGCTTCATGCCCACTCGCTGATGGCGATTCAAGCAGGAGACTCCGACGTTCAAGTAAGAAAAAACGATTTTCAAAAGGAAAAATAGATAGAGAGGGATAATGGATCTCTTTGTAATCCTTGTGTGTTCTGTGTCGAATTCAGAGAACTTACCTGGCTTGACGCTTCAGGGGTCTTTTATATGATGTCTTGCTTAAGACATATGATTTTGGAGCGTTACAACCCTAGTTTCCTTATAAAGCAATTTGAGGATTTCAGATTCCGATCATCAAAGATGTCAAATTTTTATCATTTAGGAAATTGAATTATATGAGGATATTCTTTCCCTTATCAATTAGATTATCAAAGGTCTCCATCTTTATCCAAGAGATGTATTTCGTATTGAAATATAAAGTTTAATCAATGTGAGATTCAGGTAAATATTATCGATTGGAAGTAGAATTGTTCGGTTCCTTTAGCATTCGATAGTCATTGATCGGGCGAGAGAGAGAAAAAGTGACAATCGTTCAGTTTTTTTGAATGCTCTTGTAGATTGGATCACATAAACCTTATCGGGAGCCAGATGATTAGCGAGTAGGATATCACGGAGTTAGACTCCTTCGAATAGTCGGGGCAACAAAGGTTCGTTCGGGAAGTTCACTGAGAAAGTGCTAATAAGGCTTGGGTTTCAAATGCCCCATCGATCACCGCCGAAGGATTCCCCATAAACGAATCTCGATCAATCGTAATCTCTCTCAGCAATGAGTCATCCACAAAACCGGAAGTATTAGTCAACCGAATCTCTTTCCTGTCAATTAAGAGGGGCATATCAATCTTCCTTTTCTCTCCTATCAACAAACTTACTAGGGATAGCATCTGATCATCCATTAAAGAATCGCTTAAGATAACCCTTCACGTAGATTTATAATAACTGTCAATTGAACGCATGAAGCGAAAGTAACGAGAAGGGTTTATAGGTTGCAATCCAAGCGCAGGCCTTCCATCAACACTGGGAAGCATTAGCATAATATTCTTGTTCTGGAATTCCACAAAGAAGTACTAATGTATCCAGTTACTACTAGTAGGTTCCTTGTAACAAAACTCTCAATCAAATTCGGGACGAGTCTGCAGCCTATACCAATCTCGAACCAAACCATTCTTCGTACATCTCACCAGAGAAAAGAGAGCCACCAGGACATCAAAATCAAAACGAAAATGACAAAAAACTAATAAGGAAGTCACATAAACAATCAGGCACCAAGAGCCAAGAGTCAACAAAGTTGGAAATATATTCCATCACTGTAATATTTTAGTGAACGGACTGGTATATGATACCTTCAAGCCAAACTTCACCATTCATTTATGCATCAGGACGCAGCTGTCTGGCGCCCTATTTGCTCTATTATCATTTGTGGCTGATACTAGAGTGTAATCATCATCCACCAACATGGCGGTCTAAACTTCTTGGAGCTCCAACACTGACATAACACCCCTAATATCATTAATGCTTTGAACAGCAGAGCCTCTTGCCATTCCTTTTACGGAAGTTCTCCTGTATATTGAGACAATTCGAAGGAAGAAAAAATGAGCACAAGACAGTGAAAACATCAGATCCTCTCCCATGAAAACATTTGTAAGGGTTGCTAAAGACGGTTTGTAGAACACAAAATGATACATGTTGTAAAGGCCTTTCCGTTTCCCAGTGGCTATTACTTATTGCGCCTTTCTCGCGAAACGACATCACGGGTCGGGGGCAAATGATGGGACCATCTCCAAAAGGCTTAATACATAGAATGGAGCACGTTCAATAGACGACATAAGGCCAATGACCTAATGTATTCAACACGATCAAACATAAACAGGCTCGTTAGAACACCCTCTGCCGGTATTTTGTAGGTTTCAAGTCTCCTCATTGAGCACCCGTTCAAGTCATTAAGGAACTGAATCTGTAAAGTCAAAATCTACCTCCAACAATCAGTAAATTTAGTGGTGCTAGCTATGCAAATTGGAATCCATCACTAAATTAATAATGAAAATCGAAATCTGTCACTAAATTTAGTCTTAAATTAAATTTTGATATCTAGACTTGTTTTTTATTCATTATATACTTTTTAAATATAATTCTTTTAAAAATTATAACATTTGAAAATATCTCAAAATAAGAAATTATCATAAATAGAATATTTGATAAAAATTCATATAATTTTTAATTTTATAAATGCTAAATTATCGTACTTCTTTGAAAAAATTGATATGATGCTCAATTAATTTTAGGTAAGATTTTTAATATAAAAAAAAATTACAATATAATGATAATCTAAATATCTTTACTAAAAAATTTAATTTTTATTTGTAATTCTAAAAACTTTAATTTTAATTTTAAAATATTATTATAAGTAAAATAAAGGAAATTAAAAAAAAAGATTTCTTGATTTAAAAAAAAAAACACTGACTGTAACGTTGCTTGGAATTTTAATTTTAAGAATTACCCATTTCTAAGTATTCACAGAATTTTATTTTGGCTAACAAATAGACTTGTAATCGGGTCGGGCCGGGCTAGGTCGGGCCCTATCTGGTTCAATGCATGTTCCCAGAACCACAGGCTGGGCTGGCTGCAGTTCCTAGGCCAGTCCGGGTCGGTTCCAAAATTTTTTAAAGTAGAACCGGACCAAATTTGAATGAACGAATGCCGTCCCGTAAAACCAGCCCAACCGGTTTTTTTTGTTTTGCTCCATTGCCTTTTTTTAACCCTCTTTTTTTTCCCCCTCAATTGGCTTTTTAAACTCTCTTTTTTTTCCTTTTTAATAACACGTATTCTTGGAATTTTTTTTAACTCTTTTTTAGTAACTATTTTTTGTATTACTCTCTCTTTTTTTTGTAACTCTATTTTTTTAATTCTATTTTATTTTTATAACTCTAATTTTTTTTTTTAACTTTGTTGTTGTTGTTTTGTTTTTACTTTCTTACTGTGATTTATTTCTTAATTTTTTTTAATCCACTTTTTATAAAAATAAATAAATTAAAAATTAGAGACAAAAAATTTTTAGAGTGATTCCATCGAATTCGGTGTACGTCCACTACCAAATTCATCACTTGGATTTTAAAATTCACTAATTTTTTTGTTACATTATTTTGATTTTTACATCATTTTGATTTTTTTTCTATTTACAATAATTTTTATACAAAAAAATTATTATTATTCTTCTTCTTCTACTTCTTGTTCATCATCTTCAGAGGCCTTGATGATTCCTTGCATTCTTTTTTTTGTAACCTTCCAATCTTTTATGCAAATAAGGCATCTAAAGTGTCGTCTGCTAAACTGTACGTTTCTCGGTTAACACTCGACCACCTACACTAAAAGCACTTTCTGATGGTACTGTGGACACCGAAGGAGTTAGTACATGTTTGACCACTTGGACCAAAATTGGATAATACTATGTATTATTTCTCCACCAACCTAATATATCATATAAATATGTATCATCAAAACCTTCTAATCTAGATATCGGTTTATATAAAAGTAATTCATTAAATGATGATGAAGAAATTCTTTGTTTTTTTCCTAACATGTTTAAGGGATTAAATGAAGATGAAGATGATTGAGTGCTACTACTACTACTATTACCTACATTATTAGTATTTAAATTATTATTTTCCTTTTCATATGCTTCAAATATTGCTTATAAAGTATGAGATGTTTATTGTTTTAAAAAATGTGGGTTAATAAACATTTTCTGATGGAAAAGTTTGTGCAAAATAATCTATTAATATTTCAATACCTTTAACCTTAACATGTGAATCTAATGCACTTGCAACTAAATATAAAATTGAAATTTCTTTATAATATTTTAAAAATTTTGTTTTCATAGAAAAAAACAATTTCACCAAATTTTTCTTCATTTTCAAATTGATTAAATACATAAATAATTCTACAAAGATTTGGTAACATTAAATGAGTAGTTAGATAGTAACATCCGGAAAATAAGTTTGTACATAAATAAAAAATTTTCAATAATTTAGTAAGTGTAGATGCAAAATCGAAAGCGGTATTATCAATAAAACTACATTTGTAATTAGAATTTACAAATTCAATTAAAATATTTTGAAAAGGAAGTACACCTTATAATATGTCATATGTTGAATTCCACCTAGTGTCACATTCCATTTTAAATTTTTTATATTTTTTATTATGTAACATACATAATTGTCTCATTTCTTGAGTTTTTGCAGAAGAATTTCTTATTTGATGAATTAAATCGTGAATAGGTTTTAAAAATAGTTCTCCCATTGCCAAACCATCCTTATCACATAAATCAATTATATGGCATACACATCTAACATGAAAAAAAGTTCCATTTAAAATTATTTTTAAAGAATTTTTTAAACTATTAACCGCAGTAGTATTAGCCGAAACATTATCAAATAAAATAGAAAAAATTCTATCACTTATTCCATAGTCATAAACAACATTTAAAATTATTCTAGCTATATGTGCACCGGAATGTGAAAATTCCTAACGTTGAAAAGCTAAAATTCTTTTCTCTAAAGACCATGAATTATCTATCCAATGATATGTTATTACAATATAATATTTTTTTTTATGCTCACTTTTCCAATCATCTGAAGTTAATGAAAATTTACATTGACTATTCGTAAATTGCGTAATTATACAATTTTTTAATTCTTGATATCTATCTAATGATCTCCTCCTACCGGATGCTCTACTACTTTTTTTATAACCGGGTTGTAAATATTTTTGTACATATTCTTCAAATATGGGACATGCAACTATACTAAGTGGAAATTCTTTTCTTGCTAGCCATTCTATTTGTCCAGTTTTTTCTTTATCCGAATTATATATAAATGTACCAGTTATATTACCTCCCCCTGTAACAATTTGTGTTTGTCTTGTTTGTGGTAATTTATTCGGATGATTATTAACTAAGTGTCTCTTAAGTGTGCATACCCCCAACCCCTCAAAAATTTATATTTTTGATGACAAATTTTACAAATTGCTATTTGTTCAACAATTTTTTTTTAAAAAAATTTCATATATTAATATCATCTTTTTTAGTGTGTGTTGTGTTAGATTCTGTGTTACTAGGTTCAGTTTCTTCCCAAAGAGTTTCAATATTTATATTATCGGGAATTTTATCTTGTAAAAAAAATGGAGGAAGAGGAGATTGTTGAGAAATTTGTGAAGAGTGTGTTCCGGGATTTTTTTTTTTAAAAAATAAGATAAAATTTTTAAAATAAAATATACGATTAAATTTTTAAAAGAAAATTTAAAATTTATTTTTTTTAAAAAAAATGTAATGCAAATGTAATGCAAATGCAAGAAAATAAAGATGCAAAAAAATTAAATGTATCGATTTGACGGATATCGCGGTTATTTTTTGTAAAATCTTGAATTTGAGCTCTCAATCTTGAAATCTTGCCAAATCTTGATGAATGTTGAAGGTCGTGAAAAATTTGTAATTCTTCCTTAGGTTCTGCCCAAACTGTTCTGTAACAAGAGCACTAGGAAAGTTTCCAGGTAAGTGGTGGAGCTCATCTATTCTCGCTTAAGTATCTCTTTCTTTTGACAATTAGTTGCAATCAGACAGAATTTTCCTAAACATGCTATGTCGTTGTATGCTGGTGAATGGGTAGTTTGGAATACAAATTTGAGAATATGTTTAATGGAAATATATTTAATGAATAAAATGGTAGAAACGTAGAGAATGGTGGAAATGTAGATAATTGTGGAAAAGATAATGGAAATTGGAAATGGTAATCGAAATGGTGTAGAAATTGTTATAGAAAATGGTAGAAATGATATAGAAAATGGTAATGAAAAAGGTGTAGAGAATTGTAGAAAATGATAGAAATTGAAAGAATATAGTAATATTGAAAGAATGTAGATGTGTGAGAGAGAAAGATTTTGTTGCGGAGATTTTGGAAATGATGCGTTTGGTATTTATAAAAAAAAAAATTTAATCTCATAGACCAAAATAATCTCAAAATTAGCCGTTTTATAGCGTTGGAAGAGAAAATTGGAAAAAATTCAAAAAAAAATTAGACTAGTAGTTGGAACCGGCGGGCCAGAGCCGGTTCTCAGTTCAAAAAAGATTTGAACCAAACCGGCCCACTACAGTATCCGGGTTGGTCTAGTTCGAATTACTGTTCATCTCGATCTGGTTCATGGATCGGGTTTTTCCGAGCCGATTGGAACAATTTTTCGGTTCAAACCGAACTGGTGACATGTCTACTAACTAACGGGAGATGGCGTGGCAGCATGTATGAGAAGAAATTTAAAATAGTCCGCGCTTCGCAGAAGAACCAATTCGAATGTCTCTCGATCCGAACCAAATGAAAAGAAGTAGCATCTCAACCGTCAGATCTCGAATCGGATAATACATCTCAACGGATCATATATTGACACGTCATTGATCCGCTTGAAACCAACAGAGCCAATAATATGCCGCCTCATCCCCCTAATTATTAAATATTTCCATTACCCTCAAGTCACTCGTCCATATCCGATTCAACACTAAAAATCCGCAAAATCTCTCTCTCTCTCTCTCTCTCTCTGTAAAAAGATCTTTAGTTTCTCTCACTAGATTAGCGATGGCACCAAAGGCCGAGAAGAAGCCCGCAGAGAAGAAGCCAGCGGAGGAGAAGAAGACGGTGGCCGAGAAAGGCCCGGCGGAGAAGAAGCCGAAGGCCGGAAAGAAACTTCCGAAGGATGGAGGCGCAACCGCCGCTGACAAGAAGAAGAGGAGGATGAAGAAGAGCGTCGAGACCTACAAGATCTACATCTTCAGGGTCCTCAAGCAAGTCCATCCAGACATCGGGATCTCAAGCAAGGCCATGGGAATCATGAACAGCTTCATCAACGACATCTTCGAAAAACTCGCTCAGGAGGCCTCTCGTCTGGCTCGCTACAACAAGAAGCCAACCATCACTTCTCGGGAGATCCAGACTGCTGTCAGACTTGTGCTTCCTGGCGAGCTCGCTAAGCATGCCGTTTCTGAAGGGACCAAGGCGGTTACCAAATTCACCAGTTCTTGAAGGGAAGGGTTTTACCGATCAATTGGATTGTTCGCTCTGTAGTCTTTTCTAGGGATAGGGTTTGAGTAGGTAGTTGGTTTATCTTTTGTTCTTTTTTCCTGGTTTCTGACTTTTTTACCCTTTGAAAGGATTCTACGGATGTTAGTACGGATGGTCTACATCCGGTTATCAGTTGCGTATATAAAATACAATCGTCTTAAGTTCTCGTTCAATTTCTTGTTAACGATGATGATTTTGAGAATATTCGCTTGCTCTATTTAAGAAATTGATGGAGACTGTTGGTTGGGGATATGTACTATTCTGTTATATAAATTTAACCACTAATTTGAAAATTCTGTCATTAAATTTAACTTCGATTCTTTTATCTATTATTAAAGTCACAAATTTAAAAAATTATTGTTAAATTAATTATGAATTATATCACTCAGCGTTAAATTTAGTTATAAATTTAAAATTTTATTATTAAATTTAGTCATAGATTTTATTTATTACTTATCATTAAATTTAGATGTGGATTATATTAACCGTTAATTTTTATCATGAATTTAAAAATTCATCATTAAATTTAATTATAAATTTCATTATTTATTGTTAAATTTAATCATAAATTCATCATTTATCATTAAATTCATAATTAATCACGAACGGATTTTTAACTCTAAATGATAATAGTTTTTGCAACGAATTTGTTCATCATTAATTTGTGACGAGCTTTGTCATCTAAATGCTTTATTGCAACCTTGTGACGAAACTTTAAAATTTTCATCACTAAATATTGCGACACGAAATTAGCACAAGTTTCTTTTTTGTTACAATTTTTTTTCCATAATACCATGATTAAAAATAACTTTTTATAGTGTAATCAATGGAATCTTGACTAGACAAACATTAATTTGGAAAATCATCGCCTTGCTCTTATCAATGATTATTTATGAGATGCTAATAATAATGGAGCAGTGAGTTTCATGTTACAAGTAAGAGGGCACTTGAACTCGTCTATTGAATTATGATTGCATGGTCATCTAAGTTTAAAGTAAAACGGGTTAGAGAAGTCACGTGTGTGATCGTCACTCACGGGAAGTAGTTGGAATTAATTGTACATGAAAACTTGGTCATCTTCATTGATATCAAGGAGATGTTCTTCATCTCCATCTTCGTGTTGTAGGTGGTGTTGTTGATGTGCTTCAACGGCCCAGATCATCTTCCTTTGTAATAACTGTAACATGGGAATTGCCAAACACTGTATGTAGCTCAATAACATCTTAGGTTGCCTAACTTTTCCTTGAGAATAAATTACTTTTTTTTTTTTTTTTTTGATTTTGTTTTTGGTTTTTTTTTTTGTTTTGGTTCTAATCTTTTGGGGGGAGAAAGGGTGTCGACCCGAACCCTCCCTTGCGTCGGCCTAAGGGAGGACCTTGTTCAACCCGAGCAAACCCTTGGGAGGACCTATCTTGGTCGACCCAAGAAAGGATTTTGGTCAAACCAAGCTCTCCCTTGGGTCAACCCGAGAGAGGGCTTTGGTCGACCCGAGCCCCCCTTGGGTCAACTCAAGGGAGGGTCTTGGTTGACCCAAGCCCGCCCTTGGGAGGGCCTGTCTTGGATCTAGATCTATGTCTTATTCATCTAATAACCCTCCAAAAGATTTGTCCATAGAAAAATCTTTTTATTTTGGTGATTTTTTTAAGAATATGAGATTCTGTAGATTGTGGAGTTTGCAAGCAAAAGAGGAAAGATGGGATGTCTTGGACTTTTATCATAAATAGTTATGCCCAGATTTTGCACTTCTCATTTTACCTAGAGTAGGCTTTACATTTTGATGCAATCTAGCAGTGCATTCATTTCAGTTTGTCAGTTTTTATCACTTGGGCATGTTCTTTTATTATTATTGTTTACAATTTACCATATTTAAAGAGAGAGAGAGAAATCAGGGGATGGATATAAATATCTTGAAGTTGAACTTGACCTCAACTCAGACTTTGATGAATACCAACTCTTAAAAGTCCTAAAGCCATGATCTTTTGCTTGGTGAATGTAATTTAAGGCAACTTAATGAGTGATCCTGTTGCTTTTATTATTGTTTGACTATGTTAATTTTGATGTTTCTGTGATTGATCCTTTGATACTTCAGAGGAGAAATTTGTATGAAGGTGTGAATGAATCTCTATGGCCCAACCTTAGGTTTCATCCTTTCTTCATTTAAATATTAGTAAGCAAATAAATGTAGCTTTATGAATATATTTTTCTCTGGTGACTGGCTATTAAATCAAGCCACTTAGCATTAGGGATAACTCAACAGAAACTCTTTTGTTACAATTAAGCTGTAAATCTGATGATGTAAGGATGACTTCCTGTAACCTTCTTTCTTCTCCTTTTTGTGTAGTTCTGATGATGACGTTATTTATTTTTCTACCAGATGATCAGCATAAATGTGCATCATTTGTTTCATCTGTTACAGCACTTCATAGATTTGAAATGTTGCATTTTCTGGTAATTTCAATTTTTTTTTTCCTTTTCTTGCTTTGATACCTCCAACTATTAATTTGTTTATTTTAAGTGTAATGGGGAAAAAAAATTGTTTCTCTTGCTCATTGTCTAAATCCATTTGTTTTTGGGTTGCAGGACCGAAGTGGATTTGGAACCCCTCTCAAGGAGATAATCCCATTTGTTAGTTTTGTCTTAGGTGATCATGATGTACCTTCGGCAATTTAGTTTGTTTTACAATTTGCTTGTGCTTCTTATTGTTGGAATTCCCATTGCCATGCCTACTGTCCCATCTGTGACGATGGCAATTGGGTCTCATCACTTGTCTCTGCAGGTTTGGTTGTGATGAGACATGATCTAAACATTAGTCAGTCTTGTATATCCGGGTGTCCAAAATCTGACAAGACACCTATGGTCTCAGAGGCCCTAGCTCCTTCGAACCACGAACATATTGATTCGGACAACGCGACTGATCCGCAGATGCATTCGATAAGATCGAATGTCTGCCCCTTCTATCCGATTAATGATTATCGAATATTAAAGGAATCGAACACTTCTATTCCCAATCGGTAACACTCAACTGAATCTCACATGGACTAAACTTCCTATTTTAGTATGAAACGTATTCCCTGGATAAAGAAGGGAACCCTTGAGTATCTAATTGATAAAAAAAAAAAAAAAAAATTCTCAATATAATTAAATTTTCTAAATGATAACGACTTTGAATTTTTGACGTTTGGGATCTGAAATCCTCGAATCGCCTCATAAAAAAATTAGGGTTGTAACGTCCCGAGATAATACGACTTTAGAGGGACATCGTATAAAAGCTCTCAATACATCAAGTCAAGTAAGTTCTCTAGACTCAACACAAAATACACAAAAGTCACTGGGAGATCCGTTCTCCCTTCCTCTCTGTCTGTTTATTTATTCAAAAACCACTCTTTCTGACTTGAACGTCGAAATCTCCCCTACCAAAACACCCTCCAGCGGTCTTTATAGGTTTCAAGCCTTTTCATTGAGCACCCATTCGAGTCACAAGGAGTCGGATCTGTGGAGTCAGAACTCATCTCCAACAGATTGGTGTCATTTGTGGAAATAAACTAATCATCAATCTTTCTCACTAACTTTCTGTCACTAAATGAAACATGGTTGTAGTCAATAGAAAATGGCTAATCATCGAATTCGATGATGATGATCTGATCGGATTTGACCCTAGTTGCAATGATCCTCTGGTTGTTATTATCAAAATGGAGTCCCGTACAGTAAAAAAGGTCCTTATCGACCAAGGTGCGGATTGTGACATCCTTATTTGAGATTCTTTCCAACGAATGGGTTTCAATTTCTCACACCTTTAATCCCCAATTGGATCCCTTAGGGGATTATCTGACGAATGCATCTATCCAGAGGGAACCATTCCCCTCACTACAACTTTAGGGATCACCTAACCACACAATTGTCAAAGGCAACCTTCCGTATGGTAAAACTATTCTCATCGTAAAACGTCATTCTCAGTTGACTAAGTCTGGACGAATTGGAAGTATTACCTAGTACTAGACAAATGAAGATGAAATTTAGAACATCGGAAGGGATCGCTACTATCTGTAATGATCTCGATCCCTATGCCCTCTTTGCTGATTGATAGCGATATTTTTATACACTTAAATTATTTTATTTTATTTTATTTTAGATTTTATTTTATGACTTTTAGGACTATTTTAGAGTTATTTTGTGATTTTTCATTGATTATTTTTTGTGGATTTTGTTTTAAGATTATTGGATTTGTTTAAGGATAGTAGACTATACAAACAGTTGTTACTATTTTGGACTTAACTTTTTGCTCTGGTATTCGATTGACCTGATTCTTATCGAGTTGGAAAGAAGACTTTGATCCCTACAAATCTTATAAAAACCTCAGAAGTTGGGTCAGACCAAAAGATATTCAAAATTTGAGTCAAAATTACTACAATGCTAGGAATTAAGGCCCGCGAGTTGTAAAAGCCCAAATTCAAGTGAAATAGCCCAGCTCTCATTGAGACCCATGAATTTTTGTTAACTTAAAACTCTTAGAACATAGGTTATAAAGAGGATATAGCTCTACACTTTGTTGGGAGAGAGGAGAAACCCTAGCAGCCGCATCCTTAGCCTTCTTGGACGGGATTCTTCGATCTTCATTCGGGTTGAAGGGGTTGTGATGAGTTTTTCGCCTTTCTTGCTTTTCTTTATCATGTCTACTTAGATTTCTTATTCTTAGAACTCGATGAATTCTGCTATTTGACTAATAACATGGTTTGATTCGTTTGTTTCCCTTAATTTTTTATTGATATGTTTTTTCTTTGATAAGATTTTGTTGTTGGACTTAATGTTTTATTTATAAAGGGTCCTACGATTTGATGATTTGTGATTACATACATGAGATCGAGAGAAGATTGCATGAAATTTAACCAATATAATAAAATCCATATGGGGTTATGAGATCGACAGATGATTAACTCTATATGTGAGGATCTTAGTGGAAATCCTAGATTACAGATATTTCATAGATCTTAATACAATTCAGTCTAATCAAGATTACATAACTATTGGGTTTTGGTTAATCGAACTAGAATTTCATTGCATGACCATTGGGTGAATCTAATTTAGAAAAATTTGACATCATCAAGAATGAATCTTTACTCAATAAACTTTAAAAGATTTAAAAGAATTCAACCGTCTGAAAAAATTAGAGACAAATGAAATCGATATTCTAAAGTTTTATAAAATTAGGGTTTTCATTCATCGTATTTTTGCGTTTGATATTTTCATTATTTTTAATATCTTTACTATTTTGATTTGTTCTGTCCAACTTAAATAAGGTATTTTATATTTGATAATATATAATATTCTTGTGGGAACGACATCTGTTTCGCACTATACACAACATTCAATTAGAATATATTTGCTCGAGATCGTGATACACAAAAATCGCATAACAAGTTTTTGGCGCCGTTGCCGAAGATATTCTGTATATCAATCAAAATTATCTTGTTTGAGATTGAACATTATTTTTTTTTATTTATTGTCTCTTTCTTGTTTTTGGTAAATAGGATACACAAATTTTAGGATTTTTTATATATTTTTGTCTCTTCCATATAGAATTTGGTTTTGTAGGGACTTTTTTTTTTGGCTATCTGAAAATGGATTAAGGAATTAGGTTAAACAACCACTTGTTTTGAAGGATTTGGCCTGTTGAAAAAAATCTGTAGCTTTAGCTACAGACACCATCTTATTTTCGTCAAATTCCATCATTTTCATAGGATTTTCTATTTATTTTATTTTTTCGTGATTTTTAGAATTTTTTGATTTTTTTATTGGGTGTCTTTTTGCATTATTTTGTTGTATTTTTGTCATTTTTACATTTATCTAGGTGTTATATATTTTCTTAAGTGGTTTTTGCAGACTATTTTGAAAATCAAATTTTTGGCTATTTTTGTGTCTGTACAATGCATGTTGCAATCCAAGAATTTTGATCTAACTGATTTTGATCCTAAGATTGAGAAAACTTTATGAACCATTCATAGACAAGTTAGGGAAGTTAAGGAGGAAGAAACAATGACCTATGAGAATAAAGCAATAAGACAGTATTCGATGCCTAGATTTTAAGATATTCAGACTAACATCGCATGACCCACTGTAGAGGTAAACAACTTCGAGCTGAAACCGATTCTTATTGGAATGTGCAAGAAAATCAATTCGGTGGTAAAGCTTTCGAAGATCCAAATAGTCATTTAAAGAACTTTATGAAAATCAGTGACACAATCAAGTTAAATAGAGTCAGCCCCGATGCCATCAAGTTAAGGTTATTTCCTTTCTTTCTTAAGGAAGTATGGCTAAATTGTTTTCTTACTAATCATCTCACAATTTGATAAATTCTTTCTCAGGCAATTTTAGCTAAATGTTTTCCATTTGATAAAACAGTTAAACTACGTTATAACATTACTAGTTTTAGATAATCTGAGGGTGAGTCTCTGTATAATACTTGAGAACGGTTTAAGGATTTGATTAAGAGGTGCCCACATCATGTATTCCTGACTAGTTGATTTTGTAAACATTTTATGGTGGTCTTTTAAATTCTGTAAAAATTACCATTGATGCTGCGGCTGCGGGTACGTTCATGAGTAAGTCATATGATGAGGCATGTACATTACTAGATGATATGATATCTAATCAATACAACTAGTATAGTGAACTACTAGTCTAGTGAGCTTGAAATTCCTAGGTAGAGGGCTAGTGTGCATGAAGTTGACACTTTTAACATGCTTAATGCCAAGATGGATTCTATATTACATCCTCTGAAAACTAATCAAACAAATGTTGTGGCTAGTCAAGTTTTATATTGTGATTCATGTGGTGATTCTACTTATGTGTCTTTTGAGTATCTACAGGTATAGCAAGCGAACTATTTGTCTAACTTTGGCAGACCTCAGAGCAACCCGTACTCCAACACATACAATCCCGAATGGAGGAACCATCCAAACTTTTCATGGAGTCAAGGGGCACCACTACAACTAAGCAATCCATAGAATTTTGTTTCGGGAAATCAACAGCCAAGGGAGAGCAAAGCATCGTGGGATATAGCGATTGAGCATCTGGCAACAGCAACAAATGAAAGGTTTGTAAAACTTGAGAATAAGATCGATCAATTGACTAATAAATTTCATTCTCATGTGCCAGATAGACTATCGAGTGATATTGAGAAAAATCCTAGAGAGCAAGCCAAGGTAGTTACATTGAGGAATGGGAAGCAACTGCAGGAAAAACCAATTTAGTCAAAGGAAGAGAACAAAGAAGAGGCTGAAAACAACCAGCCATCTGAAGAGAAGACCAAGGCTTCTGAAACAAAATAGAGAAGTTCCTTACCTTTGAGAGAGTATAGATCTCATGCTCCTTTTCCTAGTCGTTTGTTGAGTGATAATGCAAAAAAATAATTTAAAAAATTTTTAAAAGGCTGCATATTAACATTACTCTTTTGGATGCTATTAGATAGATACCGAGTTATGGGAAGTTTTTGAAAGACCTGATCACAAATAAGAAGAAGTTGGACGAGATTTCGACGGTTAAGCTTAGAGAGAAGTGTTCTACAATTTTACAAAGAAAGCTATGGCCGAAACTTAAGGGTCGAGGTCAATAAGCAAACCTTTGCATGAGAAGAGAAGTTGCTGAAGAAGAGGTTGAGAGTTCACTGACTTAATCAAGGGAGTCTTTCTGTTCTCTTCTCTTGATTTTAGATTGATTTGCATTGCGGACAATGTTTGGATTAAGTATGGAGGGGATGCATTGCGTTTTGATTTTTAGGTGTTTTATTTATTTCATTTTGATTTTTAGGACTTTTTTTTTTTAGGAATTAGGATATTTTTATTTAGAAATCTTGATTTTTGCTAAATTTCTTGAGTTTTGATAAAATTTTTTCCATGTCAACTAAATTTTCTCGAATTTTCTAGTTCTCATATATTATTTGTTTTGAATTGGGTTGCATGACAAATGATTGGTATTAGTAGTTATTTGGTACATTAGTGGCTATTTATCTTTTTATAGTTGATTTGAAGGATAAACATGCAAGATTTAACATCAAATATACCTTAGTGAAGATTTGAGGCTAATTTTTTGCTTTCATCATTTTTCTTACTGAGCATATATTATACATGATTTGGTCATTCTAGAACTTACTTTTTTATATATTTTGAAACCACATTCATGATTTTCATATACCAAAATGATTAAGACACTTAGGATTACACACTTTTGGCTTCCAAAAAATACCAACCCAATCAATTTACATCCCTTAGTTAACTCATTTGAGTTTAGATCACAAACAATGGAAAGCAATTTGATAATACTAACTTCCAAGAGTTCTGCGTGAAACTAGAGATTGACCATCGATTTTTATCGGTTGCTTACCTATAGACTAATGGATTCGCAGAGATAACCAATATAACGATCCTCTAAAGACTAAAGACCATGCTAGATGAAGCTAAAGGATGATGGGTAGATGAGTTCTACAGCATCCTTTGGTCGTACCGCACCACACCCCGACAGGTAACCGGAGAGACTCCATTCAGCCTAACATACGGAAGTGAAGCTGTCATACTAGTGGAGATCGAGATCCACTCGTCCCGGGTCACCCAGTATGATTTCAAACAAAATGAATCTGCCTTACGTGAACACCTAGATCTACTCCCCAAACTACGGGAATCCGTATCCACCCGAATAACTGCGTATCAGCAACAAATGATGCAATACTACAATCGGCGAGTCAGAAGTTGAAAATTTAAACCAGGTGATCTGGTGCTAAGGAAAGTGGAAGCTACCACCGAACACCAACCCGAGGACAAACTAGCCCCTAACTGGGAAGGCTCCTATTAGATATGCTCTATGGTTCGTCCGGGGGCTTATCGTCTCAATAACTTGGATAGATCGACTATGCCCAGGACCTGAAATGCAAAAAACCTGCGGATCTACTATCAGTAACTCGTACCATTTCTTATTCGATAGAAGTATCTTCTATCGAGTAAGCCTTTCATTATTTCCCTACCCATAGTTCTATCGTTTGATTCCTAACGTTTTCACCCCAATCAGTTGTTACCTACCGAAGGGATCTATCTCCCCGAACGAGTCTTAACCGCTCAATCCAACTGAAGGGATCTATATTCCCGAATGAGCCTTAGCTGCTCTGTCCTACTGAAGGGATCTATCTCCCTAATGGGCCTTAGTTGCCCTATCCTACCAAAGGGATCTATCTCCCTAACGGACCATAGTTGTCCTGTCCTACCGAAAGGATCTATCTCCCCAAATAGGTCTTAGTCGCCTTGTCCTACTGTAAGGATCTATCTCCCCGAGTGATCCTTAGTCACTCTGTCCTACTAAAGGGATCTATCCCCTCGAATGAGTCTCTGTCGCCTAATCCTAACGAAAGAACTTGTACCATCATTTGAGTCTGTATCAATAAACAGACAGAACATACTCCTATCGATCTGGAGAGCATGAGTACAACACCCAGCATCTTCCACACAAGTGGATTGATCACATAAGCTGATCAACATGTGAAAGAAATTCTGACAGACATAACAGATAAAGAGTAAGTGGAGTTAATCTCTTTTATTTCTATACGATAAAAACATGTTCGATTACATGAGTAATTACACTTTACAAGTCTCTCAGTCGGACCGATTACATCAAAAGAAATATATAAATGGCTATATCGCCTCGATTGTTTGACAACATTGAGAGTACAAAAATAGTAAAAAGAGGAACAACAAAAAATAATATGCAGCCCTATTGATACGATAGGACTACAAAAGGGGGACAAACTGATCGGGAAGGATTTCAGAGGATACATTAAAATATCATCACACTTTCTTCTATCACCTAACTCCCTACACACAACTGGTATGCCCTACCATCCAACTCGGAAGAGGATTATTTTCTTAAATCTGAGTCAGGGACCCCAACGGAAACCTGGATGAAACCCATCATGACTTTCAGATACCGAATGACATGACGAGCTCTCATACGAACAATCCCCATTCTTGACGAGACCTCATACCAACAAAAGCAACTCACACTACCAAGCTTTGCAAATCCAAAGCGTCCTTTTAAAGACCCCACATGGAAAAAAACTCTTATAAGGAGAAAACCCTCAGGCATGAAGAAACTCGCTAAAATAACGCAAAGTCTCATAGTCCCTATTTACAGACACGAAGAAATCTCTTCAAATCTTTGAGCAATTGAAGTGCTTTTATGAAAAACATGCGAATTAAGTGAAAAAGTTCATACTGCCTCACCTCCTACACCACATTAATTTCAAATTGAATCAATTGGAAGCTGGGATACATTAATATCGGTGGAAGACGGAACGGTTGAGGCAAAAGAGGGACTTATATGCCATCCGTTTTAATTTCGTATCAGTTACAAACGATTCGTATGATCTCAAGAGACACGTATCGCAAGTTTCCAAACCCTTCTAACTTCTCAAGACGCGAACTTCACTCATGACGCCTCTTCTACAAATTAACACCATGAGTTGGGGGTAAATGATGAGACATGATCCAAATACCAATTGGTGCGGTATTCCGATACCCGAAACCTAACAAGACACCCATGGTCTTGAAGGGCCTAACCCCTTCGAACCACGAACATATCGATTCAGACAGCATGACCGATCCGTAAATGCATTCGATAAGACCGAATGCCTACCCCTTCTATCTGATCAATGACTACTAAATACTAAAAGAATCGAGCACTTTTATTCCCAATCGGTAACACTCAATTGAATATCACTTTCACTAAACTTCCTATTTTAGTACAAAACGTATCCCCCGAATAAAGAAAAAAACTCTTAAGGATCTAATCGACAAGAGAAAAAATCTCCCAGTATAAATGAATTTTCTAAATGATAACAATTTCAAATCTTTGATGTTTGGGAAATCCTCATATTGCCTTATAAGGAAACTAGGGTCGCAACGCCCCAAAATCATACGACTCTAGAGGGACATCGTATAAAAGCCTCAATACATCAAGTTAGGTAAGTTCTCTGGACTCAACACAAAAAAGTCATAAGGAGATCTGTCCTCCATTCCTCTGTGTCTATTTATCCATTCAAAAAACACTCTTTCTAACTTGAGCGTCGAAACCTCCCCTACTGTAGTATCCTCCGACAGGGTTTCAAGCCTCTTTATTAAGCACCCGTTCAAATCATAAGGAGTTGAATCTGTGGAATCGTGACCCACCTCCAACAAATTGCTATGAACAATCACTATTGGAGATTGAGTCGATTACAACTTGAGGGTTTCTGATATAAAATTATTTATTTTCATTTGTTTTGTTTCAATAGGGAGCAGGTGTGGATATGCTCTGTAGTGACAAAACTGGAACTCTGACAGTAAACAAACTCACGGTTGAGAAGAGCTTGATTGAGGTTTGATATTTGGATGGTTTACAACATCTTTATTTTCAATTTAACATCTATGTCTTTGGCTTCACTCGCTAGATATTTGCAAAAGAAGCAAATGCAAATACTATCATTCATTCTTATGGCAGGCCAAACCTCCTGTGTGGAGAATCAAGATGCAATAGATGCTGTTATTGTGGGAATGTTGGTAGATCCAAAGGGGGTTAATGATGATAATACTTTCTTACTTCCCTTTCTGTGGGCTTAATTTTTCTTGCTTGTATGTTGAGCTTTTCTTCTTCGGGTGAGGTCCGGTATTCAAGAGGTTCATTTCGTTCCATTCAATCTAACTAATAAGCAAACAGCCTTGACATATCTTGATAGTGAAAATAAAATGCACAGGGTCAGTAAAGGTGCACGAGAACGGGTACCATCTATAATCATCTCTCTTATTCTTCATACGATCTTAGGTTTCCATCTCTATATCATTGCTCATGCATTTGTTCATTAATTAGATTCTGAACCTCATCCACAATAAATCATAAATAGAACAGAGAGTTCATGCAGCCATTGCTAGATCTGAAGAACGAAGATGGATATCTCTTGCTGTTGCTTATCAAGTAATGCCTACTTTGAGGATGATGTGTTAATTTAATCTAAATTGTCTTCTTTACATTTGTACTACGACAGTAAATAATGTGAAAAATTTTCCCCTGTTGTTGCATTGCAGGAAGTTCCTGATAGGTGCAAGGAGAGTTAAGGAGGTCGGTGGCAATTTATGGGCTTGATGCCTCTATTTGACCCTCCACGACATGAAAGTGCGGATACAATAACAAGAACTCTAAATCTTGTGGTAAATATAAAAATGATCACAGGTTCGTTTACGGGATAGAACCTTTGTAGAGCTTTCATCGAAATGGGGCCATTTCATTAGCATTTTTATTTCAACATGGGTTTTATGCTTTGAAATTAACATAGAATTTAAGGGAAAATAGATACTTACCCTGTTAATGGTTAAGAGATTTTAACTCCCCATTCCTCACCCTCCCTATCCTTTCTTCTCCCTTCAAATATATAGAGGGCCAACCCTCTCATGCAAGTTATTGGGAAAATAAACATATTTACTATCATAGTTATTTTTGTTGTAATTATGTTCTCAGGTTGCCATGTACAAAAGGTTATATGAAGAGGAAGTCAAACTTCGTTCCCCCTTTTCATGTGAAAAACCCCTTTCAAGTTGTTTCTTTACTGCTTTCACTTCATTATAGGTAAAAGGAAGTCTTGCTAATTTATTTCTGTTATGGCAATGTTAAGTGCGAATTGCTTGAGTGAGGCAAGCCTTTTAAACTCGTATGCTAATATAAATTTCTCCTTGGAATTCTTTTGATAGATAAACACATGCAATTATGTTTTATCTTCGATATGAATATTTGTGGTTGGTATAGTTACTGTAACCGACAACTGAAAATGATAATGATCAAAGGCATTCGGGTGATTTTGATCTGGCAGACATTCTAGAATGAGATAACATTTGGACTGGCATGTTCTAAGGTATGTTCTATTGAGCTGAATATATTTTTTCCCACGTGCCTAAATTTTATCATTCCCTGCTGCTCAATTATGTGACTTGCAACATTTGGGAGCTCTGACATTGTTGATAGGAAGGTTAGATAGATGCTAAAAGAGAAGATAATGAACGCAGAATCCAGCTTGTGTGATGATTTATTTCTAGACATACAAGTTGGCATAACTTTCCAGTTACTCTGCTCATAAGGTTCATGTTCTCCAAAGTTCACCTCTTGCACATTCCCCCCCTGGGACCCAAAACAAAAAAAGGCCCAGGGAGAAACTCAGTACTGTGCTGTTCTCAAATGTAGGAAATACAGTGGAGCAGTAATGTATAGGTGCAGAAACTGCTCCCCTTTGGCATACCTTTTTATATGTATTAACAGAAAATCAACATATATCAGCAACTATGATTTTAGAGATGACAGCTGGTCAAGGTAGAAGAACTATGTTAACCTGTTCAATAGACTTAAGTTTGATAACTTCACATTTTAGTCTAGCTACTCAGATAATATTCTTTCAGTTCTTTGAAGTGTCAGTCCTCTGTAAGGCAATACTACTCTTTGTTTTTCTTCGTGTTTTTGTAAACATCACTAGCAGCATTATGGGTCTGAAAGTTAAGGTGGCTTGCCTCTTCCACTGTTAACAGAAGGGAGAAAGAAAGCATTTCAATTTCTCTTTCTAGATAACACTATTATCTTTGAATAGACACAAAACAACAACAGTGCTAACTTCAAGAACAAGAATTACAAAAACAATAGCAGCATCAAACCCTCAATAAACACAAAGGAGGTAATAAAGAAAGCTCACTTCAAATTTTAATCCACACTCCTTTCATAACTCGAAAATACTTTGTTTCATCCACTCGATGTTTAATTTAGGTACATAGAAATAATATATTTTCTATAACAAATTTACTGTAAAATTACAATAAATCAACGAAAACAAATATTATAAACCTAGAAACAGAAAGAGTGCAAGAAAAAGTGCTATTATTTTATACAACCACTTTAGTCAAATAATCCAGCATAATTTCTGATCTACTAAGTTATCTTGTTTCTTTGTCAGCTTATAATTTACACCTCCCTAGATTATTCCATGATCAACACTTAGCCAAACAAAGCGGCCACCCGCGCATGCTCAAGCGGCCAACTGCGAACATTCATCTCATATGCCACTACAACTATACTATAACAACTTTTAAACGTCTATTTTTTGCGACACACACCACTAACTTTAAAACAAATATTTTTCACGACACACACCGTGCAATACACGGTGTGTATACAATCTACTAGTTTACCTAAAATCAACAAATGCAATCATCTATGCCACAGTAGGCGGCACAATTATCTTGTGCCTAGATTATTAGAGTTTACTATCATACCAACCATATATGAATGTTATGTCATGGTAGTTAGGTGATACATTGTGCAAAGATGATTAGAATTTACTCGTACATATCCATTCATACGACCATAGATGAATGTTAAGTATCTAGTGGTCCTAATTGGTTTTGTGTGGAGATTGGTGTGATGATAGATATGGGATTCTCGGAAAAAGTTGGGGGAAAAGGGGGTTTGTGAAAATTTTTCAGTTGTGGGGAACTAATTTAATTAGAATGGATTTCTATATTCAAGTTAACCAGACAAGTTAATTTGATTAAATGATTCGAGTACAAAGTGTTTGATTGAAATTCATGACTCTAACAAGAATAAGGATCCTAAGATGAAGGGTTTGAGGACATAACAACTATGACTAAAGGTTTGCTGTAAATGTTGTAAAATCTATTTGATAACATTTATTATTAAATGGGTAGTATGACACACCATGCTAGACATAAATCACACTTATAAAAGCCAAGGGTAGTTTAGTAATATTGTTCTAAAAGTTTGGAAAGTGTTCCTTGAATAGTACTCTGGATAGATACTATTTTCTCATTATCGTTATTGTGAACTTAGAAAATCACATACCAAAAGGGTGTTGGAATATCAAATTTTGATTTGTAGCTATTGAATTATGAGATTGCATGCATATCCAGGAATTAAGATCATAAAATTCAATTTTTAATTAATGTACGAATGTGATTCAGATATTGTGTAGAAAGAAAGATTCTATTTTTAAAAGGGTTTCTAAACAAAGATTTAGCATATAAATTTTAGAAAATGAAATTTATAAGGCTTCTCTCAAATTGAAATTCGCAGAAAATTTTTAATTATTAAAGTTGAAAAAAAGATAAGAAAAATTTACATTTTGATGTGGCACACCAAGTCATGACATGTGGCACAATTGGATTAATGAGCTTCCACGTGGGCATGTTGAGCCCAACGTGTCCTACTGGCACGTGGGAACACCCGTGAGGCAGGCAGTAATCCCGAAATCGGGTCTTCCCGACTTCAGCTAAACCCAAAGGGGCCATTCTAGTAACACACACATTCTCTCTTGACTTTGTAGATGCTCAGTTGCTTCCGAAGGAAGATCGCCTCCCCCTTCCCAATTTTTGAAAAAAAAAATATATATATTTTAAGATACTCATGTACCAAATTTCTAAATATTTGGGGGCCCCTAATTAGGTTCTGATACCACATGTCTAAAAATAACCCAAGATCCTTTTGTGCAGATATTAAAGCACCAAAGTTACATAAGAAAAGATAATCCATGATCAAGATTGACAATGGCTGAAATTCTTCTAGCCATCCTATTATGTCAAGTTCCTACACATGCATGATGATTACCTCTTGCTCTCTGTTAGAGGTAGATTTCGACTCTACAGATCCGGTTCTTTATGACTCGAACGAGTACTCAGTGAGGAGGCTTGAAATCTGTAAAATACTGGCAGAGGGTGTTTCGATGGGGAGGTTCTGACGTTCAAATCAGAAAGAGAGACGCCATGAATGAATTCCAGATCCGAGATGTTGTAACATTAATTTTCTTATGAACCGATCCGAGAATTCCAGATCTCAATTGTCAAAGATGTTATTATCATTTAAGAAATTGAATTATACAGAAATATTCTTTCTCTTATCAATTAGATTCTCAAGATTTCTTTTCTTATCCGAGAGATACGTTTCGTGCTGAAATAGGAAGTTCAATCAGAGCAAGATTCAGTTGAGTATTACTGATTGAGAGCAGAAGTATTCGATTCCTTTAGTATTCGTTAGTCATCGGTCGGATAGAGAGAGTAAGCGTTTGGTCACACCGAATGTATCCGCTCATCGATTGCACTACCCAAGTCGATGTGTTTTATGGTTCGAATGGACTAAGCCCTTTGGGACCATGAATGCTTTATTGGGTATCGAGCACCCGGATGTCATACTAGTTAGTATTTGGATCATATCTCATCATTTGCCCCCGACTCATAGTGTCGATTTGTAAGAGAGACGCCATGAATGAAATTCGCTTCTCAAGAAGTTGGAAAGACACAAAAACTGGCGACACGTGTCTCCTAAGATCATCTGAATCGTCCATAATTGGTACGAAATTAAAGTGGATGGGATATGAATCCCCCTTTTGTCTCAGCCGTTTCTTCCTCCTCTAGTATTAATACGTTCCACCCTCCATTTTATTCAATTCAAAGTTAATGTGGCGCATGAAGGTAAGGCGGTATGAACTTCTTTACTTAATTCACACACTTTTCAGAGAGGCACTTCAACTGCTCCAAGATTTTGAAGATATTTTTTTTGTCTATAAATAGGGACTGTGGGATCTTGTGTTACTTCATCGAGTTTCTTCATGCCTGAGGACTTTCTCCTTATGAGAGTTGTTTTCCATGTGGGGTCTTCAAAAGGATGCTTTAGCTTTGCAGAGCTCAGTAGCATGAATCGTTTCTATTGGTATGAGGTCTCGTCAAGAATGGGGATTATTGATATGGGGGCTCATCATATTACTCGCTATCCAAATGTCGTGATGAGTTTCATTGAGATTCCCGTTAGGGCCCCTGACTCGAATTAAAAAAAAAAAAAAAGTCTCCTTCCAAGTTGGGTGGGAGGGCGTACTGATTGTGCTAGGGAGCTAGATGATAAAAGAAAATATGATGATATTCTGATGTATCCTCCAAATCCCTTCTTGATTGGTTTTTCCCCCTTTCGACAGTGCTATTGTATTAGTAGGGCTGCAGATTGTCACATGTAAGTTTCTCTTACGATTTCTAAGGTCTTCAGTACTTGGGGCTACTATTTATTTTTCGTTGTTTCTCTTTTTACTATTTTTGTATTCTCCAGTGTTGTTGAACGATAGAGGCGAGGTAGTCTTATATATTTCTTTTGATGTAATCGGTCCGACCATTAAACTTGTAAAATGTAATTACTCATGTAATCGAACATATATGAAAATAAAAGAGATTTGCTCCGCCTACTTATCATTTGTTGTGTCTGTCGGAATTTTTTTATAGGTCGGGCCACCACTTGTGTGAAGGACACTAGGTGTTGTCTTTTGGAGTATGTTCTGTCTATCAATTAACACGAACTTAACCAATGGTACGAACTCTTTCAATTAAGTTCCTCTTAAGGAATTAGATGCCTTCGTTGGGACGGGTCGACTAAAACCTTTTGAGGAGATAAATCCTTTTGGTAGGACAGGGCGACTAAGGCCCATTTGGGAAGATAGATCCCTTCGGTAGGACAGGGTGACTAAGACCCGTTTACAAAAATAGATCCCTTTGGTTGGACAGGGCAACTAAGACCCACTTAGCGAGATAGATTTTTTTGGTAAGACAAGGCGACTAAGGCCCGTTTGGGGAGATAGATTCCTTCGATAAGACAGGACGACTAAGACCCGCTCGGGGAGATAAATCTCTTCGGTAGAACAGGACGACTAAGACCCGTTCGAAGAGATAGATCCCTTCAGTAGGACAGGGTGACTAGGACCCATTCCAAAAGATAGATCCCTTCGGTAGGATAGGGTAACTAAGATCCACTTGGAAAGATAAATCCCTTCGATAAGATAAGGTGACTAAGGTCTATTTGGGGAGATAGATCTCTTCGGTAGGTAATAACTGACTGAGGTGAAAACGTTAAGAATCAAACGATAGAACCATCGAAAGGAAAATCATGAGAGGCTTACTCGATAGGGAATACCTCTGTAAAAAGAGAAACGATGTGGCTCACTAATAGTAGATTTGTAAATTCTCTACATTCTAGGTCCTGGGTATGGTCAATCCGTCTAGATTATTGAGGCGATAAGCCCCCAGGCGAATCATAGAGCATATCTGATAAGGACCTTCCTAATTTGGGGCTAGTTTGCTCCCGAGTTGGAGTTGACCAGTAGCTTCCACTTTCCCCAGTACCAGATCACCTGGCTTAAACGTTCAGCTTTTGATTTGTCGATTGTAGTACTGTGCCATCTGTTATTGATACGCAGCCATTCGGGCAGATTCGAACTCCCGCAGTTCAGGGAGCAGGTCTAGATGTTCACGCATGGCTAACTTGTTCTTTTCAGAATCATACTGGGTCACCCGAAGCGAGTGGATCCCAATCTCCACTGGTATGATGATCTCACTTCCATATGTCAAGCTAAATGGAGTCTCTCCGGTTGCCCTTCGGGGCGTGGTGCGGTATGACCAGAGGATATTGTAGAGCTCATCTACCCATCATCCTTTGACTTCATCTAGCATGGATTTTAGTCCTTGGAGGATTGTCCTATTGGTTATCTCCATTAGTCCCTTGGTTTATAGATGGGCAACCGATGATCTCTAGTTTTCTGCAAAACTCTCAGAAATTAGCATTGTCAAATTGCTTTCCATTGTCTGTGATAAGGTTGTGAGATATGCCGAACTGAGTGATTATGTGAGTTTATACGAACGACTAGGTCTTAGTTACGATTATCTAGGCCAGAGGTTCAGCCTCTATCCAATTAATAAAGTAGTCAATGGCCACTATAAGAAAATTTCTCTATCTAATAGCTAGTGAAAATGGTCCAAGAATATCCATTCCCCATTGAGTGAACGGCCATGGTCCTGTTAGGGGGCTAAGGTCGGTGGAAGGCATTCGTGGAACCAAAGAGAACCATTGGCATTTGTTATATTTTTTGACATAGTCATTCAAATCATTCTTCATGGTCGGCTAGCAGTACCCTTGCCGCAAAGTTTTGTGGATTAGATTCTGAGCCCCCAAGTGATTGTCGTATATCCCTTCATGAATCTCTCATAAGGCATAGTTTCCCTCTTCTGGGGTCAGACATCTCAAGTAGGGATGAGTGAAAGACTTTTGATACAGTCTTCCGTCAATGATTGCATAATGGGCGGTCTTTCGCTTTAGCTTAACTACCTCCAGCGGTAAGTCAGGCAGTTGGTTATCTCTCAGGTATGCTACGATTGGGTCTTTCTAACTAGGGGGTTGGTCCACTTCCAGGACCCTTTCAGGCTCATCGATACTGAGGTACGGTAAGTTTTCAATGTAGATCATTTGGTTAGAAGCAATCGAATTTGAGCTGGCCAACTTGGAAAGTGTATCAGCTCTTACATTTTTTGAGTGAAGGATTTGTTGGATGTCGACTCTTTATAGTCTTGCCATCATCTCGTGTAGTTTACTTAGGTATTTGGCTATAGTCAGGTCTTTTATCTCATAAACTCCTTTGATCTGCTTGACTATCAATTGACTATCAGTGAATACCTAAGCATCCCATATCAACTGCGATTCGGAGTACTGTCAGCAAGGCTTCTTATTTCACCTGGTTGTTGGTGACCCTAAAGTCGAAACGGAGGGTATATTCTGTTTTGAAGTTATCCGAACCCATCAATATGAGCTCGACATCACTACCTAAAGAATCTGAGGACCCATCAACATGTATGGTCCAGTCTGGCAATGACCATTCATTAAGATTGATGGTTGGTTTAAGCGTAACCATAATCGGAAGAGTGCATTCAAGAATAAAGTCAGCCAAGGCCTGGCCTTTGATCGTTGGTCGAGGTTGGTATTAGATGTCAAATTCGCCCAATTCGACACTCCATTTGATTAAATAACCAGACGTGTCTCTCTTATGAAAGATTTGCTTCAACAGTTGGTCAGTGAGTACCACGACAATATGGGCTTGGAAGTATGGCCAAAGTCGTCTGGTCAAAATGACCAGTGCGTATGCTATCTTCTCGATCGATCGATAATTGACCTCGACTTCTTGAAGTATCCAACTAATGTAATAGATTGGCTTCTGAGCAATTAAATCCTATCTTATAAGAAAAAAACAAAGTGCCTGATCGAAAACAAAGAGATAAAGATAGAGTTTCTCATCAGGAATCAGTCAAGAGAGTAACGAAGGAGTCATAAGATACTCTTTGAGTTGTTCGAAGGCCATTTAGCACTCAAATGTCCATGCGAACTATTGGGATCTCTTCAGTGCGTTAAAATGGGTTTGTATTTCTCCCCAACTTTTGACATGAATCGGCTTAGATTTGTTATCCGACTGGTGAGGCATTGCACCTCCTTCAATGTTCGAGGCGGTAACATGTCCAAGATAACTTGTATCTTTTCGGGGTTTACCTCAATCCCACGGCTGATGATCATAAAACCCAAGAATTTGTCCAACGAGATACCGAAAGTGCACTTGCGGGGGTTCAGTCACTTGTTGTAGCGTTCGAGCATCTGAAAGGTTTCCTCAAGGTCGGGGATATGAGTTTCAACATCGGTGTTTTTTATAAGCATGTCATCCACGTACACTTCTACGTTGTGACCGAGCTGATCTTTGAAGATTTCGTTGACCAATCATTGGAAGGTCGCTCCTGTATTCTTTAGACCGAAGGGCATGACTCGGTAACAGTATGTATCAAACTCAGTGATAAAATTTGTTTTCTCTTCGTCCTCAGGTATCATTCGTATCTGAATGTATCCCGAGTAAGCGTCTATGAAACTTAAGAATTGATAGTCTGAGGAGTTGTCCATCAATTTGTCGATATTCGAGAGGGGGTAGCTATCCTTTAGGCATGCTTTGTTGAGATCCATGAAGTTCACGTACATCCTCCATTTACCATTGGCATTCTTTACCAGAACTACATTGGCTAGCCATTCGGGATACTTGATTTTACGGATGAACCTAGCGGTTAGTAACTTTTGGACCTCCTCCTGAATAGCACATTGGCGTTCGAGGGCGAACATCCTTTTCTTCTGCTTAACTGGCTTGTAGCTGGAGTTTATAGTTAACTTATGGGTGATGATAGATGAATCGATGCCAGGCATGTCCTCGGGGGACCAAGCGAAAACTTTGGAGTGCCGCTGTAGGCAGTTAACAATAGCTTCTCATAGGGGCGCAAACAGACCAGCCCTGATCCGAATAGTTTAATTAGAATCATCCATCAAAAGAATCTCGATCACTTCCTCTCCTGGTTCTAGTTTGTTCATTGGTTCGATGTTGCCCCTGATTTTTAGGGTGTCGATAGGAAAGTTTTCTCGCTCATCTCGATTAAAGAAGAGGGCATAGGGATCAAGATCATTGCAGATAGTTGCAATCCCTTCTAACGTTCTAAACTTCATCTTCATGTGTTAAGTGCTAGGTAATGCTTCTAGCTCATCCAGACTCAGTCAGCCAAGGATAGTGCTCTACGGTGAGAATAGTTTCACCACGTGAAAAGTGGCCTTGACGGTTGTATAGTTAGGGGGAGTCCCTAAAGTCACAACGAGTGGAATGATTCCTTCTAGATAGATGCATTCATCAGATAATCCCTTGAGGGATCTAGTTGGGGGCTGAAATGGGGGGCTGAGGCCCATTCGATAAAGAGCGTTTTAAGTAAGGATGTCACAATTCTCGCATTGGTCGACAAGAGCCCTTTTTATCGTGTGAGACTCTATTTTGATAGTAACAACTATGAGATCATTATGACTAAGGTCGACCCCGATCAGATTATCGTCATCGAATCCGATGATTGAACATTTTCTCTTAACAGTAGCTATATTTTGTTTAGTGATAGGAAGTTGTGAGAAAGAGTAACGACTAGCCTAGCTTCCCACAGACGGCACCAATCTGTTGGAGGTGGGTTTCGACTCCACAGATCCAGCTCCTTGTGACTCGAACAAATGTTTAGTAAGGAGGCTTGAAACCTACAAAATACCGCCAGAGGGTGCTTCAGCGGAGGAGGCTCCGACACTCAAGTCAGAAAGAGCAATTTTTGAAAGAATAAACAGATTGAGAAAAAGAGAGGAAGAATCTCTCTGTGATCTTTGTGTGTCCTATGTTGGGTTAGAGGACTTACCTGTCTTGATATATCAAGAGCTTTTATATAGCGTCCCTCTTAGAGTCGTGTGATCATGGGGTATTGCAACCCTAATTTTCTTATGAAATGATCTGAGGATTCCGGATCTCAATTGTCAAAGATGTTGTTATCATTTAAAAAGTTGAATTATACGGAGAGATTCTTTCTCTTATCGATTAGATTCTCAAGGTTTCGTTTCTTATTCGGGAGATACATTTCGTGTTGAAATAGGAAACTCAATCAGAGCAAGATTCAGTTGAGTATTCTTTACTTCATAATGAAGTATTCTATTCCTTTCGTATTTTTTAATTATTGGTCGAGTAAAGATAGTAAGCGTTCAGTCTCACTGAATGTATCTGCTCATCGATTGCACTACCCAAGTCGATGTGTTTTATGGTTCAAAAGGGCTAGACCCTTCGGGACCATGAGTGCATCATCGGGTATCGGGTATCCGGATGCTGTACTGGTTAGTATTTGGATCATGTCTCATCACTATCCTTGTTTCAAGTAATGGGATAGAGCATACGCTTTGCTGGAATGGGGACGGCATCTTGCCAATTTAGAATTTATCCATGACCATTTCCTCCACCAACTTTACTTCATAGTGAAGCCATCAACATGGGTTGATATCACCATATAAGAATCTTATATGTTATAAAAATAAAGTTTAAAACCTTATTGATAAGTAAAGGTATATTTTGAAATTTGGGTAAATAATTTACTCTTTTGAAATATATAATGTATGTAAAAAGTATTAAAAAATCATCATTGAAATAGCAAGTAATTCACTATTAATGCGAAACTAAATAAAGAATCAAAGTTAGAGGGATGTTTTTAGTCTGTTACAATTTATTTCTCTCTTTTTTTAATTATGCAAAATCACAGAAATCGTAAAAATATATGTATTTATGAAAATTTGAATATTAGATTTCAAGAAAGAAATTTAAGGTGAGCAAGGGTTAGAAAGAACTTTGCCAAGTTGAATAATAAAAAGAATATGGGACCCGCCACTCAAGGATTTTCTCGACTAACCACTGAATTGTTTTTTATTTTTCCCCCACGATTACTCTTAAAATTCTTCAAACCCATCTCAACCTTGTTTAACCCTCACACTTTCACTCTACTTTTCCAGTACCCAACTCTGTTTCTCTCCCAGTATAACCGCTCCTCTCCTCTTCTTCTCAATTCTCTCCTCTTCTCTTCTCAACTCTTCTTTCTCTGCACTCCTCTTCTCTCTTCTTTTTCGCAAAAATTCAAAATTTGTATCTTTCCCAAAAAAAAAAAAAATCCCAAACTCTAAATCCCTCGCACCAACATAGATTCTTCTTCTACCCCAACAAATCCTTTCTCTCCACCCCTCCTCCTCCTCAATCTCCACTACAATTGGAGTTTGGTACCTAACTATGAAAATAATCCCTCTCACTCTCTTTCTCTACAATGAAGTAAACAATGAGAAGTAGAAAAGCTCAAAAGTCATCTCATCTCTCCTCTTCATGTGATTCTCTCCGGTAATCTCTCTCTCTCTCTCTCTCTCTCGTGCAGTGAAGTAAAAAGTAAAGGAGACATGGAGGTCGCTTCGGTCTCTCTTTCTCTTTCTCTCTGGATTTTTTTACTACTTCAAGCTTGAGCTTGACTCGAAATAGATTCAAAACTCTTTTAATTTTTTGGGTTAAGTTTGAGTCTTGATTTTCTGAGCCTTTTTGAGTCGAGCCCGAACTCAAACCCATAAAATTTTAAATGAGTCAAACCTGAGTTTTATAAAGCCTAGCCCATAAAATTTGATCACCAGCCCTAGTTAGATGACAAATATGATCTTCCAGAGGTTGGATTTGGGTTTGCCTGAACATAGACAATGAGATATTGCTCTTTTATTCGTGAGAGAGACATGAGGGGTAGAAAGAGAAGTCCAAGAGGAGAGAAGAAGGAGGAGGATGAGGTTATGAGAGAGTAAATTTAAAATGCTAACTTTAAAGGGCAAAAATGACTTTATGTGAAGGGAGGAAACAATTTTTTTTCCCTAAAACTAAAGAGCATTTAACCCTTGTCCTTTGCATGTCCATGTCTAGCATTTTTTGGTTTTTTATTTTGGAAATTATGAATCTTGACCCACATCTACTTGTAATGTTCCCCCAAAAATATAATCATCCTTTATTTGATTCTCATTTGTTTTATTTTAATTCTTAAATAATAAATTTGTAACTATATAACTGATGAAACATAGTCCTAAGCCCAGCTAGAAGGGTCAGTCCCTGCAAGGCCCACACAAAAAGCCCACAAATGATCGCTACCAACCGAAGTTTAAATACGATTATCTACCGAAGGGTCTCAGTCGCCCAAACCTTCCGAATGATAGGGCCACAGTCGCCCCGCCGATCGAACGTGATTCGTCCGGTAAAGGTAATCTCCCCGATCATGTATTCAACGATCAATCCCTCAATTGACAAAACTCTAAAGATCTTTCATCGATCGAATGACTGATCGATAGCTAACGATTCTAAAGGAAGACCAAAGTATCTTATTAACCTCTGCTTCTTACTGGGGATAGTATCTTGAGGATCTTTCAACTAAGGAAATGATCCCTCCAAAATATGAAAGTTTCCCAAAAGATGAAAATCACAATCAATTCAAAATATTGAATCCTTGAGATTTTCGAATCGGTTCGATAAGGAAAATATGGTTGAAGTACTTCAGCGGTGCACAATTCTCACAGGTATAAGACATCTCAAAACCCTTAAAACTAGGTATGCTCTCTTGGCCTCACACATTGAGCACTCTAATTATAGGAAATCACTCCCTTAAACTCTTAGTCTGTTTCTATCATTCGAAAACTGCTCTTTCTAACTTGAGCATCGGAGTCTCCCTGCCGGGGCACCCTCTGACGGTTTTTGTAGGTATATCCCTTTCAACGGCAACCGTTCAAATCTACAAGGAGCCGGTATCTGTGGAGCCATAACTCACCTCCAACAGATTGGCGCTGTTCGTGGGAAACAGACTGATTCTCTAAAAACTCATGACAATGTCTACTACAATCATACCTAGCATAGCACCAGCCAAGAGAAGAAGGCCAGTCATAGGCTTTGATGACGATGATTTGATAGGGGTAGACCCACATCGCGACGATCACGTAGTCGTAACCCTTAAGATAGAGTATCACATTATGAAGAGGGTTCTGGTTGATCAGGGGGCTGATTGTGATTTCCTCACTTGGGATGCATTCTGCTGAATGGGTCTCGATCCGTCTCGACTCCTACCGCCTATCGGGTCCCTTAGAGGACTCTCTGTTGAGCCCACCTATCCTGAAGGTGTCATCTACCTTCCCGTGACCCTCGAAAAACCCCCCAATCATGTGACCGCTCAGGTCTTGTTCCATGTGGTGAAACTCTACTCCACCTACAACTCCATCCTCAGAAGGCCCAGCCTCAATGAACTAGAAACATAGCCAAGTACCAGACATATGAATGTAAAGTTTAGAACATCGCTAGGGGTCGCCACCATACGTAGCGATCCTGATCCTTACATCTTCTTTGTGGCCTAAAACGCACAAGAAGTTTTTCCAATTGATGCCCTAGAACCTAGGGAAAGCACCAAGCCAGAATCAAAGCTCAAGCTAGGCAAAAAAAGAGTCAAGGTCCCTTTAACCAACGACCCCATTCAAACCGTTCGGATAGGGGCCAACCTACCACTTTCTTTATGGGAGGCCTTAGTCGCCTGTCTGCAACGACATGAAAGAGTTTTCACCTGGTCCCCGAAAGACATGTTGGCATAGATCCATCAGTCATAGCCTATAGGCTAACGGTTAACCCCAACTTCAAACCAATAAAACAAAAGAAGAGGGTATTTGCTCTCGAACGTCAACGTGCCATACAGGAGGAAGTTCAAAAGCTGTTAACGGCTGGGTTCATCCAAGAAGTCAAGTATCCCGAATGGTTAGCTAACGTGGTCTTGGTGAAAAAGGCTAATGGTAAGTGGAGAATGAGTGTAGATTTCACCGATCTCAATAAAGTATGCCTGAAGGATAGTTATCCGCTTCCCAACATTGACAAACTCATAGACAACTCCTCAGGACACCAGCTCTTGAGTATCATGGACGCCTATTCTGGCTACAATCAGATCAGAATAGCACCCGAATATGAAAAAAAGACCAGTTTTATCACCGAGTTCGGCACGTATTGCTACCGGGTCATGCCTTTTAGCCTAAAAAATATGGGAGCAACTTTTTAATGACTGGTCAATATGGTCTTCAAAGACCAGCTAGGTAGGAATATTGAAGCTTATGTCGATGACATGCTTGTCAAGAGTGTTGTTACGGAAGCTCATGTCGCAGACCTTGAAAAGACCTTTCAGACCTTGGAACGATACAACATGCGGCTGAACCCGGCGAAGTATACCTTTAGGATTGCCTCCGGGAAGTTCTTGGACTTCATGATCATCGATCGAGGGATAGAGGCCAACTCCAAAAAGATATAGGTGATATTAGATATGACGCCTCCCCAGACACTAAAGGAAGTACAATGTCTAACTGGTCGGATAGCGGCTCTAAATCGATTCATGTCCTAGGTCGGTGAGAAATACATGCCCATATTCGACGCACTAAAGAGGTCACGATGGTTCAAATGGGCATAAAAATGCCAGGCAGCCTTGGAACGACTAAAAGAATACCTGACGCAACCACCACTACTTTCGTGACCCATCCTTGGGGAAGAACTCTACTTATATCTGGTTGTCTCTGAATGAGCACTCTGCTCTGTGATGGTAAGATAGAAATCCACTGTCCAGAAGCTAGTTTATTACATTAGTAAGATACTGAAAGGGTTCGAGATTAACTACCGACCGAATGAGAAGATAGCCTATGCCTTGGTCATTTCAGCAAGGCACCTTTGACCATAGGCCCATACCATCGTAGTGCTCACCGACCAACCGCTGAAGCAGATACTCCAAAAGAGAAACACCTCCGGTCGGCTTATCAAGTGGAGTGTAGAATTGGGCGAATTCGACATCCAGTATCGACAGCAGCCCGTGATAAAGGTTCAAGCACTAGCCGATTTCATCCTCAAATGTACTCTGCCTACGGCGCCCGAAGAACAACCTTTCAACCTTCAAGAAGAGTGGTCGATTCCAAAATGGACCAGCCATGTCGATGGATCATCAAATCCTCAGAAAGCGGCGCCGAACTTATACTGATAGGACCGAAAGATTTCAAAGCAGAGTATGCCCTCTGGTTCGATTTCTAAACTACCAACAACCAAGTAGAGTATGAAGCCTTACTAACAGGCCTTCAAATTGCATACGAGATGGGGGCACAGAACGTGAGGGTATTCACAGACAGCCAGTTGGTCGTGAAACAAATTGAGGGAGTCTATGAAACCAAAGACCCAGTCATGGTTAATACTTGGGTAAGCTACGTGAGATGATGGAACAATTGGGTAAGGTCCACATCCAGTAGATTCCTCGGTTAGAGAATGCACGGGCTGATATTCTATCAAACTTGGCTAGTTCCGATTCAGTTATTTTTAGCCGAACGGTATACATCGAGAGTCTGTCATATCCTAGCATCGACGATCCCCAAGAACCTCTCCCTATCGATTGGTCCCCTAGTTAGAAAGACCCTATAGAGGAATATCTAAAGCGTGATTGCCTACCAGAGTCCCCAAAGGAAGCGATGAAACTGAAACGAAAGGCAACACACTATGTAACACCGACACCTCGGTATATTCATATTTATACTATTTTCCATTCTATGTATGATATTACCCACGTTCGATATAGAAATTTTACTAAGAAATTTTTCTGATAAAACCGTCCCCAAACAAATATCAGCTAAAATCGTCGGAGATTAAAAACTTCCAAAATGACCATTGAATGTCAAATAATAATTAGAATGGCCTTAAAAGTGTATGAGGATCTCAAATATAGATAAATATCCCTTTGTATAGCTAAATCAGGGATTTCTAAAAAAGTGCCCGAAAAACCCTAATTGGACGGTAATGGGCCCCGGCAAAACTAAATGGCAATATTATGACGTGAAATGGACTTAGTTAGACTTAATATGAGGTAAGGGGCCTAGTGTGTAAATATGAAAAATTTTGGGGTCAAAATAGAATTTTCAAAGTTTGAGGGAAAAGTTTGCAATTTACAATAACTTAGAAATAATCTACTAATTTTATTTTCCTAAAACCCTAATTGGACAAGTGTAGAGAGGGAGGAATGTGATTGGTTCAAAGGTTGGACTAGTGTGAACATATGTGAAAATAAGGTTGTTGAAAAGTTTGACTTTGTAAATTCTAGTCCAATGGTGGAGAGATGCTTGTAATGTTTTGGACCAATGAGAGCCTTAGGGTCTTGGGGTGGGCCCCTCATATTAAATGAGGGTGTGACTTGTAGAGAGTAAAATAAATATGGTGGGTCCCACACTTATTAATTAAAAGGTAAATTTAACCAAAAAAAAAAGAAATTTGTATTAACCAATTAAACAAAAGAGTAGGAGAGAAGGAGAGGGAGAGAGGAAACATGTGGGAGAGAAGGAGAAATACTTAGACTATTCTAGAATAAAGAGAGTGAAAATCAAGGGTTAAGATCAATTTTGAGAAATGGATGGTTAAGATTAAATGGAGGAGAGATTAATAAGTTAGAACAAACCCTAGCCTCCCCATTTTTGCCTCTCCAAAACTGTGACAAACCAAGGAAGAGAAAAGAGAAGTCTTTTACCTTTCTCAAAACCGAAATTTTTGGGTGAAGAGTAAATTTGATTCTTCCAAACAACCACCCAATATTTTTACATAGATCAACTCTATTCAAGCACTACTACAACATAACCAAAAATTAGAAGAAGAGAAGAAGGTTTGCTTGGTGATCCAAGGATGGAAACTTAGAGGTTCAAGTGAAGAGATCTATAGTTTCTTCAATTTTTTCCTTAACAACTTTAGGTAAGAGAGCTTCCTTTCTATCTTTTGTGTGACCTATATTGATTTGGAGCCAAAAGGAAGTCTCTAACATGGTGACTCTTTGTAGACCAAAAGTTGGATCTAAGAGGAAAAGAGAGATGTTTGGAGGAGAACACTTGTTTGGAGCTTGAGACACCAAAACTTGAGGTATAAAAATTTTGCACTTTGTTTGGATTTGAGAACATTTCATTTGGTGTGTTAATGTGTTGATTTTAGCTTAGTTTAGGTGTAAAAATCAAGTAAATGAGTGCTATAGTGTGTGCAGAAAAATTCAGCATGTAAAATGTTTGATTTAAGTCTTGAATGAACACATATTGAGGTGAGAAACAGTAAGGGAACATGTGCAGAAAAATTTAGAACTTTGGATATAAAATTGGATAGGTTTTGATGAAATTTTGAGTGTTAAAATGTGAAATCTATGTACTTTTGTGTGTGCAGGATTTTTACATTGAAGTATGATGTGTATATATATGTGTTAGTGAATGGAATGAAGAAAGAATGAGTGCAGAATTTTTTGTACTAAATAGAAGTGAAAAAGGAAACCATTTTCATGTGAAAAATGTAGTGGAATGTAAGGTATATGAAAGAGGAAAGTGTGCAGAATTTTGTGGTGTATTATTGAGTGTATATATGTGAAAGTGGAGTCATGAGTATGAGGATTTATATGAGTATGTATGCAAAAATTTTGGGTGGAGTTTATTGTGTATGCGTATGTAAAATGCCTTAACCGAATGCATTAAAGAGAACAAGAAAATAGCATGCTGTCCAGGAAACTTTGAGAATGGATTTAGTAAATAAAATGGAGGCTTATATGTGTATGTAATGATTTATAAATGTGTATGCATGTATAGTGATGTGGGTGTATTTAAGTGGTACGAAAATGTGCAATTGTAAAGAATGTGCACAAGCATGTGTTTGTGCTAATATGATGAATGAACGGTATTATATTGGTGTGTTGAATGGGAGAATTTGATAAAGAATTAAAATTGTGAAGTTAGTATACTAAGAGATTAAATATGCAAATGATGACCTTGATAAAAAAATAAATAAATAAATAAATAAAAATAGCATAGTGTTAGTTTGTGTTGGGTACCTTTGATAATGTGTGATTGAAGTTGTAGTTTGGATGTTTGAAGGGGATATAGTGTATGTATATGTGTTGGAGTCTAGATATAATGTTCTTGGTTTTAATCCTATTGAAGGGGATAGTTAAAAATAAAATATAACATTTAAATTTTTCAAGACTATAACACTTATATGTGTTATATATATTATGACTGTAGTAATATATTGCTCGATCGTTCAAGGGGAAACTCTTTCTGTTGTTGTGGAGCATTTTTGGGAGTGACGTACCCTCCTATATACAGTGAGTGAAACTTTGACACTGTGTTTTTCAATTGAACAAAATTCATGTTTTACAGTTTTTCGAAATGACATATTTTGTGAAATGTGTAAGCATTGGTTTGACCTAATGTTTTTAATGCTCTCTTTTGTGATTATTGGAGTGTCCCAAATGATTTAGTTAAATGTTATGCATCCAGGATTTGTATTGAAAATATATCGTGTCACTCTTTGGAATTGTGATATGATTTATATGTTATCATTGCATTGACATTTTAATTGAAAGGATTTGATGAAATACATTGGCACGCTGTTTTGAAATGATTTGATGATTTATGTGTGGGCTGGATGCCTACTTGTGATGGAATTGACGGATATGATGATGTGATGATATTATTGATGGATTTCGTAGCTACGAAGGACATTGTAGAGGCGCCCCTCGTGCATCCAGATATGCTTCTGCATGAGGTATCTGCAAATGTCGTGGTTGTGATGTATATAGTTGCGCTCGAATAAACCAAAATTTGGGAAGGACGTGTGTTACGCTACAGTCTAACTCCGGGTGAGGTACTATACTTGATGGGTATACGTGTAGACACGGGCTAGCCGATTGAACCAAATGTGGGGAGGACATGTGTTACGCCACTGTCTAGCACTTGGTGAGGCCTGTGGCCAACGTTGGGATAGAGAACAAATTTTATACACTTGCATATGAAAAAAAAAACCCCCAACGCGCCCTTCATTGGTCGTGGTAGACCACTGCAGGGAATGTTTTATTGGCAAGCTCTATATGATTTTGGGATATTGTAAATGGATGCATACTTTGATACTATGATATGTGTTATGTGAACATTTGATTTCTGGATATGTCATGTTTGGTTTTGATATTATATTGGTTTTGAAATGTATTTTGACACTCCATGCTCACACATATATTGAGAACATATTGTCGATCCCTTCACTCACTGAGTATTTTCTCATAATACTCACCCCTCACTTTCCCCTGACTTTCAGTTATAGAACTGGCAGAGAGAGAGACGTGTCGAGTGAGTTGACACACCTGATTTGTTGGAGACCTCAGACTCGGGTATGGTATCGACCATTCTTCCGCAGTGTTATATTTGGTGATGTTGGATGATGTATATGTTCATTTTGAGATCTATAGAATAACCAATGTATATTTTAATGGGATGACTGTATTATGTTATGTAACATAAATTGACACTCTCAGTTGTATTGCTTAATTATGCATTGAGGCACTGTGTTGGGATTTTTACATACTTTTACTTGGGAAATCATGTTTTTTAGAAAACAGGTTTTATGCAGGTATGATGTTAGCCTGCGTTGTCTCGGTATGCGTGTCGAGACGTGGCAGCATACGGGGTGATGGGCGGCTATTCACGGTCTCGAATTGAGGATCGGGGCGTGATACACTATGCCATAATTGATGGGATCCTCTACCGAAAGTCATTTACCCATCCATATCTATGGTGCCTGTCTCTCGAAGAAGGGGACTATGTCCTCCAAGAGATTCTCGAAGGAATCTGTGGTAATCACCCGGGTGTTCGAAATCTAGTTTATAAGGCCCTTCATAAGGGGTACTATTGGCCAACCATGAAGGTCGATTCCAACAACTACGTGAACAGATGCGACAAGTGCCAGCGTTTCTCCCCTGTACCTCGACTACCCTCCACTGCGTTCAATCTTATGTCTAGTCCCTAGTCATTTACCCAATGGGGCATGGATATCCTTGGACCATTTCCCCTAACCATGGGACAACGAAAGTTCTTGATAGTGACAATCGACTACTTCACCAAGTGGGTGGAAGCCGAGCCCTTAGCTCAAATAATGGCAGCCAAAGTTCAGTCCTTTGTATGGACCCATATTGTCACCCGGTTCGGTATACCGTGCGTCCTCATCACGAACAATAGCAAACAATTGGACAACTAGCGCTTTCGAGAGTTCTGCAAGAAACTCGAGATACAACATCAATTTTCATCGGTCACTCACCCACAAACCAATAGACTGGCCGAAATAACCAACCGAACGATCTTGCAAGGGTTAAAGACGACACTGGATGATGCAAAGGGGTAGTACGCTGAAGAGCTTTACGACATCCTCTGGTCATATCGCACTACCCCCCGAAGAGCGATGAGAGAAACTCCCTTCAGTATAACTTATGGAAGCGAAACAGTCATACCCGTGGAGATAGGTATTCACTCATTTCGAGTAGCTCAATACAACACTAGGCAAAATGAACACATCTTACGAGAAAGGCTGAATTTGCTTCCAGAGCTGCGAGAGTCCACATCAACGCAAATGGTGGCCTACCAGTAACAAATGAAGCGATATCACAATCGTAAGGTCCGGTGCCAAATGTTTAAGCCCAGAGAATTAATACTAAGGAAGGTGAAAGCTACCGGTCAACCTCAACCCGGGACCAAGCTAGCACCTAACTGGGAGGAAGTGCATTCCATGGTTCGATCGGGAACCTATCGACTCGATCACCTAGATGGATCGGCAGTACCTAGAACCTGGAACTCAGAAAGCCTGCGCATATACAATCAGTGAACTTCAAGGCTATCTAACAGTCAGAAGAACTTGTCTATCGTTCGTACGTGTCGTCAATAAGTGATATAACTCCCCTAACGGGTGGATGGGGTCCAACAATCTAAAGATTTCCTATTGCTCGGAGGGTCTAAGTCGTCCAACACCTATCGTTTGTATTCGTTGTCAATAAGGGATGTAACTCCCCGAACGGGTGAACGCACCAAACAATCTAAAGATTTCCTATTGCTCGGAGGGTCTAAGTCGCCCAACACTTATCATTCATACGCGTTGTCAATAAAGGATGTAACTCCCCAAACGGGTGGACGCGACTCAACAACCTAAAGATTTCCTATTACTCAGAGGGCCTAAGTCTCCCAACACCTATCATTCGTACGCGTCTTCAATAAGGGATGTAACTTCCCGAACCCGTGGACGTGGCCACTCTATCCAAAGATTTCCTATTGACCGAAGGGTCTAAGTCACTCAGCCCCTATCGGTCGAACGAATAAGAGACGGTGTTTTCCGAACGAACTAGCATGATCCCTCGGCCTAACTATGAGACGCCTGGCGGCTCAAAGGGCCAGTAGTATTCAACATCTCAATACGGGGCCTAAAACCAAGAGTAGATTTACTCCAACGAGAGTTGAAAAGAAAGACACATCATCGGACAAAAGAATAAAAGAGAAGCAAAGACAAAATTCAAGTAAGTAGAGCATCATCTTTTACTTATCCTTATACAGGAAGTACACTCGGTTACATCAATATGTATACAAGTCTATAGGCCGAACCGATCATAACTAAGAGTACATTACAAGGCCACACAAGAATACAAAGACCTCCAGTCCTTACACAAGGGTCAGTCCTTGAACGACCCACACAAAAAGTCCACAAATGACCGCTACCAACCGAAGTTCAAATACGATTATCTACAGAAAGGTTTCAGTCGCCCAGACCTCCCAAATGATAGGACCTCAGTCGCCCCGCCGATCGAACGTGATTCGTCCAGTAAAGGTAATCTCCTCGATCAGGTATTCAACAATCAATCCCTCAACCGGCAGAACTCTAAAAACCCTTCATCGGTCGAACGACCGATTGATTGCTAACAATTCTAAAGGAATGCCAAAGTATCCTATTAACCTCCGCTTCTTACTAGGAACAGTATCTTGAGGATCTTTCGACTAAGGAAAAAATCACTCTAGAATACGAAAGTTTCCCAAAGAATGAGAATCGCAATCAATTCAAAATATTGAATCCCTAAGATTTCTGAATCGGCTCTATAAGAAAAGTAGAGTTGAAGTATTTCAGTGGCACACAATTCTCACAGGTATAAGACATCTCAAAACCCTAAAAACCCGGTACGCTGTCTTGGCCTCATACATTGGGTACTTTAATCACAGGGAATCACTCTCTTAATCTCTCAGTCTGTTTCTATCATTCGAAAATCGCTTTTCTGACTTGAACGTCGGAGTCTCTCCGCTGGGACACCCTCCGACGATTTTTGTAGGTACATCCCTTTCGACAACAATCGTTCAAGTTTACAAAGAGTTGATATCTGTGGAGCCATAACTACCTCCAACAATAACCATTCAATTATTTTAAAACCAGTTGAAAATTGACAGTAAATAGCTAATTTAATAAAAAAATATATTCATAGAAAATCTTATTTGTTACCAAAAAAAAAAAAAATTCATGGATGTTTGTTTAAAATATATCAAAATAAAAAATTAAATTGAAATTTATATAATTTGTTTAAAATAATATAATGAAAATAAAATTTATAAATGAAACTCGTAATTATAGTGCTTTTGAAATTTAAGTGAAAATATAGGTTTCTTAAATTTACTTTTAAAATTTTTTATTTCGATTTTTGAGTACAAACAAACTATTTGGGGTATAAAATAAATTTAGGGTTCGGTGGCAGGACTATTAATGCAAAACAAAGTAGAAATCAGGGTTGTAAGGATGTTTTTGTTTTCTTACTAAGTAAGACAAGATTTAGATGTTGTTTGGGGAAATAAAAGATTGTATTAGAAAAATTTTAGGTTAGAAATTTTAATTTCTCTTTTGAAACATTTATAATAATAATTTTTAATTAATTTTTTTACTTTAATTTGAATAGATAGTACAAGTATAAGATAATAGTTCTAAATAAATAAAAAGGGAAAAAGACAAAAATAAAGGAAAGCCGCAGAAAAATGAAAATACAAGAAAACAAAGAAAAGAAGCTGACTATACAGTAAACAAAAAAACTCTCTCTCTCTCTCTCTCTCTCTCTCTCTCTCTCTCTCTGTGCGGGGTTTTAATCTATCAAAAGAAGAATCGTAATTTGTAAGAAGACAGCATCTCAATTTCCCGGCTTGTCCTTTTCTTATCTGTTTTCTCTCTGTCTCTATCTGTCTGCAGAAAAAGAGGAAGATAAAGAACCGCCCACACCCGCAGTGAGAAAAACACGACTCACTAACCAGATCCCCATCTCTCTCTCTCTCTCCATAAGCAAGCAATGCAAGTCTAATGTGGAGGGAGAGAATGGGTTTGTGGTTGTTTCTCTCTCTACTTCTCCTTATCTTTCTCTCTCCTCAGTCACATTCAGATCTGACAGCCGACAGATCTGCCCTCTTGGCTCTCCGCGCCGCCGTGAGAGGCCGAACTCTTCTCTGGAATGCAAGTCTCCAGACCCCTTGTTCATGGAATGGCGTCGGTTGCGGGAACAACCGAGTCACTTCTCTTCGTCTTCCCGCAGCTTCTCTCCTTGGCGAACTTCCTGCCAACACTCTCGGCAATCTCACCCAACTCAGAACTCTCTCCCTTCGCTTCAACGCTTTGAAAGGTTCCATTCCCTCCGATCTTGCTCTCTGTACTGAGCTTAGGAATTTATTTCTGCAAGGCAATTTCTTTTCGGGCTCAATTCCTGAGTTCCTGACCACTTCTTTACGTGATCTTGTGAGGGTTAATCTCGCTAACAACGATTTTTCCGGGGTGATCTCAACTGGGTTTAATAAATTGACTCGTTTGAGGACTTTATACTTGGAAAATAATCAGCTGAGTGGTTCCATCTCTGGGCTTGACATTCCCAAAATTGAACAATTTAATGTGTCTTTTAATCAGTTAAATGGGTCTGTTCCTGTGAGTTTGAAGACAATGCCTGTTACTTCTTTTCAAGGGAATGACTTGTGTGGTGCCCCACTTAAGGATTGTTCTAGTACTACTGCTCCTTCGCCTTCGCCTTCGCCTTCCCCTTCTGGGGATGGGAAGGAGAAGAAGAAAACGAGATTGTCTGGAGGTGCTATCGCGGGTATTGTGTTCGGATCTGTTGTGGGTTTTCTTTTTATTGCAATGATTCTGTTCATTTTGTGCCGAAAGAAGAGTAAGAAGAAAGCTAGTGCCATAGGCATTGCATCGGTGAAACAGCAGGAAGTGGAAGATCTAGGGGAGAAACCGGTAGGGGGAGTTGACAATGGTGGTATTGGAAATGGGTATTCGGTAGCTGCAGCTGCAGCCGTTGCAATGGCTGGTAATGGAAGGTCAGAAATCACAAATGGAGGGGCTGCAGCTTGTAAGAAGTTGATTTTCTTTGGGATTTCTGGGAGGGTGTTTGATTTGGAAGACTTGTTGAGGGCTTCCGCCGAGGTTCTAGGAAAGGGTACTTTTGGGACTTCATACAAGGCAATTTTGGAGATGGGGACAATTGTGGCAGTGAAGAGATTGAAGGATGTGACAATTACAGAGGGAGAATTTAAGGAGAAAATTGAAGGTGTTGGGGCCATGGACCATGAAAATTTGGTCCCTCTCAGGGCTTATTATTACAGCAGGGAGGAAAAGCTTCTTGTGTATGATTACATGCCTATGGGAAGCTTGTCTGCTCTCTTGCATGGTGAGCTTATCTTTCTTTGCCTCCTTTTTTTTTAGCGACTCTATAACATGTTCATGTTTGGTTTTGACTTCTGTAGGGTTTTGATGAGACTCGTATGTTTGTTTTTTAATTTCTAAAATATGTCTAGGGTTGTGCTATCTGCTAAATGTTTGGTTCAGCATTTCTTTATGTTATTTAGGAGTATTTGCCCCTAGTTATGACATGATTAAATGTATACATTCAAAAATATGTCTAGGGTTGTGCTATCTGCTAAATGTTCGGTGCATCATTTCTTTATGTTATTTAGGAGCATTTGCCCCTAGTTGTTATGACATGATTATAGTGCTGGCAATCATTTCTCATTAGCTATGGATGTTTAGTCATACATCATCAACGCAATTATTTAGGCGCATTTGCATTAAGCATGCTTAGATGAGCTCATATTTATAATTTTGTTTATGGCTTGTATAGCTTGTCCAGTGAGTATAATTAGTTGGGGAATTAAGATCATGTTGTTGCCCTTCCCGTTAAGTTTTATTGGATTCTCCAACATACCATTTAAATAGCGTTTGGCCTTGATAAACTGGTGAAAATAATTATCTGCTTCATAAGCAACTTTTCTCTCATCTTCTGTGCCATGCTTTGATCCCAGGGAACAAAGGAGCAGGTAGAACTCCATTGAATTGGAAAATAAGGTCCACTATTGCCCTTGGTGCTGCCCGTGGCATCACATATATCCACTCGCAAGGCCCCACTGTCTCCCATGGAAACATCAAATCCTCCAATATCTTACTCACGAAATCATATGATGCCCGTGTCTCTGATTTCGGCTTAGCCCACCTTGTCGGGCCTTCCTTCACTCCCAATCGAGTTGCAGGTTACCGTGCACCAGAAGTTACTGATCCTCACAAAGTTTCGCAAAAGGCCGATGTCTACAGCTTTGGTGTGTTACTCTTGGAGCTCCTTACTGGTAAAGCCCCAACGCATGCCCTCTTGAATGAGGAGGGTGTTGACCTCCCCAGATGGGTGCAGTCTGTAGTCAGAGAGGAGTGGACTTCAGAGGTATTTGATCTTGAGCTGCTCAGGTACCAGGATGTTGAGGAGGAGATGGTTCAGCTCTTGCAGCTTGCAGTTGACTGTGCAGCACAGTATCCTGACAAGCGGCCTCCAATGCTCGAAGTGACTAGCCGTATTGAAGAGTTATGTCATTCTGGCATGCAACCGCAGCCATACGTTATGGACAATTCGGATGATGGGTCTTCCCGGCGAACTGATTAAGTAGTTTGTTTTGACACCCATTTTTAGTTATGGGTGATGCAGGTTGTTCATCAAGCTGGTTTGATTGTGCTCATTAAGCATCAGTCTTAATCATATGGTTTTGTATGTTGAATGGATTTTGTGTTCATCATTCTTACTTTCATTTAGAATTAAATGTTCATGTTCCTTTATCTCCCAACAACTTTTTACCACCCCTCCCCTCTTCCTTCCCCTTTATTCTCTCTCCCCAGTAGACTACTGTAATTGTCTTTAATACTTTTGGGGTTTGAAATGTGTTGATGTTGTTGGGCGGATGGTGGTTGATGTAATTATGATTTTTTTTTTCTTTTGCTTTTTGAACTGCTTTTGATAAGTTGTGAACTGTAATGGACAGATTTGAGTTGCTTTGAGAGGTAGGCATTTACTGTATATTGTTTATCCTCTTGCATGACTGAGATTGAATTTTTTTTTTCTTAATTTTTCCCCTACATGAGCACATATATCTAAACTAATTCGATTTAATCAATTATAAAATTCAATTAAAAGGTTGGTTTTTTTTTTTTCCGTCTGTCTTTTTATTTTCAAACTCAAAAAGAGATTTAATATTCTGACATTTGATTCACAGGGCGTTGATTAAGATATACTTTATTTACGAGTCTTTATATGTGGGCATTAAATGGGACTCTTTTTATTGATTTGTAATCAATTATTTTTTTAATGAAAAAGAAAATTTTTGAAATTACAAATATACAGATGTGGTAAATGAAAAAAAAAACAGAATAAGAGTATTCATGATTAGCAGTTGTGATACTATTTAATACATTAATGACTAATAGTCTTCAACTTTTTTTCATTTCGGTCATAAAACATAATTAAGTACCATCTATTAGCATCCTTAGAAGCCACCATCTCCTTTATACTTTTTATTTTACTAGGAGGAGCAAAATTTTAAGTTTAATTAATAAAGATTAGATTATGTGTCTAATATTATAATTGATCGATAGAAACCAAAATATAAAAAAAATTTAATGATGAGAAATTTAGGGTAATAGACGGAGTGTTTATTATTTATTAGTTATTATTGGGTTTCAGTATGTAGTTCAACTATCAAAACAATCAAAACTCCCCGGTAATCAGTATACTTTTCTCTCTCAAATCTCCCCGATAAAAAAATACCTTCATCTCTCAAAACTCCCAAGTAAAAAACAAATGGGTCCCGCAAAAGTTTCCCGATAAAAAAACTAAGAATGTGAAAGTTTCGCGGTAAAAAACTCCTTAGACCCTGGTACATAAAAACTCTCCGGTACACAATACCTTCTCCTTTCAAAACTCCCTAGTAAAAAGCTCCTCGATAAAAAACTTCTCAATACAAAACTCGTCGGTAAAAAAACAAACAACGTGAAAACTCCGTGGTTAAAAACTTCCAATGGTAAAAAGCTTCCCGATACAAAGCTCGCCGGTAATCCGTCGTAATAAGCTCCTCGGTACATAAAAACTCTCCGATACGTAACACATTTCTCTCTCAAAACTCATCAGTAAAAATTTTCTAGGTACAAAACTCTCCGGTAAAAACACTAAGAACATAAAAGTTTCGCGATAAAAAACTTCCTGATCCCCGATACATAAAAACTTCCCAGTACATAACACATTCTCTCTCAAAGCTTCCCGGTAAAAAGTTTACCGGTACGAAACTCCCCAGTAACCGATATACCTTTCTCTCTCAAAGCTCCCCGATAAAAACAAGTGGGTCATGCAAAAGCTCTCCAATAAAAAAAAAAAAAAAAGACTAAGAATGTGAAAACTCCGTGGTAAAAAACTCTCCGATCCCCGGTACATAAAATATCCCCAATACACAACACATTCATCTCTCAAAACTTCCCAATAAAAAACTAAGAAAGTAAAAGTTCATCGATAAAAAGCTCTCCGATAAAAGGTTTCCCGGTACACCTTTCTCTCTCAAAACTTCCCGGTAAAAAAATGCTTTCCTCTCTCAAAACTTTTAGTAAAAAACAAGTGGGTCCCGCAAAAACTCCCCGGTAAAAAAAACTAAAAATGTGAAAACTCCACGGTAAAAAACTCCTCAATCCCTGGTACATGAAAACTCTCTGATACATAACACCTTCCTCTATCAAAACTTCTTGGTTAAAAATTTCCCGATAAAAAGTTTTTCGGTACAAAACTCCCCGATAAAAAAACTAAGAATGTGGAATCTCCACAGAAAAAAAACTCCCCAATTCCCGATACATGAAATCTCCCTGATACACAACACCTTCTACTCTCAAAGCTTCCCGCTAAAAAGCTTTTTGGTAAAAAGTTTTCCGGTACAAAATACTAAAATATTTTTAATTTTTTTAAAACTAATATTTCTTTAAAATATTAATTTTTAAAACTATTATTTAAAAAAACATTTATGATATTTTTTTAAAATATCATTAAAAAACCAAAAAGAAAAAAAGAAAATGAAAGAAAAAACAAAAAATATATTTTTAAAATTTTTTAAAAAATAATATTTTTAAAAAATAATATTTTTAAAAAATATTAATTTTTAAAACTATTTTTTAAAAAAAATTTATGAAATTTTTTAAAAAATATATCGTTAAAAAAAATAGAAACAAAAATAAGATGAAAAAAAAAACAAAAAGAAAAAAAGGATAAAAATATAAAATTTTAAAACTATTTTTTAAAAAAATATTTACGATATTTAAAAAAATATATATCGTTAAAAAAAACCAAAAAGAAAAAACAAAAGAAAAAAGATAAAAGACAAAAACAAGATAAAACAAAAAGAGAAAAAGAAAGAAAAAAAATGATACTTAGTCGACTAAGGCATGCCTTATAGTCGACTAAAAGAGCACAATGTATCTCATTTTTTTTTCTTGAGAGAGAGAGAGAGAGAGAGAGGAGAGGAGAGAGATGAGGAAAAAAAAAAGACAAAAAAAACTCCCCGTCCCCGATATATGAAAGCTCCCCGATAAAAAATTTCCCAATAAAAAACTTTTCAGTGCAAAGCTCCCTGATAAAAAAGCTAAGAATGCGAAAATTTCGTGTAAATCAAGATAACAAATTAGTGAAATAAAATTCAGGGGAAAACTATGATAAAATTGGAAGTTGTGATTATATTTGCAACAAGATAGGAAATACCTTAGCAAGTTAGATTTTTAAGGACATGGAGTAAGATTTTAAGCAAATTCATATATGTTGATGGAATTAGGCAATATCATTGTTGTGACAATGACTGTACAAATTGATTCATTTAACAAAATTTTTCTAAAGTGCATTTCAAGAAGTATATGCTAGAACAACTAAAAATCTATACATTTGTTGCTTGTGGAATAAAAATTATACTTTGAATATTAGCAAGTTGGATTTTTGAGGACTTGGAGTAAGATCTTAAGCAAAGAATTGTTGTCGGCTAAACATTGTTTTTGTTGGCATATATATTTTTTGGATAATTTTAATAACTTTTGAGCATAAAAATGGATACACACACACACATGCTTAATTTTGGATTATGGATTTGAGCATTGTCTTTGAAAGTTCTTGTTTGACCTATGCTTAACCTATATGCATAGGAGACAATATCAATTTTAGTACTTGCATATTGAAATTTTGTTATGACATAGTGTTAATGTTAAGAATTATGTTTGATTAGACTTGATTTATGAAGAGCGGTTCTTGTGACGATCTTCAATATTATAATATGATGGAGTTTGTTATGCTTTTATTTTCTTGTATGCATGAGATTCCAATGATTGCAATTTAGTTGAACGATATTCTTATAGCTCACCCTTTGAGTTAAAGATATACCTAATTACCCTTATTTATTTTGAGTCTAGTATATTCATGTTTGTGCAAATACGAGTCTTATAATAGCTATAGAGGTCTGTGATTGGGTAGGCCTAATGAAGATAGCTTTTCTATTGGGTTTAATATCTGAGACCATGAGAAATTTCATAATTTTAGGGATTGAGAACCAAAAACTATCTAAAGGGGGTTTAGGGGATGAGGTTTGGTTTATGATTGGCAATTAGGGTTTTATTTAAATTGATTTTTTATTGTTAAAATTTTGTGTTTGATAATTTGTTATTTAAATTGAGCATGCAGTTAAATTTACGTATGAAAATTCATACTTCTTAATGAAATTGGGACCGATAAATTGATTCATTTAACTAATTTTTGCCAAAGTGCATTCTAGGAAGTATATACTAAAACAACATAAAATCTATGCATTTGTAGTTTGTGTAATAAAAATTATACTTTAATATTTGCTTTATTATTTTTCTTGACTTTCTTTGGTTTAAAATACATATTTAATCTTGTGTTTTCTTATTTATTTTACTCTATTTTTTTGATTATAATGTTTATTAGGTGGATCTAAAACTATTTTTTGGGTGAGTTTATTAACTTTTTATGCTTGGGAGGCAAAAATGCACTTAACTTTATTTCTTTTTCTTTTTTTTTTTTTGAAAAAGAATCTATATTTTCATTATGATCTTGTATTGTATTTATCATATACTACCACTAGTATATTATACATCAATGTGTTTTAGAATGACATTATCTTCAAATATTATATGTAAGTGCTCAATTAATTAGGTTTAAATTCAATGTTTTTTTGGTATTTTTAATATTTTGACCCTATTTACAAAAGTTAAGTTTAGACAACAGAAATTTAATGAGATTTTTAATAGAAAAATTAATAGTATAATAATGATAAAACAAAACAACAATCAGAATCTTAATCCCAACAATTGGGGTCGGCTTTGGAATAGATGTATATATACACAGTCTTTCCTTTGTATTTTTGCAAACAGTGTTTCCACGTCTCGAACCCATAGCAACTCAACCGTTGTATCAAGGTTCGTCAAAAAGAAATTTTTTTTTGTTGAAATAATGATTGCTGTAATCCACAGCATTTTCTAATTTCAGCAAGTCTTAAAAATCTTTATCCATTCTCTTGAAAATCTTGATCCATTCTATTGACCGATTTAAGAACAATGCTTTCAAGCCTCTCGTGATGATGATGCCCACAGAATAAAATCAAATGATCAACTTCCTTCCTATAATAATGATAAAACGCATGATAATAATTTAATGGTATTTTAATATGGTAACTTAAAAGGTTAAATTTTACTTTCAAAGCATATATATTGATACAAAAAGAGAGTTTTTGTAAATATTTGTTAAATATTAATCCCTCTAATTCTTTTGCCCTTTATATACATGCCTTACACAATAAATATTATAAATAATTTTGAATTATATAGAATTATGAGTAATGGCAATGTGTATGTCTAAAGCATTTATTTATTTTGTATAAATTTTTAGATGATTTTGACCTCTACAATTAATAGAATTTTAGTGGTAATTTTCTAATTTAAAAGTGGCCTTTTGAGGTTGAAGATGTCAAGAGTGTGATTTTTCATATGGAAATAAATAAGGTGCTTAGCATTATTGGTTTTACTTTTGTGAATGAATGTCTTCTCTCTCTTTCAGAATGTTCCATTGATGAGAGAGATCTTAAACTTGTTACTTCTGAATAGTGCTTACAAAATCCTAGCTAAGGTCTTGGATGTGGATTGAACAACATAAAAGCTAACCTTATCTCTCATTAGTTCTTCTTAATATTACTATAAGAATGATAGGTCTCATTCGTCTATTGGCATCTGTTCGAATAGAACTTTTAGTAGGAATCTCTTGCAATTGTAAATTAATTTTCAACCATACTTATCCCTTGGTAGATCTTTTTCGAAAATCTTCCATGTGAAGAACAATATGACTACAGACAATTTCAATAATCTAACATGGATCTTAATAAGTTATCTAATCTATCTTCCTCAAAAGGCTAGAATTAAGGACTTTGTTGGATTCTAAGGGATATGATGTTTGGATGGGACCATCTCTCTGGTCCTGGTGCATGCGTTGCCCTTGCTTTATAGTCTTTGTCAAGTATGCCTCTCTACCTTTCCTTCTTACCGTGATCTTTATTAGTGTGAAAACAATGTTTTCTTATTTTAAATAAAAAGATTAAGAAGTTTGCATGCAGGACAATTCATTTTTTTGGGGGCGATTGGATTTTGGATCTTTAGTATTGAATATTTTTGCTTTGGAAAATGATAGTGATTTTCTTGAGATAGGATGCTTGTCCGTGGTGCTCTCTCTCTCTCTCTCTCTCTCTCTCTCTCCGACCCCTAGAAGACCTAGATCCGCTTACCTCCGACGTAGGTCCGTCCTCCAAAGCCACAAACTTGCTGGAAAATTCCGAATCTAATGCTCAGATCTCTCTCTCTCTTTCCCTCTCTCTCACAGCCGCCCTCTCCACACCAAGAAGAACTCCACCTTCCTTGCCTCTCCATTTTCTGTCGCCTCTTGCTGACCCCCGCAATAACTTCCACCCTCTCCCCTGTTCGTTGTCAAGTCTTGTTGACCCCGCTGTTCTCCGCCTTCTGCCCTCTTGTTGTCGCCCCCCGTTCTCCGCCTTCTATTTTCCCCCCGTTCTCTGCAAGAACTTCCACCCTCATAACATTAAGAACTTCCTCTTTTCTCCCTTGATCTCCACTTTTCCCGTCTCAATTATCCTTATCAATATTATTATTAATATTATTATTACTATTATTAGTAATATTTTTTATTATCATTATTATCTTTACTATTACATTGTCCTACTACCTACACTAATATTATTATTATTACTATTATTAATATTATTTATTATTATTATTATTATTATTATTATTATTATTATTATTATTATTATTATTATTATTATTATCATTATTATTGTTATTGTTGTTACAATTACTATTACTATTTCACTATTACCACTAGTATTATTATAATTCTTATTATTATTATTACTACCACTAGTAGTAGTATTATTACTATTAATATAACATATATTATTATATATATTTTTTATTTTATTTTATTTCATTTTTTAATATATATATTTTTTTAAATTCATTTTATATATTATTATTTGAAGAACTCCGTCACGATCGGTCCAAACTCGGGTAAAGTAATGGAGTTACGATAGGTCGATAGTCAGCGTAAAATTTTTTATCAAATGAAAAAATGAAAGACAAATATAGAAAAACTTTTGAAACATTTCCTCCTCAACGGTGCACTACATTTGATCCCCAGTATAGTAACAAGTTAACAAGGGATCCTAGGGTGTAGGTTAATAAGTTAGTGCATGAAGATAGAATTCGTCTAATCACTTGAAACATAGGATCTTTGTCCAGCAAGTTAAGAGAGAGGAGAAGTAATGAACAGACGAAAAATTCATACCATGTGTTTTCAAGAAACTCAGTGGGTGGGGAAAAATGTTAAAGTAGTAGAGTCTTATGATCATAAACTTTAGTATAAAGGTAGGGATAAAACTAAGAATAGGGTAAAAATAATTATACATAAGATCTATTAGAAGATGTAGTTGAGATAAGAATGAAGGGGGATAGAATTATGTTTATCAAGTTAGTAGATGGAGAAAATATAGTTAATATGGTCGGTGTATATACGTTCCAAATAGGTATATATGCAATTATTAAAAAATAATTTTGAGAGGATTTAAATGAATTTATATAAACCATACCTAGTCGAGAGAAGTTATTTATTGGAGGAGAATTAAATGGATATGTAAGAGAGAGGAATTAAGGATTCGAAACCGTACATGAAAATTTTGGATTTGGTAATAGGAATGAGGTAGAAGGTATCATTTTAGAGTTTGCCATAATATTCAATTTGGCACTCGTAAACACCTTCTTTAAAAAAGAAAAGTCACTCATAGTTACGTATAGAAATGGATCTAATACTAGCCAAATAGATTACTTTCTCACTAGGAGAGGTGACTTGTAAGGATTGTAAACTAGGGGAAAGTGTAGCAACTCAGCATAGACTTCTAGATTTAGATATACGTGTGCTTAAAAAGCAAAAGAAGTATCGTCCATTTGTGGAGTCAAGAATTAAGTGGTGGAATCTGAAAGGAGAGAAGGTGATGACTTTTAGAGACATTAATTCAAGCGGCAAATAGGTCCGCTAATGATGATTCGAAAACAATGTAGAAAGAGATGTCTGCTAATATTAAGAATATAGGTAGGAAGGTTCTTGGTGTATCTAAGGCTCAGGTCCCAATAGGCAAGGAATCATGATGGTGGAATGAAAAAATTCAAACTTTTATCTGAACCAAACGAGAATGTTATAGAAACCTTAAAAGTAATAGTAGTAGTGATACATATGAAAAATACAAAAGTACAAAACAAGAGGTGAAAAAGATTATCCACGAATCAAAAAATAAGGTGTATAACAAACTATATAAGAGATTGGAAACTAAAGATGGAGAAAGAGAGATCTATAGAATTGCTAGATTAAGGGAGAGGAAGGGAAAGGATCTAAATCGTGTTAGATATATTAAGAGTGAAATCAATAGTATACTTGTAAGGAACGAAAACATAAGAAAGCGTTGGATTATTTTGATAATCTCTTTAATGTTAAAGAGTATAATAGATACAGAAAATATCGAGGTGCATATAGAAGAGGTTAATAGAGATTTTAAACGTAAAATTCGTCCCCATGAAGTCATGGAGACCTTAAAGAGAATGAAGAATAATAAAACTATAAGATCTGATGACATTCTCATTGAAGTATAGAAATATTTGGGTGAATTTGATAGATTAATGTTAACGATTATTTTCAATAAAATTTGGCAAACCAAGAGAATGTCTCAAGCATAGAGGGAAAGTACACTTGTGTCGCTATATAAGAATAAATGAGACATACAAGATTGTTCTAATTATAGAATTAAACTTAAGAGTCATATCATGAAACTAGGGGAGAGTGGTAGAGCATAGATTGAGATTAGAGATAAACGTGTCTCAGAATCAATTTGGATTTATGCAAAGAAAATCCATCACAGAAGCAATCCACTTGTTAAGACATTTGATAGAGACAGAATACAGAAGAGAGACTTGAATATCATATTCATCAATCTAGAAAAGGCATATTATAGGGTTATTGGAGACATTGTGGTGGGAGCCAATGAAGAAAGCGATCTTTTTGAAATACATTAATCTTATTAGAGATATGTAAGAGAGATGTGTAACTAATATAAGAATTTGTAGGGGTCTGAGCAATAGTTTTTCTATTAATATTGGATTCCATCAAGATTCGGCATTAAGTTTTATCCTTTTTGTAATAGTGATAGATGAAATCACAAAAAATATTCAAGATAAAATATTATGGTGTATACTTTTTGTAGATGATATAATGTTGGTTGATGAAACTAGAGAGGGCATTAATGCTAAATTATAGTTATTGAGGGTTACACTGGAATTCAGAGGGTTTAAATTGAGCTTGTCGAAAATTAAGTATATGAGATGTAAGTTTAGTGATAATTATCAAGATGATGAAGAAACGATTAGGTTAGATAAGATGTATCAAAAAGTGAATGTTTTAGATATTTTTGTTATATTATTCAAAATGAGGGTAATATAGATGGGATGTGAATTATAGGATTCAAGTGAATTGGATAAAATGGAGAAGGGCATCTGGAGTTCTTTGCGATCGCACGATACCACTGCATTTGAGAGGAAAGTTCTATCGAATCGTGGTACGATCTGCACTATTGTATGACACTAAGTGTTGAGCTATTAAATAACAATAAGAATTAAAAATAGCTGTAGTAGAAATGAAGATGTTTAGGTGGATGCATGATAAAATTAGAAGAGAAAGAATTAGAAAAGAAGAGATTCGTAATAAGTTGGGAGTTAGTTCAATTGTGGATAAAATGAGAGAGTGTCGTCTGAGGCGGTTTGGACGTGTAAAGATGATCCAAAGATGCACCAATTAGGAGGACCGAAAATTTAAATATATGAGATTTAGTAAAACAAAGAGGTAGATCGCTGAAAATTTGATTCAACTTATCCGTAAAGATATTATAGTTAAGGATTTAGATGAGGGGATGGTTTTGAATAGGAATTAGTGGCGTAGGAAAATCCGTATAAATTAAATCAATATCTTTTTCCCTTTTTTTTCTTTCCTTAATCTTTTTCATATTTGTCTCTCAAATGGCCGATCCCAATTATTGGGATTAAGGCTCATGTTGTTGTTATAAAGGATACTTGTATGTGGGATGAGAACAAGATTATAAAAATAGTCATAATTGGGCTGCCTTTGTCAAGAAAAAAATAATGTTATTTGTGTGAGATACTAGAAACCTGCCTTTAGATTTATCAAACTTCACCAGATTTGAAGCTAGTGATGGCTCCTGTTTTTTCTTGGGGGCAAAACGATTGGAAATGGAGAAGTAAGTTCTTGTCTACTTTCTTCTTCTTGCATGTATGATACTTTCGTTCTTCATGGTGCATTTAATTTAAATTTCATCATTTTTTATGGATTTTATCTTAAAAGGTATTTTTTTGGGGGGGGATCTTAACAATAGGGAGATCACGAATCTCAATTCTATTTTAGGGTATTTGCCGTTTACTATGAAGGGAACTTGTTTATTCTTAAAAGCTAGTGATGTCTCTTGGGAACTTGTTTATTCTCCCACTATAAAAGGACTATTCCTCTTGTTGTAGGCAGGTCATATATTTTTTTTATATATATACGAAAAGAATATATACCAAAAAAAGAAAAATTACACAGTACCGGGATAAGCCCTGAGATACCTGAAGGATCAGCAGGCTAACATGGCCTTACAGGCAAAAGAGACCAAGTCCCAGTCGTAGCTGGGGAAAGAACTATGCTAGCAAAGGCCGCAATGGTACACGGAGGAAGATGGCGCTCTCCAACCCTCTGCTTATTCCTTTCTATCCAAATATAGTAAACGCAAGCGCTAAGGAGGCATTTAAAGACCCTGCTCCTTCGGAGGGGATGTCTCGCTGAGGAAAACAGAGTCCCACGAATACTAGACCAAGAGATAGGAAAGTTACTAGGCACATGATGAGTCATCGTAAGACGCCACACCTCTTCGAGAAGGGACATCGGAATAAGAGGTGATCAAGGGTCTCTCTCCGGCTAGAACATAAATGGCAAGTCGAGGAAGACGCAACTCCAATCCTGAAAAGGTGATCACTCGTCTGCAGTCTCTCCATAAACAGAAGCCATACAATGAAGGCGAAACGCAGAATCGCTCCTTGAAACCAAACCAAATCTGACCAAGGAATGTGGCTACTGGAACATTTGAGGTGCCTCCATGCTGAGGCAATGGAGAACTCTCCACTAGAAGTGATCGTCCACACATTCCTGTCGAAACCAGTGGAGGGGAGATCGGAATCCGAGATATACTCTCGAATACTATCAAAAAAAGTTCGCATCGATCTTGAAATCCGTTGCCCCTGAAGATACTCCCAACCAATGGTCGCTGGAAAATATATCCTGAACAGGAGTCTCTAAAACCAGACCTCTCCATTGCTTGTCTCCCCAAGACCTCTATCAAAGGACCTGTGGAGAGCCAAGAGTCGTACTAGAAAATACGACTACCATCATCCAGCCTCCAAGCCACAAGCTCCCGAACTAAATGACGAAGAGAAAGGAGCTTCCTCCACATCCAAGAGCATCTATACGGAATCCGAACATACCAGAAATTACGGCATCGAAGAAGATAAGTCCTCACCCAACGACTCCAAACATTATCCTCTAGGTTGGAAAGGAGCTGCCATATATGCTTAAATTGAGCTGTCCTATTCCACTCTGTTACCCTTTTCAACCCTAAACCTCCCTCCTTAAAGTGGCAAACAAGGGACCAGGCTACCTTGGTTCTATAGCGGTCTAAGGATGCACAAGCCCCATAAAAATTGAGACATAACCTACTCGAACTCCTTACAAACTGCTTTCGGAAGGAGGAACATCGAAGACCAATAAGTCTGAATGGAGAAGAGAATTAAATCAACCAGCTGCAACCGGCCGGCATAGGATAAATGACGACTCGCGCAATGCTGAATCCGAGCCGACACCCTCTGAACAAGCTGAACACACTCCGTAGTAGAGAGTCTGGTCGACAAAAGAGGAATGCCTAAGTATCTGACAGGAAGACAACCCTGACGGAACCCTGAAATCCTCAAAATATCCTCCGCACTCTCTACTCAACCGCCCCAAAGAAGATCTCTCTTCTGAGGGTTCATACGCAATCCAGAAAGAGATCCAAAATGAGTCAAAACATCTAAAATACACTGCACAGAGGCTAAACTGTCCCGAGAGAAAAGCATAAGATCATCTGAAAAACAAAGGTGGGACAGAGTCACCTCCTGGCATCTTCAATGATACTCGAAGGTCGGCCCCTCAGTGACCCTATGCATCATGCCCTAGAAAACCTCCATAACTATCACGAATAGTATGGGCGACAACGGATCTCCCTGACGAAGTCCTCTCGAACTGCGAAAGAATTCCGTGAATCCCCCATTAATAGATATAGCAAAACTCGCTATAGACACGTCATAATCCTATCAATAAGCCAGGAAGAAAAGCGAATACACTCCAGAGCTAGTCTGAGGAAATCCTACTCAACAGAATCATACGCCTTCATAATGTCTATCTTTATCGCATGAGGAGAGCCGCGATTTAATTGATAACCATGAAAAAGCTCATGAACCAGAAGAATGTTATCTCCAATTCTTCTACCTCTCATAAAAGCAGACTGCTCATATCAATGATGCTCAGCAAAATCTGATTTACTCTTGTTGCAATAACCTTGGATATACACTTATACACTGTGTTACAGCAAGAAATAGGTCTAAAGTTTGTCAATGAGATCAGGTTATTCCTCTTCAGGATAAGAGAGATGATAGTACCATTCACTTCCTTCAGAAAATTCCAGTGAGAAAAGGAATCCATGACCGCTTGTGACATCAGGACCCACTGTATCCCAACTATCACCGAAAAACTCCGCGCTATACCCATCCAGACCCGGAGCCTTATTCTCCCCAAGGAGAACATAGCCTCCTTCACCTCATCCACCATCACCAAAGATTCCAAGGCCTAAATCTATCATGGAAAAACTCCGCGCTATACCCATCTGGACCCGGAGCCTTATTCTCCCTAAGGAGAACATAGCCTCCCTCACCTCATCCACCATCACCGAAGATTCTAAGGCCTGAATCTGTATTTCTGATAAAGTACCTCTAATTCTGGAAGCAATAAATCTAGCATCCAACTGATCCACCCTAGGCTGGCTCGTAAACAAACCCCTGAAGTATGATACAGCCTCTCGCCTAATATCATCCCAATCAGAAATACGAGTGCCATCCTCCCGAACTAAAGAGTAGATAGAATTCCGGTTTCGCCTGCTCCTAACCATACTAAAAAAGAATGCAGAAATCCGAGTGCCATCCTCTCGGACTAAAGAGTAGATAGAATTCTGATTTCGCCTGCTCCTAACCATACTAAAAAAGAATGCAGTATTCCGATCACCCAACTGGAGCCACCGGATCCTAGCCTTTTGCATGAGCATGCTCTCTTCCATCCAAGCTAGACTGTGATAATGAGAAGCAGCACACCTCTCCTCCTCCCCTAATCCGTTCTCCGGACCACTCGATAACAACTCTCGCTAGATTTGAAGAAGTCTTTCTCGGGCCTCCTGCACTTGGACAGACAAATCGCTGAACTCCTGGCGGTTTAGTTGTCTTAATTTCCGTCTCAACCCCTTCAGTTTTTTGTAAAGGCGATACATCGGGGTTCCATAGTACATATCCTCCCAAGCCTCCGAAACTATCTCACGATATTGGGGATGCTCTATCCAGAACCCGAAGAACTTAAAGGGCACCTTACGATGCTGCTCCTCCCTCTGAATTCTAACCACACACGGAGAATGATCAAAATCATCGAACGGAAGAAACGCAACCTCAGAGAAAGGATAAGAACTCAATCAACTAGCATTAACTAACACCTTATCCAGTTTCCTCCGGATCGGATCTTCAGATTGCCTATTCCACCAAGTGAAAAAGGCCCCAGAGTACCTCAGATCCTCTAACTCCGCCTGTTGCATACATTCATCCAACACATAATCAGCAACAAACCATCCAGCTCTACCCCCACTCCTCTAAGATGGACATCTAATGGCGTTGAAGTCTCCAAGAACACACCAAGGGGTGTCCATCCTCTTACCCACAGATCTCAGGAAATCCCAAAGAATACGCCGGTCTCCTGCCATGTTAGACCCATAGACGATAATAATCTGCCAACACAACTCAGAGCGGATAGTCTGGACCCTACAATGAATCCACTGTCTCATAGGACAGCATATCCACCCTAACTTCCATTGAATCCCATCACAACCATATACGACCAGTAGAGTTATGAGCATGAGCTATAGAATAGTGCCAGTGGGGTAGTAGGGACTGTTGAATACAAACCTCATTAGTAACTCTCACCCGAGTTGCTATGAATCCGACTAGGCGCAACCGATTCCGCATCACAAAATTACTCGTTGCCTTGATATGAATAGGGTCATTCAGACCCCTTACATTCCAACAACCTATCATTTGGAACGAAAAAAGAGGGGCACACCCCTCAGACAACTCAAGGTCCCCCCTTCCTCCCCTTCCTATTCTTCCTAGTCCGAGGAGGATGGGAGAAGGAGGAACTCGAGGGGAAGAAGATAAGGAACAAACACTATGACCAGGACCAATCTCCACAATGTCATCCAAAGCACCATGACCTAAAGTCAGAACACACCTCCGAATAGGTGTCAAACATGTTGGAGCAGTAGAGCCTCTGGGTGTTTTTGGTCCCCCATCAACAATCTCTCGATTAATGATCTCTACATGCGGGATAACTGGGTCCTGCTTTGCTCCCTCCTTAGGAGCCTCTGCTTGCGGACCCTTCTCTGCATTTCCTTCCTGCCCTATCTTCCCCCGGCGTCTGCGTCTCCTACTATAAGTTTGGAAACCCTCCTCATCCGTCCTCGGAGCAATAGAGCTATCCAATACGGGAGGGTCTTTTGGGCACTTAGTTTGACTATGCCCAAATACCGTGCAAGTAGCACAATGGGGAGGATTGTATGAATACTCTGCCTTCACAGTAACCTCAAACCTATCCGGAAACACAAATATTGCCTCCCTCCTAATGGAGCTCCCTGCCTTAATCTCAATGGATACCCTGGCATAACCAAGTCTAGAACCCGACGCCGTTATACCATCCATAGACAACGGCCTCCCAAATGCAAAAGCAACAAAACTCAACACTGCCCTGTTATACAAATAGAATGGCACATTGTGCAACTTAACCCACAGAGGAATTCTCGTGGGTTCAAATTCCATCGTACTCATGCCCAAAGTATATCTACGCACAATGAATGGAATACCAAAAATCTGCCAATGACTCCTATCCAAGATATCCTCAAAATGGTCATCAGAGTTAAATCTCAACATAAAACAGTCCGGTCCAACTACAGTCACGTCAGATAGACCCCATTTACCCCACATTAACATGGCTATACGCTTAATCTCTTTGTATGGCAACCGCCGCCTAATGAGGTTTCCAATCAAGCGAGGTGATAAGGGGAGAGTTCCATCTTCTACTAAAGGTGAAGGAATAGATAACTTACTACTTTCAGTGTCTGGATTCAATCTCTCCAGCAACACAGGCTTCTGAAAATCCTTTCTTTCCAATTGGTCCTTCTCCCCTCCTCCCAATGCGGAGGCATAGGTTTTTGGTGAAGGGGAACGGTCCCCAACACCTAAGCCTTCATCCATCCCAAAAAAGAGAGCCAAGAATAGGATTTTTTTCCCCTAATAATTGATATTTGAAACATAGAATTCGTCTCACTTGTTCTCTCTCTCTCTCTCAAAAATGGCCCTTTACTTCCCTCATGCATCACCATCTTTCTTATTTTCCTTGTCTCTCACTCTGTTTCTTTAGCCCCACACAAGTGTGCGTACATTTTAAATTCTCCAAATCATAGCCATCATGCCATTATTTATACTTAATTAGCCATTTCCACTGTGCCAAACTCCTGATGAGGTGGTATGAGAGCCACAATTTTTCTCAACTCGATTGTTTGTTCACCTATATATTTGGTTTTTGGTTCTAGTCACCTTGACTTTTTATGGATACTTCTTTATTCTCCATGATCTTATAGAATATCTAAGCCTTTTTAAGGTTGTTATGGAAAGGCAAGTGCCTTCAAGAGAGAAAAGGGCTACCGCCAAGTGAGAAAGAAAAGGGAAGAATGGGAGGCAAAGAACATTGGTGAAAAATATGGGTGGTGGTGATAGTACATCCAAGAGAAATAAGAGACAAACATGGAAAGTTAGCTTTGGCTTTGTGGGTCATGTAAACAGAAGAAAAGGATAAACCTATTTGAAATTGGGTGTCTGTTTTAATGGGAAGTGTTGGAATGTCTTTGCCCCCATGTCACTACCAGATCGAAAAGTTAATGAACTATAGTCCAATTTTGAAATACTATTGGTGTCAAATCCATGGCATGTGGAATCTGGCAAGCAAGGCAGAAAAATGCTGCGGTTATAACTCTGTCCCTGGGATGGATGCGCTTGAGTCACTGTTTATCTTACACGAACTAAGCCACCAGCCACAAAAATTGATAGGAAATAATTTTGGGTGAAAGCCATTAAAAAATTGTTTTTGAGATAAAATTCTGCATGTTGGTAAGCGTTCAAGAATTTAGTATGTACCTAGGAAATTAGAAAACTTGTGTTACATGTACGAGGGGAGAGGCATCTCAATCATTTTGTACCCCGGAAATTGTAGAAACATGGATTAGTTAACTTATATGAATAATTATATGCTAAAAATTTTTAGGCGTAGAGTGTAACTATTTGGAATTCATAATTTTGATATAATGTAGGGTCTGCATTTCACAAGTAGAGTGTAACTATTTGGAATTCATAATTTTGATATAATGTAGGGTCTGCATTTCACAAGTTTGAGTACGGACGACTACAAGTGATGCCTGTGGCTGTTCTCAGGCTTTCTAATTCACATGTATACATGGTATATGCCGTAGTTCTTTTTTTTTTTTTTTTGGTGAAAACCATAGTTCTCTTTTGTGAGCCCTTTTCTTTTAAGCTTCTTTGGTAACATTCGTGGATTCTAAACTTGAAAAAATTTCATGCTTATTATGCATAAATTTATGTTTTTGTTCAATTCTCCAATGAACAAAATTGATGTCTTCCTTTTCACTAAAATATTTGACTGAATCCCTACAATCATGTTTGAGATATCATGGCACAATTTTTGGGATGTTATATGCATGCGTTCACTAACATGTACATGTGATTAGTTTAATACTTCAATTGCAATATGCTAAATATATTAATGCACAGGTTGCTAATTGTAAAGTAAAATTTAGCGAAATGTACATGAGATTATGCTTTATTTTTTATCTGAGCCATGGCTTGTCCTTTGATTTTAAAATTTTGCTATTGAGATTGCCTAATTATGTTGTGCCTGTGTGGGCGTATTTTTATCCATACTCTCGTCTATTTCATGCTTATAGAAAAACATTGTTCTTTGGTTGTTTTAAGCTGTATTGTATCCTCTTGAGTTTGGAAATTCAACACATAACGGTGAGCATCTCATCATTTTTATTCCCAGTAAGTATAGCTGTCAATGTTTTATAGCCCTGGAGCATATTTTACTTTTTGTAAGTTATTTTTTTTGCCTTGTCAATGTCTTAAGCTCTTTACTGACTTTATAAATAATTAATCTAATATATGCCTATTTTCAAATAAAATAATAGTAATATATGGTCAGAGATGATACAACAGCAGAGTACTGGGGAAATGCTCTCATGCATACAATACCTGGATTAGCGTTCCCCAAATTTGAACTAGGATTAAAAGATGCAGTCCTGGAGTCATAAGGGGCTTGATTTCCACACACATCTCAGCTGGAAGTAGCAGACATCGAAGTGATGATTGAGTGCGAGGTTATGAGAACATGGAAGGAATCTTTTTTCATTTTTATTAGGAGAAAACTTAGAAGCTAGGCTTGAGGAGGTGGAGTTAAGATTTTAGACATTATCATTGTCAAATTATGCCAGAACCCTTAATTCTTTGGAAAGTGTGTAATGCTCAGAGCTCCTTTTACAATAATGCCTAACATGGAATTTGCCGATTTATATGAATTTCACAAATAATGCCCCAATTAAATGCTAATTTATATCACTTATCACTTTTATACACTATCAAAAGTAATCTACCCATTGCTTTACTAGATTATCTTGACTTTAACAACAAGAGCATTGAAGGTCTCCTCTAATCAAGCAGGCACTCTTTCTGAACAAGTACCCTTGGGGGGAAAATGTTTATCATACCGGTATTATTCCTCAGAACAACAACTAAACTTGTAAACTAGAAATAACTTTCCAAAAATTTGTCTTTTCCCTCCATGTTAACAAGCAAAAAGGTATCCTGCATGCATGTGCTGACATGCTCACTGACGCACAAAAAACATCTATAAAATATGTGAGGCTAATTATATTCAAGGCGAGGACTTCAAAGGCAAAGGAGTGTTGCAGCTCTTTCCCATGCGTGGTATTACGGCCACCGTGGACAACAGATTGGCTGTTGCAACCATGACATGCCAAGAAACAGCCACACCATTTCTTACCATGAAAGGGCCTGTTGATCCCCCCATGTTGTATGTCTATTACATGACCACCAGTGGACCAACAAATTTGCAATCACTACTGCAACCTCATCGATGACCCACAAAATGCTAGAATTAATTTTCAAATTGATCTATGCATGTCTGGACATTCCTAGTTAGAGAGTGAAGTGGAGTAAATGGGACAATGATCCCAAACCATCAAGGAAAAAAATGTATAGGATAAAAACAAGATAAAATGGAAAAAAATTTAAAGACAATTAATTCGAATCTTTTTCAATTAATATCTGTATATGGATCTAATTAAGAATAATATGACCATATATAAGCAAAATATTATGTTAACTGATCTACCAAACTATAATCATTTTAACACAAAAATTATTGATGCATGGATATATTGCAAAGAATTAACACACCCACAAAGGTAGCATTTAGAGATTATAAGCGATAGAACTAAAAGGGAAGGCTGGCATGATATACATTTAAAGAATATTTTAACATATTTATATTCATTAAGTGAGTCATTGAAGGGAAGAAAAAATTTGAAGGTACCATTGTGCTATTAAAATTTTAATACAATTAGTATTTTATTTAGTTGTTAAATTTCATGAATTAATTAAAGAATAAGTTTGTTATTTTGGTGCTATTGAAGGTATTTTTTACTCCACAGATAATTGTCCTTTTTGACTCGAATAGAAAGCCTGCACCGATATGTTTGTCCGGTCTTCTTGGATGGGAAACTTGCAAAACCCCACCGGGACTGACCCGGTAGGGGGACTCTGACGCTCAATTCAGGAAAGATAATAATAAAAGGAAAACTGAATACAGCTGAGAGAATATGACCCCGGTGGTCTCTGTCATGTGATGTATCGGTCGAGTGGATATCGAAACCCCGTGTGCGTGTAGCATGTATGCGTATTGCACAGTAAGTATTATGTATGTCGCATATGTGAAGTCATGTGATGCAGTATAAAAGCATACGTATAAAGTCATACCTCTGATTGTGTGTAGGGTCGGTGTAAAAACCACACCTCTGGTGGAATATGCTTGGGTATGAAACCCCCCTCTGAATGATATATAGAACTGACTACCGAGTCATCTATAATTGGGTATGGAGCCCTACATTTGTTGATGTATGAAATTGGCTATGAAAACCCAACGTTTGTTGATATATGGAATTGGGTATAGAACCTTACCTTTGCTGATGTATGGAATTGAGTATAGAACTCTACCTTTGCTGATGTATGGAATTGAGTATAGAACCCTACCTTGAACGACATATAGAATTGTCTCCATCTGGTGTGTAAAAACTGAGTCCCCTCTGAGGGTTGCCTATGTTCTGTATTTATAACATTCTCCAAAGGTGTAGAAAAACCCTAGTTTCCTTTTGTTTGAAATCTTTTAAGATGGTTAGGATTGTAATTAGAGACTTTTGAAAGGTTTAGACTTCTTCAAGAAATATGGAAAAATTTGACCTTGATAGTAATTGTCTTCCTTATCGGATAACCATGCATGATTTTGGAGACCTATTAAATAGGGTACCATAAGGTGCTAATAAAAAATTTTAGTTTTTCGAGTTTATCTTTTGCTGCAAAATTACTATTCTCTCCTCACCCTGTGTTTTATATTTCATTATCTTCTTTATTTGTCTAAAATTCAAGATCAGTTTTGTATTAGAAAAAGTTTTGTTGTTAACCTAACTCTTTATTTTAATGATTTTTGAAATTCTAAATGGCCAAGTAAATTCGAATTGGCGATGGTAATATCAATTGTTTTCTTAATAAAATTTATAATATTGTTATTTTTGTTTATGGGAGTTGGTGATATAATGTTGAATTATATGTTTTTCTTTTAAAAAAAAAGGTTCTTTTTGTTACTCAATTAGCCATCTCGGTTATTTTTTTAATTAAAATATCCAATTTTAATATCTAATTTTGGTTTAACATGACAATGGGAATATGATGGGTGTCAATAAATTTTATGATTTAATTTATTGTAAAATTTCTTGATTAAATAAAAGCTCAAATCACCAAGATTTAATATTATATACATTTAACATCAATGAATTATAGCTTAATTGGCATCCTCCTCATTCTCTTTAGAGATTTCGAGTTTGATCTTCTCTTATGTGTGTGTATATATATATATATATATAAGTTTCTTCTCACCAAAAAAGTATTGAAAAAGAAAAAATTTCAGTTAAGTACACTTTTGCAAGACATTTTAAGTAAAATAGTTTCCAAAAACTTAATCTTCAAAAATTTTGAATTTTCATGTCAGTAGAGACCTTGTCGTAGTATTGTAGATGCTGTAGGAATGCCCATTCTATTGATTTTAGGAAATATGGGGGAGTTTTTACTTCACGTAGTCCTTTATCCCAAAAACATTATTTGCTTATTATGGATAGAGTCCACCACTGGTTGGCTTCGTGGAAAACTGCTATTTCAATGATAAGCAAATTAAATTCTTTTCGATTTCACCTTCTCGAATCTTGACTAGATAGGTTCATTGGAAATAGGAGGGGAAGGGAAAATAATAATTCACCTAGTTTCTTTCTCAAGTATAATTGAACTTATCATTTTATAATAATTCATCCATTTCTTAAATGTATTTAATTATAAAATAATACATTAAAAATATATTTTATAAACGATTATATACCTCAGGTATCAAATCACTTATATGCATTTGATGAGACATGGCTCAAGACCCAAACCAAAAGAAAGAATTCTCAAGAAACCCACGAAGGATGATTACTGATCGAGGTTTTGAATGTAATCATCAGCCGAAGAGTCTCAGTCGCTCGAATCAATCTACCAAAAGGTTTCAGTTGCCTGGACTTTCCGGATGATAGGGTTTCAGTCGCCTGGATCCCCCTGAACGATAGTCACCGAGCGTAGGCCGTCGCCCCGATCGGGCAAACAAATAGCAGTATACCAATCGGACGAAACCTGATTGACCCTTTATCGGTCGAACGACCAATCGACAGGTAGTACCCCTAACGATTCTAAAGGAAGATCAGAACTTTCTTAACTTCAGTCTCCTATTCCATAACGGCATATCTCGAATCTTTCAAGTAAGGAAAGCACCCGTCTTGAAAATGGTAGTTCCACCGATAAATTGGGATCGTAATCAACTCATAGAATTAACTCCCGAAATTCCCGAATCAGTTCGATAAGGAAGGTAGGGTTGAAATCCCCCGGCGACACACGTCTCTCAGAGGTATAAATAAGGTCTCAGAACTAGGTATGCTTTCTAGGCCTAGCATTCTGGGCACACTGGTCACAGGGAACAACCTTTACTCAACTCTTAGTCTGTTTCTTTTAATCGAAAACTGTTCTTTACTGACTTGAGCGTCGGAGCCTCCCCGTCGGAGCACCCTCTGACAGTTTTTACAGGTGTATCCACCTATTGACGGCTATAGTTCGAGTCAAGAAGGAGTTAGTATCTATGGAGTCATAACACACCTCCAACAGATTGGCACCGTCTGTGGGAAACAGACTGATTCTCTGAAATCTTATGAGATACTCGCTACGGTCATCTCCAACATGGCACCCGCCAAAAGAAGAAGGCTAATCATAGGCTTCGATGATGATGACCTTCCAGCCGGAATAGATCTTCGTCGTGATAACCCTATAGTCATCACCCTTAAAATAGATTCCTACACTATAAAAAGGGCCTTGTTGATCAGGGGGTGATTGCAACCTCCTCACCTGGGATGCCTTTTGCAGGATGAGCTTCAATCTATCTCAGATTTTGCCATCTATCGGATTCCTCCAAGGGCTTTCAGATTAACCCACTTATCCTGAAGGCATAATTTATCTTCCTGTGACTCTAAGAAGTTCCCCTAATTACGCAACCGCTCCCGTCTTTTTTTATTTGGTAAAACTCCACTCTCCCTACAACGCCATACCTGGCAGGCTCAGTCTGGACGATCTAGAGGCACTACCGAGCACGAGACACATGAAAGTGAAGTTCAAAACATCGTTAGGGGTGGCTACCATAAAAAGCGACCATAACCCCTATATCCTCTTCGCGACACAAGGCGCGCAAGAAACTTTCCCGGTTGACACTCTGGAACCTAGAGAAGACACTGAGTCAAGAGCCAAGCCTAAACCAGGCGAAAAAACAATCGAGGTCTTTTTGACAGACGACCCCAATCAAACAGTCAGGATAGGAGCTAACCTATCACCTCCCTCACGAGAGGCCTTAGTCGCCTGTCTGTAATGGCACTCGAAAATCTTCGCATGGACTCCAGAAGACATGTCTGGCATAGACTCGTCGGTCATAGCCCATAAGTTAACCGTTAATCCCGACTTCAAACCGGTTAAGCAGAAAAAAAAGGTATTTGCCTTCGAACGCCAACGCGCCATCCAGGAAGAGGTTCAGAAGTTGTTAGCAGCAGAATTCATCCGCGAAGTCAAGTATCCCGAATAACTAGCTAGCGTAGTCTTGGTAAAAAATGATAATGACAAGTGGAGAATGTGCGTAGACTTCACCGATCTCAACAAAGCGTGTCCAAAGGATAGTTATCCGCTCCCAAACATTGACAAACTTGTGGACAACTCCTCGGGATACCAACTTTTGAGTTTTATGAACGCCTACTCTGGTTATAATCAGATCAGAATGACGCCTGAAGATGAAGAAAAAACCAACTTCATCACTGAATTCGGTTCATACTGTTACCAGTTCATGCCTTTTGGTCTGAAGAATGCTGGAGCAACTTTTCAACGGCTAGTCAATACGGTCTTTAAAGACCAAGTAGGAAGGAACGTCGAAGTTTACGTCGACAACATGCTTGTAAAGAGCGTTATAGCAGAAACTCATGTCGCAGATCTTGAAGAGACCTTTCAGACCTTAGAACGATACAACATGCGGCTAAACTCAGAAAAATATACTTTCGGGATCGCTTCCGGAAAGTTCCTAGATTTCATGATCACCGACCGAGGGATAGAAGCCAACCCCAAAAAAATACAAGCAATATTAGACATGACACCCCCCAGACACTCAAGGAAGTGCAATGCCTGACTGGTTGAATAGCGGCCCTAAGCTGATTCATGTCCAGAGTCGGCGAAAAGTACAAGCTCATATTTGACGCGTTGAAGAGATCCCAATAGTTCGAATGGACGTCTGAATGTCAAGCAGTCTTTGAACGACTGAAAGGATATCTGATACAACCAACTGGCATCAATGGACCATCTGGTCTCCCAGCTCAACACACTGTAATATATAAACACTTTAGCCACAAAACTATAGATAAGGTTCCTCTGTGCCAAACCATATATCTATATGTGCTACATGACTCAGACTATTCAAAAGATCACAAATATATACATGCCTCAACAAGATACAAAGGTCAAAGATGAGCAGGGATCTAAATCCCTCAAGTCAAGTGTCTCTATCCTGAGCTTCCCTCTCATCTCCCAGTTCACCTGAAAATAAGGATATCGGGGTCAATTTAAGCTGAGCAAGTACACAGGGAACCAAAGGCATGCATGGCAAGCAAGTAAGTATCAAGATATCAACATCATCATACAACAATGTAAACTTAGCAAACGTACGAGAAATGCATATAATCACCAGCATTCTTAAGAAAACAATATGATTGTCACTTATAGAGATATCATTTTTTTCCATATTCAGTGTTCTAAATAACTCAATAATTAAAGAAAGGAATAGAATTTCGAATCAAGTTAGTGTATGAGGGTCTGGAAGAGGAAGCCCAAATTTTTGGTATTTCTAAATAAAATCTAGGTCTTTTTGGGTTAAATGCCTCAAATACTTCACATGCTTCTAATTCTACCCTCGTAGAGAGAAGAGATACAACCATAGTTCCTCAAACTTCGTCCACAGGCTTCGCACAAGCTTTCAGAGGAATTTTTCATGCCATCACTTCCTCTTTACTTTTCTTTATGTTTCTCATAAGATAATCACTACCATTTATCAAAAATATTTGCACTAGTTTTACAGTCAAACATCACAAATAAGTAATTTGTATAGTTAGCCCACTCATAGCATTCCATTGGGCTATTTCAATGAGTTATCAACATAAACAGGTCTTAATAAAACTGTCATATCTTGAGTTATAATACCAGGATTGAGATAAATCCAATTGCCACACAAACTTAAGACCTAGGACTACAATTCTCATATTCATAGCTAAATTCAATTCCGATTACACAGAGAACCAATTTAAACAATGTTGTAGTTCACTGTTTACAATACTTCTTGTGCAGTCACAGAAAAAGTAACATAACTTCTTCTGCACATATCCGAATAAGGTGATTCTAGTGGCCATTTAAATATAAGAGATAGAGCTATAATTTCTATGTTTAGGTCTCAGCCTAATTCATCCTAGAAGGCAGTTAAAAATCGCATCAAAGATCAGCATAGAAATAGGGCAAAAAACAGGATAATTTCTTTGCAAAAATATGTAACTTTGAAAATTCGCCAAAAATTCATTTTTTAATGAAATCATGCAAATTATGTCATTTTAAAGCTACAAAAGTCTAGTTTCTCCAAGAAAAAACCTCACATGTTTAGGGCTATGCAGAATATCTATAAATTAAAAACCGAAAACTGGTCAGGCTGTCCAGTATACAGAATTTTTAGGTTTTTCATCTAAGAACGAAATTCTTTTTTTCCTAAATCATTTCCTCTGTGTTCCAGCAACATAATCCTATCCAAAAACATGTTCTAAAGGATTATTAGGTATCAATTTAGTAAATACATGCAAGGTACTTGCCTTTTTTAAGCTTGAGAACCAACTTTGATCTCCTATGCGTTTCTTCCTCCAAATTCTTAGCTTTTCATGTGTTTTTCAGCTTTTTTTACAAGTTTTCTACCCTTCTTTATATTAGGGATACTTAATAGTTGGATGGAGGTTGTTGAATCTAAGCTTAAATGGCTGTTTTCATGGGGTTGGGGTTGAGTTCTTGGAAGGGAAAGAAGAAAAACGGGAATGAATAAAGATGAAGAACATCTCTCACTCTCACCCTTTTTCATTTCTATCCTTAGTGGTTTGTGGGTCCCCCAAAGAAGTTGATGTGTCAAACGTGGTTGTCATGTGGTGAGAAATGAAATGTCATGGTGTCCCTTTAGATTACACATGTCATTTATGGGTCTCACACCAAACCCTAATTTGGTTCTAATTCTGGTCGTTCTTATTCGTTGGTATGTCCCGCTTGTCTATACCAATTTTAATATATATGATCTATAATTAAAATCATAACAAAGTAAAGCATGCATCGCACATAAAAATTCATAAATTTTACCATGGTGTAATGCAATAATTTCAAATGCATTCAGTAAAATATGAAAATGCATGTTTTAATATTTTCTCGGAATGGGGCCTTACAAGACCTACCTTGGTGGATCGTATCTGGGAGTTTCAAACTACTGATGATGAGTTGAAGAGCATGATTGAGAAAATTCACAAGAGAGAAGGTGGTGAATTTAGAATTCGGAATGACGGAATGGCTGTGTATAGGAAACAGAATTGTGTTCCCAAGAATGATGAGTTTCAGAGAGCTATCCTTGAAGAGACATATTTCTCAACTTATGGGATACATTTTGGGAGTACCAAGATATACCAAACCATCAAGAAAATTTATTGGTGGTCGGGATCAAAATGAGAGATAGTCGAGTTTGTAGTTAAGTGCCCTGTGTACCAACAAGTCAAAGTCGAGCATCAGAAGCCAGCTGGCGTCCTCTAAACTTTACCGATTCCTGAATGGAAGTGGAAACATATCACCATGGATTTCGTGATAAGAATGTCATGTACTCCAAGACGCCATAATATTATTTGGGTGATAGTAGACCCACTCACAAAGTCAACCTATTTCCTTCCAATTCAGAACATCTACTTTTTAGAGAGATTAGCCAAACTATACATCAATGAGATCATGAGACTTCACGGAGTTCTGGTGTCTATTGCCTCGAACTGTAATCCCTGATTTATTTCACGATTTTGGCCAAAATTACAAGAGTCCTTAAGGACTAACTTGAAGTTCAGTACCACCTTCCATCCTCAAACCGATGAACAGTCGGAGCACACAATTCAGACCTTGAAAGACATGTCGAGAGTATGTGTTTTGGATTTTCTAGAGAAGTTGGGATAAGTACCTTCCATTGATAGAATTTGCCTATAATGATAGCTATCAGATAAGTATCGGGATACCACCCTATGAGGCTTTATACGGAAAGAAGTGTCAAACACCATTATGTTAGGATGATATTAGAGAGCAGAAGATTGAAAATGTGGAATTGATAGAGACAACTAAGAAAAATGTGAAGATAATCCAAGAAAAGATAAGGTGGCCCAAGATCGACAAAAGCGTTATGTCGATAAAAGGAGATGACCTTTGAAATTTGAAATAGGAGACATGGTATTTTTAAAGATTTCATCTCCAAAAGGTGTAATCCGATTCCAAAGAAGAGAGAAGTTGAATTCTCATTACATTGGCCCTTTCAAGATTATTGAGAGGATAGAAAAGTTGGCCTACCAATTGGAGTTATCCCCAGATTTGATAAAAATCCATAATATATTTCATGTCTCAATGTTAAAAAAAATATCTACCAGATACTTTGCATGTTTTAGAGACTCCACCACTTGAACTAAGGGAAGACTTGAACTTTGAAGTTCAACCCATAGCCATTTTTTATCACCAAATCAAAGGGTTACGGAACAAACAAATCCTTATTGTTAAGGTCCAATGGAAGAGTGATCGGATCGAAGAAGAAACTTAGAAGCTTAAAAATGCAATGCGAAAACAATACCTCCATTTATTTAGTGTGTGATTTTGTGTTTAAATTTTGAGGATAAAATTTATATTTAGAGGTTAGGAATTGTAATACCAAAAATTCGATATTTGAATTTTTCCTATTTGTTCTTTCATGTAATTCCGAAAAGATTCGAATTTGTATTGGCTTTAATGCATCGAAAGAAATGTTATAAATCTTTCTTGGAGTATTATGTCTTGCTTAGAATGTGAGGGTGTCACACCCCGAACCAGAGCCGTGAATAGCTGCCCGTTATCCCGGATATTGACTTTCTATAACCAAACAGGCAGAACCTTCCCATAAGTTGAAGGTCCATCCAATACCATATAGCAACCTATCACATATCAATATACATAGGCCAATCTAGCCATAATCAACAATCTCCTCAGATCCTCCAATCCCTATCAACCATTCAGAATAACGTAAGGCTAATAACAGTCCTGTACCAGACCTCTACTGCCATGCCCCCATCAAAGGCAAGAACAGTCGCCAGTTACCCCTCCTGTGATTTAGAGGTGGCACCGAGCGAACCTAGAATACACTTCTAAAACATGACACGTTTTCCAAAGTAAATGTACATAATAGTACAAGTTATGCCTCAATGCAATAGAATATAATTGAGAGTTTCAATAAGATACACATACATTACATACAGTCATCCCTTTTTATACACAATGGCCTATCTATAATCCCAGTACAAAAATATACAATTTCATTTGGCAAATCTTTCCCAATATCATATTGAGTACCTAATCAACAGCCTCGATCTCCAACAAAAGTCTCGTGCGCTAATAAGTCTCAACGCGTCCCACTATAACTATCTCTGTACACAACAGAGGGGTGAGTATCAAGAAAGATATACAGTGAGAGAGGGTATACATCATGTGTTTAATGTGTCGGTCAAAAATGGAGTGTCAAAGTTCTTAATAATTCCACATATTGTAAGAAATCATGTATAATGCTCAATTTATCATAAATCATTCTTTTCACATACATTTCAAACATATATGCATCCATGTTATCAAATCATGCTAGAATAGAGCATGCCAAAATTAGTCTTGGCAAGGTTCGATCGCGATCAATGACAGGCGCATCAGGGATTTGTATGCAATAGGTTAGAAAATCACTCTACCCCGACGTTGGCGACGGACCTCATCAGGTGCTAGACTACAGCGCACCATAGCCCTCCCCCTTATGGGTTCAACCTGACTAGTATCGTGTCGAATCACAATATATTTACCATTTTCCGATGTCATGTGGGATACCTTCCGCAGAAGCGTATCGGGTGCAAATATGGATCACCCTACACATGCATCATTCATAGCTACGGAATGAAATTTACCCATCACAAAGTTATCATCATCAAATCAATCACGTGTCATGCGACATTTCTCAAGCAATGTCAATCATTTCCATAAGGATGATTTCATAAAACGTGTATATATCAAATGCAATGGCACGTTTTCATATTTTAAAACTCGTTTGGATGCATTTACAAGGCGTAAAAACATGTTTGTGGATACTCCATAATTCATAAAAAAAGCGTTTCATAATTCATTCACAATTTCACATCACATATTTATTAAATCATGTTTGTGTCAGAAAATATTTTAAAACATGATATTGTGCATTAGACACATAATATAATAAATCTCACTCACTATATACAAGAGGGTACGCCACTCCCGGCACAAATCTCGAGGCATATAAAATGCTCCTCTCAATATCACCAACAAGAAGTTAAAATTTTGATGTTCATCGAGAAAAATTATTTACTAGAAACAAGATTTCAATTGTCCAAAAAAGAAGTTGTTGATAGTGGATTCTTGTCAAACTCTCCAAAGATTAAACTTTCATTATTCGTTGGGAAAAATCCTTTACCAAAAATAAGTTCAAGAAATGTCTCTCTCAAACTCTCTTATCTCTATTTTTCTCTTATTACTGTTCATACAACTCAAGTCATATTGGTTGTTTGTATTCATCACCTTATCTTTCAACATAAGTACAAATCTTGATTCAAGATTCATAGATTCAAATCTCAATTCTTGATTTTCCATCCTTGAGGATAAGGATGTTCTCAAGTGAGAAGTATTGTAACAATTATGATTATTAGTTAATCATAGTTAGAAATATTAGTTAGTGGTTAATACATTAATTAGTAGTTAATAGATGCGGTTAAGTAATTAGCAAAAATAATATAAATAGTAATATCAAGACATGTATTGAGTATTAAATTAAGTGAAATTGTATTGAAATCTCTCTTTCTCCCTTTTGGTATTCTCTTTCTCCCTCTCTAGTCTTTCTCTCTCTTTCTCATTCTCTCTAGTCTCTTACTCTCTCTCCACTTTCTATCTCTCTCTCTCTCTCTTTATACATTTTTCCATCTCTCTAGACTGGATTGTTATATCTTCTTGTGTGACTTATGTGGTAGCATTGTGTTACAACCCCAATGATTGGAAAACTTGGGCAGATAACTAGGAGAGTTGGCAGTTGACTGATGGAGGGTGGTAGTTGACGGGGAGAGACAGTTGACTAGAAAGCTTGGGCAGTCAACCAGAAATGAGAGAACGGAGAGAGATAGAGATAAAGAGATAGAGATAGAGAGAGAAAAAAGCTAGAGGGAGAGAGAGAGAAATAGAAGCAAAGGGAGAGGGAGAGAAACAGTGGGACAGGTTAGAGAGAACAAATTTCATTTCATTTCTTACTTTCTCATTTGATCCTATTTCTTTTATACAAGTTGATGATCCATTGCTTAACTACTCTAACCACTATTATAGATCAATTATTACAGTTAGAACTAATCAAAAATCGGTGGAACAGTTTATAGTTTAGATATTTTATTTGTTAGGTTTCAGCTACTGATAGGTTGTTACAATTTCCCTCCCCTTCGAAGAAACACCTTGTCCTCAAGAATGAAAAACAGAAAATGGAGTTTAATAAGTTGACTGCAGTGATAAGAGAGTCGACTGTTGATGATGGGTGTTGAAGATACAGTAGATTTTTTTTTTTTAATTTCATATTCTTTTCTTCTTCTTCTTCTTCTTATATTTCGTTTTCTTCTTTTCGTTTTGTTTCTTTTCTTATCTTCCACTTCTTTGTTGAGAGGATATAGTCGATTGAAGAGAGCCTTATCGGAGTGGGTAAACCCATGAAAAATTTGGGTGTAGATGGTAGCACTTGGAAGGTTGTTTGCAGTTGTATTGGCATGTCCCTTGTTAAATGGATATTAAACTCATCTATTGGAATCACCTGACTATAACCACCACTTGCTACAACTCTTTTGCTTAAATTTGGATCTTGTGAAGGTTAACATAGGTAGGTAACAACCTTTTTATCAAGAAGGGCACCGTGAGCTTGACAGAGACCAACAATGGCAGTAGACTTGCCTTCTATTTTCTTTTTCTAATTGCGTCTGTGTTCCATCGACATTTGCATAACATTTCTGTACCCCAACTTCTTGTTTAATTAGTTGGCTTCCATGGATTTTGACATTGTTTTTTTCTATCATTTGATTTGTTTTGCTGTAATCTAATTTTTTTTTTTCATTTTTTGGTTCCCTTTCTATCAAAGTTTTGATATCTTCATTGATACCAAATATTTTAATAAAATGTTAAATCTGTTATCAATGCGTGCCATAACAACGTCCATTCTTTTATTTCGCTCCTCCATTTTTTCTTTCATCCTTGCATGCGAAACTCTTGTTCTTTTTCATATTCCTCAAATCAATTATCTTTCGTCATTGATACTGTGTGATGCCAATAAATAGTTGCTCTGATACCAATTTGTTATAATCCCAGTTAGCTGGGAGAGTTGGCAGCCAATTGATAGAGGATGGTAGTCAACCAGGAAAGTTGATCAGTCGACCAAAAAGGAGAGAACAAAGAGAGATAGAGATAAAGAGAGAAATAAAGAGATAGAGATAGACAAATAGAGAGATAGAGAGATAAAAGAAGCTAGAGGGAGAGAGAGAAATAGAAGCAGAGGGAGAGGGAGAGAAACAGAGGGAGGGGTTAGAGAGAGATTAGAGAGTAAGAGAGAGAACAAATTCTATTTCATTCCTTACTTTCTCATTCGATCCTGTTCTTTTCATTCAAGTTAATGACCCATTGTTTAACTATCCTAACCACTATAACAAATCAGTCATTACAATTGGAACTAATTAAGAATCAGTGGAACAGTTTACAATTTAGTCGTTTTATTTGAAAGATTTCAGCTGCTGGATAGGTTGTTACACATTACAATCGCCTTCCAAGGCCTCTGGTTCTATAAAACCTCCTTCTCTCTTTGTGGCCCAATGACGCCATATGGTTACCAGCTCAAGGAAAGTGAGATATCATGTTATTCAAGAGAGAATCAGGTCCGAGGTAAGCTGCTTGCCAATGTCCAATTATTTGGACTCATTTTTTGCATTTTGGTTCTTGTTGTTGGGTCTTATGGCTTTTTTTATCATTGATATCCGCATTCATATTTTAACAAATCCGCTTTGAATCACTAAATTTCACAAATATCAAATAACAAATATCCAAACTCTTGAAATATCATCAAACTTCACAAATATCAATGATTAAACTTTACAAATTCTAAAGTCCAAAATCATCAATCAATACTCCAAAAATAAAATTATGAACAAACACATATCACATAAATATGAAACAAAAGTTATAAAATTATAATTAATAGATCTTTAAGTTACCAAGTTAGAAAATAATACAAGAGAAACATCGATATACACAAATAAGACAAACTACACTAAGTACCGCATCTAGGTCGTCCAGCATTTCTACGCGGTTGATATCTAGTGGGAACTGGAACTGAAGCCTGATCTTGCGTACCATCATGACTCTCAGAGAACTGAAGCACGACAGTCGTACTATCCTCTAAATAATTACGCCTCCTCCGCTGCTGATAAACATTAAGTCGTGGAGGCTCACCCGGCATAGCATCGTCATGCTCCTCGGAGGCAGGTGTCTGTGTAAACGTGGAGGTGGGTATAGGAGTCGGGTACGAATACATCTGAGTGTCTATATGCTCCTCGAATGCTGGCATTTGTGTAAATGTCGGACTGGGTGGAGTCAGATACGAATATATCTGCGTCTCTATATGCTCCTCAAAGGCACCCATAGCACCAAAAGTAGAGGGAACGTCTGGATCTATATGTCCGTGAATAGATGTCGAAGGATGATCTCTCCGAAGTGCTGTATGTCCGAAGCACTACAATGTGTCCCATATGCCATCTCTGATATAACCAACTTGAGGATCCATTTCTGGGACAGTGAGAACATCAGAGACTACTAAATGGAGATCCTCGAACTGGTAGCACCGTAAAAAAAATATATTTATAACTACAGATAGTAAAGAATAAAAGTACTATAAAATGATCAAATGCTTATGACTTACCATGAATGTCACGTTGTCTGCGGTCGGCCGAAAACCTTGCTGATATCGATGCGCAGGACTACCAATCAAGATGCGTGTTATTTGTCGATACCAAGCCATATAACCAGGTGTCGTCATATTATCATCATAACACTCCTCTCCGATCACGACATAGTTTCGACGGTTATCCCATACTTGCAAGTATGCCGCATGCTCTATACTCCAATCACGACCAGATTTTTCACGTCAGTCAATGCGATGCAACTCCATATCTGTGTGTACGGGAATAGGAATATCCTGCCGATAACCAAACTGGCATAAAACTCTCGCAGGATAATAAAACTCAACAACCTCGAATCATATAAGCGGCACACTTGCTCGCCATATATCGCTCCCGATAAGATAATAATCAGGTAATGCTCTAATGTCGGAATATGAATATAGCATCCAGAGAAACTGAAAAAATAAAATTGGGTTAGTCAGTTTTATAAATATTACAAGTAGTGCACAAGCTGATAAGGGAAAGGAAATTTACTGACCCCACCGTCCCTCATATGATCAAGCTGGTCTCGATATGATCGTAGCACAAATTATCCCGTACGCACATAGCTACGAGGAACATCCCAACTAATAAATTATGATTAGAGATTAAATTAAATAAAGTTAAACAATATCATAGTTTCTGATAAATAATTACTATTACGTACTGAGATCCTCGAGGACCGGTCGGCATGTTCGGAGCAAGAGGTTGTGGATCAATGACGTGTTGTCTAGTAGAGGTAAACATAGTCACTTTCTCCCATGTCCAAAGCTAAAAATAGATCAAAAGAAGGTAAATAAATTACATAACATAACATTTTATATAAAATTATTGATGCGAAACAATTAAGAAAATAGAGATGAAATACCTGTAAAAGTAGTACTGGTCCTGAAAATCTGTCTAACACCATCAAATGAAGCCCGACATATATTCCTGTAGAGTGTCGCTACTGCTGCACTACCCCAACTATAACTCCCAGCACAGTTAAGATTTCGTAGGAACTCCAAATATAGAAGTTTCACCATCGATTCAGATTTATCCCCCAAAAGAGTACCCAATAGCTGCATAATCCGACCACATGCATGAAAGTGAACTAAAATCTGATCTGAGTCGGGCCCCAGTGGATGTGAATCAAGAAATTCTGTGACCGCTCGCAACTTAAGTCTATCTCCGTAAAAATCCTGTAGACTATGATAGAAACCCAAAAGACTACGACACAAATCCTGCCACTCAGCGAGCGATCGACTCCTATCTACCCCAATAACTGCCTCTCATCAATAGGCAAACCAAAAATGACTGAAACGTCCTATAAAGTAATAGTCACCTCACCAACTGGTAAGTGAAAAGTGTCTCCAGTCTCCATCTCTCAACTAAAGCTGTAATCAGGGCATGATCGTACTGAATATGCCCACATCTGTACACTCCGTAAAAACCTATTCGCAACAAAATCTGCTGAACTCTAACATCAAGTGGTTGAGCAATCAAAAAACCTTGATCTGACCGCCGCACCTCTAGGGGTCTATCACTACCGTTCTCCCATATAAACTGAGACCGGTGTGAGGCTGTAGGGTCAAAACACTAGGATCCCGTGGACCTGGGGTAAATGTCGGCTGAGAGTACTCCATATCTATGAGCACGACACACAAGTCATAATTCAACATTAAATATACATATATAAAAAAACATGAAATAACATCTAACATATAATAAGTCATGAAATACAACATATAATATCTATAATTAATAAATTATCAATAACAAATCATAAATAACATACAACTTATACACATGTTAAAAAACTTCGTAGCTGTGATTATTTTTTCAACCTCGCCTTGCTCTTTCTTGCAACCAGGCAATGTTTGGGCAATGATTTCGATTATGCCCGTATTCTCCACAAGTTTTGCAGCGTTGAGTTCTTCTTCTATCCATTTCATTATGAATTCGTATGCTGCGTGGTCTACCCGGCTGATTATTAAGACGTGTAAGATTGGCGACCAACTTGAAGGAGGAGGGGGCCAATAGTCTTTGTGTGGAAGTGGATGGAATTGACCACTATAAGTAAGAAACATTGATCGACAACTATGAAATTGACTCACAAATGACATAAATTCACGTCCCAAATCGGCACAAACTCTCCACATATGCGAGCAAGGATACTTGTATATAGTATATTTACCATAAGTACAAGTTGGAACATCCATGAGCACGGTATGATTGTTTCTACCTTTTCCACCATGAAAACCAGTAATGATTTCATATTCCTATCTTGCTCTGTTAAATATCTCACAACGATGATATTTTGCTTTCTGTTCAACTCTAGCCAATTTTTCAGTTACTATTGTTGGTCATACGTTGTCTCTTTCCAGATTATTAGATGCTGCTTCTCAATTTTTGTTAAAAAAGCGAACCATATGATACATTGTTGCTCGCAGACATGCAGTGATCAGTAGCTTTCTTGCACTCTTCAACATACTATTAAACGACTCTGATTGATTAGTGGTCATATTCCCCCATCTATGTCCTCCGTCATAACACAACGTCCATTTATCAAGAGGAATGTCCATTAACTAATTATAAGCGGGCTCGTTCAACTCTTTCATTTGGTTCATAATAATATTTAACAACTCTTTCATTTATCGAAAGGAATGTCCATGAACCAATCATGTTCCCCCTGATAAGGCATACTAGAATTAGGCTCTCCAAATTCATTTGTCGTAGGCATAACTGATTTACAATGAGCATTCAATGCAACATTATCAAGAATTAATGCCCCATACTGTAACTATTCATTTCCAACATTCACATTTCTCAACATTTCAGTGTAGGATCCAAAATTTGTTATGCCCCCGAATGAACTAACTTCAATTCTACCAAATGAACTGCCTGGATCTCTCCTAAATGAACTACCTGCAACCTTTGACTCATTTTCTACCATATGAATTAGTGTATCTACGGTAGCATTTATAATTGATTCATGCTTTAAGAAAACTTCAACTGATGACAAACCTGATATATATCTAGGCAGTGACAACATTTCCGATAAAAAATCTGCCTTCACCGGTAATACACAATATGAAAGAGAATTACCGTAGAGAGGATATCTACATGAAACATTCAGTTTGAATTGTCTAGAATCAATCCTACATTTTTGATGCAATACATTTATAAACTCATCACATCCAATATTATTACGAACTACAACACCCGTTTTAGGTCCGACACTATACCGATACTCATTTTCAGGTCCACCAATTTGATCCCCCCAATAAAGCACAAGTCTCACACTGTTATCGGTCATCTCCCTTCAAACATCATGAAAATTACAGTAAATGTCAGCATTAAAATCAACATCGATATACAATCAAGATAAATATTCATAACATTTATAACAATAAATCTCTAACCCTAACTCTAACATACTTCACGAAAGAGAAAAAAAATTAACAAGCAAAGACAAACAGAAAAAACAAATAGATACACAACCCTAACGCTAACGCTAACCCTAATTTGTCTAATTTCTTAAGAAATTAATATTTTATTCTACCTACAATGGTTGTACAACAAGCATGGGGGTGCAATTATTCAATGGAATGAAGTGAACAGATCATGTGATGGAAGAGAAAACAAAAAAAACTGCATGCTTTTGGTGAAGGATTCGAAGAGTACAAGAGATTAAACAAACTGATATTGTGGTATTACCTTCTAAAATAGAAATAAAAATTTGATTTTTGCAAGTACCAGTTTGATGGAGCACAAGCAATGTCGCACGTGGATCGCGCAGTCGTTGGTCGGGAGGAGAGAACTTCGCGCAAGTGATTGCGCTGTGGGGGAGGCATGGGCCTTTGTAGTGCGTAGTGGCGCGCTCTGGATTCGCACAAGATATTGCGCCCTCCCAGAGCGCGCAACTGCTTGCGCACTCTTAGAGTGCGTAATAGATGGGTATTTTTTTTTTCTCCTTTCATTTTAGCGAAGGTGGGGGAGGCTAATGTTGCGTTTACAGAGTGCGAAAATCTCTATTTTTGAAAAAAAAAACGTCCTATTCTTTTAATTTTTATTTAAAATATTATTATTTAAGTAAATTCCTCGTAGGAAGATGTTATGGAAGAAAAAAAGGAAAAAAAAAATGATAGAAAAAGATGATACAAGGTGACGCCATCTCAAAATCCAGCCGTCGTCAAACTGAATGTAGATCCAACGGTCATTGTTTTCGGACCGTTGGACAAAACTTTCGATTAAAATGTCTTGAGAGGAGAATCGGACTTTTCTGAGAGAGAGAGATGTCAGAGAGAGAGAGACAGAGGAGAGACGTCGGAAAGGTAGCGAATCTGCAAGAAAAGCAAGGTGAGAGAGAGAGAGAGAGAGAGAGAGATCGGAAGTGTAGCGAATCGGCAAGAAAAGCAAGGACAATCGCCACTTCACCCGTCTCCGTGAAGAAAGCAAGGAGAGAGAGAGAGAGAGATCGGAAGTGTAGCGAATCTGCAAGAAAAGCAAGGTAATCGCCACTTCTCGCGTCTTCGTGAAGCCAATGTTGGTGTTCTCATCTAATGGGTAATCTCTCTCTCTCTCCTCTGTGTTTTTTGGAGTAGATTCCCGATTTGCAGTTCCTGTCCGTTTTCTCTGTCTCTTTGTCTGTCTATTTGTTTTCTTTGGAGGAGACTCACGCGTCCTCGGGTTTCAAATTTGGGAAGGAATAATCAAAGAAGAAGAAGGAAGAAGTTTAATACCGGGAGAAAACGATGCCGTCGAGACTGTTGAGAATCCATTTTTTGCCACTTTAATCATTCAATTCCCAGGTCTCTCTCTCTCTCTCTCTACATTTCATAAGGGTTTCTTATTTTCTTTTTCTCAAGATCAGATTTAGGGTTTCGATTGATATCTGATTTGATCCGAGACTCTTCTTCTTTGTTTTCACATGTAAATGATCAATTGTTTTTTTTTTTTTAAATAATTAATTCAAATGGAGGTAGGTTACATGTAATGTGATGTGACCCATTATCAACGGAGTGTTGGAGATTACCATATCAAATCATATGTTGCCAAAGTCTGATATCCTGTAATGTAATAATATCCCAGGTGAATGTTATGCCACACCCGTCAAACTGCCATTTCTAAGGTAAGAACAACATCAGCAGACATGGCCATCTGGTATTCTAGCAGCAGGTACTGAGACTTTCTGCTATTGTAGCCAGTCCGCTTGGCTGCTATGAGGCAAGTCATTACACCAGTAGTAGTGGAATATTCCTCCATGACAATCCTATCACATGCATATAATTTCTAATTATGGTTTCTGAAATCTGAAGCAGTTAATGGTAAGGGATTTTTCTTTTCTTCGTGAAGTTCTTTGTAGAAAATAATATGTTGGGTCCTGTAAATTCATCATATGAGGTTGGGCTCTACAACAGTCAGATGTATATAATTTCTAATTATGGTTTCTGAAATCTGAAGCAGTTAATGGTAAGGGATTTTTCTTTTCTTCGTGAAGTTCTTTGTAGAAAATAATATGTTGGGTCCTGTAAATTCATCATATGAGGTTGGGCTCTACAACAGTTGATTCTAGTGCACAAGGCAATTGGTGCCTTTGTGACTCATTGTGATTCTAGAGCTCTGGGGTTCCATTACTTACTTGGCCTCTCTTTGCTGAACAGTTTTTGAATGAGAAGTTGGTGACCCAAGCTTTGAAGTTGGTGTCAGTGTCAGTGCTCAATCATCTGCTAGATTTGGTGGCGAGACTGTGAAGAGTCAGAGAATTGAGAAGGCAATCAATAGGGTAATGGAAGGTTATGAAGCAGAGAAGATTAGAAGCAAGGTTAAAGAGTTTGGAGAATTGGCAAAGAATGCTGTTGAAAGAGGAGGATCATCTTACAAAGAATGCCTTGAGTTTTGCATAACCTTACTGTTTCATTTTCGATGGCTTGTGGTAACATTGTAGAGAATAAAAAATTTAAAGTTTTTATCTTTTTTCTGTGGTAAAGTTAAAAAAAAAATATATTGTTATTATTATAAACATTATAAATCATAAAGTTAATAGTTATTTTTGCGTTAAGTCATTTGTGTTAATCACTTGAATTCAACCTTATTATTCAATATACGGTATTTTATTCGTACTTCCTATGTTGGTGTTGGAAAATGAATGCATATCTTAACTCCTTTTGCTAGGTTGAGCCATGATTTAAGTCTTCTAGAATCGTTGGAGTTCAAGCAGAAAATAAAACACATTGTGGATATTATCAAGGAAGTGAATTAGGAGGATATTGATCCTGACATGCTTACAAGGTTTGTTCGTCTTCTTGGTTATATTTCTCTATTGCAACTAGAGATGATGAAAAACATAAGGAATAGAACTAGTTCTTATATTTTTCTAATGCATCACATTAGCATATGAGATTTCTATCGTAGAGTTTAGAATTGCTAATTTTTTGAATTCCACTTGCAGTACATTCCTTAGTGACATTGTTATACTTGTCTGATCTTCGATGGCCGTGCGTGACCGAAGTTCTGAAGTGCTTGTTTTGAATTGCTAAATGCAAAATGCAGGTTCTTATCACCCTCTCTTTGTTTCTTTAAGTATAATAATTATGTTTTCAACTGAATAACTGTTTATTCTATGTAATTGTAAAAGCTAGATAATAAGGATTGGTGTTCGGAGGTTGAGACAGAGAACAGAAAATGCATGTTTCATGTCAAAATGATGGAGTTCTTTACATTACGACAAATGATGAATAAGGATTGCGTTAAGTCAAATATTATGGGTCCCATCAATTCATCATCTTGGATTCATCATGTGTTATGTTTCTCAATAGCATTTCTATGTTGCAGGTTTTCAGAAATCAGCTGGGTGAAATGAATGCAGGTTTGCTGGAAGACATTGCCTATATGAACTTGGCTCTCCCAGGTCTAAGGTCGCCTGTGAGAATCTTATTATAAGCAAATATTATGAGGAGAGGCAACTTTTTAGCGCGAAGACAATTGTTTATATATATATATATTTTTTTTTTCTGATAAGGAAAGTTGAAAAAGAAACACAACTTCAGCTATGGTGCAGGCGGTTCAGTTATGGTGTAGTCTCTTGACCGTGGGTGAAGTAATTTTGTGAATGTGGAGTAAGTTTATAAATGGACCGAAGTGCACAAGTGTTCTATCCATATTTTTTTAGAGCTATGATTTGGAATGATAGTTTGAGGAAGACATGTAGGGGGAAATAACTAAAAAGGGTAGAGGTGGAAATTAGGAGCATGCTTGTCACAATAAAAATTGAAAACGTTGAGAGCTAGCTATGAGTAGGTATTGCTTTAAGCGAAGTGGCTTATTAAAATAAAGGACTACCTCATGGCCCTAATCTTTTTAAATCCCGATTTGTAAAGCCACAGAGTTATTAAGTGCTAGCTATAAATCGGTATTGCTTTGACATATCTGTGGTTACAAGTAGAAAAGCGAGGATGACAAACTGCTGGTGCTTTTGCGGTTATTAAGTCACCATGTTGAGTAATGCAACTTTGATTACTCTCCACTACACATATTTTCAAGTACATAATATCTATTTCATTCATATTTCAACAGTAAGTACTCTATAGAACATATTCTTGATTCTTATGTCGATATTGTAACGTACCCATTAAAAAAGTAATTTTTTTTTTTTTTTTTTTTTTTTTTTTTTAATTTCTTGTGTCACTGCTGCTGCCGTGTTGGGTTAGTTTCCTGCATGGCTACCTATCAACCATGAAATGTCTCGGAAGATTTACGTCAAGGTACATCTAGTTTTTCTAATAGCTCATTTTATCTATTTGTCACCGGTCGTTCAGACTTTCTCATGGTTGTGAGTTTTTTCTGATTTTATTCTTGAACTAGATAGGGTGGACAAGAAGGGAAGCCATCAGCCATCACAAGCAGTTGCAGTTACATCTTCATATGTATAGTGAACCCATTAAAAGAGCCTCTGCTTGTCACAGCCTTAGGTGATTATTTTGAAACCCCTTTTTCTGATGCTTTGAATGATCGAATTCTAGTCAATATTTTGTGTAAATTTGAGCAGATGGAGTCAGGTTATTGCAAGTTTGGGCCATACAAATTGGACGAGAATTGTGTGTTTTGTGTCACTGATTTTTCCTACGCAATGGTCAATCTCTGCCCTGCTTGTCCTCGTACTTGTTCTTTTCCTTTTATGATCCTTTATCAAATTTTGTTGCAGAATTTGATATGATCATTGGGATTTAATAGAATGCTGTTTATCTTCAAGGATAAAATCTTTTTAGAAATTGAAACACTGTTTTTTGTGTATGTGTAGGTGAACAATCCAAAATTTAGAGGATTTTGGGTAATTTTAGTTCTCTCTGTGTTTAGAATATCTCATGTATCCCAAAGGTGTTGATTTTCTGATTCATATCGATCAATTGCAGAAGCTTTCTGTCATATGTTTTTTTTTTTTTTTTTCAAGCTCTATAGTGATAGATGTATAAATAGTGGGGGAGCTAAGGAGAGTAGCAACACTTACATATATAGTTGAACAAGGATCATTTGTATGGTGGACCACTGCAAGCATCCAATTGAGATTTGGCTGTTCCTTTTCTAATCTCATTGCTCTATGTCACGTTGCTTGTTTAGTAGTTTATCATTTGATTTTCAGCTTTTTCTCTATCTTAACAAATTTACTAACTTCCTTTTCCTTTGTTTCTTTTGCAGGTTATATCCTTTTCCTTTCAATCTAGGTGTTTGTTATTCCATTGTCAGCCTTGGCTAGCACTTAAATAAGCTTTGCGGCCATTGATATTGAAGTATAAGCATACTTATCTAAACTTCAAGGCCATGTGATCTTGCAGTTCTATTCTTGCAAAACTAGTATAAATTGTATATTTTTACAGGACTTTTATATATATATATATATTATATATATAAGAATGTAGAATCACTGACACGGCGAGTAATCAAACTATCTCTGCTTCTAATGGGTAATCTCTCTCAAACTAGTATAAATTGCATATATTTATTTTTTTTCTTAGCCAATGTTGATGTTCTTATCCAATGGGTACTCTCTCTCTCTCTGTTTTCTGCAGTAGATTACCAATTTTCAGTCCCTTTTTCTCTATCTATGAAAATCGGCACAGCTTACTCTTGAGAAATGTCCACAGCCTCTATACCGTAGCCCTTTGAAACCCCCAGCGAAAATTCAGACCCTAACTCTCTCAAGCGGAAGCTCAGAGTAGAAGGTTTTGTTTCATATTTGGAGGACTTTACCTGTCTTTTTTCTCTGCCTCTTTCTCAATCTATTTTTCTTTTCAGGAGACTCATGCAATTTAATCAATTGTTATCATGTTTGGGTTTCAAATTTGAAGGGACTCATGGAAAGGGATCAAATATTTGTCTCATTCAATTGATCTCTTTGCAAAGCTTCATCCTTTGAAACCCCTTTTTTGATGCTTTGAATGATTGAATTCTAATCAATATTTTGTGTAAATTTGAGCAGATGGAGTCAAGTTATTGCAAGTTTGGGCCATACAAAGTGGACGACAATTCTGTGTTCTATGTCATTGATCTTTCCTATGCAATGGTCAATCTCCACCCTGCTTGTCCTGGTACTTGTTCTTTTCCTTTTATGAACCTTTATCAAATTTTGTCTCAGAATTTGATATGATTATTGGGATGTAATAGGAATGCGGTTTATCCTTGTGCACGTGTACGTGAACGATCCGAAATTTAGAGGAATTATTTTGGTAATTTTCATTCTCTCTCTGTTTAGAATATCTCATGTACCCAAAAGGCGTTGATTTTCAGATTCATATGGATCGACTGCAGAGGATTTCTGTCATATATGTTTTTCAAGTTCTATAGTGATAGATGTACAAATAGTGGGTGAGCTGAGGAGAGTAGCAACACTTACATATATACTTGAACAAGGATCATTTTTATGGTGGAGCACTGCAAGCATCCAATTGAGATTTGACTGTTCCTTTTCTAATCTCATTGCTCTATGTCAGGATGCATTATTTAGCAGTTTATCATTTGATTTGCAGCTTTTTCTCTCACATTTTGACAAATTTACTAACTTCCTTTCCTTTGTTCCTTTTGCAGGTCATATCCTTTTCCTTTCATTCTAGGTGTTTCTTACTCCATTGTCAACCTTGGATAGTACTTAAATAAGCTTTACAAGCATAGATATTGAAGTATAAGCATACTTATCTAAACTTCAAAGCCATGTGATCGTGCAGTTCTATTCTTGCAAAACTAGTATAAATTGCATATTTTTAAGACGCAGCTCCCCCTCCCCCCCAATATGTAGAATCACTGAACTTGCTCTCCCAGGTTTGAGGTTGCCTGTGAAAATGGATGTTTCATGTCAAAATGATGGACTTCTTTACATGATCACAAATGATGAATAAGGATTGCATTATGTCAAATATTATGGGTCCCATAATATTATGAGATTATAAGTTTCACATGTTAGATAATAAGGATTGCGTTAAGTCAAATATTATGGGTTCCATAAATTCATCATCTTGAATTCATCATGTATTATGTTTCTCAATAGCATTTCTATGCTGCAGGTTTGTAGAAATCAGCTGGGTGAAATGAATGCTGGTTTGCTGGAAGACATGGCCTGTATGAACTTCGCTCTCCCTGATTTGAGGTTGCCTGTGAAAATCTTATTATCAGCAAATTTTATGAGGAGAGGTGGCAACTTTTTAGCATGATGACAGTCGTTTCTATTTCTTTATTTTTTTTTGATAAGGAAAGTTGAAAGCGAAATACAACTTTAGTTATGGTGCAGGCGGTTCAGTTATGGTGTAGTCTCTTGACTATGGGTGAAGTAATTTTGTGCATATGGAGTGAGTTTATGAATGGACTGAAGTGCAGAAGTGTTCTATCCATACTTTTTTTGAGTTACGATATGGAATGATTTTGTCGATGGTTAGAGGAAGACATGCCGGGGGAAGAGTCTAAAAAGGGTAGAGGTGGAAATTAGGAGCATGCTTGTCACGATAAAAATTGAAAACGTTGAGAGCTAGCTGTGAATGGGTATTGCTTTAATCGAAGTGGCTTAGTTAAATAAATGACTATCTTTTGTCCCTAATCTTTATAAATCCCCATTTGTGAAGCCACAGAGTTATTAAGTGCTAGCTATGAAGGGATATTGCTTTGACATATTTGTGGTTACAAGTAGAAAAGCAAGGATGGCTAGCTGCTGGTGCTTTTGCAGTTACTAAGTCATCATGTTGAGTAATTCAACTTTGATTACTCTCCGCTGCACGTATTTTCAAGTAGGTGATATCTATTTTATTTATATTTCAACAGTAAGTACTCTAGAAAGCGAATTCTTGATTTTTACATGTATATTGTAACGTACCCACTGAAAAGGTAATTTTTTTATTGCTTATGTCACTGCTGCTGCCTTGTTGGGTTAGTTGCCTGCATGGCTTCCTATCAACCATCAAACATGTATCAAAAGATTTACTTCAAGGTACAGTCTAGCTTTTCTGATGGCTCATTTTATCTCTCTATCACATCTCTTTCAGGCTTTCTCATGGTTGTGAGTTTATTCTGATTTTATTCTTGTGCTAGATAGGGGGGAGAAGAAGGGAGGCCATCAGCCATCACAAGCAGTTGAAGTTACATCTTCACATGTATAGTAAACCCATTAAAAGAGCCTCTGCTTGTCACAGCCTTAGTCAATTATTTTGTTGTGTTGACAGTATCTCATGCCATGGGAATTGCTGCTGCTGTTACTTTGACATTTGAAATTCTTTCTACAATATAAAAAATTGCAAGGAAATGGATTTTCACAAAGAATAGATCGACATTGCTTTTAATGTATATTTGCATCACATAGAGGGCAAACCTTAGCGCAACGATGGAGTTGCTCCTTTTTTAGTATGTTGAATCATTGACATGAAGAGTGATCAAACTATCTTTGCATACTAATGGGTAATGTCTCTCAAACTAGTATAAACTGCATATTTTTTTTCTTAGCCAATGTTGTTCTTCTCATCTAATGGGTACTCTCTCTCTTTTCTGGACGTGGATTCCCAATTTGCTGTCCCTTTTATCTATTTATGAAAATGGGCACAGCTTAATCTGGAGAATTGTCCACAGCCTTTAAACTGTAGCCCTTTGAAAGCCCCAGTGAAGATACCCTAACTCTCTCAAGCGGAAGCTCTGAATAAAAGGTTTTGTTTCATATTTAGAGGACTTTACCTGTCTGTTTTCTGTCTCTTTCTCTATCTATTTGTTTTCTATTGAGGAGACTCACGCAATTTGATCAATTGTTTTAGTGTTAGGGTTTTCGATATCACAGTAATTATGGTTTCTGAGATTTGAAGCAGTAAATGGTTAGTGATTTTTTTCTTCTTGAAGTTCTTTGTAGTAAATAATATTATGGGTCCTGTAAATTCATCATTAGAGGTTGGGCTCCACAACTGTTGATTCTAGAGCACAAGGCAATTGGTGCTTTTGTGACTCATTGTGGTGAGAACTCAATCATAGAAGGGAGTAGCTCTTGGGTTCCATTACTTGGCCTCTATTTGTTGAACAGTTTGTGAATAAGAAGTTGGTGACCCAAGTTTTGAAGCTTGGTGTTAGTGTCAGCGCTCAACCATCTGCTAGATTTGGTGGCGAGATTGTGAAGAGTGAGAGAATTGAGGAGGCAATAAATAGGGTAATGGAAGTTAAAGAAGCCGAGAAGATTAGAACCAAGGTTAAAGAGTTTGGAGATTCGGTAAAGAATGCTGTTGAAAGAGGAGGATCATCTTACAAAGATTTGAAGGCTTTGACTGGAGTTAAAATATGAGTTGCCTTGGATTTCACATAATCTTTGACTGTTTCATTCTTCATGGTTTGTGGTAACATTGTGGAGAATCAAAAATTTAAAGTTATTATCTTTTTTTTTTTATGTGGTAAAGTAAAAAAAGAAAAATTATTATTATAAAATTATAAATTATACATTTAATAATTATTTTTGCATTAAGCCATTTGCGTTAATCACTTGTATTCATCATCTTGAATTCAACCTTATTATGGGTTAAAGAAGTCCCGAAAGATAATAAGGATTGCGTTAAGTCCATAATAAATTTAGGACAAGATTCAGTATTTTATTTGTACTTCCTATATTGGTGTTGGAAAATGAATGCCTGTTTTAACACCTTTTGCTAGGTTGTCCTCCCTCGTGAAAGTGTGTTTCTGAGCCTTGATTTAGTCTTCTAGAATCTTTGGAGTTCAAGCGGAGAATAAAACAGATTATGGATATTATCGAGGAAGTGAAGTGGGAGGATATTGATCCTGACATGCTTACAAGGTTTATTCATCTTCTTGGTTATATTTCTGTATTGCAGTTGGAGATGATGAAAAACACAAGGAACAGAACTAGTTCTAATATTTTTCTCATGCATCAAATTAGCTTATGAGATTTCTATCGTAGAGTTTAGAATTGCTAATTTTGTGAATTCCACTTGCAGTACATTCCTTAACGACATTGTTATGTTTGTCTCATCTTCGATGGCCGTGCTCGTTTCGTATTACTGAATGCAAAATACATGTGCTTATCACTCTCTCTTTGTTTCTTTAAATGCAATAATTATGTCTTCAACTGAATAACAGGTTATTCTATGCAAAAGCTAGATGATAAGGATTGGTGATCAGAGGTTGAGACAGAGAACAAAAAATGCATGTTCCATGTCAAAATGATGGACTTCTTTACATTACAACAAAAGATGAATAAGGATTGTGTTAAGTCAAATATTATGGGTCCCGTAAATTCATCATCTTGAATTCATCATGTTTTATGTTTCTCAATAGCGTTTCTATGCTGCAGGTTTTCAGAAATCAGCTAGGTGACATGAATGCAGGTTTGGTGGAAGACATGGCATGTATGAACTTGTCTCTCCCAGGTTTGAGGTTGCCTGTGAAAATCTTATTATTGGCAAATTTTATGAGCAGTGGCAACTTTTTAGCATGAAGACAATTGTTTCTATTTTTTATTTTTTCTGATAAGGAAAGTTGAAAAAGAAGCAAAACGTCAGTTATGGTGCAGGCGGTTCAGTTATGGTGTAGTCTCATGACCATGGGTGAAGTAATTTTGTGAATGCAGAGTAAGCTTATAAATGGACTGAAGTGCACAAGTTTTCTATCCATATTTTTTTAGAGTTAGGATATGGAATGATTCTGGTCATAGTTTGAGGAAGACATGTAGGAGGAAAAATTTAAAAGTGGTAGAGGTGAAAATTAGGAGCATGCTTGTCACAATAAAATTTGAAAACATTGAGAGCTAGCTATGAGAGGGTATTGCTTTAATCGAAGTGGCTTATTAAAATAAAGGACTACCTCATGGCCTTAATCTTTTTAAATCCCGATTTGTAAAGCCACAGAATTATTAAGTGTCAGCTATGAGTGGGTATTGCTTTGACATATTTATGGTTACAAGTAGAAAAGCGGGGATGACAAGCTGCTGGTGCTTTTGCGGTTATTAGGTCACCATGTTGAGTAATGCAGCGTTGATTACTCTCCGCTACACATTTTCAAGTAGATAATATCTATTTCATTTATATTTCAACAGTAAGTACTCTATAAAGCAAATTCTTGATTTTTATGTCTATATTGTAACGTACCCATTAAAAATGAAATTTTTTTAATTGCTTATGTCACTGCTGCGGCCGTGTTGGGTTAGTTTCCTGCATCAACCATGAAATGTCTCGGAAGATTTACTTCAAGGCACATCTAGTTTTTCTAATAGCTCATTTTATCTATCTGTCACCTGTCTTTCAGACTTTCTCATGGTTGTGAGTTTATTCTGATTTTATTCTTGTACTTGATAGGGTGGACAAGAAGGGAAGCCATCAGCCATCACAAGCAGTTGCAGTTATATTCATTTGTATAGTGAACCCATTAAAAGAGCTTCTGCTTGTCACAGCCTTAGGCGATTATTTTGTTGTGTTGACAGTTTCTCATACCGTGGGAATTGTTGCTGCTGTTACTTTGACATTTGAAATTCTCTCTTCAATATAAAAAATTGCAAGGAAATGGATTTTCACAAAGAATAGATCGAAATTGCTTTAAAGTATATTTGCATCACATCTGTTCATCTATTGTTGCTTGTTTCACCAATTATGTTGTTCCTTCGAGGTTTGCAGGTGTAGCATAATCTTTGGTTTCTGGGGGCAATTGCATTAAAATCCTTCAACTTAACCAGCTCCACTAAACCATGAAGTCATGTTGTCACTTTGTTTATAGTCATGCTCAAAAATCACTGCAAGTCCAAACCAGCACGCTTGGATCTCGTTCTGTGTCTCGATTTTATCTTCAACTCCAATGATATTGATATGATTGCCAATGCACTAGAGCTTCTCTCTGACCTGCACATTTGCATTTCCTCAGTGTCATTGCACCATGTTATTGCACCACGTCTCTATTAACCTTCTATTCCCATTGACTGCACCAAATTCTGTTCATTGATGAATAATTGTATTCTTTCTGTGTTGTAGGAACTTATTTATGCTTTGTGTTTTGAGTTGGCTAAAGCAGTTGCCAAGTTCTCCACTGTGTGGAGTTCTTTTGGAGATTCACTAAAAGTTGTGATTGATTGGTTCATACTTAGGTATAGTTCGAGGAACATGCGCTCCAATCTTTGTAAGGTACTTGACTACGTTATTAATATCTTGATGTGAACTATCTTGCTTCTAGATCCAGTCTGTCTATAAGATGTGCATAGAAAATCAAGGGCAGATAATCTTCAAGATTTTAGTTCATGAAAAGGTGTCATCATTGTTAGAATTAGAATTTGTTTTTCCTGGTAGAAATCAAGGACATGGAGATAATTATTATCTCAAGGGTAGATAATCTTCAAAATTTTAGTTCATAAAGTAATGACCTTCAATGTTAGAATCGGAATTCGCTTTCCCTTGTAGAAAATAATATCATGCCAATATATTTGGCATTCTATCAACTTTGTTCGAAACCTTACTTGCTTATAATAATCTTATGCCATATAGAATTAGATTTTATGAGTAATCTCCATAAGCATTTGCCTACGATGAAAATATTTTTCAATAGCAAGTTAATGAGTCTCAAACCACTCTTAGATTTAGGTTTTGAGACTTGGTCCCAACTTACCAAGTTATCCCACTAGCCAAACCATTCCTTCACCATGGGAAATACCTTTTTTTCATTCTCAATGTCTCTCAGGCCCTATATGAATATTGGAGTGAGAAAGAGTGAGAGAGGGAGAGATTTTAGAAGTGAAGCCTCACTCTCTTCTTCTCTATCCATGAAAATAGGCAAGGGTTCATGTTTATACCTTATATTCTCTCTCTCTCTCTCTCTCTCTCTCTCTCTCTCTCTTGATCTCGAATCTTGAAAGTGCAAAGCATAGAAACATAGATAAAGAATGCTCCACCACTGTGGCTCTAAGACCGTTGAGGAATTCATCTCTCTGTTTCTTTTTATTTTTCTTTTTATTTTTTGTTTTTCTGTTTTTGTTTTATTTTTTATTTTTTTATTTTTTTTATTTTAGTTTTTTTCCTCCCTCAGAAGGAGACTTGAAATTTGAAGAATTGTAGTGTTAGGGTTTTAAATTTGAAGGAACTCATAGAAAGAGTTCGAAGTTGTGTTTTATTCAATTGGACTCTTTGCAGTTAAGATTTAAAGATTAGTGGAGTTTAAAAAGTTTTTGTTCAATTGGACTCCATGTAAAGCGATAAAGAGTTTTTAGGATTGCAAGGTTGACATTTTTTTTTTAAAATTTTTTTTGAGCTTTTCTTTCGTATATAACATACGAAAAGCTTGGCAGAATTTGGTGGCATTTTATTCTTTGTATTTTTTTTAACCAAGTGGTTGGTTTAAGTGAGAGAAAAGACTTGGGGAATTAAAATAGGAGCTAGGGCTTTTGTTAGTACTCTTTCTTCACCCATCTGGTCAGCTTCCTCTTTTTTCTCTGCCCTTGCCCCCATTGAACCTCTAGTAACAAAGCTCTTTTTTATTTCTTTTATTTTTTATTTTTAGCTTTTATCCCCTTTCCCTTTCCCTTCCCCTTCCCCTTCCCCTGCCAATACCATCTCATGGATGGCTTTTGGAAAATCTTTTGAATTCTGCCATACTTCCTAGCAGTCCTTTAGATTTAACTTGCTACATCAAATGAAAACACCTTTCCCACCCTCCCTACCCCACGTTTTGTATTGTAAAGACAATTGTATTTATTTATTTATTTCTCTGATGTGGGAAGCAGAACACTAATGACTGCTTCAATAATGGTGTATGCTGTTGCCTGTGTGTGCAGAGTAATTTTGTAGGACTGAACTACATGAATGGTCTAACCATATCTTATAGTTACCGGAAGGCAAGAGGTGGAAATTAAGAACATGCTCGTCGTGGCCCTAATCTCCAAAAATCCCCATTTGTCTAGTCACAAAGTTGCTAACCTATTTGACCTGGTCAAGATTGTTGTTTCCCAAGTGCTAACGCCACCACTCTTTCATGGATCGTAGAAATCCTAGCAGTTATCATTCATCCATCATCTCCTTCTCTGTTGTTCAGGTTGGAGCACCATTGCCAACGAATTGAAAAGTAAGTGTTTGCCTCTACTAAGTCAGTTTATTGAATAATCTTGGTCGATCAATGTGATTTTTTCTTAGTTCCACCCCATTATTTTCGTAAAAATCCTAGCAGTCTATCACCAGGTTGGAAGCACTAGTGCCAACATATGGGGAAGCAAGTGTTTGTCTCCCCATTATCATTTCATTGAATAATTTTCATTTCATTGAATGTGATTTTTTTCTTGGTTCCACCCCCATGCTATCGAAAATGACGATCGTTTTCTACTCGAATGACCAAAATAAATAGTTATTCTGTGATATATCATTTTTCCCCCCCGATATTTCAGAATAGTGTATTTCTTGCTCTACTACCTAGTGTCAAGCAACATATCATTGACAACTTTAAAATAAATAGTTATTCTGCGAAATACAGGTGCTTATCACTCTCTCTTTGTTTCTTTAAATGGAACGATTATGTCTTCAACTTAGTAGCTAGTTATTCTATGTATTTGTAAAATCTAGATAAAATAAGGATTGGTGTTCAAATGTTGAGACAAAGAGAACAAAAAATTCATGTTTCGTGTCAAAATGATGGACTTCTTTACATTACCACAAATGATGAATAAGGATTGCGTTAAGTCAAATATTATGGGTCCCATAATATTATGGGATAATAAGATTCACAGGTTAGATAATAAGGATTGCATTAAGTCAAATATTATGGGTCCTGTAAATTCATCATTTTGAATTCATCATGTATTATGTTTCTCAAAGCATTTTCTATACGGCAGGTTTGCAGAAATCAGCTGGGCGAAATGAATACAGGTTTGCTGGAAGACATGGCCCGTATGAACTTGCACTCCCAGGTTTGAGGTTGCCTGTGAAAATGCATGTTTCATGTCAAAATGATGGACTTCTTTACATGACCACAAATGATGAATATGGATTGTGTTAAAGTCAAATATTATGGGTCCCATAATATTATGGGATAATAAAGTTCACAGGTTAGACATTAAGGATTGCGTTAAGTCAAATATTATGGGTTCCGTAAATTCATCATCTTGAATTCATCATGTATTATGTTTCTCAATAGCATTTCTATGCTGCATGCAGGTTTGTAGAAATCAGCGGGTTGAAATGAATGCCGGTTTGCTGGAAGACATGGCCTGTATGAACTTCGCTCTCCTAGGTTTGAGATTGCCTGGGAAAATCTTATTATCAGCAAATTTTATGAGGAGAGGCTGCAACTTTTTAGCGTGAAGACAGTTGTTTCTATTTCTTTATTTTTTCTAATAAGGAAAGTTGAAAAAAAAACACAACTTTAGTTATGGTGCAGGCGGTTCAGTTATGGTGTAGTCTCTTAACCATGGGTGAAGTTATTTTGTGCATACGGAATAAGTTTATAAATGGACTGAAGAACACAAGTGTTCTATCCATATTTTTTTAAAGTTACGATATGGAATGATTCTGTCCATAGTTAGAGGAAGACATGTAGGGGGGAAGAAACTAAAAAGGGTAGAGGTGGAAAGTAGGAGCATGCTTGTCATGATAAAAATTGAAAAAGTTGAGAGCTAGCTATAAACGTGTATTGCTTTAAGTGAAGTGGCCTACTTAAACAAATGACTATCTCGCGGCCCTAATCTTTTTAAGTCCCCATTTGTGAAAACATTGAGTTATTAAGTGCTCACTATAAATGGATATTGCTTTGACGTATTTGTGGTTACAAGTAGAAAAACAAAGATGACTAGCTGCTGGTGCTTTTGCAGTTATTAAGTCACCATGTTGAGTAATGCTACTTTGATCACTCTCCGCTACACGTGGATAATATCTATTTTATTTATATTTCAATAGTAAGTACTCTAGAAAGCTAATTTTTGATTTATTATGTCTATATTGTAACGTATCCACTGAAAAGGTAAATTTTTTATTGCTTGTCACTGCTGCTGCCTTGTTGGGTTAGTTTCCTGCATGGCTCCCTATCAACAACGCAACATGTCTCTAAACATTTACTTCAAGGTACAGTCTAGCTTTTCTGATGGCTCATTTTATCTCTCTATCACCTCTCTTTCACACTTTCTCATGGTTATGAGTTTATTCTGATTTTATTCTTGTACTAGAGAGGGTGGAGAAGAAGGGAGGCCCATCAGCCATCACAAGCAGTTGAAGTTACATCTTCATATGTATAATGAACCCATTAAAAGAGCCTCTGCTTGTCACAGCCTTAGTCAATTATTTTGTTGTGTTGACAGTTTCTCATGCCATGGGAATTGCTGCTGCTGTTACTTTGACATTTGAAATTCTTTCTACAATATAAAAAATTGCAAGGAAATGGATTTTCACAAAGAATAGATCGACATTGCTTTTAAAGTATAGTTGCATCACATCTATTCATCTATTGTTGCTTGTTTAACCAATTATATTGTTCCTTCGAGGTTTGCAGGTGTAGCATAATCTCTGGGTGCTGGGGGCAATTCTAGAAAATCCTTCAACTTGAACAGCTCCACCAAACCATGAAGGCATGATCCAATGTCTGTAAACTCTCTCCCTCTCCCCCTATCTTTGTCACTTTGTTCGCAGTCAAGCTCAAAAATCACTGCAAGTCCAAACCAGCAATCTAGGAGCCGGTTCTGTGTCTTAATTTTATCTTCAACTCCAATGATATTGATATGATTGCCAATGCACCAGCGCTTCTCTCTGACCTTCACATGTGCATTTCCTCACTGTCATTGGACCACGTCTCTGTTCACTTTCTATTCCCATTGACTGCACCAAATTTTATTCATTGATCAATAGTTGTATTCTTTTTGTGTTGTAGGAACTCATTGATGCTTTGTCTTTTGAGTTGGCTAATGTGGTTGCCAAGTTCTTCGATGTATGGAGGTATGCTTTTGGAGGTTCCCTAAAGGTTGTGATTGATTGGTTCATATTTAGATATAGTTTGAGGGACATGCGCACCAATCTTTGTAAGTTACTTCTACGTTATTAATATCTTGATATGAACTATCTTGCTTCCAAATGCAATCTGTCTCTAAGATGTGCATAGAAAATCAAGGGCAGATAATCTTCAAAATTTTAGTTCATGTAATGGTGACATTCATTGTTAGAATTAGAATTTGTGTTTCCTGGTAGAAAAGATGGACATGGGGTAGATGATCTTAATTTTAATTGATAAAATAGTGACCTTTATTGTTAGAATTGGAATTCATTTTCCCTTGTAGAAAACAAGGATATGGAGATAATTATAATGTAATAATATCATGCCAATGTATTTGGCATTCCGTCGACATTGTTGAAACCTTGCTTATGATAATATTATGCCATATAGAATTAGATTTTATAGGTAATCTCTATAAGCATTTGCCTACAATAAAAATATTTTTCAATAGCAAGTTAATGAGTCTCAAACCAATCTTAAATTTAGGTTTTGAGATTTCCCAACTTGCCAAGTTATCCCGCTGGCCAAACCTTTCCTTCACCGTGGGAAATAACCTTTTTTTTTTTTTTTAACTTCTCGATGTCTCTCAGACCCTATATGAATATTGGAGAGAGACCGGGTGTGTAAAGTTTCAGAGAAAAAATTGCAGAAAGTAAAATAAAGGAGAAGAACTTCTGGTATTAGTTTTCATTCTTTCTCAGGAGAAAAAAGAAATACAATAGAGGGTATATATACAAAAATGCAAGAAGGAAGAGAAGGGAATCAGATTCTAACTTCTTAACAATGCACAACAAAGAGAAAATACATAACAGAAAAAATGCTGAGTTGGGATAACAAAATGCACAATAGAAAATATGACGTGGACTACCCATTTCTTTCATTGACTTCAGACACCAAATATTCTGCTTCTTGTTTTAATAGGGTGAGAAAGATTTCAGAAGTGAAGCGCTAGTCTCTTCTTCTCTATCTATGAAAATAGGCCGGGGTTCATCTGTATACCTTGTACTCCCCCCCCTCCCCAAAAAAAAAATCTTGAAAGGGCAAAGCCTAGAAACATAGATAAAGAATGCTCCACCACTGTAGTTTTAAGAAATGATGCCGCAGTCCTCTTCTACAGGACTTCGTCTCTCTGTTTCACTTTCTGTTTTTTCTTAAGGCGACCAGCAATTTCAAGAATTGTTTAGAATTGCACTAATAATACTTCCTGTTTATGCTGATTCTTTTTTTTTTTTTTTGGAGCTTTTCTTTCATATATAACATATGAAAAGCTTGGTAGAATTTGAAGGCATTTTATTCTTTTACTTCGTATTTTTTTTCTCGCAAGCAAGTGGTTGGTTTCGGAGTGAGAGAAAAGACTTGGGGGGAATTAAAATGGGAGCCGGGGCTTTTGTTAGTACTCTATTCTTCATCCATCTATTCAGCTTCCTGTCTCTGCCCTTGCACCCATTAAGCATCTAGTAACAAAGTGTTTTTTTATTTCTTTCATTTTTTGCTTTTTACCCCTCCCCTGCCAAAACCATCTCATGGATGGGCTTTGAAAAAAGTTTTGAATTCTGCCGTACTCCCTTGGATTCTGCTTACTACATCAAATGAAAATGCCTCTTCCCAATCTCCCCCACCCCAAGTTTTGTATCATAAAGACAATTGTATTTTTCTTATTTATTTTTCTGATATGGGATGTGGAACAGGAAAGATTACTTCAATAATGGCATATGCTGTTGCCTGTGTGTGCAGAGTAATTTTGTAGGACTGAACTAAAATGTTTTAGGAAGACGTGGGGGGAAGAAACTAAAAAGGGTAGAGGTGAAAATTAGGAGCATGCATGTCCCAATAAAAATTGAAAATGTTGAGAGCTAGCTATGAACGGGTATTACTTTAAGCGAAGTGGCTTATTTAAATAAAGGACTACCTCATGGCCCTAATCTCTTTAAATCCCGATTTGTGAAACCACAGAGTTACAGACTATCCCATTTAACCGAGTCAAGTTCGTTATGCTTTAATCCCACCACTCTTGCCAAGATCATAAGAATCCTAGCATTAATCATCTCTTTGTCATCATCTCCTTCTCAGTGGTTTGGAGTTCACTACCAGATTAGAGACTGCCATCATCACATCTAGAAGTAAGTGTTTGTGTTTGTTGAATTAATTTATTCGATAATTTTCATATTTATGTTTATAATAGAATGTGTTTTTTCTTGATTCTATCATGTTATACTCATATGTCATAGTGCTTATTTGATTTGCTCAATCACATGTTGGAACTTGATGGACATGGATTTTCAGCCTAATTTCCAGAGTGAGCAGGTATCATTTGGTGCTCATTGCATCACAGAAACTTGTTTATATCTGTTCAGTAAGGGACCTGTGTACAAGTGCTCACCTCTGTATTTGCCTACTAAAAGGCGAAGTGTCTCTTTCTCTCGATTTGCAATTTTCAAGATTTAGACGATGTTTCACATCACATTTGAAATTTTCTGGTAATCCACTCTTTTCTGAAAATTCAGACCGAGAAGAATTGACTTGAGTTTTAGACTTTTTATCCACTCTTTTCTGGTAATCTGACTTTATATGATTGGTTATGGAAAAATAAAAATATATATTCAGTATATTCCCTAGTTTTTGTGTCCGGTACTTTATATATGTTTCTTTTTCATTTTGGGTTATGGTATGTGAATTTAATGATTGACCTTAATCAAATGTTTCTCCAACATCTTGTAGGCTTTCCAAAAACTTTGATACTCTTGTGCAATGAAAGTAGCTAGTCTAAATACTTGGAGCAATAACTCTAATTCAGGTATCTTGCTCTCTCTCTCCCTCCCTCCAAATAAAATTTGCAATGAGTTAAATGATTATGTGATGGTATACTGGCTGATATCTGACGGGTTCAAAATGGCTGTGGCTTTTAAGTTGTTTTGTTGTACTTGTTCACTAGGCCAATTTTGGGGCCTTTTGTTGTATGTAATTGTTTTTGTTTTTAAATTACTTTAGAGTTCAACTACATGTTCAGAGTGTGAGTGGCTTGGAGATTTAACGGCAAGTTGTTAAAATTTCTGCAGAGGTTGGGAAATGCAGCAGGCGTGCGACAAATCTACTTGTGACCATCTGAGGATGAACATGTTGGGGCCATTTCATTGTGTGGATATCAGTAAGTATAGTATGTGATGGTTTCTTTCTATTTTTTCTTTTCATTTTATGTTTGCATCATGTGATGATTGCATGTCTATTCACGTTTCGGTTCTGCTCTCTTAAACAAATTGAAGCAAATGAAACTCTTTAAAATCTGAATTGGTTTTGTGTTGAAATCATTGTCCCCTTCATGTCTACTTTAGCTGGCAACCAGCCAAATTGAACCTTATAGGTAAATAGAAGCTTTTGGTCCAAAAAGCAAGAGGAAAGATTACCCTTGGGCAAAGTGTTATGTTACTTTACTTAATTTAACTTTAATCATGGTGCTAGAATTTGGATAATCTTGACTTATTTCCATCCTTTTGGTTGTATTCTCTAGATAATTTTAGAATATTTGATTTTAAATCAAGATAACAAATTAGTGAAATAAAATTCAGGGGAAAACTATGATAAAATTGGAAGTTGTGATTATATTTGCAACAAGATAGGAAATACCTTAGCAAGTTAGATTTTTAAGGACATGGAGTAAGATTTTAAGCAAATTCATATATGTTGATGGAATTAGGCAATATCATTGTTGTGACAATGACTGTACAAATTGATTCATTTAACAAAATTTTTCTAAAGTGCATTTCAAGAAGTATATGCTAGAACAACTAAAAATCTATACATTTGTTGCTTGTGGAATAAAAACTATACTTTGAATATTAGCAAGTTAGATTTTTTGAGGACTTGGAGTAAGATCTTAAGCAAAGAATTGTTGTCGGCTAAACATTGTTTTTGTTGGCATATATATTTTTTGGATAATTTTAATAACTTTTGAGCATAAAAATGGATACACACACACACACATGCTTAATTTTGGATTATGGATTTGAGCATTGTCTTTGAAAGTTCTTGTTTGACCTATGCTTAACCTATATGCATAGGAGACAATATCAATTTTAGTACTTGCATATTGAAATTTTGTTATGACATAGTGTTAATGTTAAGAATTATGTTTGATTAGACTTGATTTATGAAGAGCGGTTCTTGTGACGATCTTCAATATTAGAATATGATGGAGTTTGTTATGCTTTTATTTTCTTGTATGCATGAGATTCCAATGATTGCAATTTAGTTAAACGATATTCTTATAGCTCACCCTTTGAGTTAAAGATATACCTAATTACCCTTATTTATTTTGAGTCTAGTATATTCATGTTTGTGCAAATACGAGTCTTATAAGAGCTATAGAGGTCTGTGATTGGGTAGGCCTAATGAAGATGGCTTTTCTATTGGGTTTAATATCTGAGGCCATGAGAAATTTCATAATTTTAGGGATTGAGAACCAAAAACTATCTAAAGGGGGTTTAGGGGATGAGGTTTGGTTTATGATTGGCAATTAGGGTTTTATTTAAATTGATTTTTGAATGTTAAAATTTTATGTTTGATAATTTGTTATTTAAATTGAGCATGCAGTTAAATTTACGTATGAAAATTCATACTTCTTAATGAAATTGGGACCGATAAATTGATTCATTTAACTAATTTTTGCCAAAGTGCATTCTAGGAAGTATATACTAAAACAACATAAAATCTATGCATTTGTAGTTTGTGTAATAAAAATTATACTTTTAATATTTGCTTTTTTATTTTTCTTGACTTTCTTTGGTTTAAAATACATATTTAATCTTGTGTTTTCTTATTTATTTTACTCTATTTTTTTGATTATAATGTTTATTAGGTGGATCTAAAACTATTTTTTGGGTGAGTTTATTAACTTTTTATGCTTGGGAGGCAAAAATGCACTTAACTTTCTTTCTTTTTTTCTTTTTTTTTCTTTTGAAAAAGAATCTATATTTTCATTATGATCTTTTATTGTATTTATCATATACTACCACTAGTATATTATACATCAATGTGTTTTAGAATGACATTATCTTCAAATATTATATGTAAGTGCTCAATTAATTAGGTTTAAATTCAATGTTTTTTTGGTATTTTTAATATTTTGACCCTATTTACAAAAGTTGAGTTTAGACAACAGAAATTTAATGAGATTTTTAATAGAAAAATTAATAGTATAATAATGATAAAACAAAACAATCAGAATCTTAATCCCAACAATTGGGGTCGGCTTTGGAATAGATGTATATATACGCAGTCTTTCCTTTGTATTTTTGCAAAGAGTGTTTCCACGCCTCGAGCCCATAGCAACTCAACCGTTGTATCAAGGTTCATTAAAAGAAATTTTTTTTTGTTGAAATAATAAATGCTGTAATCCACAGCATTTTCCAATTTCAACAAGTCTTAAAAATCTTGATCCATTCTCTTGAAAATCTTGATCCATTCTATTGACCGATTTAAGAACAATGCTTTCAAGCCTCTAGTGATGATGATGCCCACAGAATAAAATCAAATGATCAACTTCCTTCCTATAATAATGATAAAACGCATGATAATAATTTAATGGTATTTTAATATGGTAACTTAAAGGGTAAATTTTACTTTCAAAGCATATATATTGATACAAAAAGAGAGTTTTTGTAAATATTTGTTAAATATTAATCCCTCTAATTCTTTTGCCCTTTATATACATGCCTTACACAATAAATATTATAAATAATTTTGAATTATATAGAATTATGAGTAATGGCAATGTGTATGTCTAAAGCATTTATTTATTTTGTATAAATTTTTAGATGATTTTGACCTCTACAATTAATAGAATTTTAGTGGTAATTTTCTAATTTAAAAGTGGCCTTTTGAGGTTGAAGATGTCAAGAGTGTGATTTTTCATATGGAAATAAATAAGGTGCTTAGCATTATTGGTTTTACTTTTGTGAATGAATGTCTTCTCTCTCCTTTCAGAATGTTCCATTGATGAGAGAGATCTTAAACTTGTTACTTCGAATAGTGCTTACAAAATCCTAGCTAAGGTCTTGGATGTGGATTGAACAACATAAAAGCTAACCTTATCTCTCATTAGTTCTTCTTAATATTACTATAAGAATGATAGGTCTCATTCGTCTATTGGCATCTGTTCGAATAGAACTTTTAGTAGGAATCTCTTGCAATTGTAAATTAATTTTCAACCATACTTATCCCTTGGTAGATCTTTTTCGAAAATCTTCCATGTGAAGAACAATATGACTACAGACAATTTCAATAATCTAACATGGATCTTAATAAGTTATCTAATCTATCTTCCTCAAAAGGCTGGAATTAAGGACTTTGTTGGATTCTAAGGGATATGATGTTTGGATGGGACCATCTCTCTGGTCCTGGTGCATGCGTTGCCCTTGCTTTATAGTCTTTGTCAAGTATGCCTCTCTACCTTTCCTTCTTACTGTGATCTTTATTAGTGTGAAAACAATGTTTTCTTATTTTAAATAAAAAGATTAAGAAGTTTGCATGCAGGACAATTCATTTTTTTGGGGGCGATTGGATTTTGGATCTTTAGTATTGAATATTTTTGCTTTGGAAAATGATAGTGATTTTCTTGAGATAGGATGCTTGTCCGTGGTGCTCTCTCTCTCTCTCTCTCTTCGACCCCTAGAAGACCTAGATCCGCTTACCTCCGACGTAGGTCCGTCCTCCAAAGCCACAAACTTGCTGGAAAATTCCGAATCTAATGCTCAGATCTCTCTCTCTCTCTTTCCCTCTCTCTCACAGCCGCCCTCTACCCAGCAAGAACTCCACCTTCCTTGCCTCTCCATTTTCTGTCGCCTCTTGCTGACCCCCGCAATAACTTCCACCCTCTCCCCTGTTCGTTGTCACGTCTTGTTGACCCCCCTGTTCTCCGCCTTCTCCCCCTGTTGTCGCCCGTTTCTCCGCCTTCTATTTTCCCCCCGTTCTCCGCAAGAACTTCCACCCTCATAACATTAAGAACTTCCTTTTTTCTCCCTTGATCTCCACTTTTCCCGTCTCAATTATCCTTATCAATATTATTATTAATATTATTATTACTATTATTAGTAATATTTTTTATTATCATTATTATCTTTACTATTACATTGTCCTACTACCTACATTAATATTATTATTATTACTATTATTAATATTATTTATTATTATTATTATTATTATTATTATTATTACTATTATCATTATTATTGTTATTGTTGTTACAATTACTATTACTATTTCACTATTACCACTAGTATTATTATAATTCTTATTATTATTATTACTACCACTAGTAGTAGTATTATTACTATTAATATAACATATATTATTATATATATTTTTTATTTTATTTTATTTCATTTTTTAATATATATATTTTTTTAAATTCATTTTATATATTATTATTTGAAGAACTCCGTCACGATCGGTCCAAACTCGGGTAAAGTAATGGAGTTACGATACAGCGTAAAATTTTTTATCAAATGAAAAAATGAAAGACAAATATAGAAAAACTTTTGAAACATTTCCTCCTCAACGGTGCACTACATTGGATCCCCAGTATAGTAACAAGTTAACAAGGGACCCTAGGGTGTAGGTTAATAAGTTAGTGCATGAAGATAGAATTCGTTAATCACTTGAAACATAGGATCTTTGTCCAGCAATTTAAGAGAGAGGAGAAGTAATGAACTGACGAAAAATTCATACCATGTGTTTTCAAGAAACTAAGTGGGTGGGGGAAAATGTTAAAGTAGTAGAGTCTTATGATCATAAACTTTAGTATAAAGGTAGGGATAAAACTAAGAATAGGGTAAAAATAATTATACATAAGGATCTATTAGAAGATGTAGTTGAGATAAGAAAGAAGGGGGATAGAATTATGTTTATCAAGTTAGTAGATGGAGAAAATGTAGTTAATATGGTCAGTGTATATACGTTCCAAATAGGTATATATGCAATTATTAAAAAACAATTTTGAGATGATTTAAATGAATTTATATAAACCATACCTAGTCGAGAGAAGTTATTTATTGGAGGAGAATTAAATGGATATGTAAGAGAGATGAATGAAGGATTTGAAACCGTACATGGAAATTTTGGATTTGGTAATAGGAATGAGGTAGAAGGTATCATTTTAGAGTTTGCCATAATATTCAATTTGGCACTCGTAAACACCTTTAAAAAAGAAAAGTCACTCATAGTTACGTATAGAAATGGATCTAATACTAGCCAAATAGATTACTTTCTCACTAGGAGAGGTGACTTGTAAGGATTGCAAGGTTATACTAGGGGAAAGTGTAGCAACTCTGCATAGATTTCTAGATTTAGATATACGTGTGCTTAAAAGGCAAAAGAAGTATCGTCCATTTGTGGAGTCAAGAATTAAGTGGTGGAATCTGAAAGAAGAGAAGGTGATGACTTTTAGAGATATTAATTCAAGCGGCAAATAGGTCCTCTAATGATGATTCGAAAACAATGTAGAAAGAGATGTCTGCTAATATTAAGAATATAGGTAGGAAGGTTCTTGGTGTATCTAAGGCTCAGGTCCCAATAGGCAAGGAATCATGATGGTGGAATGAAAAAATTCAAACTTTTATCTGAACCAAACGAGAATGTTATATAAACCTTAAAAGTAATAGTAGTAGTGATACATATGAAAAATACAAAAGTACAAAACAAGAGGTGAAAAAGATTATCCACGAATCAAAAAATAAGGTGTATAACAAACTATATAAGAGATTGGAAACTAAAGACGGAGAAAGAGAGATCTATAGAATTGCTAGATTAAGGGAGAGGAAGGGAAAGGATCTAAATCTTGTTAGGTATATTAAGAGTGAAATCAATAGTATACTTGTAAGGAACGAAAACATAAGAAAGCGTTGGATTATTTTGATAATCTCTTTAATGTTAAAGAGTATAATAGATACAGAAAATATCGAGGTGCATATAGAAGAGGTTAATAGAGATTTTAAACGTAAAATTCGTCCCCATGAAGTCATGGAGACCTTAAAGAGAATGAAGAATAATAAAACTATAAGATCTGATGACATTCTCATTGAAGTATAGAAATATTTGGGTGAATTTGATAGATTAATGTTAACGATTATTTTCAATAAAATTTGGCAAACCAAGAGAATGTCTCAAGCATAGAGGGAAAGTACACTTGTGTCACTATATAAGAATAAATGAGACATACAAGATTGTTCTAATTATAGAATTAAACTTAAGAGTCATATCATGAAACTAGGGGAGAGTGGTAGAGCATAGATTGAGATTAGAGATAAACGTGTCTCAGAATCAATTTGGATTTATACAAAGAAAATCCATCACAAAAGCAATCCACTTGTTAAGACATTTGATAGAGACAGAATACAGAAGAGAGACTTGCATATTATATTCATCAATCTAGAAAAGGCATATTATAGGGTTCCTAGAGACATTGTGGTGGGTGCCAATGAAGAAAGCGATCTTTTTGAAATATATTAATCTTATTAGAGATATGTAAGAGAGATGTGTAACTAATGTAAGAATTTACAGGGGTCTGAGCAATAGTTTTTCTATTAATATTGGATTCCATCAAGATTCGGCATTAAGTTTTATCCTTTTTGTAATAGTGATAGATGAAATCACAAAAAATATTCAAGATAAAATATCATAGTGTATACTTTTTGTAGATGATATAATGTTGGTTGATGAAACTAGAGAGAGCATTAATGCTAAATTATAGTTATTGAGGGTTACACTGGAATTCAGAGGGTTTAAATTGAGCTTGTCGAAAATTAAGTATATGAGATGTAAGTTTAGTGATAATTATCAAGATGATGAAGAAACGATTAGGTTAGATAAGATGTATCAAAAAGTGAATGTTTTAGATATTTTTGTTATATTATTCAAAATGAGGGTAATATAGATGGGATGTGAATTATAGGATTCAAGTGAATTGGATAAAATGGAGAAGGGCATCTGGAGTTCTTTGCGATCGCACGATACAACTGCATTTGAAAGGAAAGTTCTATCGAATCGTGGTAAGATCTGCACTATTGTATGACACTAAGTGTTGAGCTATTAAATAACAATAAGAATTAAAAATGGCTGTAGTAGAAATGAAGATGTTTAGGTGGATGCATGATAAAATTAGAAGAGAAAGAATTAGAAAAGAAGAGATTCGTAATAAGCTGGGAGTTAGTTCAATTGTGGATAAAATGCGAGAGTGTCGTCTGAGGCGGTTTGGACGTGCAAAGATGATCCAAAGATGCACCAATTAGGAGGACCGAAAATTTAAATATATGAGATTTAGTAAAACAAAGAGGTAGATCGCTGAAAATTTGATACAACTTATCCGTAAAGATATTATAGTTAAGGATTTAGATGAGGAGATGGTTTTGAATAGGAATTAGTGGCGTAGGAAAATTCGTATAAATTAAATCAATATCTTTTTCCCTTTTTTTTCTTTCCTTAATCTTTTTCATATTTGTCTCTCAAATGGCCGATCCCAATTATTGGGATTAAGGCTCATGTTGTTGTTATAAAGGATACTTGTCCGTGGGATGAGAACAAGATTATAAAAATAGTCATAATTGGGCTGCCTTTGTCAAGAAAAAAATAATGTTATTTGTGTGAGATACTAGAAACCTGCCTTTAGATTTATCAAACTTCACCAGATTTGAAGCTAGTGATGGCTCCTGTTTTTTCTTGGGGGCAAAACGATTGGAAATGGAGAAGTAAGTTCTTGTCTACTTTCTTCTTCTTGCATGTATGATACTTTCGTTCTTCATGGTGCATTTAATTTAAATTTCATCATTTTTTATGGATTTTATCTTAAAAGGTATTTTTTTGGGGGGGGGGGATCTTAACAATAGGGAGATCACGAATCTCAATTCTATTTTAGGGTATTTGCCGTTTACTATAAAGGGAACTTGTTTATTCTTAAAAGCTAGTGATGTCTCTTGGGAACTTGTTTATTCTCCCACTATAAAAGGACTACTCCTCTTGTTGTAGGCAGGTCATATATATATATTTTTTTATATATACGAAAAGAATATATACCAAAAAAAGAAAAACTACACAGTACCGGGCTAAGCCCTGAGATACCTGAAGGATCAGCAGGCCAACATGGCCTTACAGGCAAAAGAGACCAAGTCCCAGTCGCAGCTGGGGAAAGAACTATGCTAGCAAAGGCAGCAATGGTACACGGAGGAGGATGGCGCTCTCCAACCCTCTGCTTATTCCTTTTTATCCAAATATAGTAAACGTAAGCGCTAAGGAGGCATTTAAAGACCGTGCTCCTTCGGAGGGGATGTCTCGCTGCGGAAAGTAGAGTCCCACGAATACTAGACCAAGAGATAGGAAAGTTACTAGGCACATGATGAGTCATCGTAAGATGCCACACCTCTTCGAGAAGGGACATCGGAATAAGAGGTGATCAAGGGTCTCTCTCCGGCTAGAACATAAATGGCAAGTCGAGGAAGACGCAACTCCAATCCTGAAAAGGTGATCGCTCGTCTGCAGCCTCTCCATAAACAGAAGCCATACAATGAAGGCGAAACGCAGAATCGCTCCTTGAAACCAAACCAAATCTGACCAAGGAATGTGGCTATAGGAACATTTGAGGTGCCTCCATGCTGAGGCAACGGAGAACTCTCCACTAGAAGTGATCGTCCACACATTCCTGTCGAAACCAGTGGAGGGGAGATCGGAATCCGAGATATACTCTCGAATACTATCAAAAAAAGTTCGCATCGATCTTGAAATCCGTTGCCCCTGAAGATACTCCCAACCAATGGTCGCTGGAAAATATATCCTGAACAGAACAGGAGTCTCTAAAACCAGACCTCTCCATTGCTTGTCTCCCCAAGACCTCTGTCAAAGGACCTGTGGAGAGCCAAGAGTCGTACTAGAAAATACGACTACCATCACCCAGCCTCCAAGCCACAAGCTCCCGAACTAAATGACGAAGAGAAAGGAGCTTCCTCCACATCCAAGAGCATCTATACGGAATCCGAACATACCAGAAATTACGGCATCGAAGAAGATAGGTCCTCACCCAACGACTCCAGACATTATCCTCTGGGTTGGAAAGGAGCTGCCATATATGCTTAAGTTGAGCTGTCCTATTCCACTCTGTTACCCTTTTCAACCCTAAACCTCCCTCCTTAAAGTGGCAAACAAGGGACCAGGCTACCTTGATTCTATAGCGGTCTAAGGATGCACAAGCCCATAAAAATTGAGACATAACCTACTCTAACTCCTACAAACTGCTTTCGGAAGGAGGAACATCGAAGACCAATAAGTCTGAATGGAGAAGAGAATTGAATCAACCAGCTGCAACCGGCCGGCGTAGGATAAATGACGACCCGTGCAATGCTGAATCTGAGCCGACACCCTCCGAACAAGCTGAACACACTCCGTAGTAGAGAGTCTGGTCGACAAAAGAGGAACGCCTAAGTATCTGACAGGAAGACAACCCTGACGAAACCCTGAAATCCTCAAAATATCATCCGCACTCTCTGCTCAACCGCCCGAAAGAAGATCTCACTCTTCTGAGGGTTCATAGGAAGTTGGACACGAGATCCAAAATGAGTCAAAACATCTAAAATACACTGCACAGAGGCTAAACTGCCCCGAGAGAAAAGCATAAGATCATCTGCAAAACAAAGGTGGGACAAAGTCACCTTCTGGCATCTTCAATGATACTCGAAGGTCGGCCCCTCAGTGACCCTATGCATCATGCCCTAGAAAACCTAGAAAACCTCTATAACTATCACGAATAGTTTGGGCGACAACGGATCTCCCTGACGAAGCCCTCTCGAACTCCGAAAGAATTCCGTCAATCCCCCGTTAACAGATATAGCAAAACTCGCTGTAGACACGTCATAATCCTATCAATAAGCCAGGAAGAAAAGCGAATACACTCCAGAGCTAGTCTGAGGAAATCCTACTCAACAGAATCATACGCCTTCATAATGTCTATCTTTATCGCACGAGGAGAGCCGCGATTTAATTGATAACCATGAAGAAGCTCATGAACCAGAAGAATGTTATCTCCAATTCTTCTACCTCTCATAAAAGCAGACTGCTCATATCAATGATGCTTGGCAAAATCTGATTTACTCTTGTTGCAATAACCTTGGATATACACTTATACACTGTGTTACAGCAAGAAATCGGTCTAAAGTTTGTCAATGAGATCAGGTTATTCCTCTTCAGGATAAGAGAGATGATAGTACCATTCACTTCCTTTAGAAAATTCCAGTGAGAAAAGGAATCCATGACCGCTCGTGACATCAGGACCCATTGTATCCCAACTATCACCGAAAAACTCCGCGCTATACCCATCCGGACCTGGAGCCTTATTCTCCCCAAGGAGAACATAGCCTCCTTCACCTCATCCACCATCACCGAAGATTCCAAGGCCTGAATCTATCACGAAAAAACTCTGCGCTATACCCATCTGGACCCGGAGCCTTATTCTCCCTAAGGAGAACATGGCCTCCCTCACCTCATCCACCATCACCGAAGATTCTAAGGCCTGAATCTGTATTTCTGATAAAGTACCTCTAATTCTGGAAGCAATAAATCTAGCATCCAACTGATCCACCCTAGGTCAAGCTCAGAACAAACCCCCGAAGTATGATACACCTCTCGCCTAATATCATCCCAATCAGAAATACGAGTGCCATCCTCCCGGACTAAGAGTAGATAGATTCCGGTCACCGCTCCTAACCATACTAAAAAGAATGCAATCCGAGTGCCATCCTCTGACTAAAGAGTAGATAAATTCGATTTCGCTGCTCCTAACCATACTAAAAAAGAATGCAGTATTCCGATCACCCAACTGGAGCCACCGGATCCTAGCCTTCTGCCTGAGCATGCTCTCTTCCATCCAAGCTGGATCAGTGATAATGAGAAGCAAGACACCTCTCCTCCCTCCCTAATCCGTTCCTCCGACCACTCGATAACAACTCTCGCTAGATTTGAAGAAGTCTTTCTCGGGCCTCCCGTACTTGGACTAGACAAATCGCTGAACTCTGGCGGTTTAGTTGTCTTAATTTCCGTCTCAACCCCTTCCGGCTTGATGGCGATACATCGGGGTTCCATAGTACATATCCTCCCAAGCCTCCGAAACTATCTCACGATATCGGGGATGCTCTATCCAGAACCCGAAGAACTTAAAGGGCACCTTACGATGCTGCTCCTCCCTCTGAATTCTAACCACACACGGAGAATGATCAGAATCATCGAACGGAAGAAACGCAACCTCAGAGAAAGGATAAGAACTCAATCAACTAGCATTAACTAACACCCTATCCAGTTTCCTCCGGATCGGATCTTCAGATTGCCTATTCCACCAAGTGAAAAAGGCCCCAGAGTACCTCAGATCCTCTAACTCCGCCTGTTGCATACATTCATCCAACACACAATCAGCAACAAACCATCCAGCTCTACCCCCACTCCTCTAAGATGGACTTGGCTCTCCCAGGTCTAAGGTTGCCTGTGAGAATCTTATTATAAGCAAATATTATGAGGAGAGGCAACTTTTTAGCGCGAAGACAATTGTTTATATATATATATATATATTTTTCTGATAAGGAAAGTTGAAAAAGAAACACAACTTCAGCTATGGTGCAGGCGGTTCAGTTATGGTGTAGTCTCTTGACCGTGGGTGAAGTAATTTTGTGAATGTGGAGTAAGTTTATAAATGGACCGAAGTGCACAAGTGTTCTATCCATATTTTTTTAGAGCTATGATTTGGAATGATAGTTTGAGGAAGACATGTAGGGGGAAATAACTAAAAAGGGTAGAGGTGGAAATTAGGAGCATGCTTGTCACAATAAAAATTGAAAACGTTGAGAGCTAGCTAAGAGCAGGTATTGCTTTAAGCGAAGTGGCTTATTAAAATAAAGGACTACCTCATGGCCCTAATCTTTTTAAATCCCGATTTGTAAAGCCACAGAGTTATTAAGTGCTAGCTATAAATCGGTATTGCTTTGACATATCTGTGGTTACAAGTAGAAAAGCGAGGATGACAAACTGCTGGTGCTTTTGCGGTTATTAAGTCACCATGTTGAGTAATGCAACTTTGATTACTCTCCACTACACATATTTTCAAGTACATAATATCTATTTCATTTGTATTTCAACAGTAAGTACTCTATAGAACATATTCTTGATTTTTATGTAGATATTGTAACGTAACCATTAAAAAAGTAATTTTTTTTTTTTTTTTTAATTTCTTGTGTCACTGCTGCTGCCGTGTTGGGTTAGTTTCCTGCATGGCTACCTATCAACCATGAAATGTCTCGGAAGATTTACGTCAAGGTACATCTAGTTTTTCTAATAGCTCATTTTATCTATTTGTCACCGGTCCTTCAGACTTTCTCATGGTTGTGAGTTTTTTCTGATTTTATTCTTGTACTAGATAGGGTGGACAAGAAGGGAAGCCATCAGCCATCACAAGCAGTTGCAGTTACATCTTCATATGTATAGTGAACCCATTAAAAGAGCCTCTGCTTGTCACAGCCTTAGGTGATTATTTTGAAACCCCTTTTTCTGATGCTTTGAATGATCGAATTCTAATCAATATTTTGTGTAAGTTTGAGCAGATGGAGTCAGGTTATTGCAAGTTTGGGCCATACAAATTGGACGAGAATTGTGTGTTTTGTGTCACTGATTTTTCCTACGCAATGGTCAATCTCTTTCCTGCTTGTCCTCGTACTTGTTCTTTTCCTTTTATGATCCTTTATCAAATTTTGTTGCAGAATTTGATATGATCATTGGGATTTAATAGAATGCTGTTTATCTTCAAGGATAAAATCTTTTTAGAAATTGAAACACTGTTTTTTGTGTATGTGTAGGTGAACAATCCAAAATTTAGAGGATTTTGGGTAATTTTAGTTCTCTCTGTGTTTAGAATATCTCATGTATCCCAAAGGTGTTGATTTTCTGATTCATTTCGATCAATTGCAGAAGCTTTCTGTCATATGTTTTTTTTTTTCAAGCTCTATAGTGATAGATGTATAAATAGTGGGGGAGCTAAGAAGAGTAGCAACACTTACATATATAGTTGAACAAGGATCATTTGTATGGTGGACCACTGCAAGCATCCAATTGAGATTTGGCTGTTCCTTTTCTAATCTCATTGCTCTATGTCACGTTGCTTGTTTAGTAGTTTATCATTTGATTTTCAGCTTTTTCTCTATCTTAACAAATTTACTAACTTCCTTTTCCTTTGTTTCTTTTGCGGGTTATATCCTTTTCCTTTCAATCTAGGTGTTTGTTATTCCATTGTCAGCCTTGGCTAGCACTTAAATAAGCTTTGCGGCCATTGATATTGAAGTATAAGCATACTTATCTAAACTTCAAGGCCATGTGATCTTGCAGTTCTATTCTTGTAAAACTAGTATAAATTGTATATTTTTACAGGACTTTTATATATATATATATAAGAATGTAGAATCACTGACACGGCGAGTAATCAAACTATCTCTGCTTCTAATGGGTAATCTCTCTCAAACTAGTATAAATTGCATATATTTATTTTTTTTCTTAGCCAATGTTGATGTTCTTATCCAATGGGTACTCTCTCTCTCTGTTTTCTGCAGTAGATTACCAATTTTCAGTCCCTTTTTCTCTATCTATGAAAATCGGCACAGCTTAATCTTGAGAAATGTCCACAGCCTCTATACCGTAGCCCTTTGAAACCCCCAGCGAAAATTCAGACCCTAACTCTCTCAAGCGGAAGCTCAGAGTAGAAGGTTTTGTTTCATATTTGGAGGACTTTACCTGTCTTTTTTCTCTGCCTCTTTCTCAATCTATTTTTCTTTTCAGGAGACTCATGCAATTTAATCAATTGTTATCATGTTTGGGTTTCAAATTTGAAGGGACTCATGGAAAGGGATCAAATATTTGTCTCATTCAATTGATCTCTTTGCAAAGCCTCATCCTCTGAAACCCCTTTTTTGATGCTTTGAATGATTGAATTCTAATCAATATTTTGTGTAAATTTGAGCAGATGGAGTCAAGTTATTGCAAGTTTGGGCCATACAAAGTGGACGACAATTGTGTGTTCTATATCACTGATCTTTCCTATGCAATGGTCAATCTCCACCCTGCTTGTCCTGGTACTTGTTCTTTTCCTTTTATGAACCTTTATCAAATTTTGTCTCAGAATTTGATATGATTATTGGGATTTAATAGGAATGCGGTTTATCCTTGTGCACGTGTACGTGAACGATCCGAAATTTAGAGGAATTATTTTGGTAATTTTCATTCTCTCTCTGTTTAGAATATCTCATGTACCCAAAAGGCGTTGATTTTCAGATTCATATGGATCGACTGCAGAGGATTTCTGTCATATATGTTTTTCAAGTTCTATAGTGATAGATGTACAAATAGTGGGTGAGCTGAGGAGAGTAGCAACACTTACATATATACTTGAACAAGGATCATTTTTATGGTGGAGCACTGCAAGCATCCAATTGAGATTTGACTGTTCCTTTTCTAATCTCATTGCTCTATGTCAGGATGCATTATTTAGCAATTTATCATTTGATTTACAGCTTTTTCTCTCACATTTTGACAAATTTACTAACTTCCTTTCCTTTGTTCCTTTTGCAGGTCATATCCTTTTCCTTTCATTCTAGGTGTTTCTTACTCCATTGTCAACCTTGGATAGTACTTAAATAAGCTTTACAAGCATAGATATTGAAGTATAAGAATACTTATCTAAACTTCAAAGCCATGTGATCGTGCAGTTCTATTCTTGCAAAACTAGTATAAATTGCATATTTTTAAGACGCGGCTCCCCCTCCCCCCCAATATGTAGAATCACTGAACTTGCTCTCCCAGGTTTGAGGTTGCCTGTGAAAATGCATGTTTCATGTCAAAATGATGGACTTCTTTACATGACCACAAAAGATGAATATGGATTGTGTTAAGTCAAATATTATGGGTCCCATAATATTATGGGATAATAAAGTTCACAGGTTAGACATTAAGGATTGCGTTAAGTCAAATGTTATGGGTTCCGTAAATTCATCATCTTGAATTCATCATGTATTATGTTTCTCAATAGCATTTCTATGCTGCATGCAGGTTTGTAGAAATCAGCGGGTTGAAATGAATGCCGGTTTGCTGGAAGACATGGCCTGTATGAACTTCGCTCTCCTAGGTTTGAGATTGCCTGGGAAAATCTTATTATCAGCAAATTTTATGAGGAGAGGCTGCAACTTTTTAGCGTGAAGACAGTTGTTTCTATTTCTTTATTTTTTCTAATAAGGAAAGTTGAAAAAAAAACACAACTTTAGTTATGGTGCAGGCGGTTCAGTTATGGTGTAGTCTCTTAACCATGGGTGAAGTTATTTTGTGCATACGGAATAAGTTTATAAATGGACTGAAGAACACAAGTGTTCTATCCATATTTTTTTAGAGTTACGATATGGAATGATTCTGTCCATAGTTAGAGGAAGACATGTAGGGGGGAAGAAACTAAAAAGGGTAGAGGTGGAAAGTAGGAGCATGCTTGTCATGATAAAAATTGAAAAAGTTGAGAGCTAGCTATAAACGTGTATTGCTTTAAGTGAAGTGGCCTGCTTAAACAAATGACTATCTCGCGGCCCTAATCTTTTTAAGTCCCCATTTGTGAAAACATAGAGTTATTAAGTGCTCACTATAAATGGATATTGCTTTGACGTATTTGTGGTTACAAGTAGAAAAACAAAGATGACTAGCTGCTGGTGCTTTTGCAGTTATTAAGTCACCATGTTGAGTAATGCTACTTTGATCACTCTCCGCTACACGTAGATAATATCTATTTTATTTATATTTCAAAAGTAAGTACTCTAGAAAGCTAATTTTTGATTTATTATGTCTATATTGTAACGTATCCACTGAAAAGGTAAATTTTTGATTGCTTGTCACTGCTGCTGCCTTGTTGGGTTAGTTTCCTGCATGGCTCCCTATCAACAATGAAACATGTCTCTAAACATTTACTTCAAGGTACAGTCTAGCTTTTCTGATGGCTCATTTTATCTCTCTATCACCTCTCTTTCATACTTTCTCATGGTTGTGAGTTTATTCTGATTTTATTCTTGTACTAGAGAGGGTGGAGAAGAAGGGAGGCCCATCAGCCATCACAAGCAGTTGAAGTTACATCTTCATATGTATAATGAACCCATTAAAAGAGCCTCTGCTTGTCACAGCCTTAGTCAATTATTTTGTTGTGTTGACTGTTTCTCATGCCATGGGAATTGCTGCTGCTGTTACTTTGACATTTGAAATTCTTTCTACAATATAAAAAATTGCAAGGAAATGGATTTTCACAAAGAATAGATCGACATTGCTTTTAAAGTATATTTGCATCACATCTATTCATCTATTGTTGCTTGTTTAACCAATTATATTGTTCCTTCGAGGTTTGCAGGTGTAGCATAATCTCTGGGTGCTGGGGGCAATTCTAGTAAATCCTTCAACTTGAACAGCTCCACCAAACCATGAAGGCATGATCCAATGTCTGTAAACTCTCTCTCCCTCTCCCTATCTTTGTCACTTTGTTCGCAGTCAAGCTCAAAAATCACTGCAAGTCCAAACCAGCAATCTAGGAGCCGGTTCTGTGTCTTAATTTTATCTTCAACTCCAATGATATTGATATGATTGCCAATGCACCAGCGCTTCTCTCTGACCTTCACATGTGCATTTCCTCACTGTCATTGGACCACGTCTCTGTTCACTTTCTATTCCCATTGACTGCACCAAATTTTATTCATTGATCAATAGTTGTATTCTTTTTGTGTTGTAGGAACTCATTGATGCTTTGTCTTTTGAGTTGGCTAATGTGGTTGCCAAGTTCTTCGATGTATGGAGGTATGCTTTTGGAGGTTCCCCAAAGGTTGTGATTGATTGGTTCATATTTAGATATAGTTTGAGGGACATGCGCACCAATCTTTGTAAGTTACTTCTACGTTATTAATATCTTGATATGAACTATCTTGCTTCCAAATGCAATCTGTCTCTAAGATGTGCATAGAAAATCAAGGGCAGATAATCTTCAAAATTTTAGTTCATGTAATGGTGACATTCATTGTTAGAATTAGAATTTGTGTTTCCTGGTAGAAAAGATGGACATGGGGTAGATGATCTTAATTTTAATTGATAAAATAGTGACCTTCATTGTTAGAATTGGAATTCATTTTCCCTCGTAGAAAACAAGGATATGGAGATAATTATAATGTAATAATATCATGCCAATGTATTTGGCATTCCGTCGACATTGTTGAAACCTCGCTTATGATAATATTATGCCATATAGAATTAGATTTTATAGGTAATCTCTGTAAGCATTTGCCTACAATAAAAATATTTTTCAATAGGAAGTTAATGAGTCTCAATATTATGATAATTAGGTTTTGAGATTTCCCAACTTGCCAAGTTATCCCGCTGGCCAAACCTTTCCTTCGCCTTGGGAAATAACCTTTTTTTTTTTTTTAACTTCTCGATGTCTCTCAAACCCTATATGAATATTGGAGAGAGACCGGGTGTGTAAAGTTTCAGAGAAAAAATTGCAGAAAGTAAAATAAAGGAGAAGAACTTCTGGTATTAGTTTTCATTCTTTCTCAGGAGAAAAAAGAAATACAATAGAGGGTATATATACAAAAATGCAAGAATGAAGAGAAGGGAATCAGATTCTAACTTCCTAACAATGCAAAACAAAGAGAAAATGCATAACAGAAAAAATGCTGGAGAAGTAAGAACCATAACAAAATGCACAACAGAAAATATGACGTGACTACCCATTTCTTTCATTGACTTCGATTCTTTCAAATATTCTGCTTTCTTCATCAGCTTCTTAATATCCTCGACTAGATGGAGCCGAGATGTCTACTATGCCCATCTTGAGTAAATTAACGAAAGAACAAGCAGTGAGACACTTTGTAAAGATACTAAGTTGTCTCTCGAAGCTGGAACATGTGCTGTGTGAATGACTCCAGCTTGAAGATGATCACGAACAAGATGACAATCTATTTCTATATGCTTTGTGTGTTCATGAAAAACTGGATTGGCAGCAATGTGAAGGGCTGCTTGATTGTCACAGTAAAGAAGGGATGCTTGATTGTGTGTGACTTGAAGATTAGCAAGAATATAACGCAGCCAACTTAACTCTGCACATGTATGCGCCATAGCCCTATATTCTGCTTCTGCTGAGGATCTAGACACTACTTGTTGCTTCTTTGATTTCCATGAAATCAATGAAGAATCCAAGAATATGCAAAAGCCAGTTATAGATTTTCGAGTGTCTGGACAGGAGGCCCAGTCTGAGTCACAGAAGGCACGTAGTTGCAATTGAGAAGTCCTAGACAGCAAAAGTCCTTGTCCAGGTGAGCCACGAATATACCTAAGGATGAGTGATGCATAATTGACATATGAAGGTTAGTTGGTTTGTCTACATATTGACTTTGAAGATGCACTGCATGTGTGATGTCAGGCTGTGCAACTCTTAGGTATAAAAGCTTTCCAATAAAGCTCCTGTAAGGGGTAGGATCAGATAAAAAAATGCTAGAATCTCTATCAAGTTTAGTATTTGGATCAAGTGGCAATTTTAGAGGTTTTGGTCCAAGAAGTCCAGAATCTGCTAGAATGTCTAATGCATATTTTCTTTGAGAGAGATGAATTCCTTTGTCTGATCTTGCCACTTCAATTCCAAGAAAGTATCAAAGAATTCCTAAATCCTTGATCTTGAATTTACTCTGTAAAAAAATCTTCGCTCTAGTATAGCTTAAGCACAATTACTTACATATCAAATGCCATCCACATATACTAAGAGAGCTATGAAAGAAGTCTCAGTTTTCTTGGTAAACAGACTGTAATCGGCCTTTGATTGAACAAAACCAAAATCCAGAAGAGAATTAGAAAATTTTGCATACCATTGTCATGATGCTTGCTTCAAACCATATAAACTTTTCATCAATTTGCACACTTGATTTGGTCCCCCCCTGCAGGTAACCTGGAGGCTTCCTCATAGATTTCTTCTTTCAAACCACTCATGTAGAAAAGCATTGTTCATCACTATATTGATGGATATGCTAGCCATGAATTGCAGCACAAGATAAAATGCAACGACCGCAACCTATCCCTTGGCCACCGGAGAGAGAAGGTTTCAAAGGTAATCTATCCCTTCAAGTTGTATACATCCTTTTGCCACCAAACGTGCTTTATATCTCTCTGATGTACCGTCAGATTTGATACTTTACTTGCACACATATTTGCAGTCAATGGGCTCCTTTCCTGGAGGTAAATCAGTAATTATCCAAGTCCCATTTTGTTCAAGTGCTTGCAATTCTTCTGCCATAGCTTGGCACCATTTTGAGTCTTTTACAGCTTGACTATATGAAATGGGCTCAAGATGAGAAGATATGGCGGTAGAGAAAGAGAAATAATTAGGTGATAATCTGTGATAAGACAAGAAGGCTGTCAAAGGATAAGGCTCACCTGGAGAAAAGGGAACCACCTTGGAATCGATTGATGGTGGAGAAGCAAGAACCACTTGTTGACAATGATAATCTCTCAAGTATTGAGGGGCTGTCCTAGTTCTAGTTGACCTATGAAGTGGTACTTGTTCTACAGTTCTGGTCTGGCTCATTGTCTTCTTAGGAGAAGCATTAATATCAGGATTAGGAGGGTTTGTTTCTGATGCTAAAAGGGGGCTGATAGGAGAAATATTATATGTATCTGTGTTATTCTCTGTTAGAGGTGAGACATTTGGAGATGTTGGAATGAAATCTAAATGAGGTGTTGGATCTTGATAAATAGGTGTGCAAAGCGATTGTCAACTAAGGATTTGCTGAAATTTTTGGTCCAAAGTGTGAAGCATGAAAGGGAAAATTTTTCTCATGAAAATGACATCTCTTGATATAAAACTTGATTTGTATCCAAATTCAACAGCTTGTATCCTTTTATCCCATAAGGATAACCTAGAAAGACACATGCTTGAGCTCTTGGGGATTTCAAATTCTTTTCTATCATAGATAAAGTAGCAGCAAAGCAGAGGCACCAAACACTTTAAATGGGTGTATGAAGGTTTTGTCTTAAAAGAATTTCATATGGGTTGCGGTTTGGTAAGTAGAGGAATATCTATTTATTAGATGTAATCATAGCTTAGTATTCAGTCATTCCAATAAAGTAAAGGTAGATTTGATTGAAATCGAGAGCCCAACAACATTAAGAAGAGTAGACAATCCATGCTCGACTACTCCATTTTATTAGAGAATTACTAAGTTCTTGGTGAATTATGCCCTCTTGTTATATATCCTGTCATTTGGAATTCTAGACCATTATTACCGCGAAGGATCTTTGTTGAGAATTGGATTTCAATCATGTTGCAAAAAGCTTCTAAACAAGGTCTAGTATTTGCTTTTGTTTTGAGTAAATAAACCCAAGTGACACGAGTGAAATCATCCACTATTGTTAGAAAGTACTTGGATGCATCATATGTTGTTACTGAAAAAGGGCCCCAGATGTCACAATGTATAAGATCAAAAGGAGAAGTTGATTTATGCTCAGATGATTGGAAAGGTAGTCTATGTAATCGAGACATGGGGCAAATAAAACAAGGCAAGCTATTTATATCAGAACATTAAGTTTTCACAAGAGGATCATCAATTAAGTTCATTCTGGAAGCGGAAACATGACCTAAACGACAATGCCATAAATGATTTCTGGAATTGGAATTATTCTGACCAATGGAAGTTGCTGTAAGTAAGTTTTTGATTTGGAATTTTGAAAGTCTATCTGATAGAGCTGAAGGTGCAACACTTGAGAGCTTGAGATGATACAAGTCATGCTTTGCTTCACCCATCCCAATCGTGGTCCAAGATGGAAGGTCCTGTATATAACAATGGTCAGAAAAACAAACAACACAACAAGAGCGACTAGGAAATTTTTTTTTTTGCTGATATCAAATTGAAAGAGAAACTTTGCAATAATAAGACATCAATAAGAACAATACTTTCAGGTACTAACATTGCCTAGTGTGAGTTTACTCCAATTTCACTACCATCAGGAAGTTTAACCGAACCGGAAATTGAACGTGGGTTGTTTGAGAGAAAAGGAGGTGTGACAGATCACAGGATCTCATGGCACGGTATCAATAATCCAGGGTGTAACATTTTGAGCAATATTTTGGAGATATACTAGCTGGAAAGACACATCATGTTACCAGCCATATTAGAGGAAGTGCTAGCTATCTTGAAAAAGCTGTGCTTGGTTAACCGAAAAAGTTGTTGTATTAGTGTCTTTGTTCTCTAACAGAGACAGCAATTGTTGATATTGATTCTTAGTTAGAGCCACCTTTTCATCTGCTCCTTTCGATTCCATAATAGCAGCATTAGATTGCCCAATGACAGCATTGCTTTTACCTTTTCCATACAACTTATGGCCTGGAGGAAAACCATGCAACCTGTAGCATTTCTCTGTCAAATGTCCCTTCATGTTGCAATGAGAACATATTGGCGGTTCAGCGTTTCCTGCCTTGAAGCATATCTCCAAAGTGTGTCCACTGGTCTGCAGAAGGTACAGTATAGTCTGTTTTGTTTAGCTGAAGTGCTATGTTTTTTTTTATCCACAAAACCCCTATGTGTTGTAAGAGCCATAGATTCAGCCATTGGTATATTAGTTCCAAGCCTATGTTGTATCTCTTGTTGCTGTATCATAGAGAAAACCTTGTTCACAGCTGGTAAGGGATCAAACAACACTATCTGGTCTCTTGTGTTAGCATAGGACTCATTTAAGCCCATGAGGAATTGAATTACACAATCTCGTTGATACCTATCCAAGAGAACTTTCAATTTTCCACAGCTACAGCTTGGTATTGGATCATACATAGAAAGTTCATCCCACAATACTTTTAATTTTCCATAATAAACACTAACAGAGTCTTGTGCCTGTGTCAAACTTGCTAATGCTCTTTTCAATTAAAAAATTCGTGGACCATTCTGTTGGGAATAACGATCTTGTAATTCATTCCACATTTCTCTAGCATCATCTACAAAAGTTAAACTTGATTTCACAGTGTTACTTACAGAATTCTGGATCCAACAAACCACCAAATCGTTGCAGCGCTCCCAAGCATCCAATAGAGGATCTGCTGGGTCTGTAGGTCTTTGAAAGTGTCCATTGATGAAGCTGATTTTGTTCCTGGCCCTTAGTGCCCGTTGCATAGATCATGACCAAGAAACATAGTTTTCTTCAGTGAGTAAGTCTGCAACTAGAATTACCACAGGATTATCCCCATTGTCCAGCCTATATGGGTTTTTGAGGTCATTAAAATTCAAGAAACGGGAAGTAACTTTTTCTGCTGCCGTTAGATATCAAGCCTGCTCTGATACCATGTAAAGTTTCAGAGAAAAAATTGCAGAAAGTAAAATAAAGGAGAAGAACTTCTGGTATTAGTTTTCATTCTTTCTCAGGAGAAAAAAGAAATACAATAGAGGGTATATATACAAAAATGCAAGAAGGAAGAGAAGGGAATCAGATTCTAACTTCCTAACAATGCACAACAAAGAAAAAATACATAACAGAAAAAATGCTGAGTTGGGATAACAAAATGCATAACAAAATGCACAATAGAAAATATGACGTGGACTACCCATTTCTTTCATTGACTTCAGACACCAAATATTCTGCTTCTTCATGTTTTAATAGGGTGAGAAAGATTTCAGAAGTGAAGCGCTAGTCTCTTCTTCTCTATCTATGAAAATAGGCCGGGGTTCATCTGTATACCTTGTACTCCCCCCCCTCCCCAAAAAAAATCTTGAAAGGGCAAAGCCTAGAAACATAGATAAAGAATGCTCCACCACTGTAGTTTTAAGAAATGATGCCGCAGTCCTCTTCTACAGGACTTCGTCTCTCTGTTTCACTTTCTGTTTTTTCTTAAGGTGACCAGCAATTTGAAGAATTGTTTAGAATTGCACTAATAATACTTCCTGTTTATGTTGACTCTTTTTTTTTTTTTTTTTGGAGCTTTTCTTTCATATATAACATATGAAAAGCTTGGTAGAATTTGAAGGCATTTTATTCTTTTACTTCGTATTTTTTCTCGCAAAGGCAAGTGGTTGGTTTCGGAGTGAGAGAAAAGACTGGGGGGAATTAAAATGTGAGCCGGGGCTTTAAGTTAGTACTCTATTCTTCATCCATCTATTCAGCTTCCTGTCTCTGCCCTTGCCCCATTAAGACATATAGTAACAAAGCTGTTTTTTATTTCTTCATTTGCTTTTTACCCTCCCCAAAACCATCTCATGGATGGGTTGGAAAAAGTTTGAATTCTGCCGTACTCTTGGACTCTGCTTACTACATCAAATGAAAATGCCTCTTCCAATCTCCCCACCCCAAGTTTTGTATCATAAAGACATTTTGTATTTTTCTTATTTATTTTTCTGATTATAGGATGTGGAACAGGAAAG